>JAZKJV010001265.1:691698-1383397 GCA_037367405.1 Ottelia alismoides
CACGACTTTTGATCGTAACTTCTCCAATTTTTAACTTCAAATGTTTCAGATATAACTTCAGATGATGTAAATATAGATTTGGATGATCTAGATATAGAATCGCCAAGTCTGTTGGCGAAGTAAACTCAAGCGGTGAAGAAGCCTACAAATGGCTCTTCCGTCTCGCCCTCTAGTTGGAAGGACGGTCCAATAGAGGGATAGGTCTACTCCCTAACTACGCTACTGAGACAGGTGAGAGGGACTTCCCGGAAAAGTCACTCTAGAAAAACAGCCTGACTAGTATGGGCAACCGAGCTCGTACGTAAAACTGAAAAACCAAAGATCCCCCGCCTGGGTATCCTAAAACAAAGGGTCAGCGGAATGGTCTAAAGTCGGGATCCCAACGAGGCGTAAAAACACCGCGAGCTCGCATAAAAATCGAAAAGGGATTGGGATCCTAGACCCGCGCACTTGGCGGCCACTGCCCTAACTGGGCTTTCTTTCCTCCGCCCAGTTGAGGGTCACCGCGCCCTCGCACGTTCAGATGTAAAAGTCATCATGACCGACACTATAAATGATAAGATATTACTGATTCACAATCGTCATCACAGTGCTTATCAACTCCTCGCTTTATCAAAATTTCTTTTTCCGTGGTTAATCGAACAGATCTAGATTTTGTATCCATAATATCATTTTCTTTAAATTTTATCGGATGATACTAGGGATGTTTTCTTTTCTAAATATGAGAAGTAACGAATTCCTATTAAGTACACGTACTTTGATTCAACTTAAATGGTATATGTACACCTATCGTGGTTATTGGTTGTTCTATAAGCTGAATTCTATTTGACGTTGTTAATACGTTTAATGCTAAGTGTACGGCTTAATCATCTATACGTGGAGGAAATTTTTGCAATTAACTTGCTATAATTAGACACAATATTTGTACCATCATATCCCCCTTTTTTATATAATTACTAGTTGTGGATTCATGTATCCTAAAGTAAAGAATGTAATATGATACAACAGGTTACTACTTCTTGTTGCATGCTTTGATGACTTACCAAATTACTGATACTATATCAAAACTCCATGGAGAAGAAATATCAGGATTATGATAATAATTATTCCCTCTTTTGATACTTTATATTTTAAGGATTTAAACAATATTCCTTAAGGATTAAATCTCTTAAACAGGATTATATGTATTTTCTCTAAGTGTAACTGGAATGAATACTACTATCTTATATATATATATATCAACAGAGTATATCAGAGACTGATATTAATCGAATATTTACAAACATTTCAATGACTTTGACTTACGTCTTGGAACATTTGATCCCAAGTGGAATTTAATAATAAGTTAAAGATTTGAAGTTTTGTAAGTACTAACAGTAAGTGCATCACATTTCATTTGAATATGAGATTCAAATCCTTTAATAGTAATTTGCATAGACAGTAATTTCCCCTCCCCAGGATCTTAAGGTCACGTTCTCTTTTCAAAACAACTTAGTTATAAAAAAAATCTGCAAAAATATGAGTGACCTCTTAATAATAATAAATAAGATCTTTAGTATGAATTAAATCTGGATATTATTAAGGATGACCTCCTATAATGAAAGAACATTTTTACTACTGAGTCAATTGATTTGAAAGAAAACCACATAACTGGTAATGACAAGTAAAAATGTCATTTCAACTAAATCCTGGTTATAAACACAATAGAGCATTCAATCTCTGAAAAAAATACTCCTCATCGTAATGTTTACAGTAGAGAGATTATCAAGAAGTAATATAATATGTGTAGATGCTCTGCTCTGTAGAGAAAAATATTTAAATGTTCCGATTAATAAACTCCAACAATCCAGTAGATTATTCAACCAGATAAAACATAAAAGATTGAGTAGTACAAATCAGAGGGAAGTATAGTAGCAGTTTGATCCAAACCAATTTCAATCGAAGATTTGAGAGAGTCTTTATCCATGATTCAAAGGTCTAACTCAAGAATCAAAAATTAATTTGCGGTGCACTTGGGCACTTAAAATCATGATTTTGAGAGGTTGTTGGCTGCACATAAGTCCAACCCAAAATATGTCTAGAAGGATATTCCTGCATCTTTCAAAAGAGTAGATTTGCTTGTATTGGTATTTAAACAAAGAACAGATTACCAAAATTTACATATCATTTTACAGGAGATGCAGAAAATTAAGTTCAGACCCAAATTTCGATTTTTTTTATAGCAGATTACATGAAAGCAACAGAGAATCTAATTCAGATCTAAAATTTAAACTTTTAGAAGCTTATTTCCTGATGTAAAATCCAGAAATTCCAAACAAAAGGGAAATCCATTGTGAGAACACATGCATGGCAGCAATAAATAGGCTAGGGATTGTACCTTGGACTCAATGCATGCGGTGGGATCTTTGGAGAGACTCCTGCAGTAGCTAGAATTACTGCAAGGCAACAACAAGTGTGATGGCTTTCAAGAATGCAACAGCTGCAGCAGTAGATGTCCTTGGCAGGAGCTCCAAATGCTCTTCCAGGAGTGAAATGAGGAGCTCCAGCAGCTTCAAGGATAGTTGCATGAGATTAGCAGCAGTGGCTGCACTTTTAATAGGAGGAAGAAGAGGCTTGAACTCCCTCTCGGCTAACAGGAATTTGAGATTTTGAGAGAAATGGGAAGAAGATAAGGGGATGTTGCTGCTTATATAATCAAGGGGAGGGGTTTTAGTGATTGACAAGTGGAGATTAGTATTAGTCCAAGTGGAGAATAAAACAGGGGGTCAAGTGGAGGTTATATAAGACCAAGTGTAAAGTAGAAGCAAGAGCCGTTTGTACAGTCTGCAGTTACAGTTACTGGAATAATTTTTTTATTTCTTTTTTTTCAATTATTTAGGATGTTAAAATTGTCCGTATACGCACCTCGAGTTTCCGATTTCGACGCGCAATATCTCGTTTTGACCGTCTCGGAACGACGATCAATATGAGTAATAATATTGATATACTTTCTGTCGAGTTTTGAATACCCGAAATTTTCGGATACGGTTTTTGTTTAAGATTAAATTTTGTGATTTAAAAATATCAAACGACCTCCGATTGACAAACGATCGATTCCGTTGGTCTTGTTTCGTCGAATCGGATCTAATGACGATCTCGGTTCGTTTTGCGGTTTCCAAATTTGCGTCGCGGCTTTTCGCGGCGTGCATTACGAAGCGACCGATTTTTGGTTGATTTCACTCGAACAACTTTTGATTTACGATCAATTGATCGTTTTAGGTTGTTTAGTATTGACCAACAACTTTATTGGGTTATTCGGACCTTATTCGGGTCGAGGTCGGGTTTACGCGGTTCTCGGATGTTACACATGGGTCAACAATCACTCACCTTATCAGCCTTCGTCTGTCACTCGAAGGAGGAGGGGGATGGTCGACCGGAGTTAGCTCGTGAAGTGGCGGATGCATGGAGTATGGGAAGCAGCCGTTAGGATGAGGAAGGGGTAGCTGTGGTGCCTTTGGAAGGGGGCGGCTGGCTCGCGGGGTGTAACGGCCGAGCCAGAGGAGGACGATGACTGAGCATTGTTGGATCTAATGATCAAGTGGCTCGAATGGAGGCACGTTCGAAGGGTTAGGATCAGATCCAGAGATCTGATCCAACGGTGTAGACTTAGGCGTTGATGGAGGGTTGGGATGTGATCTTAGGGTTTTATCCTACGGCGGTGGAGAATGGGTGATGTGGTGTGAGGAGGACCATAGGATATAGTGGGATCGAGCGGCTGAAGTGAAAGGGCGACGTGGAGAGATGCTGGTCGTTAGATTAAAGGAAGATCGAACGGCTGGTAGTGAGGCACGATGGAGCGGTCTAGATGCAATTTGGGTGGTGATCTGACGGTTGGGGTTGAGGCGGTAACGGAGGGCTGAGATGGAGGCGGGGAAGAGCGGATCTGACAGCCTAGGAGGCCATCGGGTGGCGGAAGGAGGAGCGGCCACATGGCGGCTCCAGAGAGCGCCACGTGGCCCAATCAGAAAATTCACAAATATAAAAACAAAAGAAATAGTTAGAGGCAAAATCAGGAAAGTCAAAGTATGAAAGTTGCTCGTCTCGACGAGATCTACAAGTTTCATTTGGGCAAAAAGCCAAAAGAGGTCATTTGTACAAAAAGTATTTTTGGGGGTATTTTTAAGGGGGTAAAACACCGAATTTTATCTTTTGATTTGTTTTTGCATTTTTACTCTTTTTAAGGGTTGGTGATGTTATGGACAATTAATCTACCTAATTTTTAGGGGTTGTTGATGAGAAAAATAAATACAAGGAAAATAAAGGAAATTAAATACAATTAATTAAGGTTAATTTTACACAATATATTACAAGATAAAAATAAAGAATTAATGGAGATTTTTATTGGATTGATTAAGCCAGGGGGTTAATATGTGTCTTTTAGCATGATGAATACGAGATTCGTCATACCCCTATACTTAAACCATGCTCGTCCTCGAGCATCTAAAGAATGAAGGAGTCTGATTAATTTCTGACAGTGCAAGTGAAGATTTCAAGGCTCAATCTTTTAAAGACCCTTAATTTAAGTGATCCTAAAATTCTGGGGTCTTCTAAACCTTAGTCAGAAGGAATTCAACTTCTCTAATTATCAAACTCTCTTTTTGTACATAAAATATAAGGATATGAAATTAGATGTACTACATTTCATGAGAGTCGAGTCAATGCATCACTCAAAGTTCCAGTCTCAAAGACTCTCCTCTAGACCTCAATACTAGGGAATATGTATGTATATTCTTGCTTCAGTCAACCGTCTCTTTAGTTTGTCAGACTTGAAATGTGGATGGAGGACCAGATGATGGAGGGAATGGGATTGTGTTTATTTTTCTCTCCCTCACATTGGAACAAGCGGCCTCTCGAGTGCCTTTTTACTCAACACATGTAAATTTTTAGATTATTGATCAATGTGTCCGTCAAGAGAGTTGGAGTCGTCTACACTTGTTTTTCTGGGAGTACACCGGGGTGTGTCTTTTCTGAGTATCTAAGATACCTTCGACACCCAGACTTGTATCGTTTATGATGCAGAGCCCTTTTTGTGGTGTCAGCCCGACTCCTTGGTCCTAATTAGCGCTTGGTCCAAGTGGACACTTTGGAAATGTTTGGGAGCACTCGTTATTGGTGAAAGCTCATTTGCAATTTGACTTTGGATGATAGAACTTTTCTTTGACATTTTTTTTCTTTTCTTTTCTTTTGTTGGCTAGCTCCACTGCTTTTACCAAAAGTTGACACACACTGATCAACAATTTTCATTAAGTTTCATCACACCCTGGCACATAGGTAGATATCAAAGAGATAACACATGAATCTTGTTCACATACTGGGTAGGATTAGCTGACTCTCAGGTTTTCTGAAGCCTTAATTAACTTTATCCCATCCTCGAATATCATTAGATCGGATCTAAACTCAAATCTCTAGTCCTAGTTCCTCAAGTGATATCTCAACTCATCTTATCAATCATGCAGTTGTGAAAGTGACTGTGTTGATCATATTCTTTAGAAAGTAGAGATGAAGAGTGCAATATAACGCTCAAATCTTTCAAACTAGGGAAGTGTGGATAATTAAGCTTAAAAACCCTAATGACTAAGGCATGTTAACTCAGACTCCTTAGATCACAGAAATCCAATGTCCTCAAAATCCTCAAGCCTTGAGTGAATGTGTTTGTGTCAGGAATACACCAACTCCTTAGTCAGTGATTTTTGTGTGATTTTTGATTTTGCAGACTTTTATGGATTTTAATTTTCATTTTTTAAAATTCTTTGGAGAGATAATGACTGGCCCATGCTCAAATGAATAAAAGTATCTACTCTCAGCCAGTATGGATGTAAGTACGAGCCGATAGACGGACCTGTGTTACTTGAGGACAGAGCCATATACAGTATCCTCTAAACCACCCACTCTGCTAAAGGAGACCAAAGTTCCCTCACTGAAAGTGTCTACTAAGCCTAGTAGTCAGAGTCTAATTCAAAGAAAGGTTTTTATTTTTTTTAAAAAAGGAGTATTTACATAAATTAATCCCTCAATTTGTAAGAAAATAATTTACAAGGTTTTTACAAAACTCAGTTCACATGTATACCAAAACCCAACCCGAAAACAAAATTTTCAAAAAAGTTTTAAGAATACGATCTAAGGCCAAAGTAAATATACAATAATATATGGTATACCCTCCTATACTTAAATTTTGCTATGTCCTCATAGCACAAGTGTCATGAAGCCATAGCTCGATCAAATAAAGGGTGATATAGCGGAACTGAGGAGGAGGGTCCCCCTATACTTAGGCTACAAATAGCCTAAGTAAGGTCCCCCCTATACTTAGGCTACAAATAGCCTAAGTAAGGTCCTGAGTTAGGGGGGTATGTATTTGGAGAAGTATTTACACTACGATACAGGGGCAGAGGGGGTGTTGTAATTTTACAAAATGCTAGGGGTAGATGGGGAGGGGAAATGGTGAAATATATATATATAGAGAGAGAGAGAGAGACTGAGAGAGATTGTGAGAGATACAGAGGGAAGGGAGATAGGGGGTGAGTGTGTAAGTGCAAGTGTGTGTGTGGGGGGGGGGGGTAGACCATCAAGTGATCTACTCTCTTTTTTTACAACATGCAAGCCCTCTAATGAGTACCGTTAAAATAAACATGCACATGCAACACATTTTTTTACAGTATGCAAATGCAGGCTGACTGATAAAAGATCCTACAATTTCTTCACAAATTCTTTTGCGGCCTCTTCAACGGAAGCTCCCGACTTCACGCCTCCATGAAGATCAAGCGTCCTCGATTTTCATGGGCCCTGCCACAAAAGAGAAAAGTTAGAATAATACAGAGGAAATTGATCAGCATACATGATGCAAAAATGATGCATGAAATGTCGACCTGTAATTCTTGAAAATATTCGACAAAGATAAATCAAAATTCAACAAATAAATTAAGTTAACGGGTTGTGGATCGGGAATCCCAAGCCTATAGTTCGACCCCTGGCTGAGGCTCGAGACCCCGAACCGGAGGCTCGGGTGCGGGGCTCAGGATCGGGGGTTCCAAGCCTAGATGGCGGTGACTGACGGCTCGGTTAGCCCGAGCCCTAGGATGGGGCCTACGCTCAGGGGTGCTGACATGGCGTGATCGAGGACATCGGATAAAGGGTTGGTTGTCCTATCCGACGATAGCTGTACGTTGCGAGGCCGAGTCAAACGAGACAGACCAGCTGCGAGGAGGTGGCGCGGAGGCGGTCAGAGCAGCTGGCTTATGGTGGCACCTCCGCGTCCTTGGTTACCTTACTTAGCGACGTAGTACGTTGGAGTAGTTGGCTATAGCGGAGGTCTGTGAGGAGGTGGAGCCCGATGCAGAAGGCGGTGATGATGTACCTGCTGGGGTTAGCAAAAGCTGAGGCGGAGGATGTATGGTGGAGATGGTCGAGCGGCGGTGTGGCTTGGGCGCGGAGGTAACGATGCTCGGGGGTGTGGGCGGAGCTCATACGTAGGTGAGGGGTCGGAGATGGAGCTCTGACCTTAGCGAGGTCGGAGATGGAAGTAGACCTAGAGAGGTAGAAGGGTGCAAGGTGGAGAAAAGAGACCTGACAAAGGGAGAGTTACTTGGGGAATGAAGGTCATCGCTCGAGGCTTGGACGAAGCCGAGCTTAGGCGAGTTTGGGTGCTCGCTGCAGCCGTGCGAATAGCTGGATCACGCCGAGGCTTGGTTCGACAATCACTCACCTTATCAGCCTCCGTTTGTCACTCGAAGGAGGAGGGGGATGGTCGATCGGAGTTAGCTCATGAAGTGGCGGATGCATGGGGTATGGGAAGCAGCCTGCGGAAGGGGTAGCTATGGTGCCTTCCAAAATTGGAAGGGGACGGCTGGCTCGCGGGGTGTAACGACCGAGCCAGAGAAGGACGATGACTGAGAGTCGTTGGATTTAATGATCCAGTGGCTCGAATGGAGGCGTGTTCGAAGGGTTAGGACAGATCCAGAGATCTGATCCAACGGTGTAGACTTAGGCGCTGATGGAGGGTTGGGATGTGATCTTAGGGTTTTATCCTACGGCGGTGGAGAACGGGTGACGTGGTGTGAGGAGGACCATAGGATATAGTGGGATCGGGCGGCTGAAGTGAAAGGGCGACGTGAAGAGATGATGGTCGTTAGATTAAAGGAAGATCGAACGGTTGGTAGTGAGGGCGATGGAGCTGTCTAGATGCAATCTGGGTGGTGATCTGACGGTTGTGGTTGAGGCGGTAATGGAGGGCTGAGATGGAGGCGGGGAAGAGCGGATCTGACGGCCCAGGAGGCCACCGGGTGGCGGAAGGAGGAGTGGCCACGTGGTGGCTCCAGAGAGCGCCACGTGGCCCAATCAGAAAATTCACAAGTATAAAAACAAAAGAAATGGTTAGAGGTAAAATCAGGAAAAAGTTAAAACATGAAAGTTGCTCGCCTCGATGAGATCTACAAGTTTCATGTTGGGAAAAAAAGCCAAAAGAGGTTATTTGTACAAAAAGTATTTTTGGAGGTATTTTTAAGGGGATAAAAATACTGAATTTTATCTTTTGATTTATCACGCGTCCCCATGCTCCAAATCTTCGCCCCCACCTTCCCCGTGGATCGGTGACCCTCGCGGATCCCCGGCAACGACGCCATTTTGATGGGCGGCCCGAGCGACTAAGATTAAGTGATATCAAAGGTCGTCGCGACCTCAACCACTCGAACCGAGCTCAACGAGAAAAAGTAGACCACCAACTAAATCAATCAAACATAAAAATCAAGGCAAGCGATCTTGCTACTTATTTAACATGGTATAGCCATCAGGGTCGAACACAAGGAGCACAGAATGAAACCTACGAAGTAGTCAGGTAATCAAGGAAATAAAGGAATTTTAGTGGTTTTTAATTTTTATTGTTTTTTATGATTTTTTATTAAGAAAAAAAATGAAGGAAAAAGGCCAAAACAAATCACACTCAAGCAATTATTTAAAAGGTCAAAACGTGCACACACACATGCATCCTTCAACTGTTGGACCTGGATGCGATTCTAAAAGCTATCGGGGGTATTCGTGCAAATTTGCCAAAAAAAGAGCCACGCACACATGGCTCACGTGCGATTTCTAAAGTGGTTAAGCGGTCAGAGCGTTGTTAGACCGACACGAGGTCTAAGGTCCGTTGGATTTGCTTTCGAACGAACAACTCATAGATGCCCTGGATCTGGCTTGATCTAATCCATCGGATTAAGGGGCATCGAAGGGTTGCAGTATCTCTTGTTCATCCCCTATTCACCTGCAGGCGGTGGTGTTGAACTGGAGAAAAATCATATCTGCAGGTTCGATATTTCGTCTACAGCGGTGGTTGCCATCTTCGCTCGATGATCAAGTGAATGGATCCAGCGGTGGTCTTCGATGCATAGCCGGTTGAAGCAGTCTTCTCTGTGGATGGCGAAGGCTTCTTCTGATCCTCCAAATCTCTAGGTGCATTGCATGAGATGCGCTTCTAGTACAGACGCTTCAGGCTCACTCTCTATCATTCAAACACCTCCAGATAAGTTTCATCACACTCCAGGTGGCGTGAGTTATTGTTGTTGGCTCAAAAGATCGGCAGGTTGTGGATGCTTAGTTTGATCAGATCGGGTTTACGTTTGACGATGAACACCTACAAATTATGAATGGGCTCGAAATCGGAGACCTCAACAAAATGTTATGGTACAGAAAGGGACGCAAACAGAGAGTGATCAGATATGAAGGATCGCATAGAAGTGAAGGATGATTTGTGATGAAATGGATGATCGAAATCGGATTTGGGATCGGAATATGTGAAAACAACAGAGAAATGAAGGAGAAAGGAGAGATTGAGAAGAGAAAGGAGGAGGAAAAACAAAGAGAGAAGAAGAGAATCCTAACCTGGAATGGAAGATGCGGAAGTGGTTGCCTGTGGATGGAGCTTCCATGAGAAGCTCCACGGTCGCCGCCTCTACCTGTGGCGGAGGGAGGCTTAAGCATGGCGGAGTGGATCCTCGACACCAGTGCTGATCGCGTCGCTCCTACTTCCTCTCGACCTTCGCTCGTGCTCGATGGACGGAATGGAGGATGTCACTACTCCCCCTTTCTCTCCGAAACTCTATGGTGGAGAAGGAACTCGAAGAAATGGCGGATGGCTTGGAAGCTTGGAGGTCACCAGGTATATATAATGGAGGTTGCGTGGTGTCCACCATAGCGTATCTGGTCACTGGCAATGGATAGGGACACCGGAGGTCGGTTGGGCTACCGGCCAACCGACGATCTGTTAAAAAATGAGGAAGTTAGACGTCCAAAGGAGAAAGAGGATGACGACGGCATTGGTTCAAGGATGAAGAAGAAGAACGGGGATGCGTTGGAGAAGAAGGGGAAAAGGGGAAAGTAGGAGAGAGAGAAATTAACTAATTAATAAATTAATTAGATAAACAGATTAATAATTAAAATTAATTAATTATTAAATATGTAATTAGATAATTAAATTAAAATAATTTAATTAATTAAATGAGTAATAAGTAATTAATTAATTAATAATTAAATAATTTTAATTTAATTTAATAATAGAATATTAATAAAGTATATAAATGGAAGAAGTGACATATATAAAATAATATAAATTAAGGTACGTTGTACATTGTATAATGTATATCAATATGGTCTCAAAACCCACATTTTGCATATTAACTCTGATTTTAGCAAAATTAGTGTCATTAGGTAGATAATTAAATAAAACGAACTTTGAGACTGAGTTTGCCCAATTCATAGTTCATATGGCCGAGTTATAAGGTCTAGAAGATTTAGGTAACGACTTCGTGGCTTCGAGATTTATTGGCTTTTTGACTTAAGTTATATTTTTATATTTTTCAAATGATTTTTAGAAGCATTTCAGAAAAGAAATTAAGTTAAATGGAATTACAGTTAATTAATTAGAAAATCGGGAAGTATCTACATATAATACATATAGACAACGGGGACCAAATGCCGAAACTCACCCATTTTATTCTATTTTTTGATATTTTTAATAAATAGTATTAAGTATAAAACGAAGTTTAAAATGAGTTTGGTCAGTTTGGAGTTTTTTATAAATAGTTATGAACCTCGGAAGTCGGGTTTTACGGCTTTTTCGGTTCATTATAATTTTTTATTTTATACTGAAAATTTTCTGATATTTTTATAAAATAATATATATTTTTGTAAGCAACTTTTGTAAAGAAAGTATTTTGATTTGAAATTTTCTTGATGAGAAATAAATTAGGTGATTATTTACAAGATGAAAAATGTATAAATATATTTTTGTGATCTAGATTTTCTGGTATTTATACTTATATATATTATGATCTTTATCTCCCCCTACTTATTTATTTTGTCGACCAAGTCCATATTGACCTGATCTCGGGGTTAGGATCAGTCTGTATATTTATTATATACATCTTACTTTTTCTTTTATTTTTATTTTTCTCTTTATTGTTTTATTTTAGATAAAATAAGTGTTAAATATATAATATTAATAATTATTTTTAGAATATTATATAATTAAATTAGTGAATATATACATGCACTTTACCAAAGATTTTAGCCAAAATGAAAGAATAAATGCGATGAATCATGGATTCATCGGGGGAGCCAAGTTAGCTCCCACAAGGGCATCCCCATTTTTTTCCTAAATATATTATCTATATTATATATATAATTGTATTATGTTTAAAAATCAAAAGGAAATAAAAAATTTGCAAACTTAAAAACAAAATAAAAAATAAAAAACAAAAATATAAAATAATTTAAAATCAATAAAAATTAAATATAATTAAAACCCACAAATGAAACAAGAAAAAGATAAAACAACTAAAAATAATTATTATTAATTATTAATAATTATTAATAATTTTTTACCCACTTGCGCTTCCAAGTGTTCGACGCTCTACTTGCTTACGCCTAATTTGTAGAGTTATAATAAATTTAAACTCACACATTTTAATCGCTTAATCTAATTGTGGGTTGATTGCTGATTTAAAAGACGCTTTATCACCACAATGATTTTGAATCTTTTTGGATTAGCGGACATGTGTAAAACCTCTTAATCACCTCCTCCTCCGCATGCGGCATCCAACCTCCTCCTTCGTCTTCCACGTCGGGAGCTTGGGGGTGGAGGGAGATTTGACTAATAAGTCTCCATTGGGGATGGAGGGAGAAGTAGGTGCTCTGGGGAAGCTGATTGCAGGGGCAAGGGATAGCTCAGAGCTCGAAAAGAGGAGGGTTGTGTTGAGTAGGAGGATCTCAGCGAGCTCGAGAGAGGAGAAGCCCTCAGAGTAGAGGAAGGCAAGCTTGGAGCTGATGGTCTTGAGGTTCGGTTGCTTCGACAAGATGGTTTCGCAAAGGTGATCAGGAACACCATGGGTACTGAGGGTGCTTAAGAAAAAGACAGAGTTGTCATCCGCGGAGGAGTAGGAGGAGAGGAAGATGGTGATGGGGGAGGAGAAGAGAGGCAGTGAGAGGAAGGGAAGGGGAAGAGGTGTGGTTGGATCTTTCGGCGGAGGAGGTTGAGCATTGTGAGAGCAAAGGTCCGTATGGGTTTTCTTGGGGATGGAGAACAAAAGTCACGGGGGAAGCACCAGTTGGAGAATTTTTAGGGTAAGGTCTCAGTTTATTCACACTATATCGAGTTCTCAACGTCGATTTTAAATGGTGTTGGTTGCATGTTTGGGGCTCGGAGAGGAGAGAGAAGCTCTCAGTTAACCAGGAGGCTGGGACACAAGAGGGGGAGGAGGAGAGAGAGGGTCAGGAGACGATGAAAGACCTTTCAGTCCCTTTTTAATTTAATTCCCCTTGTGTCGTCAAAGTTAACAACCGTTTGTGTTGGAGATGGATGACAACTAACTTTAGGATGGCACAAGTGATAGAACAACAAGAAGTCGAGGGCACAACTGATATTCCAAAAAAAGGAGGGGCATAATCGATATTGCAATATCCCATAGGGACACAACTGATAAAAACCCTTATTGTTTTTTCCTTAAACATTATTGCTTTATTGTAAAGATACATGTGCACTACGATAAAATGAAGCCATAGTGATGTTTTTTTGAAATCCATTACTAAATTATACATTATTAAAAAAATATAATTATGACATTCTTCGTTGTAAAATAATTTTTTATACTTGAAAACATCGAAGGATGTGATATCCGTTATTATATCATTAGTGATGGTCCATCTAATGATGTTAACCCCTTATAATTTCTCAAAAATGTAACTAAACGTCAGTTGTTTTTTTAGTTCAATATTCCCTTCAATGTATGGAGACATTAGGGATACGATGCCCCAACCGTGGGCATGCAGCAGATCTACGAGAAGGATATGACACCATTAAAAAATGCAGCAGCACTCCTGACAGCTTAAGCGAGCATGAAGGTCACGTCATGGGAGAGGGACATTACATACATGCGTCGCCACCTTCGGTGCCGTCTGTTTATTACATGTAATAATCTATATATGTATTTGGGTCCCGAATCGTTTAAAATCGGCTCTGGGTCAAGTCTGCATCCTGAACAGGGAAGTCAGCTCTTTCCGATGTGGACTTGACTTGCAATCGAGGACAAGAGATATTATATACGCTGTATGTATGGATAGACTCATCTTGAGAGGACGTATAAGGACCGTCGTCGCGCTGCGAGTTTTCTATATGCCGCCAGTGGTCCCCACTTACCAGAAACGGACGGTGTTGACATGCTCGCGAGAAGAGCGGATCCTCCCATACAGCAGAGAAGAATCTAGTCCGGGCTGTTCGATCAAGATCGAATAGTTAACATAAAATCAGGTGTGAACGGTTCGTTTTAATCGAGCGGTTCAGACACGACTCCTCTTTACAGCAGACCTTTGATGTACAACAGAGGATAAACGCTCTGCTCGCGGGTACTTACATGATGGAAAATATCCGAACCGAGAAGAACTGGATGAGGATAATGTAACTGCTCTTACTCCTAAAGATAAATCTTCCCATTCCATGGGGGGGAAACTAAAGAAAATGCATGCAATTTTTTAAGCTGTAGGATAAAGGGTAGTTTTCAGTAGTATAGGCTCTATGGATAGGAATAGTAGACAATGAGTAAGAATGGTTTTGTTTTCGGAAAACCTTCATAATCATATTGAGATAAAGATCTCCTTAATACAATTCTGGAAGGTTACCTTAAATTTGTTAGGATTAAAACTATTGATGGTATCATAGGTATAAATTCCCAACTGAAGCAGAACTATGAACTTATATTTGGTCATATACATATAAGACTGGAGTCATTGACTTACCATATACACAAATAGAGTGATGGGGGATTGGGTTTTACTCAACTTTTTAGTGATCCTCTTCTCTGGTGATTATCAGAGCATTGAAAGGTAACTAACCATACTCAATTTGTGTATAATCTTACTTTACATATATTTTAGGTGTTTTGTCACATTTCTATGCACCCAGAAATAATATTCGAGTTAGGTTTCACTACAAGAAAATTTTGACCTGAGACAACAATAATTTGAATATTCCTTACCCTATTATCCGATGTTTATCATATACAAACGATATTATTCATTATAAAATTAATTTTCTTCTTGAAATTAGCAACAAATGTCATATTCATTGCTAAAGGTCAATATGGTAACGATTTATCTGTTGATTTATTCGTTAGAACTTGTATTAACCTTTGCTAAATTAACAGCGATTAGATGAAAAGGTCAACGAATAATAGTTGATATGTAATTTGTTGCTAGAAATATTGCATGGAATGGGATATTCATTGGAAATTTAAAGAATAAAATGGATAATATTCTTTATTATATATTCAACTATGGATGACATGGCAACAAATAGAAATTATTCATTGCTTTGGATCAAATGTGTTGTAGCGTTTGATATCTATCAAGAGTACATAATGTATAAAGCACACATTCGCCGGAAGCTATCAAGAAACAGTTATATTGGATACTTGGTAATGACATGTAAAAGAACTTAAGGATTGTGCTAAAGGCAACTAGCAGTGACATCATGAGCATCCCAATTTTGGTCATCTAGATAGAGGATCCATCATGTTGCAAATGTATTACATGGTTTAGATTAGAAGGATTAAGTCCAATATTTTAATTTAAACTAATCTAAATTTCATCATTATTAAATGGATCAATCAGAATCCAATCTAATTATGGGTGATCAAGTAATTTGTGGCATAGGCATGCCATATTGGATACAAATCTATTACCGATTTTGGCTTTGCAAACCCAACAAAACCGAAATTTTGAGCCATGGTTTTAACACACACTCAGGATAGTGTTGAATCTATTGTTATCACTGCATAGATTATGTTATCCCAGAGGCAAGTTAAGTTATCCGACATATCAAATACTACAATATATCGACATCTAAGATTCGAACTTCTAATTCTCCCAAGCTCGAGCTCGAGATCGAGACGGAGCAGATCACATGTTTGCATGACCCTCTAGTCCTCCAGACCTCTTCTCATCTTTTGACATGGGAGCTTAAAGAGAGGACTCATATATAAATCCACCAAAAATTTAGAACCGAGAAATGTGATACTAAACTTCTACCGCATTCAGTCCTCTTTATTTCAAAGTGGGAATTATATTTTAACTGACTAATTAGCATCTCAAATTGATGTCAATTAAATTTCAAATACAACCACTAATGAAGGCCTAAAATCACTGTGAAAAGTTCAAACAAACTTCCGAAAAAATAATGATTTTGACTTTATTTTCAACAATTATTCTTATCTGTTGAGACTCGTCGTTGTTATCAATGGAATGTTTACGATTTCTATTGACTTCTTAAGAGGTCCTAACTCAAGCGTGCTGAGAAAGGAGGTTGGGAGGATGTTTATGGAAGAGTCATCATCCAATTAAGTACAGGTAAAGGATATGTCATTAATAGTCCACTCAAACCAGGGACAAATACGATGGTGTTCTTTAATACTCCTCTTAGACTTTTAATGGCTCAGGCAGTCGGCTGATGAACCCTCAATTCGTTATCTTTTTTCTTTCACTTTCGCTTAAAATCCCTGGTAAAACACATGAAAATATCACCAATTCTCATCCCTTAACAAATCAATATCATCTTTTGCTATTGTAGACTTAATAGTAATTATATACCAAAATAAAAAAAGAAAAAAGAAGAAAATAGAAAGAAAAGAAGAAGGACGTAGATATGCACAATAGATACAAACTGACTTTGAACCCCAAGACCAGGTCAAGTATTGGCGTAGTTAGTAAGGAATAAATTATGAGGAGAGAGGGCCAATAACTTATAACAATTCTTGAAAATAAAGAGAATCAATGTGCATATTCATCACATTCATTTTGAAATTACAGTGTACTATTTTATTCATCATTCAGATCACTCCATTAAACATGTTTTCTTCTTGAAATGTGTACATAATAATGTATACTAAATGAAAACGTAATTACAAAAATAATTTTAATATAAATAACATGGTACAACAAATGTGAAAAAGCTGTAAAATAAATAAATAAATAAATAAATAAATAAATAAATATGAATATCTTCTTCATATGAACTCAAAGTTCAACAAACTCGATTTCATTGAACTTAAATTATCTTTAAAAAGAGGTGGTTTCATTCAAATCTGAGTTAAGATGTGAGAGTCGGCTTTTGGTATATCAAGATATCTATACAATATTGTCCATAAATTATTTTATTTTTTATTTTGTATATGTTTCTATTTTTAATGTGTGTCTCTTATTTTATAATAATTTTATAAAATAAAAATAAAAAAGTTAAAAATATATAGTCCTAATTATTTATCCTTATAAATATCCTTGTAAAAATATATCAAAAATACATTTAAAATTACTTTAATACACCTGAAATAAATAAAATATAAAATATTAATAAAGTGTGCATAAAAATAACCAAAAAATTTATATATTATATATATATAAAATGTAACTATATATTGTAAATATCATTAATTATTTGTACTATTAAATAAATTCATAAAAATAAAATAAAATTGTATCTATAACCTATAAGTTATTCTTTAAATAAAAAAATATAAAATAATTTTTTATTTTTGTAAAAATAAATAATTAAAACTGTGTATACTCTTTATATGGGTATTTTATACTTGTAAATACATATATTCTAATTTAACTACTTAAATTAATATATATATAATTAAAAATGACCATAAATAATTTATTAATAATAAACCTTTATAATTTGATTATTTTTTAGTTAGAAATCAGTTGCTTTTTAATTTGTAATTTCTCTTTATTTTTTTTTTGCTATTTTGTTTTTATTCGTATTATGTCTAATTTGGACTGCGCTCTGATTGGCCCAGATTCGATTTCATTGACCCGATCAGGTTAACTCTCCTCCCCTCTTCCAACCTAACTCCACTCTACTGAACCATCGCTTCTCCCATTTTCTTAGCCCGATTCCCAATTCCATCCGACCCGATTTCCATGCCTAATCGTCCTCCATCAATCTGATACCTCTATCCAATTATCAAATTTGAATAAGGAGTGATGATTTATAAATAAGTATCATAGATATAACTAAATAATAATAGTTGCTTAAAGAAGATGGAAAAAGAAAAGTGTAATGGTTGCAGAATAGGAAATGGAGAAGTTTGAGATGAGGAGAGAAATCTTGAGATAGTTATTCTTAAGCAGAGGTCAAATGTATAAGCACATGTAACAACCACACATGCATACCATCAACGTGATTCCAGGAGTATAGGTTCTATGGATAGGAATATTATACAATGAGTGAGGATGATGTTTTTTAAAAAGCTTCAGATATTATTGAAATAATGGTGACCTTAATACAATTATGTTAGGTTAACTTAAATTTTAGGATTAAAATTGTCAGGGGAGTCAGAGTTATAATTATTGTATTTCAATATAAAGTCACAATTGAGGTAGAACTATGAACTTATATTTGGTCATATAAATATAAGAGTAGATGGTATAAGAGTAGATGTTGGACTTGTAACTTCTTGGTGACCCATTAATATAATAAAAATTATTTTACCTTATCATCTGAGTTAAATATTTGTGTCTGCACTTTATTAAAATCCCTTACTACAATAAGGCTAATGTTCCATGATCGTCTTGATATTATACAATTATTGATCTAAAGTAGAGTTGTAGATCTAAAGAGTTAGATCGAGGACAAAATGTTGATCGAAGATCAAATAAGGTCAAGTCTTTATCAAAGAGGTCAAGTGTTGACCAAAAGTCAAAATATTAATTTTAAGTTAAAGTGTTGACCTGGGAGATTGAGACAATAAAGACATGTATCGTATGTTGTCACGAATAGGCACAAATCCTTTGATAGAGATAGATACACATATATATGGTCAAGTATGCACATTTTACATACCATTAGATTGATGACCCGACGAGGTCTATATCGACAACCTAATGTGCACATGAGGATATATGAGATGTATGATCTCTCAAAGGAATCATACAGATTCATACTTTTTGAACTGAGAGATATAGCTTACCCATGAGCTACGCGGACACTTCAAATTCCACGCATGATCATCTTATTTATGAAACAAGATAAGAATTCAGGAATATTAATATGTATTTTGGAAAGCATATGATTGATATTGCCACCCAATGATCGATTGAGAAATCTATTGATAATTCTTGAAAAGACTCTCAAACAAGGATTTGAACTTCATGTTTAATTAAATTCTCCCAGTATGTAGTACTATTGAGTATTCGGAATCTCGGGGTTGATGCGATCATAATAGATTACACGTCACGGCATTTTACATTCCAAGGGAGTGATGAAACCGGTTGGATTTTAGTTACTCCATTTTGTGGCTAAATAATTGAGAATTAATTGGATAAATCTCATATCATAGAATCGGATTTCTAGTATCCATTTCTATATCCAAATGGCTGGAAATAGAAATGGATCCGAAATTATTCCAAATGGATATGTCTAAAATAGTTCTAACCATGATATTAGATGTGAATCTGAATATAAATTCACCAACTCACTATACATGGAAAATATAACTCCCTGATATTATCTCTAAGTATCTGTAAATGCCGCTCACAAGTCATGATTGGATTAGGACTCATACATTGAGATACCAAATATCAAGATAATAAGTCTTATTATCATGGATATAAATATAGTAGGAATATGTGAATATGATTCACGTTTTTGACTAATAACTAATATAAATATAGATTCATAATAATTAATATATATGAATATAATTCATATATATTCAAGATATGTATGAATATTATTCATATAATTAAATGTGAGTTGGATTTACATTTAATTTTGGACTAGTGGCTTGGATTCATTTGTCAGGAGGATGTTTTTATAAATATCCTAATATTTATAATTTAATTCAACTGATATTAATCAAGAGATAATTGAATTAAATATCATATCATATTGGGAATTAAATATCATGTGGACGTCCACCATGCATGCCATGTAGTCGTGCACCATGTTGGAGACTAATTAGTTAGACTATTTCCTTCTTGGTTAAGGACTCTCCTATTTGCTTTTTTTATTTTGGTGATTACGTTAGCTAATTAGTTGGACAATTACTTAAGAGAGAAGGACTCTAATATCCATCCAAAATAAGATTGAAAGCTTCAATCTTGGTTGTCTTACAATTTTTGTGTTATACAATTGCATCACTTCTAATATGATGAACACCTATCTTATAAATTCGATTGAGTTTTTATCAGTTGGGCCCTCCTTAGATATTGCATTATCGGTTATGCCCTCCCTTTTTTGGAATATCAGTTGTGCCCCTGACTTATTGCACCATTATCGCTTGTACCCTTTCATTAGTTTCCTTGACATAGCTTGAACTAAACCATGATTTATAGAAATCATGGTTTGATTAACAAGGACATAAGTGTCAAAACAAACCACCTCCCTCCTCCTTCCATGGATTCCTGACACGATCTAAACCCGAAATCTGCAGATGTGACACCACAAAAACTTCAAATCCCAAGGACTTCAGATTGATTAAAGTTGTTGGTCAAACCCCCAATATCTTTATGTGGTATAAACCTATTTTTTTTCTTCCCCAAAGTTCAATCTGAAGCTTTAGGAGATAATGGACTTCAACTACTGGACTCGATCAAATCCGATATAGGTGCGGTGGTTCTTTCCACTTGATCTGATGATGAATGATGCTATTAGATCCTAGGCAAATGTTGAATATCAGTGGATTATTGTCGATTAGATGTGTTTCAACCATATGCCCGATGGGTGCTTTATCCATATGGTATCTTCTCCAGGTGGAGGTAGAGGGCGATGGAGGATGGGTTTGAAGGATGTGGAGGTGGTAGAGAAGGGGGCCGGAGGAGGTCGGCTGAGAAGGTAGAGGGCAAAGGAGGTGGATGGTGAAGGAGGTTGGATACCCCAGCCGTCAATGTCCCTTCAATAGACCGACAAGCTAGTATGTGTATAAGGATATATGTATGATCTCTTGAAGGATTCATATGGGTTTATACTTTTTGAACCGAGAGACAGAGCTTACTCGTGAGATATTAGGATAGTTCAAATTCCATGCATGGTCATATTATTTATGAAACAAGATAAAAATTCAGGAATTTTAATATATAATTTTGGAAACATGTGACTGATATTGTCGTCCAATGATCAATTGAGAAATCTATTGATAAATCCTTAAAGAAGATTGTCAAATAAGGCTTTGAACTTCAGGTTTAATCAAAGTCTCCCAGTATGTAGGATGCTAGAGTTTTGGGAATACTTTATGTTGATGCGATCATAATAAATTGCATATCATGCCACTTTCATTCCAAGGAAGTGATGAAACTAGAAAGCTTTTAGTTACTCTAATTTGTGGCTAAATGATTGAGAACTATTTAGATTAAATCTCATATCATAGAACCCAATTTCTAGTATCCATTTCTAGATTCAAATAGTTGGAAATGGAAATGAAAATGGATCTGAAATGATTCAGAGAAATTATTCCAAATAAATATGTCCAAAACAGTTTCAACCATGATATTAGATGTGAACCTGAATATCAAGTCATTATACATGGATAATATAATCTCCTTGATATTATCTCCAAGTATCCATGAATGTTTCTCACAAGTCCTAATTGGATTAGGGCTTATACATTGAGATATCAAATACCAAGATAATAATTGTTATTATCATGTATATAAACATAGTGAGAATATGTTAATATGATTCACATTATTAATTATTAAATAATATGAATGTGGATTCATAATAATTAATATTTATATCAATATGGTTCATATATATTCAAGACATGTGTGAATGTGATTCGCATAATTAAATGTGAGTTGGATTTACATATGGTTTTGGAATGATGAATTATATTCATACGTTAGAATATGTTTTTATAAATCTCCCAATATTGATATTTATAATTTAATTTCAATCGATATTGATCAAGAGATAATTAAATCAAATATCAAATCTTGTTTGGAATTGAATTGAAGAGAGAGTGTCGTATAGACGCCCACCTTGCATGCCATGTGGTTGTCCACCTGTTGGAGGCTAATTAGTTAGCTCCTTTCCTTCTTGGTTAATGACTCTTTTATTTGCCTTTTTTTAAATTTGGTGATTAGGTTGGATAATTAGTCTGTCAATTACTTAGCTGAGAAGGAGTCTCTAACGGCCATCCAAATTAAAATTGAAGCCTTCAATCTTGGCCATCCACATAGAGAGTTGACCCTCCTTAGGTCATCCACCATTTTTTATTTAAAGAAGGGACTGGCCACTCTTTCATATAGATATTAATTTAATTCCACAAGAGTGTTCTTCAAGTTTAAATATTGAGAAGAGAACTTAGAAGAGAAGACTCTCTTCATATAAAATCCTCGTTGTTGCCCCCATCTCCATACCCTTGTCATCCACCTCTATTAGTCTCTTCTTCCTATATGTTGTCTTGGCCAATCGTGAGAGGAGTCATTCTTCCTGCTCTACGTATGTGTTGAAGGACTCGATTTTGTGCTACGGAATCAGGAAGTAACGATCATCTAGACTCTATTTACATGAACTACTTGGTAGAGGAGATATCTCTAGTTCATGGGAAGTGCCATGAGTCATCGAAGTGCCCGCAAGAGCAAGCATCCGTCGGGACGTACTTGATCCAGGAGCTCTCTTTATTTAGAGACTCATGCTTCAAAATGTATTCTATATACTCTTGTTGGTATGAAAAATGGCTTGGAGATTGTTCTTGTACCATATGATTTCACATTAATAATTTTTTTATATGGTTACATCAATGCCTATATGATGAACACCTTACCTTAGGAATTTGATTCATTTATTTCACGTTTTCATGATTTTGAAGGTTAAACATCCCTTTAAATGGCATCAGATCCTCATTTGTAGGATTTAGATTGCATTCGACTCAATGAATAATATGTCATATTTTCCATTTGTGGGTACATTGTTTTTACAATATCTTTTATTTTTTGAATAATTATGTAACATATTATGTTGCTACGATTTACCCTTGTTTAGAAAGATAATTTTGGGATATCTATGATGTTTACAATGTTTATACTCAAATCCAAAAGATATGCCAAAAGATGGCGGCATTCAGGTGAAGATTTACATGTCGAAATTACCTACATACTTGGATTTCGATCAAAGATCGTGGAGAATAATTATGTAATGTTTTGCCACTATTTTGAACCATATAACACTTTAAAATACTAATTAATAAGTCATTAATAAAGTACACACAATGAAAAAAATTCAAGCAGTTCCAATCTTGCAGCTTCGAGAAATCAGATTTCTCCATATGTTGAGTTGGAAGAGGACTCGATAAAATATAATGAATTATTTTTCCTATTTCTAGACTCAAAATTGATAGTAATATATTTGATATATATACATCTGGAGATGAACATAATATTTTGGAAATATTTAGGGTGACAATGAATTTAAGTCCACATTATTTGATGCCTTCCCATTTGAAATGCGATCATCCCAACTTGTAAATTTGAAATCTGAAATCATTATTTATTTGTATGGTTGTGTATAATAATTATAATGTTTAGTTTTTCATATTTCTCCTTTCTTCTACATTCTTTATTATAAATCAATAGAACTAGAATATTAACTTAACTGCTCGATTACAATGTTGGTATTTAGGCCTAGATTGTTGTGGTAGTTACTTAGTTAGCACCTCAATTGTTAAGGAAATGCTCTCACCCAACATTCCACATTAACTGGCTAAAGATATCTTGAGAAAGGCTAACTATGAATGGATTATATTATAATCTTCATAAAATGAAAAAAAAAGCATCTATATCCATGTAAGGTTTGATTATTGCTTTTTGTATAGAGATACAAAAGTTAATTGCATTGATATTTTTTTATAGATTATTTGAATACTACTAAATTAATTGAATTAAGTTAATAATGATGGATAATATACGATTAAATTTCTTTTAAATCATTAATCATAAGAAATGATTCAAAGTGATTAATCATCAATTTAAACATAATATGAAAAGTCGTATGATGATGTCCATGGTCTCTCATCAATGCGAAGGGAACCATAACCATGGTTGGATATGCTTATGCGAAGTCATATCTCCGAAATACAAGTTCACATGGATCAAACTCTTCGTTTCTCAAAAGAGATGGTTTGTATGCATAGTGACTCAAATAGTGTTCCTCATATTATTGAGGTTATATTTGATTGCATATAGCATATCATTTTTTGCTCATTGATGGTTGGTTTAATTAACAAAATGTTAACATCACTTATGTTGTGGGCATGAATGCAAGTTGGACTTGCAAGTTGGAAAGAGTTCTCGCTTCTTTCACCATAGTTGCATTTTCTCATATTATTGGGGTGCAATGAAAGTGGGAAGGAAACACATATCTCACTTGAGGTATTAGGCTAAGCATACCTTATGAGACTTTCGAAGTATAAAAAATGTGAGGAACTCTTGATTTAAATTAATTCACCTTAATCACGATTAAATAAAAGTATACATTTTCAATTTTAGATGAAATACCTTAACCCGCTCAACAAGCTATTCAAAGTCAACCAATTGACATGACCAAATTAATCGAATTGGATATGTAACTTGGAGCTCATACTAGCATCGTCTATGAAGTATGACACTTCTCAGACATAAGATGCATGAGACTTTAATAAGAAGTGGAAGGAGGATCATTCGATTGTTCATTGCTACATTATTGGGCCAATGTCTAACGCATTTTCAAAAGCAACATATAGACATTCTATCTGCTCAGGATATCCTTCTGAATTTGAAGGAGATTTTTGGAGATGTGAACTATGCACTTTCTATATTAAAGTCCTCTAAGGACATTATGAAGAAGGAATATCCATCTAGCATTGCAACGGTTACACCGATTAAAAAGGAAGCATGACTGGAAGGGAAGCATTGATCTCGGAAATGTCTGGTCCAAAAGAAGAAGAATAAGAAGAAAGGTGAAACTGTTGGCCAATCTTCCACAGCTTCGACGCATATGACATCCATGAAGATGGATGTCTACCACTGATGAATCTGTGATTCATCACTCTAAAAGTTGAAAATAGAGCTTTGTTTTCAAGTAATTAGCTGCATATCTACACTTATATTGCATAATAAGCATTCATACATGCATAAATAATATCTGCATTTTAGCATTCATATTTGCATTAAATAAGAAGCCCAATTCACTTGTAAAAATCACATGTAAAGTACCATATTTGTATATATTTTATACTAACTCCAAATCCATTAAAATCAACTCCATAGTGTATATATTACTAACACTAATAAAGGAAAAAAATCAAAAAATACTAACTTGTAAAATTGTCTAATGAATCCTAAATCCAAGTTTCAGATCAAGAACCTTAAAATGTGCATATCTCTCTCATACAGTGTCTGATTTAGGATTACTCACTTTTAAAGTAATATACTTTCATAAAAGACTAATTTCATTAAAATCGGAGATCTTATGTGAAACTGGATTTTGGGCCCCTATTGTATATCGTACATATTGACCAAATGCCCTTCTATTTTATAATTTTATTTATTAGTTTTTAAAAAATCCAAAAAATATACAAAATTGTAAATATTCCTTTAATATTTTCTCTATTTTTATTTTGATTTTTCTCTTATTTAAAATAACAAAAGAATCTGCAAAAGATAAAAATACAATATTTATATCTATAAGGTACCACCCAAAAAAACACTTTGTACAGATGACTTCCTTTGATTTTTAATCCTTCACGAAAGTTGTAGATCTCGTCGAGACGAGCAACTTTTATGTTGACTACTTTTTTATTTGAAACCTTTTGTTATTTACTTTTGATTTTATTTAAATTTAATTTTTTATTTTTCTAGGTGCGACACGTGGCAGCTCCTGGAGCCGTCACATGTCACCCTATTTATTATTATTTATTATTTTCGTATTTTATTTTATTATTTTATTTATTTTATTTATTTGTTTGTTTATTTTCTTTTATTTACTTTCTTTTCTTTATTTTCAGTAGCCTACTTATTTTATTTTATTTTTTTTATTTTTTTATTTTATTTTCTCCTCTTTTACTTCTACTCCCTTTACTTGTCCTCCACTCCAAGTCACCACTCCACTTCCTCCACCACTCTTCCACATTCTCCACTTTTCTAACTTCCCCTCTCCTTCTTTTTATTCTCATCATCTCCCTCATTTTCTGCATCCGTCGTTTCGAGAGAAGTGAGGTCGAGCCCCTTTAACCTTTAGGTGACAGTTGTAGGAGACGAGTTTAGCGACCACAACCTCAAGGCGAGATCCGATGGTCCGCACCACAGTCACGAGTTTCTTCGAAGATCGTCCAGCTTCTTTGCTCTGATTCCGCTCGGAGCTGATCGAGGTGACGACCGGAGTCCAGCATACCTACTCTGCACCATCGACGAAATCTCCGGTAAGTATCTTAATCATTTTTCTTATTTTTTTATTTTATCTAACATTTCATCTTTACATTTTATTTCTACATTTTCCCCTACATTTTTCCTGTTTAAAAAATTACAAAAAAAATTACAAAAAAAAGCAAAAAAAAAAGCGTGCAAGTGTTGCACGCGCCTGCCGACTCCCCCTACCAGGCCGCCCAGCCACCGTGGCCCTCGTCGCGGCTCCTCTCGCGTGCACGCCGCCCGCGATGCTCCATGCACCATCGCCCAACACCGTGCCCCGCGGCCACGCACCTCCCTATTTCCAGCGCGGCCCACCCCCGTGTGTCGCCTATGACCCCCAGTCTGCCACTGCGCGCCGGCCTACGCGCCAGACGCCTCCTGTACCACACGCGGCCATCCAGCCACAACAACTGCCTGACTCTGTGGTGATCCACCCCCCTCGCGTAGTGGGTCTTCCGCGTCGCCGCCCGCCTGCACAGCGGTCGCGCTCCTGCACCGCGCTACAGCCGTCGGCCTATACGCCAACCACCTCCTACGCCTCCGCGTCGATCTCTCCACCGCGCCACCGCCTTCTCGCTCGCGCTCCACGCCGTCGCGTCGCCCACGCCGCACGCCCAAGCCCTAGCGGGAAGGTGGGTTCCATTCTTGGAACCCACGTTTCCCGCAAAGAGCATGTCCATTTTATTTTTTTTAATTTTTTTGTAAAAATTGCATAGTTAGTCCGTTAAGTTTCTTTATTTACAAAAACACCCCTATTCATATTTCAGTTCATTTTGTTTTATTTCTGTATTGCAAAGACACCCCTGACTTTGATCATTAATTTGGACATCAGTTTTGCATCAATTTTTAATCAAAAAATAGCATTTTGTAGAGCATTTAAATCTTTATCGCTTGGATATTTAATTGCATTTTTAAATCTGGGTTTGAAATTCAGTGATAATTTACCCACTTAAGCTCTGAAATTTACGCAGACGTATTTCTTGCTCCAAAAATTGTGAAAAATATGTCGATGATGCTTCTAGTTGTCTTTTAATTACTTCCCAAATTTCATCTAAATTGGATGTGTCCTTTGCATAAAATAAATCGTTTAGTGATTTATGTAATTGATTTTTAGTTAAATTCACAAATAATATTTTTGTGAATAACTCTTCTTGATTGTTCATTAAAACATATATTTGAGATAATTTTGGTTCTGAATGATTTTATTTTGTGGATTAATTAAGAATTAGTTACTCACGGTCACTTTGTTTCATTGAAAAAATTATTAAAAAATCATATATGATCAAAAAATTCCAAAAAAAGTAATGTAGCTTCATTTCATCATGTTTAACTTCCATTAATATTTTTTCATAATTTTTACATTTTGTTTGCATGAAAACTTGCATAAAACCCCTAAAAAGTTTTCATTTTTCATTTGTGCATCTTAAATACAAAAATTTCAAAAAAAAATAATTTCGCATTCATCATTGGATTAGGCTTCCAGGAAAATTATAACTTGGGTAATTTGAATTAATTTCATATTAAAATTAAATTTGGTTAAGTTGTTTATTTTCTTAATAACCTAATTCATCCGCATTTGTGCATCTGCATTTTTATCGCATAAAAATACAAAAAATACGCTTAGAAAACCGTGAGCTAATTGATCTAATATGATCTGAAGTTGTTCATTTGCCTCCTTGAGTCGACCCTGGGGCTTGCCCAGGTTAAAAATCATAAAACCGCACATTAATTAATTCGACGATTCATCGATTCGTACGGTTAATTTTTGATAGATCCTGATTGCCCAACTACAACAAAAACGACATACATTTATTAATTAAAAAGGGCAATTTGGGATACGTCAAATGGCGCTATTGCCGGGGAGGCAAACAGCATAGGATCATTTTAGAAAATTAGATTAAGGTTTTCCCATCACTTGGGTAATCTGACCCCCGAACCACTTTGTAATTATTCCATTTTTTCAATTATTTTTCTATTTGTTTTTTTATCTATCTCTCTCTAACATAATTTTTATCTTTTTGTGCGAGGGCTCGGTGGACTTGGAGTGACTTTCTTGAAGTCGATGCATCTCGAAGTGCATCGGAGGCTGATAATTCGTGGATCAAGTTAGTTGTTGAGATGCCAAAAAGATTTTCATTTTCGTTAACTTGTAGAAAAGTGTCTGCATTTATAGCAGTTCCCGTTTGGGTTCTCGCGTGTGTAATTGAATAAAAAAGGAGACTCTATGTGTTGTGTGGTTGCTTGACGTAGGATAGAACCTGCACTCACGGCTCTTAGAGCTTTCTTAGGTTTGTTTGTGCTCGTAATTTGTAGGACCACACTTCACCATTAAAAGATGCACTTAGACCGCATGACTTTAGCCAAATTTAAATTCATTCTTCACTCACTAATAGAACTGCATGTCTAGGAGCGGCTTTTCTCGCTTGCATTCCATTTAGTGTAAAAATTTCAATTCAGTATTGCATCCCGTATTGTAGAGAGCTAGAGGCACTGTAAGTTTTCTTACTCAAGCATTCATCATTGTTTTCTCAATCGCATTGGCTTTTTTTATTCTCTCTCTCGGTAGACGTGATTGCTTGTGTGGATTAATTACAGTGACAACTAATCTCTAAAATTGGGACTGTTAATTGAATTGGACCCAAAAAATTGACCCTTGTTTGTGGGAGAGCGATCCCGACCTTGATTTCAGGCTGAGTGAAGATACAGAGTGTGTGTGTGTGTGTGCACCCTAAGATAGAGCCCAAATCCCCTCCTTCCATATCACGTACCTCGATCCTAGTAAATATCACAAGCTGAACTACTCGAGGTTCAACTGACCAGCACCAAGTAGCCTCCGCTTGCTTCGGTAGGTAGATAGGGGTAAAGCAGCGGTGCACCGTGACAAGTTACTAGTAACTCTCCGGGGTGAAGTTATAAGCCTTGTCAGCCTCCGCCTACTTCGGTAGGTAGATAGGGGGAGGTCCTTGAACTTCTCAGCTGGTGATAGGAGCGAAGAGAGGAAGGGCGTTGGTATCTTAGGTGACAGGACAAACAGGGGAGACGCATCCGGCTTTGGGCCGACTTCCCTTTAGGCTTTCCACATAATCCTTGCTATTTGCTTGAAATCACACTTAAATCAACCAGATTAATCAGACCCATCTTTGGGTCCTTCATCATGTTGAGTGTGAACTCAGGGTTTGCTCTTGTGTTTGTCTTTGTGTCTGCCTGTGTGTGTTATCCTGTGTAATTGCACGTTTTCTACATCGGTCTGCTTACATTCATCCTTTCCTCTTCAAGATATCGGGATATTGGTCCCCATACCCTGAGACCTCTGATTATTCCTCCTCAACCATATACCGTTCATCTTCGCCTTCTCCTTCTTCCATGTATCCTCTGCCATCCACGAGAGACCCTTACCCGTGGTCAGTTCCACCTCAACCCGATTATGAAGTCAGAACTTCGATTGACTTCTCCACTTCTTCGCATTTCTCACCTACTCCATATTCTAACAGTCTGGATCAACTTCTATCTTGGGTTGACTGTTCTTATTCTCGAGAGCTTGCTGGAATCAAAGAACCATACGAAGAGCAAGCCACTGCTGAGACAGATGACTGGCAGAGTTACTTGGTTGATAGAACATACCGAATGGAGAGGCATGCACCTATTGATCTTCTTGACTTGATTGACCCTAGTAATCAAGCTTACATTGATCAGCCTTCATATCACACATTCGGAGAGCCTATACATTCACATGATTGGACACATGGATTCAATCTAGGATCCCTCTCTTTATTGACTCCATCATATGAGGCTCCGACCAATATCTGCCATTCAGATGGTCCATACTCGACCCATCATTACATGCCAGAGTCTAGGTATGTTGAGTATGAGACCCCAATATCTTAGCAATATCCTCCAATTGAGCAGAACTCTCCCATGATTCATCATGAGAATTTTGTGGAGGATGACATATCTAGACTTATTGAGAAAAATGAATCATTTGGTAACAAGTTGAGAGATGTCATGGAAATATTGCATTCAATTTCTGCCAGCTTGGTAATGAAAGTGGAAAAGGATATGAGTAGTTTTGAGGTTGAAAACAAGCGAGCATTAGGGAACCCACACATCATGTACAGTTGGAGTCATCTCTACCTCCCTCTTCCACTAAACACTTGCCCTCCAATCTAGAGTTTGACCATTCATCCACCAAAAACATCAAAAATTGAAAATCTTAAAAACACCAAAAAATTTGAAAAACTGAACAATCACATAAAAATTGAAAATGCAAAAGATCTAAAAAAATTGGATCCTGCCTTAAGGAAGCACTCGATGAAGAATTGATTTTTAATCTTTCCCTAATAAAGGCCATAGATCACTTCTCCGACCTCAAAAAATTTGTGAGAAGTAAATTGATGCCTAAGAGGTCGGGCAATAAGAGGACAAGGATTGAAAGACACATAGCGTCTATGACCACCTCCTTGGTGATGGGAAGAAAGACCAAGAGCCTTAGAGTGAAGCAGTTGCCTTGGGTAGAATGTGAAATCAAAGACCTTTACCCATGCAAGAATCGATGATGACGCACCGATAAATATCCTCTCGATCTCTATGTTTGACAAGCTCAAACTCACGCCACTTAGGAAGTCGAGAGAGATCGTTCAGCTGGCTGATCGATCTATCAAACGATCAAGAGGAACCATTTCAATCATCATTACTTTCCAAGGTGCTCTACTCCAGGTAGACTTCACAATCATTAACATTGAGCACCGAGGAGAGTTTTTCCAATCTCCCATTATTCTTGGGAAGTCGTTCTTAGCCTTGGCTAAGGCGACTATAAATGACGAGACTCGGGAAATCGATTTTACAGCATTGGGAGCGCTGCAACCTCACCCATTTTTTGATACACTTTACTCTAAGGTGACTCGCATATCCGCAGACAGTCATTACCACCGAGAGATAGATGAGTCCCATATCTCTACTACACTTGAGATATCGACTGTCCGGATGACCGTTGGTTAAACCATATCTGAGGAAGCAGATGTGTGTCGATCCTCGTTGGACGATCCCTACAACTCACTATTATTCATCTGAGGATGATTCCGACAGTAACACATATGTATATTATCCACCTCCTCGCTCCCGTAAGAAGGTTCGTCACAAACCTTCTTGACCCTTGTATATTCTCAATCCTTGTATATTTTTACTATTTTAGCTCTCCTACGCTACGAGCTATGTCTTTTTCCTCGCTTCTCGTGCTTTGAGAACATAGCACACGCTTAGTCTAGGGGGCGTATATATTACATATATACTTTACCCATAGCTCGTACTTTCACGCATTGTTTGTATATATTATGCAATAATTACGGGATGGGTGAAAATTGGAAAAAAAATTTGTAAAATGCATGTATACTTGTATAATATGTACAATTTGTATAATACTTGTAGAATTCTTTGAAAGAAAAAAAACTTTTGTAAAATTTGTTGCAAAATGTGAGGTATAAAAAATACATAATAATAATAAAGGCTTCTTATTTACTCTTGCATATCATCCTTGCATTTCAAAAAAAACGTCTTGCATTTCATTCATCTATGTAGCATGTCATCTGCATCTCATCTGCATATCTTGCATATGCAAAGTGAAAAGTTAGTGGGTTCTGAACAAAGCTATGAATAGATGTTGAGGATGGATTTGATTTGACCTTAATCTACCTAATTTCAGAGGAACCTTATAGAACTGGAGTTAAGATTTTTCAGGTCAAGTGACTTAATTATTTGAGTATGCAATTCTATGTTCACATGTCATCTTGATTGGTCTAAGTAGAATATTTCATGAACAAGTACGATTCTTTTAGACATTGAACTAACTTGGATAAGCACCATGCACGTAGCTCTTCATTGATGAGGTGGTGAGGAGATAGAATCATTTGTCTTGGAGTAGCACACGGGTGGAAACATCCATCCTCCTCTAAGGAGAGTAGTGCATCTCAACCTAGTCCGGTAGTGTTGACGTCTAAGGATGGGATGTTGTGGGTTGCAATAAAGTTTGAAAAGAGGAATAATTGATGAATATGTGATTCATCACTCTTAAAGTTGAAAATAGAGCCTTGTTCCCGAGTAATTAGGAACATATTTCCACCAATATTGCATAATTAGCATTCATGCATACATTGATAACATGTGCATTTTATCATTCACATCTGCATGAAATAAGAAGTCAAATTCATCTGTAAAATCACCTATATGTATATATTTTACACTAACCCTAAAACCCATAAATTCACTCTATATTGTATAGATTACTAACAATAATACAAGAAAAATACCAAAAAAATGCTAACTTGAATAATTGACCAATAAAACCCCAAACCAAGTTGGAGACCATGAACCTTAGAATGCACATATCTCTCTCATACAGCCTCCGATCTAGGTCTACTCACTTTTAAGAGCATATATTCAGAGATCTTTAAAATGAGACCATTTTCATTTAAATCGGAGTTCGTATGCAAAACTTGGGTTTTGGGCCCCATTGAATACTATATGTATGTATATTTGTACCCTTGTATTTTATTACTTTATTCGACCTCATTTTTGTTTTTGGTCAACATGAAACTTGTAGATCTCATCGAGTCTACAACTTTCATGTTTTGAGTTTTTCCAAATTCGACCATTTTCTCCCTATTATGCCACATTTCTTTCTCAACCAATCAGATTGGGCCACGTGGTGCCCTCTGGTCGCACCACGCAGCCCACTCAGCCGCTCGCCACGCGCCTTGTCTCCTGACCGTTAGATCACCTTTTTCTTCTTCACATCTCGGCCCTTCATTCCGCAACCTCTCTCAGCCGCTCGATCTTTCTCCCTGATCACATCCAGACCACACGTCTCCACCTCATTCTCAGCCCTCCACGTGGTCACATATCCACCACCCGATCGTAGCTCGATGATCCCATCTACGCCGTTCACTCCCACCTAAATCGCGACCCTTGGATCATCAGCCAAGATCTTATCCACGCCATTCGCCAGCGCCCTAACCTCAGAGCACCACGTGGTCACATTTCCATCGTTGGATCTCTCCCAAGACGCCTCCATCTCAGCCATTCATCTCTGTTGTGATTCCAGCCATTCGATCCCCACTCCAGATTCTATCTCCACCGCCCATTGGCGCCCGACGCTCCGCCAGCCACGTGTCACGCTCAGTGCCCTTTGATTGCATCCCCGGGATCTAATCATGGCCCTTCTCTTGTGCCTATCTTCTAGCCGTTGGATTATGAGATCCAACGGTCCCAAGTCGTCTTCTTCCTCCGCAAGCTCCTCGCCCACGTCACCCCACCTTGCGACGCCTCCGCCCCCTTCCTATTTTTGGCGCCACTCTAGCCACCCTCTCTGTCCACTGATACCTCCATGACATAGCCTCGACCTCCACCATCCTCGCCAGAACCCACGTGCACCATGATCCCCTTCTCTTGCGCTCCACTAACTCCACGAGCATCACCTCCCCATCACCTGCACCTCCATCCTCTTCCTATAAATACCCAGCCTCCGTCCACCGTCGACGCTATTTGCCCTTGTAGAGAGATTCCCATAGCTCCCTTCCACATGTTGGTGACAGCAATTTGGCACGAGAGTGAGCGACGACGGCGTTTTCATCTCCGGCGAGATCCACAGCATAACACGACGTGCCACAGCCTCTTTGACAAGCTGCACGAGCTCGGGCCCGCTACCAACCCTCGAGCGACGACCGGAGCCTCTTCCGCGAGCCTCCATCCCCGGTAGCTTCATCCATTCTCCTTCGACCGTCTTTCTAAATTCCTCTCGATCTTCTCACCTTTTTCTTGACTTCTCTGATCGATTACAACCTCCACCAACTATCTCTTGAGCTCTATCTTGGAGCTTTGACCTTCGCGCACCCATTCAGTCGTTCCTCCGACCCGTCGCACCACTCCCGACCATAGCTCCGTCGGCCACGACGGAAGAACACCACTGCCCGATCATCACGTCGCCCCTCAGGCCTCACTGCACTCACCGCACTCCCACAAGCACGATGCACTTCGTTTCTGGCACCCACTAACCCTGCAGGACCATTCTCTTCATTGGCCGAACATCACACCGGAGCTGCTTCAAGCTCCATCTTCCCCGGCCTACAGACGACCCTAATAGCTTCCAGAGAATCCGACGGCCTCCTGACACTTCCACGATCGATCTGGGCTATCCAGGAGCCACCAACGAGCTCCATCGAGCACAGGGAAGGGAGACGGAGCTAGACCACACTCGCCGGAGCCCCGCCAAGTCCGCCGTAGGAGGCGGCGGACCGATCAAGCCACGTCTCCCACTCTCTGCCTCAGTTGGATTAGGAGGATCCAACGTCCAGACAGTCGCCACGTACCCTTCGCCAGCAGCTCCAGCCCCGTTGGATCTATCTTGATCCAACAGCCTACGACACGCCACGTCGCCTCGCCCCAGGAGCCATCTCCATCGCTTCATCATATTGATCTAAAGGTTCCTAGGCACGTCACGCATCCAGCTCCCTCCACCGTTAGATTTGTCTTGATCTAACGACCCAATACTCACCACGTGGAGCCTCCGAGCCTCTTCCCCGACTCTAGGCTCAGAGCGACCAAAGCAGCAACCGAAGCTAGTCCGAACCTCCAGAGCCGCCCGAGCCTCCTACATCTCCCGAGACTATCTCCTCACGTGTCTCTCACGTGAGGGCTGGGTAATTTGCATTAAGGTCCTTACAACTTTTAGAAATTGCAATTCAATTCCTGTCAGGCACGTCACGTGAGGAGCACGTGTACCAGTGGGAATTTTACATCCATAACCCTGGCATTATAGATATTGGAACTTTAGTCCCTGTATGCACGTTTTATTTTAAGCAATTTTTATTTTCTATTTTGCATTTTGGTCCCTGTGTTTGCATACATATTTAAGTGTCCATTTTCCATTATTTTTAAATTCCAAAAGTTGCATGTTGTAGTTTAACTGGTCAGCTCTTGGCCAATCTCTGCATTCGAGCGATTCGCGCCTGGCCTGGCTCTAGTTGTCGGACTAGGAGCTGCTATATCATCCGCAACAGATCTTATAGAAGAAGAATCTCCCGCGTATATATATGACGCACTTTAGGACGTCTGACTCTTCTCATCATCTAGGAAGGTAGAGGGAAGGTCTCATCTTTCTTTGGCAGGTCATACCTGATGGGGACAGACAAAGAGTATATTCACGTGCCGTGTGAAAGGGTGTGAGCCTTTATCTGTCGTTCCTCATGGGGATAGAATTTGGGGTTCCAAAATTAAAGGGATTTTTTTCTTTCAAGAAGTTGATTCAGAATTAAAAAGAAAATATAGGGAATCATAAATATGAAAAATAAATTATAAATTTCTCATTCTTATTCTATTACTCTTTTTTTACATTTACCCCCATTTCGTCAAGATAAACAAGATGCGTTCTATCACAGCCTGTTCCTCCTAAGAAAAAAAGCGCAGCACCAATAAATCCATTATTATAATACTATTTACATCTTATACTACTTAGTAACTTATACTACTATATAAATAATATATACAATTATCCTATCCAATTATCTGATGAACTTGTTACCACTCTTTATTTTATTTAGATTTAGACATGAAATGCGGTTAGTAGAATTAAGTATTTACTTCATAAATATACAGATATACTGTAATCCGTATACAGATTGATACATCAAAATATGGATTCACATCTAGGATGGGATGCATCCACAAATAGACAAATAGTTAGTATATGAATTCATATAGCCATGTACTATTTGTAGGAATAAAATTGTAGGAATAAAATGGAGATTGTCTCCCGGAGAGATGGCCGAGTGGTTGATAGCTCCGGTCTTGAAAACCGGTATAGTTTTAAAGAACTATCGAGGGTTCGAATCCCTCTCTCTCCTTTTGCTTGTTGAATGTTTCTTTATTTGTTTGTTTGGCCTAGCCCGTTTCCATAAAAAGGAATGGCCCGGCTAGGTGGGATAGGATAGCCGAGCCAGAACAAAAAAAACAATAGATAAAGAAATCTCAATTAAGAGGGGTCATGGAAAGAACGGGTTCCAAATCACGATCGATTCCTTTTTCAAATCCTGCTGCAGCTGCGCGAGCCCTTCCCGCATGCCATAAATGACCCACAAATAGGAAGAATCCTAGAACAAAATGAGAGGTAGCTAACCAACTTCTAGGAGAGACATAATTGACTGCATTGATCTCGGTAGCTACGCCACCCACAGAATTTAAAGAACCTAAAGGAGCGTGAGTCATATATTCCGCCGAACGTCGTTCTTGCCAAGGTTGTATATCTTTTTTCAACCTGCTCAAGTCCAAACCATTTGTACCCCTTAGAGGTTCCAACCAAGGAGCACGGAGATCCCAAAAACGCATAGTTTCCCCGCCAAAAATGACCTCCCCAGTAGGAGAACGCATTAGGTATTTACCTAAACCAGTAGGCCCTTGAGCGGATCCTATGTTAGCCCCAAGACGTTGATCTCTAACTAGAAAAGTAAATGCTTGAGCTTGAGAAGCCTCTGGTCCAGTAGGCCCATAAAATTCACTAGGATAAGCAGTATTATTGAACCAGACGAAACAACAAGCAGTGAAACCAAAGATAGCTAAAGCACCTAAACTATAAGACAAGTAAGCCTCTCCAGACCATACAAGTGCACGGCGAGCCCATGCAAAAGGTTTGGTTAGGATATGCCAAATTCCACCAAGTATACAAATGGAACCTAACCATACATGCCCTCCAATTATATCTTCTAAATCGTCCACACTAACAATCCATCCTTCTCCCCCAAAAGGAGATTTTAATAAATAACCAAATATAATACTTGGGCTAAGGGTTAAGTTGGTAATTTTTCTTACATCTCCCCCTCCGGGAGCCCAGGTATCATATACACCACCAAAATAAAGAGCTTTAAATACTAGAAGAAAAGCACCTATACCTAACAAAATTAAATGAATACCTAAAATTGTGGTCATTTTATTTCTATCTTTCCATACATAACCAAAGAATGGAAAAGATTCTTCAAGAGTCTCAGGTCCAAGAAGTGCATGATAAATACCGCCAAAACCTAAGACTGCGGAGGAAATTAAGTGAAGTACTCCAGACACAAAGTATGGAAAAGTGTCTATAACTTCCCCCTCCCCCCCCGGACCTACTCCCCAACCCAGAGTAGCTAGATGGGGTAGTAAAATCAATCCTTGTTCATACATGGGCTTCTCTGGTACGAAATGAGCCACTTCAAATAGGTTCATTGCTCCAGCCCAAAATACAATTAATCCGGCATGGGCCACGTGGGCTCCAAGTAGTTTAAGGTAAAATACGAGGTACTTTATTACTAAGTCTGGCTTTCATGGAAGCTTTAACAATTTACGGGTTGGTCGTGGCATTAGCACTTTTATTTGCGAATCCTTTTGTCTAATTTAATACTAGAAATGGATATTCTAGTGAGAAGCAATCAGTCCCCCTTTTTTTTTCTTTAGTTTGATTCTCTCTTTCTTTATTTTTATTGTTCTAAGAACAAGTAATTCCGCTATTATATGGCGATATATACTTTCCACTAGAAACTACTAATGGCTTGGTTATCCAAAGAGGCCCTGCCCCCACACACATAATAAAAATCAAATAAGATTTTGCTTGCGTTAAGTGATACGTATATCGCACATTTAACTAACGTTTTAGATTCATTTTATTTATGCTTTATCGATTCATTTGATATCACGTTTAAACATGATGCATCAGTGGGCCTACTACTCCTTTTCCAAATTGGAAGAAGTTACCGTGGAGCTCTGCGGATCATCCGTTAGTGGCTCCATCAATAACTTCTTTGGAATTCGAATCTAATTCTTTAGTTTTGTTTTCTTCGTTGTATTTTTATAATTTCTCTTATATATTTTTTATAATTTCTCTTATATATATTTTTAATATATATATATTATTTTTATATATTTTAGTTATATATTTTAGTCAATTTTTAATTTTCACTTTTTTATTCTATATTTAGATTTAGAATATATCTTAATATATATAATATATTAAGATAATGGTTTCAATAGATCCCAGGATCCATATTTATTTCTTAAAATTCTAAAAAACTTAGGAATTAGATTAGAGGTTAAAATAGAACAGTTGACCTTCGATTATTTTGGATTGGTCGAAATTCAATGGATGTAGCGAAAAATAGAATTAGAGTACTGTTTACATATACAAAATATATGATATGTATGTACTACTATACAACCGTATACCTGGATAGTATGGTAGAAAGATTTACATAGTATTTATACTATATTTAATTTATACTCTATTATTAATTATTATATTCTATTATATTGAATTATTATATAATAATTCAATATAATAGAATATAATAATATTTAAATAATTATAATATGATAATTCTAAAATATACTTTTATATTAGTTCTTTTTATCATACTATCTTAGATAGTGTTTATTCCGGTCCGATTATTTCATTAAGACTCGGGATTTGAATCTCTTTTATTTCTTCAATCATTAATAAGAACTAATGAGTTTCAGTCCAATTACTCGTTTTGATTAATCATTTTGGCTGACCAAACCATGAACCAGAATAGAAGAGCTTGCCCCGCCCATGAGTAAATATTTCGTAGTAGCCTCATTAGACCGTACATCTCTCTTGGCATATCCAGATAATAGGTAGGAACATAAACTGAAACATTCTGGAGCTACAAAGATAGTTATTGAATCGTAAACTTCTCTGTTCCCTCACTACTCGGGGCTAAAATCCCGGAAATTACAAATGCCAAGATAGGAATAACACTTGATATTATTAGAAATGCCTAGGAAATATCATATTCATGAAGCAGAAACATAAATGCACTCCTATTAATGTGTACTATACTGAATTAGTCGATTTGAATTGGAATTTTCGATTCATTCAGAACTTCCTAGGTGAAATAAGAATTTTTTTATTAAACCGCACAGCTTGTTTTCTGTAGAACATGCTTAAAAATGAATTCAACGGAATTTCAACACGATCCATATAATATATTTGCATAATTAATTCATAATAAAATCAAAAATTGAATGTATCTAGGGAAAATTCACTTTAAAGGAACTATTCCCTAGATACCCATATGATGTTACAATTGAATCAATTTAAAAAAGACCTAAAGTCAAAGATTTATCAATAGGTAATGTTGCCCCAATACCTAACCAAAGTGCTACTGCGGTACCGATCAAAAAAACAGTTGTAGCTACTGGACGACGAAACGGATTTTGGAATTTATTGACATTCTCCAAAAAAGGTACTGTGAATAATCCTAATGGTACTGAAACCATTAAAAGAACAGTCATATTTTTGTTAGTTGCATCAAATTTAATAATATTATTTTGGTGGAATTTGACATTATTACCTACTGTGTGCTTGAAATTAAATATTAAATCATTTATTACTCTAAAAATCACCATAAAATCACATTAGATTTTAGTTAAGTTGTTCTACACTGTGGCCAAAAATTATTGCATTTACACGCATCACGAGGTCTGAATAAATCAAATAGTATTTTTCCTGATTGATTTTTAATAGGTCCAACTTACAAAGATTTTTAGGTTTATTAATTTTCCTGGATTCGTCTTGCATATACCTATCTAGGATAATTTTTATATGGTATTTATTAAAATTGATTTTGCAAAAACCACCCTGCAACCATATTTTATTCATATTTAATTCATTTATAGTCTAAAAATCCCAAAAAAAATACAGTAGCTAAGTTTCATCGCATATCATCTTCTGGCCAAGTTATTTTATTAATTTTGGACTTCATTTTATTATCTTTTGTGATTTACCTTAAAATTTAGCTTGAAATTGCATTGTCTTTCTTTTAATTGCATAAAAAGTATAAAAAGACCAAAAAAATATTCTCCTGAAAGTCTGGCATCAAAATTAACTTAAAATTTACTCAAGGAGACAGCTGCCTCCCTGAGTTCGACCTTGGGCTTGCCCAAGTAAAATAAATTTGTCGCTTGCTTTTAATCGAACATTAAATATGAGTGGTTTTTGCTGAAGTCTCGATTATCCGACTGCAACGAACGACAAATCTAATTTGATTGACAACTCGGTTGAATTAACAAGGGTAGCCGAGGCGCTCTTCAAAATGGCGACGTTGCCGGAGAGGCACGGCTTAGGTTAATTTTTAGGAAATTTTGATTTTAGATTTTCCATCCCTGTGTAGTCTGATTCTCAGCTTTTCCTATGAATATTTTTTTGTTATTTATTTTTGTTTATTTTTTTGTCATCCTTTATCTGACCTCCATTTATTTTCGTGCAAGAAAAACGAGGAGTCGAAGGTGCTTTGTCAGGCGAACCGAGGAACTTGCATTTAAATAATTTGAGTGATTTATGAGGACTTGTAATTTTCTTTTATCTTCATTTTGCATTTTTGCAGCGCTTCCTGTTTGGGTTCTCGTGCGTGTAAGTATAGTGAAAACATGTCCTCGTGTGCTGTGTAGATTGCTTTGCGTAGAATAGGCTTGCACTTGCAGCTCTTAGAGCAACTTTAGGACCTGTTTGTGCTCGTAAAACTTTAAGACCACACTTCATACTTAAAAGACACACTTAGACCGCATATCTTAGCCAAATTAAATCTATTTTTCACTCGCTAATAGAACTGACTATCTAGGAGCGGCTTTTATCGCTTGCATTTCATGCAGTTTAAAAATTCCAATTGTGTTTTGCATCCGGCATAAAAGCGAAAGGATCATTGTAAGTCTTCTCTACTTAGCATTCATCATAGTTTTATCGTGTATCAACTTTTCTCGACTCCTTCCCCCTTGGTTTTCTGAACTTAGGATTAAAGGAAATTGGAATTGGACGATAGGTGTGCTTTGTGGTCGGACTAAACAAGTGGTCACCTAACTTAAAATCGGGGATGCTTAACAAAATTGACCAAAAAAATCAATAAAATCAGAAACTCTGTTTGTGGGAGATTAACCCTGACCTTGTTTTCAGGCTGAGTGAGGGTACTAGAGTGTGTGTGCACACCCTAAAGCAGAGCCAAAAATCCCCACCTTCCATATCGCGTACCCCGATCCGAGCAAATATCACATGCTGAACTACGGGTTCAACTGACCAGCGCCAAGTAGCCTCTGCCTACTCCCGTAGGTAGATAGGGGCGAAATTGCAGTGCACCGTGACAAGTTGCTAGTAGCCTCCACCTGCTCCGGCAGGTAGATAGAGGCGAAGTTATAGCCTTGTCAGCCTCCGCCTACTCTGTGGGTAGATATGGGCAGGTCCTTGAACTTTCGGCTGGTGATAGGAGCGACGAAAGGAAGGGCGTTGGTATCTTAGGCGGCATGTTAAATGGGGGAGACGCATCCGGCTTTGAGCCGACTTCCCTATAGTCCGCATAACCTTTTCTACTTGTCTGAAAATTCACACTTAAAATCAACCAGATTAATCAGACTCGATTTTGGGTCCTTCACCGTGTTGAGTGTGAAAACATGGTTTGGATTCATTTGCTTGCTTCAGGTAGGAGTAAAATCCTATCTTACATTGATACTCACGTTCTTCTTCTCGCCATCCAAGATGATTGACTGGGGGGATATCTATTCCCACTTCGCAAATCTTCTTGGGTTCGGGATCCATCACTCCCAGGGTGGTTACTCTCAAACCAGTCCTTTTCTCTCCTCTGATCTCACCGAGGAAGACCATCGCCTCGGTGAGAATGTATTCATTGATATGTCCTCTAACCTAGACCATCTTCTTTAATCAGGAGAAGAGGACAAGATGCCTCCGAAGAAACACCCAGATGAAGAGGAACCTAGAGATGACCCCATGCACCAAGTCTTGGCCTAGTTAGCTAGAGCCGAGCAGCTGAATGTCGAACTTATGGCTAGGATGGGACAAGTGATCGAGGCAGAGGGAATTGACCGACCCATGGTAGACGCCTACAATCCTGCAACGAATGAAATACATAGCTGGCTAGTACTTGAGGTCCCCCCTGAAGCGTTTGAGCTGAAGACCCACTTTCTGAGTCTGTTACCGAAGTTCAATGGAAATTCCAACGAAGAATCATATGCCTTCCTTAGAGAATTCAAGCTGGTTTGCAACAACCTTAGTCACCCTAGGGTTGGGCAAGACTACATCAGGCTGAAGGCTACCATGTTTGCCTAGGTGATAAGGCTGCTCATTGGTTGAAAAATCTTGGGGTAAGATGTACGACCTGGATGCAGTTCAAGGACCTATTCTTGAAGAAGTTCTACCCGCTCAGTAGGACTAACCAGATGAGAACCAAGATCGTGAGTTTTTCCCAGGGACCCAATGAACCATTCCATGAAGCTTGGGATAGATTCAATAACTTAACGCGGAAATACCCTTGCCACGGCATTACAAAAGCGATCTTAGTCCAAACCTTGTTTTGTGGCATGACCCCGGAAATGCAGGGGTTAGTGAGTGTCGCCTGTGGAGGAAGCTATCTGAACAAGAACGAAGATGCCGTGTGGAAGATCCTGGAGCAGATGGCAGAAACATGTTGATCTCATGCCACCAGGGCCTATCAGTTGTCTCCCTCAAGCCTATCCAACGAGATAACTAGGAGCATTGTAGCTGATCTGACGGACGACCTCATCTCCAGCATGGGGATAATAGTTGACAAGTTAACCATGGTCGAGTTGATTCACAAGAGGGTCACTGACCTTGAGGCACTTTCGCGATTGCCGAAATAAGTGGAGGAATTGACTGAGAAGGTAGCCAAAATACGGCTACCCGCCTCTTCTGCACCACCTGTACCTGTACACCGAGTCCATCAAGTATAGGAACAGGAACATGGGCCTCAGAGTAGCTGGGTAGAAGAGCAGCAATATACTCAGCAGAAGTAGCACACACTCCCACAAGTAGAGACATGATACGAGGAGCCTCCGCAGTTGTTCGAGATCAATGGCCTGTGGTACAGCCATGACCCCGTCGGTAGACAGTCGGGGATAGGGAATGGTCAGCCACACCGACCTTCCCTAGCTTACCAGGAAACCAGCTCCGTCCCTGCACCGCGCTTCGCACAGTCCCGACCCGGACAAGGGTACCAGCCTCAGCAGCACCAGCAGCAGCGCACGTTCTCAGGACAGCAGGGCCCTCCACCACCTTCCCATCAGCATCAGTACCGGCATGGCCAGCAGGGCCAATACAGAAACTCGTCCTCTAGTCACCAGCAGCAAGCCATGTCCACAAACGAATTAGAATCCCTCACCTTGGCGATCCAGACCCTAACTGATAGGGTCCAACAGATTCAGAATGACTACCTGGATATGAGAACGGAATTGAATTGTGTTTCCCGTACCTAGGACCAGCAGATGGCGCCAAAGACCCCAATTCTTGCCCAGGTTTAGGCTAATCCAAATAGCTTGAATCAAGGCCAGATCCGACCACGAGATCAGGTATACTATTCAGATAACTCTCTATCTGAACATGAGATCCTTTCGTACGATAATGTTAATCATATGCCCCTCATGAGCGGAAGGAACGTGATCGTACCTGATCGGACATGGGCACTAGAGGAAGACGCTGTCAAGTCTCTACCTGAGGAGAACTTGGAGACAGAGGAGCAGCACCACCACCACCGGAGAAGAAGAGGACTTCCAAGTCCTTGAAGAAGAAGGAGAACAACACCAGCAGTGAGTCCGGTGAGACCGACGAGGAGCCCGCACCTCCATCTGAGGAGGATGTCCCAGCAGTAGCAGAAGACGCATCATCAGTTTCGCAACAACAATTTCCTTTTATTCAAAGTCTGAGTCTGAGTCAGTATCAGTGTTAGAGTCCGTTAAAGAACTCTGTTCCTCATTTCAATGAAAATCTTTCAGTTTCAGAATCTGAGTTAGCATCAATAATCCCTTTCCCCCGAGCTCTTAAGGGTGGAAAGAAGAAAATTAAAAAATACAAAAAGATGACCCTAAGATGGCAGAGTTCTGCAATAAATACTTCAAGGTCACAATCCCTTTCGATAAGTCTGTGGACATGACACCTGCATTCCAGAAGTACCTTAAGGTGAGATGTACACCTACTAGGGTCAGCAGGAATACCAAAAGCCGTGTTGAGAAGCACGTTCTGTCAGTAGCCACTAATTGCGTAATAAAGAATGCATTTCCAAGGAAACGAAGGGATATGGGTGCCCATTATGTGGTGAGTCATGTCGATGACACTGCGTTTGCACGCACTCTCCTTAACAATGGATCCTCAATTAACTTGATGCTTACAACCCTCTATGAGCGGCTTAATCTCGGACCTCTTAGGAAATCCAGAGCACTACTTCAGTTTGCAGACAAATCAACCAAGAGATCCCAGGGAGAATTGAGGAACGTTGTCATCAAAGTCGAGGGTCAGGAGTACATGGTGGACTTCATAGTCCTTGATATGGAGACCCCTCGAAATTGGAGAGACTCCCAGATTATTTTAGGAAGGCCCTTCCTCATAACAGCAGGGACCCTATTTGATTACAAGATTAGGAAGATCCAGATTCAAAATCCAGGCGGAGATGAGGAACTCGAGATGAAGCAGACAAGGTGGCAGAGGCCAAATTCAGATTCTAGCACTAAGTACTCTTCGTCCGAAGCAGATTGCATTCATGTAGACATCGTTGGGCCATGGAGACAGAATCGAGCTAGCACCAATGAGCCCCTCTCCTCCGGAGAAGATCTTGTGCATGAGTCAGTTTGCGAGATCCTTATAAACGAGTACCGTGCAGAATAGGCATCCCCCTACATTTTCGAAGAGGTAGAGGCCCAGCTGGGCCTGTCAGACCTTCCCTCTTTAGGACAATCAGAAGATGAGGATGACAAGTCGGACATGGCTTTTGTCGATTGCTTGGAAACCTTTGACGATCTGACTCCAGAGCTGAATGAGTTTGTGGCAGCAATTTCAAAGACAGATCCAACCACTACCAGCATAGAGCCAGATTCGATAGAGCCATACTTCCTTGATGATCACACCTTACCTGAGCTCAAACCTTTACCCACAACACTAAAATATACCTTCCTTGTAGGACAAGAGAAGAAGTAGCCGGTCATCATCAGCTCACAATTGACCAAGGAGCAGGAATCTCTCTTGCTAGAGATCCTGGAGAAAAAGTGCAAGGCAATAGGCTAGACATCTCCGATCTCCATGGGATAAATCCCGCTCTGTGTTCGCACCATATCTACGTAGAAAATGAGGCTAAACACTCTCGTGAATTCCAACATAGGTTGAATCCAAATTTACGAGAGGTTGTGAAGAAGGAGATAAAGAAATGGTGTGACGCGGGTTTTATTTATCCCATCTCCGATTCCAAATGGGTGGTACCAATCCATGTTGTCCCGAAAAAGTCAGGAATTCAGACGGCCACCAATGAGGATGGAGAGGAGATCGTGACACGAGTACCCACGTCGTGGCGCATCTGTGTGGATTATAGACGCCTGAATGCCGCGAGGAAGAAGGATCATTTCCCCTACTGTTCATTGATCAGATCTTAGAGAGATTAGCGGGGAAAGAATTCTTCTACTTCTTAAACGGGTTCTCAGGCTACAATCAAGTAGCCATTGATCCTGAGGACCACGAGAAAACCACATTCACATGCCCCTTTGGTACCTATGCTTTCAGGCGTATGGTTATGTAATGCTTCGGGTACATTTCAAAGGTGCATGATTGCTATATTCATCGAAATGGTCGACGAATTCCTGGAAATCTTCATGGATTACTTCTCTGTCTACGGCAGTTCCTTCGACTTCTGTCTTAGGAATCTGGATCGAGTCCTCAAGCGGTGTTGCGAGGCTAATCTGATGCTCTCCTAGGAGAAAAGTCACTTCATGGTGACGGAGGGCATTGTGTTGGGCCACGTCATCTCCAAGAGAGGAATGGAGGTTGACCCTGTCAAGGTGGATGTGATCAGACGACTCTAGCCACCGACCAACGTAAAATAGTTGCGGTCATTCCTTGGGCATGTTGGATTTTATCGGAGATTTATCAAGGATTTTTCAAAAATTGTCCGACCGCTAACTGAGCTTTTAAGCAAAGACATGGAGTTCATTGTCAATCATAAGTGTCTTGAGGCCTTTAAGCAATTACAAGGGATGATTATGGACGCCCGATCCTACAATCCCCAGATTGGTCTCTTCCTTTTGAGATCACGACGGACGCATCAGATTTTGTTGTTGGGGTTGTGTTAGGACAAAGGAGAGATGGTGTCCCGTTCGCCATACACTACGCAAGCAAAGTGCTTGATACCGCTCATCGTAACTATATAGTTACGGAAAAGAATATGCTTGTGATAGTGTTCTCCTTGGATAAGTTCAGATCTCACTTAATTGGATCCAAGGTTAGTGTGTTCACTGACCATACAATGCTACGACATTTAATGGAAAAGAAGGACGCGAAGGCACGTCTTCTTAGGTGGATTTTACTGATCCAGGAATTTGATTTGGACATTCGTGATAAACCTAGAAAGAAGAATGTAGTAGCTGATCATCTCTCCCATCTCGAAGATCTTGATGCTTCTGATGATACGTCGATTCAGGACTCTTTCCCTGACGAGTCGATTTTTGTTGTCGACTCGCTTCCATGGTACGCCAATATCGTGAATTATCTTGTCTCCAAGAAAGTTCCCGAAGATTGGCCCAAGAGCCACATAGACCGACTTAAGTCGGATTTAAGACATTACCATTGGGAGGATCCGATCCTTTTCTTTGAAGGACCGGATTGTGTCTGGAGACGGTATATTCCTCAGGAGGAATATCAGAGTGTCCTTACTCTATGCCACAGTCTGGAGGTAGGAGGACACCACTCCGGGAAGAAGACCACATGGAAGGTACTTTAGTGTGGCTTATACTAGCCGACTCTGTTTCACGATGCGCTTACCTTTGCGAAGTCGTGCCTAGTATGCTAGCGAATGGGAGGAACCGTTGGTTCCAAGGATGAGATGCCGATGCAGCCTGTCATCATTTAAGATGTCTTTGACGCCTGGGGAATCAACTTCATTGGCCCATTCCCAGTTATCCACGGATTTGAATACATCCTTCTTGCGGTAGATTATCTGTCAAGGTGGGTGGAGGCTATCCCAACCCGAGCCGCAGACAGCAGGACTGTCTGTAAATTCATTAGAGATCACATCATCTCTAGGTTCGGGATCCCCAAAGTATTGATATCATATGGGGGTAGCCACTTCGTGAACAGAGATGCAAAGAAGCTCTTGAAGGATTACAGCATCAAACACCGTGTCGCTAGTCCATACTAGACCTGGCCATGAACCGGGCCGGGCCGGGCCGATCGGGCCGAGGTTTTAAAACCCCTTGTCCAAGGCCCGGCCCGGCCTGGTCCATGGGCCATACTTCAAGGCCCAAGCCCGGCCAAGGTCTGGGCCGGGCCGGCCCATGGGCCGAATGTAAAATATTTTTTAATTAGTTTTTTAATTAAATTTATGGAGATAATTAAGTTTTTTTAGCATCATCTAATCTTTCTAAATCCAAGTAACCATAATATGTGGTACTTTACATGTAAAGTATAAAATAAGATGTAATATTGATAATGTAAAACAAAAACTTGAAGTATATTATATTAAATGTATCTAAAATATAATTTTTAAACATATATTTTTATATATGCGGGCCGGGTCGGGCTGGATTTTTTGACACAAGTCCGGGCCGGCCCATTTCCAAAATCGCTTGCCCAAGCCCGACCCATGAACGGGCTGGGCGGGTTGGGCGAGCGGGCCCCCAGCCCAATGGCCAGGTCTAGTCCATACCACCCATAGGCCAATGGCATGGCAGAGGTGTCGAATAGGGAGGTGAAAACCATATTGCAAAAGCTTGTCCGCACAGACAGGAATGACTGGTCTCAGATCTTGGATCAAGTCCTTTGGGCTTATAGGACAGCTTACAAGACACCATTAGGAACCTCCCCATTCAGGATGGTATTTGGGAAGCCATGCCATTTTCCCGTTGTATTAGTACACAAATCAGAAATGGACAATCAAGAAGGTCAACTGGAACACACACCTAGGGCAGAAGCAAAGAGAGATGGATCTGAATGAGCTTGTGGAAGTCAGAAACCGAGCATATGACAATAGTTTGGTGTACAAGGACAAGGTAAAGCATTGGCATGATAGATATATCAGACGAAAGATCTTTGTTCCTGGACAGAAGGTGTGGTTGTTCAATGCAAGGTTGAAGGTTTTCCAAGGCAAGCTGAAATCCAAGTGGACGGGTTCATTCATAGTCCGTGTTGTGCATGATAGTGGATGCGTAGAGATCTCAGATCTTACAGATGGAGCACAGACATCCCTAGTCAATGGACAACTGCTGAAGCACTTCGTCGAACCCAATGAACAGTTAGTCCATGTCGAAGATATTGTATTTATGCACGAGACAGACTCAATAGATACACATAGAGCTGCGCATGAGACCTTGCAGTAGTGAGCTCTCGCCATCAGCAGCATCTAAATAGATTCAGACCATGATCCTTGTATATTCTCACTCCTCCTGGTATATATTTGCCCTCCCTCCCTAGTGATTCGAATCACTCACCCCGACTCCATATCGTTTCATCTTATGGCTATACTTAGGATGACCAGATCCTAAGTATAGGGGGAGAGTGTCCCGAGTCTCTTCACCATTCGATGTACATACTCCAGATCCCATCATTCCTCATACTCACTCATGTCCTATACTTAGGCTGACCAGAGCTTAAGTACATGGGGGACCGATGCCCATCATGTATATATTCTCATCCATTTCCCCTCTTAACCTCACCCGCCTCATTTTTTTGATCTTCTTCTACACTTAGGCTGCCCGAGCCTAAGTATAGGGGGGCGGAGCGACTTCTATACATATCGTTATTTTTCCTCTCCTACGCTTAGCACGAGCTATATCTTCTTCCTCACTTTTCGAGCTCTGAGGACATAGCACACGCTAAGTATAGGGGGCGTGTATATATTACACATATACTTTACCCATAGCTCGTACTTCTGCATGTTTTTGTATATATTATACAATAATTACAGGGTGGGTAAAAAATGAGAAAAAATTTTGTAAAATACATGTATACTTGTATATTGTATAACACTTGTATAATTTGTATAATACTTATAAAACTCTTGTAAATTGTTGTAACATAGGAGGTATACCAAATAAAAAAAACACAAAAAATAGGCTTCTTATTTACTCGTGCATATCATCCCTGCATTTCCAAAAAAAATTGTGTCTTGCATAGCATGTCATCAGCATCTCTTCTGAATACCTGGCATATGCAATGTAAAACGCTAGTGGGTTCTGAACCAAGTCATGAATAGATGTTGAGGATGGATTTGATTTGACCTTAATCCACCTAATTTCAGAGGAACCTTATAGGAACAGGAGTTGAGATTTCTCAGGTCAAGTGACTTAATTCTTTGAGTCCGCAAGTCTATATTCACATGTCATCTTGATTAGTCTAAAAAGAATATCTCGTGCACACGCATGATTATTATAGGCAGTGACCTAACTTGGACAAGCACAATGCACGTAGCTCTTCATTGATGAGGTGGTGAGGAGGTAGAATCCTTTAGCTTGGAGTAGCACACGGGTGGAAACACCCGTCCTCCTCTAGGGAGGGCAGTGCATCTCAACCTAGTCTGATGGTGTTAACGTCTAAGGACGGGAAAATGTGGGTTGCAATAATGCTTCAAAAGAGGGATAGTCTACTGGCTCAAGAGGAAAAATTCCTGATGTACATGCTGCACCTTGTATATATTAAAAAAAGGAAAAAAAAAGAAAAAAAGAAAAAATGCAAGAACTCCAAAAAATTAGACAAGTCTGAGTAAAAATAAAATACCTGTCGGAGTATGTATATTAGCAAGAAATCTGCAGTTGGATGACTTGGCTACACTGGTCAAGCATCTTGGGATAGGTAGCTACACTGGCTACCGTCCATTCTTTTCTCTACCCCCTCCTCTTGAGTTGGTCGCACTTGAACTTCGAAGGGAATACCCCGCTCCTCGAGGAAAGAGTTACTGGACCGGGGAATTAGAGTTACCTTGTTAGAAGATGCTGGTTCTTAGCCATTTCTGATGTGGAGAGCTATTCTACACTTACATAGTACAAGTGAGAATCATAATCATCATAAATTTGCGTTTGAGGATTTGTTCTGACCTGACTGTTAAGGCGTCTTGAATAGAAGACTTGTGGAACTTGATGTATGTTAGGTCTTAAGTTCAGATCCCAATAAGGTTCTACCACACAAATAAGCCAAAGGTCGAGTCAAACTCCATTTTCAACTTTTGTTCATGACCTTGGTATGGAACCCAAAATCATTTCACTCTTGCATTTTATTTTAGTTGCTCGGGGACGAGCAATGTTTAAGTATAGAGGGTGATGAATTTGTGATTCATCACTCTTAAAAGTTGAAAATAGAGCCTTGTTCCCGAGTAATTAGGAACATATATCCACTTATATTGCATAATTAGCAGTCATACATACATTGATAACATGTGCATTTTAGTATTCACATCTGGATGAAATAAGAAGCCAAATTCATCTGTAAAATCACCTATCTGTATATATTTTATACTAACCCTAAAACCCATAAATTCACTCTATACTGTATAGATTACTAACAATAATACAGGAAAAATACCAAAAAATTGCTAACTTGAATAATTGACCAATAAAACCCCAAACCAAGTTGGAGACCATGGACCTTAGAATGCACATATCTCTCTCATACAGCCTCCGATCTAGGTCTACTCACATTTAATAATATATATTCAGAGACCTTTAAAATGAGACTATTTTCATTTAAATCGGAGCTCGTATGCAAAACTTGGGTTTTGGGTCCCATTGAATACTATATGTATGTATGTTTGTACCCTTGTATTTTATTACTTTATTCGACCTGATTTCCATTTTGGTCAACATGAAACTTATAGATCTCGTCGAGAACTACAACTTTCATGTTTTGAGTTTTTCCGAATTCGACTATTTTCTCCCTCTTATATCACATCTCTTCCTCAGCCAATCAGATTGGGCCACGTGGCGCCCTCTGGTCACGCCACGCGGCCCACTCAGCCGCTCGCCATGCGCCTCATCTCCTGACCGTTGGATTAACTTCTTCTTATTCAGATCTCGACCCTCCATTCCGCAACCCCTCTCAACCGCTCGATCTTTCCCCCTGATCTCATCCAGACCACACGTCTCCGCCTCATTCTCAGCCCTCCACGTGGTCACATATCCACCACCGATCGTAGCCCCGATGATCCCATCTACGTCGTTCACTCCCACCTAAATCGCGACCCTTGATCATCAGCCAAGATCTCATCCACGCCGTTCGCCAGCGCCCTAACCTCAGAGTGCCATGTGGTCACATCTCCATCATTGGATCTCTCCCAAGACGCCTCCATCTCATACATTCATCTCCATTGTGATTCCAGCCGTTCGATCCCCACTCCAGTTTCAATCTCCACCGCCCGTTAGCGCTCGACGCTCTGCCAACCATGTGTCACGCTCAACGCCCTTCGATTGCATCCCTAGGATCTAATCATGGCCCTTCTCTCGTGCCTATCTTCTGGCCGTTGGATCATGAGATCCAACGGTTCCGAAGTCGTCTTCTTCCTCCGCAAGCACCTCGCCCACATTGCCCCACCTTACGACGCCTACACCGCCTTCCTATTTTTGGCACCACTCCAGCCACCCTCTCCGTCCACTAACACCTCCACAACATAGCCCCGACCTCCACCATCCTCGCCAGAACCCACACGCACCATGATCCCCTTCTCCTGCGCTCCACCAACTCCACGAACATCACCTCCCCATCACATGCACCTCCATCCTCTTTCTATAAATACCCAGCCTCCGTCCACCATCGACGCTATCCGCCCTTGCAGAGAGATTCCTAGAGCTCCCTTCCACATGTTGGTGACAGCAATTTGGCACGAGAGTGAGAGACGTTGACGTTTTCATCTCCGACGAGATCCACGGTGTATCACGCCATGTCGCCGCCTCTTCGACGAGCTACACGAGCTCGGGCCCGCTATCCCTTGAGCGATGATCGGAGTCTCTTCCGCGAGCCTCCATCCCTAGGTAGCTTCATCCATTCTCCTCCGATCGTCTTTCTTCATTCCCCTCGATCTTCTTGCTTTTTTCCCGACTTCTCTGATCGATTACACCCTCCATCAACTATCTCCTAAGCTCCGCCTTGGAGCTCTGACTTTCGTGCACCCATTCAATCGTTCCTCCGACCCGTCGCACCAGTTTCGACCATAGCTCCGTCGGCTACGACGGAAGAACACCACCGCCTGATCATCACATTGCCCCTCAGGCCTCACTACACTCACCACACTCCCACGAGAATGATGCACTTGATTTATGGCACCCACTAACCCTACATGACCATTTTCTTCATTGGCCGGACATCACGTCGGAGCTGCTTCAAGCTCCATCTTCCCCGGCCTACAGACGACCCTAGTAGCTTCCAGAGCCTCCTACGGTCTCTTGACACTTCCACGACCGATCTGGGCTATCCAGGAGCCGCCGAATAGCTCCATCGAGCACAGGGAAGGGCGGCGGAGCTAGACCATACTCGTCGGAGCCCCGCCAAGTCCAACGTAGGAGGCGACGGACCGCAGAAGATGATGCATTGTCGCCATTGGATCACTTTGATCTAATGGCCCCGATCGAGCCATGTCGCCCACTCTCTGCCTCTGTTGGATCAGGAGGATCCAACGTTTATACAATCGCCATGTAGCCCTTCGCCAGCAGTTCCAGCCTCGTTGTATCTATCTCGATCCAACAGCCTACGACGCGCCACGTCGCCTCGCCCTAGGAGCTATATCCATCGTTTGATCATCTTGATCTAACGGTTCCTAGGCGTGCCACGCATTCAGTTCCCTCCACCGTTAGATATGTCTTGATCTAACGGCCCAACACTCGCCATGTGGAGCCTCCGAGCCTCTTCCCCGACCCTAGGCTCGGAGCGACCAAAGTAGCAACTGAATCTAGTCTGAACCTCCAGAACCGCCTGAGCCTCCTACGTCTCCCAAGCCTAGCTCCTCATGTTCACGTGAGGGCTGGGTAATTGCACTGAGGCCCCTACAACTTTCAGAAGTTGCAATTCAATCCCTACTAGGCACGTCATGTGATAAGCACGTGTACTAGTGGGAATTTTGCATCCATAACCCTATCATTATAGGTATTGTCACTTTCGTCCATGTATGTACGTTTTATTTTAAGCAATTTTTATTTTCTATTTTGCATTTTGATCCATGTGTTTGCACGCATATTTAGGCATCCATTTTCCATTATTTTTAAATTCCAAAAATTACATGTTGTAGTTTAACTTGTCCTTTATCTTTTGTGACATGTGTCATAATTTTGTAAGCTGCATCGAATTTAATAATATTATTTTGGTAGAATTTGACATATTTTACCCACCGTGTGCTTGAAATTAAATATTAAATCATTTGTTGCTTCAAAAATCACCATACAATCACATTAGACTTAGGTTAAGTTGCTCTACATTGTGCCCAAAAATTATTGCATTTGCACGCATCACGAGGTCTGAATAAATCAAATAGTATTTTGCCTAATTGAGTAATCATGTCCAATTTACACAGATTTTTGGGTTTATTAATTTTTTTGGATTCCTCTTACATAGTCCTATCTAGGATAATTTTTATATCTAAAAATAATGTGCCTTGGTATTTTATTAAAATTGATTTTACAAAAACTACCCTGCATCCATATTTTATTCATATTTAATTCATTTAGAGTCTAAAAATTCCAAAAAATACAGTAGCTTTGTTTCATCGAATATCATCTTCTGACCAAGTTTTATTAATTTTGAACTTCATTTGACCATCTTTTGTGATTTATCTTAAAATTTGGCTTGAAATTGCATTGTCTTTCTTTTAATTGCATAAAAAAGAATAAAAAGATCAAAAAATATTCTCCTAAAAGTCTGGCATCGAAATTAACTTAAAATTTACCTAAGGAGACAACTGTCTCCCTAAGTTCGACCTTGGGCTTGCCCAAGTAAAATAAATTTGCCGCTTACGTTTAATCGAACATTAAATCTGAGTGGTTTTTGACGAAGTCTCGATTACCTGACTGCAACGAACGACAAACCTAATTCGATTGATAACTCGGTTCAATTAACAAGGGTAGCCGAGGCGCTCTTCAATAGTCTATTGGATCAAGGAGAAAAACTCCTTATGTACATGTTGCACCTTGTATATATGTCAAAAAAAAGAAAAAGAAAAAAAGAGAGAACTCCAAAAAGTGGACAGGCCTGATTAAAAATAAAATGCTTGCCGGAGTATGTCTATTTGCAAGGCATATGCTTTAAAGCCTCATACCATAGAAGCCTGCAGTTGGATGACTTGGCTACACTGGTCAAGCATCCTAGGATAGGTAGCTACACTGGCTACCGTCCATTCTTCTCTCCACCCCCTCTTCTTGAGATGGTTGCACTTGAACTTTGAAGGGAATATCCCGCTCCTCGAGGAAAGAGTTACTGGACAGGGGAATTAGAGTTACCTTGTTAGAGGAGGTTGTTTCTTTGCCATTTCTGATGTGGAGAGCTATATTTCACTTACACAGTAGAAGTAAGAATCATAGTCATCAGAATTTGCGTATGAGGATTTGTTCTGACCTGACTGTTGAGGCACCTTGAATAGAGGACTTAGCGAACTTAAAGGCTGTTAGGTCTTAAATTCAAATCCCAATAAGATTCCGCCATACAATTAATCCAAAGGTCGAGTCAAGCTCCATTTTCATCTTTTGTTCATGACCTTGGTATGGAACCCAATTTCATTTCACTTTTGCATTTCATTTTAGTTGCTCGGGGACGAGCAAGGTTTAAGAATAGGGGGTTGATGAATCCGTGATTCATCACTCTAAAAGTTGAAAATAAAGCTTTGTTCCCGAGTAATTAGCTGCATATCTACACTTATATTGCATAATTAGCATTCATGCATGCATAAATAATATCTGTATTTTAGCATTCATATTTGCATTAAATAAGAAGCCCAATTCACTTGTAAAAATCACCTATAAAGTACCATATTTTTATATATTTTATACTAACTCCAAATCCACTAAAATCAACTCCATAGTGTATATATTACTAACACTAATAAAGGAAAAATATCAAAAAATAGTAACTTGTAAAACTGTCCAATAAATCCCAAATCCAAGTTTGAGATAAAGACCTTAAAATACGCATATCTCTTTCATACAATGTCCGATTTAGGTCTACCCACTTTTAAAGTAATATACATTCAACGACCTTCAAAACAAGAACAATTTCATTAAAAATCAGAGATCGTATTAAAACTTGGGTTTTGGGCCCCTATTGTATATTGTATATATTGACCAAAATGCCCTTGTATTTTATACTTTTATTTTTCTTAATTATTAAAATATCTAAAAAAATAGATTAAATTGTAAATATTTCTTAAATATTTTCTTTATTTTTATTTTTATTTTTCTCTTATTTAAAAATAACAAAAAATCTGCAAAAGATAAAAATATGGTATTTTATATCTATAAGGTACCACCCAAAAATACACTTTGTACATATGACTTCCTTTGATTTTTGATTCTTCACAAAAGTTGTAGATCTTGTTGAGACGAGCAACTTTTATGTTGACCACTTTTTGATTTGAACCCTTTTGTTATTTCTTTTTTATTTTCTATAACTTTTATTTTTAATTTTTCCATGTGCGACATGTGGCAGCTCCTGGAGCCGCCACGTGTCATCCTATTTATTATTTATTAATTTCGTATTTTATTTATTTATTTATTTATTTTATTATTTATTTATTTATTTATTTTCTTTTATTTACTTTCTTTTCTTTATTTTTAGTAGCCTACTTATTGTATTTTATTTATTTATTTTTTATTTTCTCCTCTTTTACTTCTTCTCCCTTTACTTGTCCTCCACTCCAAGTCACGCCCGGAGCTGATCGAGGCGAGACCGGAGTCCAGCATAGCTGCTCCGTACCATCGACGAAATCTCAAGTAAGTATCTTAATTCTTTTCCTTATTTTTTTATTTTATCTAACATTTCATCTTTACATTTTATTTCTATATTTTCCCTACATTTTTTCCTATTCAAAAATTAATAAAAAAATTTGCAAAAAAATGTGCAGGTGCTGCACGCGCCTGCCGACGCCCCCCGCTAGGCCGCCCAGCCGCTGAGACCCCCGCTGCGGCTCCCCTCACGTGCACTGCCGCCCAGCACCGCGCTACGCAGCCCCGCACCTCCCTCTTTCCAGCGCGACCCGCCCCCGTGTGCCGCTGACCACCCCCTGTCCGCCATCGCGCGGGCGCCCAGCCGCGCGTCGGCCTACGCGTCAACCGCCTCCTGCACCGCGCGTGGCCATCCAGCCACAGTAATCGCCCGACTCCGCGGCGATCCACGCCCCCTCGTGCGGTGGGTCTTCTGCGCTGCCACCCTCCTGCGTAGTGGTCGCGCTCTAATGGCACGGAAGAGTCGAGCGACTAAGGCAATCAGGTATCTCTACGATGGTCGTCGTGACCTCGGTCACTCGATCGTGTCGATCAAGAAAAATAGACCACCAAGATAGATGAAAATCAATCAAAAACAAGATAGCGGTCCTGCTATTAATTTAACCTGGTATAGCGACCAGGGTCGAACACAAGGAGCACGGGTTGGCCTTGCGGCCTACGAAGTAGTCAAAAAGGAAATAAAATAAAATAAGAAAATATTTTTGGTGGTTTTTAATTATTTTATATTTTTTTGGATTTTTAATGTATTAAGAAAATAATAAAAGCTAAGGAACTATACACTTCAACAAATTATTAAATACACTAAAAATCAACCAAAAATTCTAACAAAAATGTTTTTATGTATTTTATAATTTTTAATGTTTTTGGTGAATTTTTGGGATTTTTCTGATGTTTATTTAGTTTTCCAAAAATCAAAAATTGACTAAAACAATAGGTATTGTCCAGCCGAGCTAAAAGGACCTAGATAAAATATCTAAAGGCCCCAAATTAGCTGGGAGGTAATTTTCCTGTAACGAGAATAAAACAAGGAAAATTTAGGCACCTAATTTATTATTTTTGGATTTTTGGTTTAATTATTAGAATTTTTATAAGTTTTCAAGTGTTTTTCAATTTTTAGTGGTTTTCAGTAATGAAAAAAAGCCAAAATTTGCTAGAAAATCACATACAACAAAATAGACAGTAGACAAATTTTTTGGAATTTTTAAATGATATTTAATTTTTTTTGTGATTTTTAAACTTAGGCAGTAACGAAAATGGAGGTTTTTTATTTTTTAAAAATATCAAATTAAAACAAAAATGTCCTCAAATATCCTCTAAAATTTTACACTATGGCAGGAGCCATGTATCCAATTTTCGTTGGATTTGGAGGTAATTTGCTATTTTATTCAAAAATAAAGAGGGGGCACAGTGCACAGGGACCAAAGTGCAAATACCCGGAAGTCTGGGGGGTCTGGTGCAATTAACCCAGCGAAACACGTGCTATGCGCGTGCTTGGGGCACTCAGGGACCCAAATGTAATGAAAATAAGTCCCGAGGGCTATTTGGTAACAGGTACCAAAAGCCCAGGGGCTTATCTGCAAATAACCCAAAAAATCACGCACATGTTCAAATGTTTCACGCACAGGGGTATAAATGCAAATAAACAAAAACTTTCATTCAATCAATAACAGTCAGAACTACAGGGGCATGATATGCAAATAAGCCAGAAACTCAAGTGTCGAGGCACGTGTCTGACCATATACAGGGGCATAAATGCAAGGAAAATAAAGTACGAGGTCCTCCATGCAAATATCCCAAAAACTAAACAACTACACTAGGTATTTACAAGACTAAATGCGAAATAAAATAACAAAGGGGGCCTAAGGGTAAATTCCCTTTATTAATGCGGACCGCAGGATGGAGGCCACGTGGAGTGATCAACGGTGGGGATCGGATGGCGCTCCAAGGCTGGGGTCCTCGAAATGATCCGACGGCTGGGGCTAAGCCACGTGGTGCATCAGACGATCGTGGCTCTTTGTGGCTAACCCTCGAGCATCGGGTGGCTGGGATCAGTCCTCCTCAGATCCGACGGTGAAGGCGGCTCCTGGAACGGACGGTCCAGATGACAACTGAGCGGGAGGGCTGATCGGACGTCGGCTGAAGGTCGAGGAAGAACAGTTTGCCGGCGAAGTTTGCCGGCCTCGTGCGTGCGCTCCCGACCTCCTCTGCTGCGCCTGAAGATCGGAGAAGCTCCGGCGTGGTGCTCCGCAGCTGCTGGTGGCCTCCGATGGCCCAGCCGAGCTCTGGGGAGCTCCGGCGAGGTCGGCGGAGGCGAGGCTCCTGGCCCGAATGACCCAAGCCCTCAGATGGGCTGGGTAGTACCTGCAAAGATGACCAGAAGACTCGCGGGTCGAGGGCAAACTGTCTCGACCCGGTTAGGCGGGGTGACGGTGAACGATGAGGCGATATGGGCAAAGCTCCGGCGAAGGGGGGAGGTGGAGCTCGAATCCCAGCTCCTGTGCGAGCTGGGTTGGATGGGGATATGGAGAAGGTGCGCGGGAAGGAGGCGATGGCTATGGTGAAGCCCGATGGTCGGATAGAGCTATTGAGTGGTCGGAATCGGCGTAACACGGCGGAGCGGCGATTTGGGGGTAACTAGAAATTAAAGGAAAAGAACGAACTAAGGGACTACCTGGGTGGCTGATGAGACTAGGGATGAGCTTGCGCAGCTCTGGGTCATCACCTCGAGGAGCGTCTCCCTCCAGGGCTCGAGCTCCTGCTGGTGGCGGAGCAAGGCGGCGAGGCTTCGCTGGATCAGTGGTCACGCTCCCTCTCCTCGCTTCAACAGCACAGGACGCGAGCTGTCACTCTCACGAGCACGCTGGAGCTCACAGGGGGGGAATCGAATGGCCAAAGATGAGCAATGAGGAGGCGGAGCTGAAGCTTTATATGCTGGAGAGTCGGGAAGACAGGCGCGGGTAGGGCGTGGAAGCGCGCGGATCCCAATGCAGGAGCTCCAACGAGGGTCTCGGGTATATCAAGATCAAATCGGACCCGGGGTTTGAGTAGGGGTGATTCGGGTTTAAGCGCTAAAAATCCGAGAAGATGGGTTACCCGCTAAGAACCCGTGTGAAGTGGTCTTGGGGGGGGGGGGGGGTAGTTGACCGGGCGGTCAACATCCCCAGGGCCAATAGGGATCGGCCACGTGGCTGGATCTTAGAAGTGAAAATTAGGGTAGCTAGGGGCTGGTTTAGCAAAAGTTAAAACATGAAATATTTTTATTTTATTTTTTTCTATTTTTAGTGATTTTTAATTAATTTTTCGAAATAAAAATAAGGTATCTACATTATATAGCTATATATAGGTATATGTACACTATATAGGTTTTTAATTTTTGATTTTTAATTTTTATTTTTATACAAGTTTATTCCCATTTTATATTTTATTTATTTATATCATAAAATAAGGAATAAAAAGATATTTTTATTTTATTTTTATTATTTATATATATATATATATATGTGAAATAAATACATATATACATTTATATACATGGTATATTTACAATATATTTTTGTGTTTTTAATTTTGTTATTTTTATTTTGTTTTTGTTTTAATTGTTTTTATTTTATTTATTTATACTATATAATATAGGATATTGACAAAAATTTTGGAAATTAATTTTATTTAATTATAAGGCTAAATAAATATGTAGGTGGTTCCATGTACAATGTGAAAGTGATATTTTTGTTCTTTTTGATTTTTCTATTTTTATCTTGTTTGTTTGTTTTTTATACTTATAAATATGTACAAGTATTTACAAACCCATTTGCATCTATTTTTGTGAGAAAAATATTTTTATTTTATTTACATATATATTTACACACATGAGCCCCTATCTCCCTCTACTTTGGCTTTTATGCGGTCAGGCCCATGCTGAGCCCTCCCTTGGGTTAGGTTGCTCAATATTTATTCTAAATATTTCCCTCTTTTTCTTTTTAATCTTTATTCTTTTATTTTTGCACAAAAACATGCTAATTATAGGTTTTTACACAATGCATGCTTTTGGTAATTATTTGTATTTACAACTATCTACATGCATTTGCAAAGGTTTTTGTAGCTAAAATATAAGAATAAAGAGTGATGAATGAGTATTCATCACCCCTATACTTAACTTTGCTAGTCCCTTAGCAAACACTTATTTGAAAAAGAAGTGAAAAAGAAATAAAGAAAAAGAAAAAGAGAATGTACATGGATCAAGGATGATTATTAAACTTGCCTTCATTAAATTAAGGTATGGAGCTCGATCAGATCTTTGGATTATTAATTTGTCGGAACCTTATTTGGACTTAAGTCTAAAACTCAACAGCCTCTAAGTTCCACTATTCTATAACCAAGACTCCTCAATGCTCCAGATCAGAACAAGTCATCAATCACGAACCCTGAAGACCATGAATCTTTTCTTGTCCTGTGAATGTGAGGTCTAAGATCTCCACCTCAGAAATGGCAACTTGACAACCCTCCCCAACAAGGTAACTCTATGACCTCAATCCGGCCACTCTTTCCTCGAGGAGTGGGGTATTCCCTTCTAAGTTCAAGTTCAACCGGCTCAAGAAGAGGAGGAAGAAGAGAATGGGTCAAGGCCAGTGTAGCCAAGTACCCTTGGGAGCTTGACCAGTGTAGCCAAGTCTCCCTGCTGCAAGCTACATTAGGTGGATCATGAAACCAAGCTTTGCTTATTGCACTCTATATACATACTCCGGTGGGATTATCATTTTCTATCAGACCCACCACTTTTTTGGAGTTATTTTCTTTTTGCACATTTTTTTTCAAGTGCATCTATACAACATATACATGTGCAGCATATATACAAGGAGTTTTTTCCTCTTGAGCCAGTAGGCTATCCCTCTTTTGAAGCTTTATTGCAACCCACAACTCCCGTCGTTAGACCTCATGGCAACCAGACCAAGTTGAGACGCACTTCCTTCACTAAAATAAGAAGAGAGGTTCCGCCGAGAAGTACTACCCTCATATGCTACCCCAAGTCAAGGAAGACTGCCTCCTCACCACCTCATCCGTAGAGAGCTCGGTGCATAGTGCTGGTGTCCAAGTAAAGCCATAATCTATATGAGTCATGTGTTGTTGTTAAGTGCTCTACTTAGGCTCATTGAGATGACATGTGATCATAGCCTAGTGGACTCAAAGAATTAAGTCACCATGGACCTGAAAAGCCTTAAACCTAAGCCTATAAGGTTCCTCTTAGAAATTAGGTGGGTTAAGATCTTAATCAAGCTCCATTTCTCAATTCGATTCCAGGCTAGTTTAAATGTCAACTATCATCCAGAAAAACTATATACATATGCACAAAAGATGCTATTTACACAAAGTTTTACAAACATGCAAAATTTTTGAAAAATGTTTTGAAATCATGAATGGATGTTGCATGAAGTGCAAGTTTTGCAAAAAGATATTTACACAAATTTACACAAGATTTTTGCAAACTTTTGATTTTCAAAACATTTTGGAAAAATTTCGTACTATATACATAATTTTGATAAGAAAATATTTACACAAACTTTACACAAAAGATTTTTGAAATCATTTTTACAAAAATAATTTGTACACTAGCTATTTATGTGCAAATAAAAGAAGTTTATGTACATGAAAAAAATTTTAATTTTTGTGATTTTTAGGGATTTTAGCCATTTTATTTATTAACACACTCACACAAAGTACGAGTTATGGCTAGAGTATATATGAAATATATACACACCCCCCTATACTTAGCTCGAATGATGTCCTTAGAGTCAAGAGAGATGAAGAAGACATAACTCGTGCTAGGTATAGGGAAGTGAAAAGGAAGGCTGTATACAAAGACAAATGAATGAAAATAAAAAGTCAAGAGGGTCTCGGGTTTTCCCTCTATACTTAGGATCAAGTAATCCTAAGTATAGCAGGCTGTCTACTAAGGGAAAAAACGAGTGGAGAATGTACAGGGTCTTCCCCCCCTATACTTAGGGTGAAATATCCCTAAGTATAGGCAGCAAAACAGGGGTAGACAGAAACAAAAGAAATACCCGAAGGTCTCACATCCCCCCTATACTTAGGGTAAAGTACACCCTAAGTATAGCATAATCACAAGATGAAGAAAGGGACGTGGGACTAAAGAATGTAATGATATGAACATCTGGATCTATACAAGGCGGAAGATCAGTGAAACTCAGGCGTGAGATGCATTAGATGTGAGTCAAAGACCACATCTCACGCAAAATGAATAGGGGCAAGATCAGCGACCCACGGCTCATGATCTAGAAATGGCTTGAGCCGCTGGCCGTTCACTCGAAAGGTACTCTCAGAAGACAACTCAGATATGTCAATGCTGCCGTTGTCATGTACCTTCCTGACCAAGTAGGGTCCCTTCCACTTGCTTTGTAGCTTCCCTGGAAATAAACGTAGCTTCGCATCAAACAGCCATACTTTCTGTCCAATCTCAAAATGTTTGTGGCTGATATGAGAATCATGCCACTCCTTCACTCTCTCCTTATACTGTAGGTTGTTTGAGAAAGCTGTATCTCTAAGCTCCTCCAAGGCTGCTAACTCTGCCCCCCTCTGGTCTCCTACACCATCTGGATCCATCAGAATATCAGTAATTGCCCATAGTGACCTGTGCCTCAACTCAACAGGCAAATGGCACGGCTTGCCATATACGAGGCGAAAGGGAGATGTGCCCAATGGTGTCTTGAAAGACGTCCTATATGCCCACAAGACCGAGTCCAAAAGCTGTGACCAATCCTTTCGGTCAGGGCGGACGACTTTCTGCAATATAGTCTTGATCTCCCTATTCGACACCTCGGCTAGACCATTCGTCTGTGGATGGTAAGGTGTAGCAACACGATGGTCTATACCGAACTCGCTAGCAAGGGTCTTCACCTGATCGTTGATGAAATGAGACCCCCCATCAGAAATCAGAACTCGTGGAACCCCGAACCGCATGATGATGTGCTTCCTCAAAAATCTGCATACTGTCCTCGCATCAGCGGCTCGGGCGGGGATAGCCTCAACCCAACGACTAACATAATCCATGGCCAACAGAATGTATTCAAATCCCTGACTCTTAGGGAATGGACCCATGAAATCGATGCCCCATGCGTCAAAAACCTCACAGAAGTGAATGGGCTGCATCGGCATCATATCACGCTGTCCACAAGTGCCCATCCTCTGACAGTCAGTACACCTCTTCACGAACTCATCAGAGTCCTTGAAGAGGGTAGGCCACCACAAGCCGGATTGGAGCACTTTCTGTGCCGTTCTCCTCCCAGAATGATGTCCTCCTGCCTCAAGCTTGTGGCAGTAAGTGAGGATGCTATGGTGTTCCTCCTGAGGAATACACCGACGCCATACGCTATCCCCTCCTTCAGGGTAAAGGATGGGATCCTCCCAGTGGTAGGACTTGGCCTTCGCAAGGAAGGTCTCAAGCCTCTGCCTGGGCCAATCTTGTGGGACTTTCCCAACAACGAGAAAGTTCACAATATCGGCATACCACGGGAGTGAGGTGATAGCAAGGATCGCCTCATCTGGGAAGGTCTCACAAATGGGATCTATCTGCTCAGACTCCTCAGGCTGCTCTATACGGGAGAGATGATCCGCCACCACATTCTTGACTCCAGGCTTATCCTTGATCTCAATGTCGAACTCCTGGAGTAGAAGGATCCATCTAGTAAGTCTGGCCTTGGCATCCTTCTTTGCCATGAGGTACCTGATGGCGGTGTGATCTGTGTACAGGGTCACTCTAGATCCAATGATATAAGATCGAAACTTATCTAGGGCGAACACTACGGCTAGCATCTCCTTCTCTGTGACCGTGTAATTCCGCTGCGCGGAATCCAATGTGCGGCTAGCGTAGTGAATAGCAAATGGAACTCCATCCCTCCTCTGTCCCAACACTGCCCCTACGGCAAAATCGGAGGCATCCGTCATGATCTCAAATGGGAGAGACCAATCGGGCGGCTGGAGGACAGGAGCCTCAATAACACGCTGCTGGAGAGTCGCAAAGGACGAAAGACACTTGTCATCGACAAGGAACTCGGTGTCTTTCGTCAAGAGGTCAGTCAACGGCCGGGCAATCCTGCTGAAATCCTGAATAAATCTCCTATAAAATCCAACGTGCCCCAGGAATGACCGTAGCTGCCTCAAATTGGACTGCGGTGCGAGTTTTTTAATGACATCCACCTTGGCCGGATCAACCTCCATGCCTCTGTTGGAGATGATATGGCCAAGCATCGTCCCTTGAGTCACCATGAAGTGACTCTTCTCCCAAGATAGAACCAAATGGTACTCAATACATCGCTGGAGTACTCGGTCTAGGCAGTCAAGACAGGAATCAAATCCGTCACCGTAGACCGAGAAATCGTCCATGAAGACCTCCAAACACTAGGGCTGCTAATCGAACTGAACATGTTCGTATTCGATTAGAGTTCGTTCGATAATAGTTCGAAAAATGTTCGTTCGTTTCTAAATGAACTGAACATGAACTTCAAATTTTAGTTCGATAGCTTAACGAACCGAACATGAACATAACATATGTTCGTTCGATAAAAGTTCGAGTTCGATATATGTAGATATGTGTGTGTATTTGTATGTGTAACTTAGTATTTATACACTTAATAAATTTTGAGGTTAAAGAAATTACGGTATTTATTGGACTTTGTACCACTTTAATTGAATAATTTCTTATTTTTGCTGCTTATCGAATCTTGTTATCGAACTCCCTTTTCGAACTTGTTTCATATAAACAAGTTTTAGTCAAGTTAACTTATCAATGAACTGTTATCGAACCGAACTCGAACGTTCGTTTTCTAAACGAACTCGAACTCGAACATATCCTATCGAACATTTATCGAACCGAACTCGAACTCGAACTTTCGAACTTCCTTATCGAACCGAACTCGAACATAGGTATGTTCGTTACAGTTCGGTTCGATTAGCAGCCCTACCAAACACTCCCCTACCATGTCCGAAAAGATCGACAGCATGCACCTCTGAAAAGTCGCAGGGTCGTTGCATAGCCCAAATGGCATGCGTCGAAAGGCATATGTACCGAAGGGACAGGTAAAGGTGGTCTTCTCCTGATCCTCAGGAGCGATGGACACCTGGTTGTAGCCTGAGTACCCATCTAGGAAGCAATAATGGCTCTTCCCTGCCAGTCTCTCAATGATCTGGTCAATAAAAGGCAGGGGAAATGGTCCTTCTTGGTGGCCTGGTTGAGTCTCCTGTAGTCAACACAGACCCTCCAAGAGGTGGGTACTCTTGTAGCAATCTCCTCTCCCGACTCACTGATCACAGTCGTGATGCCCGTCTTCTTGGGCACCACATGCAAGGGGATGACCCACTTGGAGTCGGAAATGGGATAAATGAAATCTGCACTCCACCATTTTGATATTTCCTTCATCACGACCTCTCTCAGGTTGGGATTCAGCCGCCGCTGGAACTCACGCAATGGCTTCGCCCCCTCCTCGAGATAAATATGGTGGGATCACACTGATGGACTAATCCCATGGAGATCTGCCACGCTCCATCCGATTGCCTTGCGGTTCTTTTCAAGAACCCCCATCAAACGGGATTCCTGCTCTCCAGTCAGATCGGCGGAGATGATGACTGGGTACATCTCAGGTTCACCCGCAAGGAACCGATACTTCAGCGAAGTAGGGAGCGGTTTCAGCTCTGGACAGCTGGGTGCTGGCAAATCTGGCTTCGGAAGAAGATGTGTGAATGCTGCTAAATCTGCCAAATCTGCCTGGGAGAAAGAATACGAGCTCTCGCAAACTGGATCTGGAAGAGGCTGCTCAACTGTGCTGTCTCTGCTCTGCTCTGCATCGACCTCCTCCTCATCTGTAGGCTCAGGTGGACTCAGGTCTGGCATCTGGTCATCACAATCAGCCCAATCAGACTCTGAATCCGAGGGATCTGTATCAAACAAGGTGGCGTCAGTACCACCGTCACACAAGGTGGCGTCAGTACCACCGTCACACAAGGTGGCCTCAGCACCACCATCACTAGAAACCGTGTCGCGGTCGAGAATCGGCTCTGCTGCCTCTGTAGTATCCTGGACCAGGGTTGTGCTCTCCAAGCTCTCCTCTACTGTCATCTCGGCATCAGTGGTGTCTGGAAATGAGAGGATGGCCTGTGCTGAAGGGTCTGCCCATGCTGCCTCATCATCTGTGATCACAAAGTCACAGTCCTGGTGGATGTCTAGCCCGGCATCTGTCAGCTGCTCTGTGTCTGTGCTGGCCTCTGAGCATGCTCTCTCTCTGGCTCTGTAGTCCTCGACCGTCTCTATGTGTACACTCTCGCCCTCGACGCGAAAGTATACCTTCCCGCTATCATGATCAGTCACCGCCTTGGCTGTGGCCAAGAACGGACGATCGAGGATGATGGGGGTATCGGCCACTGAATCAGGGATCTCCATGTCCAACACTACGAAGTCCACGGGGAATTTCAAGCCCTGAATAGTGACGATAACGTCTCGCAACAACCCCTTCAGCCTCTTGACAGATCGATCAGCAAACTGAAGGACTGTCCTGCTCTGTCGAAGAGTGCCCAACTCGAAGCGGTCGAGAAGGGCTGCCGGAAGGAGGTTGATAGACGATCCGCTATCCAATAGAGTACGGTCGAACCTTTGCTCACTAATCTGGCATCTGACATACGGGTGATGAATCCACATTTCATCATCCTTATTCTATCATTTTGGCACCAAAAACCCTAGCAAATGCCTGTAAATAGCATTAAAACCATCATCTTAGCATCCATGCATGTGCATTCAGATTGTGTATAAATCACTGTAATTAAAGCCAAAATTATAGAATAAATAAAGAAAAGAAAAAGAATAATTTATAACCCAAAACCCCCGAGACCTAGGCATCTCGATGAATAGGTCGACAAGGAATAAAGTAGGGGGAGATAAGGCCAAAAACACAGTCAAAATACCTTCACTTGTTATTCATTTTTCTTATTATTCATTTTTGGGACCCATTTTTTTGGTTTTCACTTTTAGACATCAAATAAAGAAACTTTGTACATGAAAGTTGTAGATAATTTAATAAAGAAAAATACAAAATTGATTTCACAGGAAAAGAATGTACAGACAAAAAGATATGGTCTGAATAAGAATCCAAAATCCCAACTTCCCAGACCCGTATCTCAAAACGACAACTCCAAATGCAGTGTACTCACCTTTAATTGAATATAGAATAAAATAATCTATTTAATGGTGGTGGTTTCGCAATTTGCGGAGCTACGGTTTGAGAGTTGAGTTTTGGACCCACTTTGTACAGTGTACCAAATAAAATATTCACTTTATCTATATACATTATTTATTTATTTTTTGATTTTTATAATGTTGTAAATAATACATATAATAATTATGAGCATTTAAATCAGAATATAAACATCATTAAAACTCAAATAAAAATACTTGTATAATAGTTGATACATAGGTATTATACATACACTTAACCTATACTTAAACACTTTATATTTTATTTAATATACAAAACATATCAGAAAAATAAAAAATAAAAATTATTTGTGTACATAACAGTATTTTATCATTTTAGAAAATAATAAACAAAATAAATAAATTAAAAATACAAAATAAAAATAAAAGTATTAAAATACATAGGTAATATACCTATATAGGCTAAAAAGTGAACTTGTAGAAATATGTATCATAAAAATAAATAAAAATCATAATAAAATACTACATAAAATAACAAATAATTTTCATTTTATAACTTTAATTTAATTCGAATTATTTCTATTTTTAAATGAATTAATAAAACATTTTTATTCTCTTTCTCCTGGTTGGTCCACGTGGACCAACCAGGAGCTTGCGACTGTTGACCGGCGGGTCAACAGTCTGTCCTCTTCTCCTCAGCCCGTGGCGCGCGTCGTTTTCCCCCTGTCCTCGCGCCTTTTTCGAGGCCACGCCGCTCATCCTCTGCGGCCGCCTCCTTCACAAAATCTCCTCCTCGATCCATCACCTCCATCGCCATCTCCTCAAATCTACCCATATCTGCTCGATTCGCCCGTGATCTTCCCTCGAAGTCACGCCCTCGCCACACTTCAAATACGAACCCCCCTCTTCCTCTCCTCGGTTGAACACCTTCGGTCCACCCTTCAGCGCCATTCCCGTGCTCCTGAGCTCCGTGGAGGTGACAGCTCCACCGCCAGCCCTTCAGCCAAGGCGCGCGAAGTCGGAGGCGTCTCCACCACCTCCCGCAACTCCGGCGGTCGAGGTACCCTTCTCTCCGGTCTACACCGTCGAGGATGCCATTTCACCCCTTTCTTTTTCGTGCATTAGCTTAGTCTTAGTCTTAGGATCAAAAACCCTAAAAAAATTCGAAGTCTCATCGCCTGTATCGCCCGATTCGTCAACCTCGCCGGAGCGCAACTCCGGCCGAGTTCCCATCCGCCGTTCAACGCCACCTCGTCGCCACCGCGGGGTCCAGGCAACTTGCCCTGGACCCTCTCACCTTATTTTGCAGGTCCAAGCGCAGTCAACGCACCTGGAGGGCCATTTTGAGTCTTCGCCGGAGATACCTGGAGCGTGAAGCTCCGCCGCCTTCGCGCCCGCATCTCGACATCCCTCCGGCGAATCCGAGCCGTCCAGTCCATAGAGGGACCTTCCAGGAAGCTGCAGCTCCATTTTGGAGCCCATCCACCGCCGAAGGAGCGAGATCGGAGTCGGGGAAGTTCGCCTCCGCCGGCCTTCTTCCCCGTTCTTCCTCCTCGCTTCTCCACCGTCCGATCGAGCCGCAGCTCCAGTTCGAGCCTCGACCGTCCGATCGTCCAGGCCCTGCCACCGTCAGATCTCTTTCTGAGATCTAATCTCAGATGTCGACGCCAACCGTCATCGACCGCTTCCGTGCTGCCACGTGGATAAGTGGTCCGCTTCCCGCCGTTGGATCGTTCATCGCCGCCAGCCGTTGGATGCGCGCCACGCGTCACCTGCAGAGCGCTCGAGCGAGGGCATTTTGCACCCCAACCCTCGCACTTTTTGTATTTACTTTTTAATATTTAAACTTTTGGCTGTAGTGTAAAAGTGTTGTAATATTTGCACAAACACCCCCGTACTTTCGATATTTGCATTCGGGTCCTTCGCCACGTCACCTCACGTGACCTGTACACGTGAGGGGGTGAGCATTTTGCAAGGATACCCTCGGTTGTTTGTGTATTTCGTTTAAGTCCATGAACATTTATGTCAAGTTGTAATATTTTGGAGAAATTGCATCGAACCCCCTGAGCTTTGTAATATTGCAAAAATACCCCTCCCAGGCGCGTGCAAGTCACGCGTCCTGTGGGTAAATTGCACATATACCCTTGCGGGTTTGGATATTTGTGTTTAATCCTTAAAATGCAAGTTTCAGAGTAATATTTTGTGGAAAAATTGCGTACATGCCCCTGGATGTTTCACTATTTGCATATATACCCCTGTCAGGCCTGTTAATATTTGGATGCTTGTTGTATTTATTTGAGTGATCATTAAAAACCCAAAAATTCCACAAAAATAGGTTTAAGTTTCTGGATAAGTGTACTTTAACGTCACCTATTTAGTTTTTGATTTTATTTTATTTTAATATTTATTAAAAATCAAAAACAGCCTTTCTGTGTACTGTCTACCTTAGAAAATACCAAAAAAAATATCAAAACACCTCTAAAAATTCCAAAAAAATCACCTAGTGTCTATTTTATCCTATTTTAGTGTCAGTCCAAAAACCACTAAAAATATCAAAAGAAAAACACTAAAAATTTAAAAACTCTCAAAAACTTCAAAAAAATATAGAAAATAGTGGAAAAAACCAAAAATTGTAAACTCAGCTTCTGTTTCTTCCTTATTTTGTTCTTTTCATTAGAAAAATAGTGTTAAACATTTTTGCTACTGGTTGCTATTTTTAAATTACATTTTATTCACAGCCAGCCCTATTTCCACTGTTTTGCTCTATTTCAGTATTTAAAATATCAAAAACATCTTGAAAAATCCCCAAAAATCATAAAAACAGTAAAAAATCTTAAAAATACCAAAAACATTTATTTTCTGAATTTTTGAGCATTTCTGTGCATTTTTATAAATATTTCACTTTGCCTTGTCTTATATTGCCTTTACTTTCCTATATCGAAAAAGAAAATAGAAAAATATAAAATATAAAATATAAAAACCAGAAAACTAAAAATCAAATACAAAATTAAAAATTAAACAAAAAATAAAAAAAATTAAAAATTAAAAAAAAACCCACAAAAATTGTAGTTGCTTACTTGCTTAGTGTAGACACTTCACACACTCACACACTTGTGCATTCATTTGCTTGGACTACACTGTTTGCTCCATGTGTTCGAACTCTCTGCATACTTGCCCTTTACATCATTTGTGCAGAGTTAAAAATAAATTTTAATTCCACATTGTTTCTAATTTGTTGATCTTAGTGTGGGTTAATTGTTGATTAATCACGGTTTATTGTGGGTCGCACAGCGACATATTTAGACCCTCGATAAACCGCGGTTATCAAATGGCGTCGTTGCCGGGGAGCAACAGCGAGTAGTTTATTTCTTTATTGATTGTGTGATTGTTTACCATAGCATTGCTTTTCATCTCTTACATTTTGAGATATCTTGATTGAGTTATCTGACCATCTCTTCTTTGTCTTCTTGCGAGGGACCGCGGAGCGAGGCGGATCGCCTAGGCGACCGACGCAACCTTGGGACGTGGAGCCGGCTTTTCTTTAGCCAAGCCGGCAGGAGAGAGCAAGGAGTGAGAGAGAGAGGGATTAGTTAGCTTTTCTTTTATTTTGTGAGAGAGTGATTCATTTAAATTGTAATAATACAGGTACCTTGGACACTTGAACATTCGGGCCTAATTTCCGGGTGTTTGTTCACCCGGGGGCTCACCGCAGTTTTGCCGCGTTTTCATCGCTGTCATTTTCCGGTTTTGTGTTTATTTTTCATTTTCTTTTGTGGAGTGAGCTCTTAGTTTTAGGTCCTGCTTGACTCGATTAGAATAGGTCCAAACACCTAATTATTTTTGCATGCTCCTATAGTGCGTATTTGGACTTAGACTAATTAAACAATTGGTTATCTACTTTTGATCCACGCGCCGTGAGCGAGCCCCATCAAGCGCTACTCCTGAACTCGAGTGTGTCGAGAAGAGGAGGGGTAAGCCAAGACCGGACACTCGGATTGGGAGTTGATAATCAACTTGTGGTTCTTCACGCTAGCAGTTGCCTAATCTAGGACGATTTCCGTGTGCATACCGGCATGTAGTTTAGGTTTATAAATTTCTGCTTTGCATCCCGCATGGAGAGAGCTGGGATTCACTGTAAGTCTTCTTACTTTGCACGCATCATTTAGGCACAAAGGTGAGATCTCCATCTTTGTGTCGACTTGCACGGCTTTTCCGACTCTTTTCTCCCTCTGTTTTTGGAACAAAGTAGGATAAAGAAAATACAAAAACCGTTAGACGCTTGTTTGAATTTACTCAAAAGAAGCGATAACACCAAAAAAAAAATTAAAAAAGGGACTGCTAAGAAAACTTGACCAAAATAAAAAAGGTAATTGGATTCATTGCTTGGGGTGAGTAATACCATCACTTGTATTCAGGTTGCATGGGAAGGTCTCCTTCCAAGTGAGGTGAGCGCTTCGTAAGGATTAGAGCCAAAAACCCAGCTTGTGGCTGCCTTGTGTATCGCCTGGATTTCCGAAGTATTGGCGCTTCTATCGTACGTAGTCGAGTAGGGCTTGGTCACCATTGGTGACTCACTATTGTGTGAGCATCGACCTCGTCCGAAGTATCGAGCATAGGCCACGCCTTCACGGGGGTGTCTGTCTCACCGGCTGCGTCCGAGTAGGTTCTTGCACGCTCACGGGTGATTCCGTTGCGAGCGAGATCCGAAGTATCGGTTTCGCCTATTGGCTTCCTCTCTTATTCTTTGGCTGAGTAGGGATCCAGGAAGGGTTACAAGGACCTCAAAAAGTGCAAGCTACAGGTTACACAGGAGGAGGACAAGTACGGGATACTTTTCCGGCAGTACTCTCTCTCCTATAGGCGTAGCATTCTAAGGACTCGTTAAAAGATAAATCTCTGAATCAAGTTAAAATTGAAAAGATAAAAGCCGAACCTTCACGGCTTCATGTGTTGAGTTGGTGAACTCACCCTTGCTTTGCGTTTGATTGCTAGATTTGTTTAGGTCAAGATCAAAAACACAGCACAATTGTGCGCAATTTTGTTGCATTTTACTCTTACTCCTCTTCTTCTTCTCCTGCCTTTCCTCTACTCTTCTTAATAATCAAGATGATGGGACGGAGATCTCTTAGGCCGACCCTGTCGGCACCGCTATCCCGCACTCCTCCTTATTCATCTAGGACTACCTCGGAGAGTCCGCTCTCCGAGCCTGAGTATACATCCGCCCTGTTCCCCCTCGACCATTCTTCCCACTCTCCTTCTATCAGTCCAATTGTTTCAGAATTCAGTGCATCACAGAGTTCAGATCATTCTACAGCACCTGAGATGGCCTCTTTTGCGTTTACAGAAGATCCAGTCATGGAAGACAGAGGCGATCACCCAGATGACCATCCATTTGGATTTGATCAGGCGGCCATCAACAATTCGTTGCTAGCATCCCTGGAGACCATGCAGAGACAAATCCGAGACCAGGGAACATTTATGGGTGATCTCATGCGAGAGATAGCGCAAATGAGAGAAGACCGTGCTGGCGGAGAAGGTGGAGGAGGAGGAGGACCAGACGCAGGAGGAGGCGATCCAGACGGCGAGAGACCGCCACAGACTATCATGAGGGAATTGCACAACCCAGCCGTATCCCTCACTCACCGATGGATTCGACTCCCACCCATCCACGGAGATTTCGAGCTTCGGCCCCACACTATCCAGCTGCTACCCAAATTCCATGGGTTGCCGACCGAAGAGCCGCACCTCCACCTCCAAGAATTCGAGATGATTTGCAGCACCATCCATGATCGGTTGACGACCGAGGACACAATCAAGATGATCGCCTTTCCATTCTCTTTGGTTGACAGAGCCGCCTATTGGCTCAAACATCTTGGGCGTTTCGTCGACACATGGGCAGATCTCCGGACCGTATTCCTGAAGAAGTACTATCCTCTCGGCCGGACCAACGCAGCGAGAGCAATGATAAGCAACTTGTCATGATCCCAAACGAACAATTCCACGAAGCCTGGGATCGATTCAGAGAGCTCATTGACCGGTGTCCACATCACGGCATCTCCAAGCCCAACCTGGTGCAGAGTTTCTTCTGCGGGTTGACACCGGAGCTGCAGGGGCTTGTCAACGCCTCTTGTGGTGGGTCTTATTTCTCCAAGGGAGAAGACGACGTCTGGGCCATCTACGAAGGCATGGCAGAAAACTCCACAGTGATGACCCAGGCCCGAGTCTATACACAGCAGAAGCCCCCGCAAGGAGCGGGATCATTTCAGAGGATCGCTCGCATCGATGCCGGTCCCAACACAGTGTCGGTAGCCGCAGCCCAAGCCGAATCAGCCGCAGCCGACATGGGCATCATCAGTGAAAAGCTGGACCGCATGGAGATCCTTGAGAAGAAACAAAATCAAGGCATGGCCCAGATGGACCAGATTGCCAAAACCCTGAGTGACCTCAAAACTCAAATGTTGTGCATTCAGGAGGCCCAATCGCACTCCCAACAGCCTCCTAGGTCACAGGTTGCCTCCCGCGGCAGCAACCCCAATCAGGCCTCTACCTCATACCATCAGGTAAACCATATTCAGGCAGAGCCGGTTCCCTTGCTGCAGTACCATCCAGAGCAACCGCCATCTTCGGACACGCAGATGGTGGTCTATCAGCCGGAGCAACCACTGGCAGTTCTACCTTCACCCTCCTTCGAGCAGGAACCGTTGATGGAAGTCAATGGGATTTGGTACGACCGGTACCCTCAGCCCGCAATTCGCCGGGATCACCCCGGATTCCGTTGGGGCAACGGTGGATCCTCTTCCCAACAGCAGAACCCTGCCCAAGGATACCAGAACAGCCAGCCACAGCAGCAACACCAGCAGCCCCAGTATGCCCAACCGCAGCAATATCACAGTGGTCCTCGTCCCAACTATCAGGGACAGCAGTGGAGGCAGCGCGAGCAGCCTCAGCGTTTTCAGAACCAGCCTCCCCAGTACCAGCAGCAGCAGCCTCGTTTCCAGCAGGGAAACTCATCCGGTTCTCAGCCCCATTCCTTTGAGAACCCCGCTCTTGATGATCTTGCCCGCTTGCTTTCCAAACAGCAAGCCTCCTTCAGGCAAGAAATGGATGAATTCCGGCAGGAAATGAGGGATATAATCAAAGGCAAAGCTGCCATACCCGCTCAGATCGAACCAAATCCGAACAATCTGAAAAGGAAGCCTGAGCAGGTAGAGTTTTCAGAGGATACCCCTCCTAGTGACTATGAGAATGATGTGAATAATATCTATTATGATGCTGATTTTGTTACTACTAGGAGCGGTAGGATACCCGCCGGCGGCGTCTCTTCTGAGCGACAACCGGATGCAGAACCAGGAGCGCCAGAAGAGCAGAAGAGCGGTGCTGATGCCGCTAATGATGATATAGAAGACGGTGGTGCTGATGCCACCATTTTTGATGCAGAACATGAAGGCGGTGCTGATGCCGCAGAGACAGGTGCCAGTGGTGGTACAGAGGCCACCACATCTCCTTTTGTTGAAACTCCAGTTGTGATGTCACCACATTTTGTATCTTTGGACTGTGATCAAAACAAAAACAACAAAAATATGAATAAAGGAAAGGTTTCTGTTCAAATTACGGATCCATATGTATTGAATGATGATGATGGTATGGATTCTCCTTCTTCACAGGCACAGGAACCTATTTCTAGTCCTCCATCTGAGGAGGCCCCTACTATCCCCTTCCCAGAGGCACTTCGCCGAGCGAAGGGGAATAAAAAAGAAAATCCCAAAAAGAACCAAGAGGTAGAGTTCAGCAATCAGATGATTGACAGATTTCACATTCAGCTGACTCTACGAGAAGCATTTGAGCATATCCCTTTCTTCAAAAAGAATTTGAAAGAGACCACCACTGTCAGAAGAAAGCGGAGGCACAGAGATCAAATCCATATGCTCACGCATGACACTTGCTGCACCATTCAGAACAAGTTGCCAGCCAAGCGACCAGATACAGGAGCTCCCTATGTCAGATGCGAGATTCAAGAGCAACAGTTTGATCGTACTCTATTAGACAGCGGCTCTTCAATCAATCTCCTCCCGGCAGCCTTACTCAAGCAATTTGAGTTCGGCACTCTTCATCGAAGCAGAACAGTCCTTCAGTTTGCTGATAGGTCGATAAAGAGGCCGAAGGGGTTGTTGAAAGACATGGTCGTTACCATTCAGGGCCTGAAATTCCCCGTGGACTTCGTTGTGTTGGACATGGAGATCCCTGAGTCGGTAACCGATGCCCCCATCATACTCGGACGCCCATTCTTGGCCACAGCCAAGGCGGTGACCGACCACGATTGCGGGAAGGTATGTTTTCGCGTAGAGGGCGAGACCATACAAATAGAGACGATCGAGGAGACCAGAGCCAGAGAGTTAGAATGCTCCGAGCAGTCCAGCGAAGCCGCGCAGATGACAGAGGAAGAGCTAGACGTCCACCAGGTTCGTGATTTCGTGATGACTGATGATGAATCTAACTGGAAAGACCCTGTAGCACCGACTCTCGCCTTGCCTACCGATTCTTTGTATCTCAAGCTCATGGCGATCGAGAGCCGGGAGAGCACATTCCTGGATGAGGATACACCTGAGGCTGACAGCATCGTGACGAATGGTGCCGATGATTTCAATTCATGTTCTTCTATTTCTGATCCCTCATATTCAGACATTGAATGGGCCTATTTTGATGATCCGTTGTCTTGTCTGATTCATTCTGAACCAGCAACCGTGACAGAGTGCAAGCCCGTGCAGTACATTGATAATTCAGTCAGCCGCCTTTCGTCAGAAATTCATGCAGTGCGAGAGTTCTCCCATGCAGACCTGGTAGCATTCACACAGACATATCAGAAGCCAGATCTGCCACCTCCCAGTTGTCCTGAAAGAAAACCTCTGCCGCAGTCAATGAAGTATAGATTCCTTGCAGGTGAGCCAGATATGCACCCAGTCATCATCTCCGCAGACTTGACTGGAGAACAAGAATCTCGTCTGATGGAGGTTCTTGAAAGAAATCGCAAGGCAATCGGATGGAATATAGCTGACCTCAAGGGGCTGAGCCCGAAGCTGTGCTCCCACCACATTTATCTCGAGGATGACGCTAAGCCATCATGTGAGTTCCAGCGACGGCTGAATCCGAATCTTCGAGAGGTCGTCATGAACGAAATTTCAAAGTGGTGGAGCGCTGATTTCATCTATCCCATCTCCGACTCAAAATGGGTAAGTCCGTTGCATGTGGTACCCAAGAAGACGGGTATCACAACAGTTGTCAACGAGTTCGGAGAAGAGGTCGCTACCAGAGTACCAACTTCTTGGAGGGTCTGTGTGGACTACAGACGATTAAATGAGGCCACCAAGAAGGATCACTTCCCGCTGCCCTTCCTTGATCAGATTATCGAGCGGTTAGCCGGGAAGAGCCATTACTGTTTTCTTGATGGGTACTCTGGATATAATCAAGTGGCCATTGCGCCCGAAGACCAGGAGAAGACGACTTTCACCTGTCCGTTTGGGACTTATGCTTTCAGACGGATGCCCTTTGGTCTATGCAACGCTCCAGCGACATTCCAAAGGTGCATGTTGTCCATTTTCTCGGACATGGTGGGTAACTGTTTAGAGGTCTTCATGGATGACTTCTCGGTCTATGGCGACGGGTTTGATGCTTGTCTTGACTGCCTAGATCGTGTGCTGAAGCGCTGCATAGAGGTCAATCTTGTATTATCCTGGGAGAAGAGTCATTTCATGATGACTCAAGGGACGGTCCTTGGGCATGTCGTCTCCAACAGGGGCATGGAGGTCGACCCTGCCAAGGTGGATATCATCAGAAAACTCAATCCGCCGTCCAATTTGCGTCAGTTACGGTCTTTTCCGGGGCATGTCGGTTTCTACCGACGGTTTATTCAGGACTTCAGTCGAATTGCCCGACCGTTAACCGACTTGCTGACCAAAGACACCGAGTTTATTGTCAATGATAAGTGTCTTGAATCATTTGAGACTCTCAAGAATATGGTTGTTTCAGCTCCTGTCCTTCAGCCACCCGATTGGTCTCTCCCATTCGAGATCATGACGGACGCTTCAGATTTTGCCGTTGGGGCTGTTCTTGGACAGAGGAGGGATGGTTTACCGTTTGCCATTCACTACGCCAGCCGGACTTTGGATGCCGCGCAACGGAATTACACTGTGACTGAGAAAGAGATGCTGGCCGTAGTCTTCGCTCTTGATAAGTATCGATCTTACATTCTCGGATCTAGAGTAACTGTTTACACCGATCATACCGCCATCCGGTATTTAATGGCCAAGAAGGATGCCAAAGCACGTCTTACCAGATGGATCCTTCTACTTCAGGAATTTGATATTGAAATTAAGGACAAGCCTGGAGTTAAGAATGTGGTGGCGGATCATCTCTCCAGATTGGAGAATCTTGAGGAATCTGAGCCCAGCGCACCTATCACGGAAACGTTCCCAGATGAGGCGATCTTAGCTGTCACCTCTCTCCCATGGTATGCCGACTTTGTAAACTATCTTGTTGCCAAGACAGTCCCTCAGGGTTGGCCCAGGCAGAAACTTGAGACCTTCCTAGCTAAGGCCAAGTTTTACCATTGGGAGGATCCCGTCCTTTATCATGAAGGAGGGGATAGCATCTGGAGAAGGTGCATTCCTCAAGAAGAGCAGCATAGCGTCCTCACATACTGCCACAAGCTTGAGGCAGGAGGACATCATTCAGGAAAAAGGACAGCACAGAAGGTGCTTCAATCCGGCCTATGGTGGCCTACTCTCTTCAAGGATTCTGATGAGTTCGTGAAGGGATGTACTGACTGTCAGAAAATGGGAACCTGCGGACAGAGAGACATGATGCCCATGCAACCTATTCACTTCTGTGAAGTTTTTGATGCATGGGGGATTGATTTCATGGGCCCATTTCCTAAGAGTCAGGGATTCGAGCATATTTTGCTCGCTGTAGATTATGTCAGTCGATGGGTTGAGGCCATCCCCGCCCGAGCCGCAGATGCTAAAACCGTTTGCAAATTCTTGAGGAAAAATATCATTTCACGGTTCGGGGTACCTAGAGTTTTGATTTCTGACGGGGGGTCTCATTTCATCAATGACAAAGTTAGGGCCATTGCTGACGAGTTCGGTATTGACCATCGGGTTGCCACTCCTTATCACCCTCAGACTAATGGTCTTGCTGAAGTATCGAATCGGGAGATAAAGACGATCTTGCAAAAAGTTGTCCGCCCAGACCGAAAGGATTGGTCACAACTTTTGGACTCGGTCCTATGGGCCTATCGGACTTCTTTCAAAAATCCATTGGGGACATCTCCTTTTCGTCTCGTCTATGGCAAGCCGTGCCATTTGCCAGTGGAAATCAAGCACAAATCTTTTTGGGCAGTTACTGAGCTACTTTTAGATCCCGAGAGTGTAGGAGATCAGAGACGAGCAGAATTGGCAGCCCTGGAAGAACTAAGAGACACAGCCTTTTCCAACAGCCTACAGTACAAAGAAAAAGTGAAGACATGGCACGATTCGCATATCAGCCATAAACAGTTTGAGCCAAATCAGAAAGTATGGTTGTTTGATTCCAGGCTGAAATTATTTCCAGGGAAGTTGCAGAGCAAGTGGAAAGGTCCGTATGTGGTTAGGAAGGTACATGACAATGGCAGTATTGATATATCCGAACCGTCATCTTCGTCCACCTTCCGCGTCAATGGTCAACGCCTAAAGCTATATCGAGATCATGATCCGCCGACCATGGACGTTGCCCCCATTCTTCTGGTATGAGATGTGTTCTTTGACTCATATCATCTGCATCTCGTACATGGTGATCACTTCCATCTTCCGCTGTACAAACCATCTGTTCATATCACTCTTTCGTCTGTTAATTTATTTTCTTCTTTTCTTCTTTTCCTTTTCTATTTTCTTAATCTATCAATAAGTTCCCGCCCTTGTAGACAGTATCCATACTTAGGACGTACTTTGTCCTAAGTATAGGGGGGTGTGCACCCCGAGTTGTTCTATTCTTTTCGATCCTCTCCATTGTCTCCTCTTCTTATCTATACTTAGGAATATCTTACCCTAAGTATAGGGGGAGACAATCTGAGTACGATCTGTTCATTCCCACCCTTGACCCTCCCTGCTTTGTGTACAGTCTGCTATACTTAGGATTAATTGATCCTAAGTATAGGGGGGACGGTCAACTTCTGATTCATTGATTCATCTATTTATTCCTTTATTCTTTAGACTTGTCTATACTTAGTACGAGTTATGTCTTCTCTTTTCTCTCCGATCTATGAGGACATAGCTCAAGCTAAGTATAGGGGGGTCGTATATACTGTGTATATACTTTAGCCATAACTCGTACTTTCGTATTTTCCTAATAAATATGGCTAATAATTCTTTAACAATTCATTAAAATTCGTAAGAAAAAGATGTTTTGTTCCTCAAAATTCTTTTTGTATATACTGATTAATAAATCAGGTAAAAACGTTTCTGCAAAATGTTTGAAAAATAGTTTGAAAATCTTTGTGAAAAATCTATTGAAAACTATTTGGAAAATATTTTGCTACATGTTTTCAACCTTTGTAAAAATGTGTGGTTTGTAAAAATTTCTTTTCTTTGTGTGAAATAAAATGTTTGAAAAATGATTTGCAAATGGTTTGAAAAATGGTTGCAAAAATGATTTGAAAAACCTATATATACTATTTGAAGAGCCTTTGCAAAATGATTTTCAAATATGTGTAAAATGTTTGTAAAAATTATTTTGGACTATAGTTTTCAAAAATTGTGTGAAAATTGTTTTCAAATAAGTTTGGGGAATATTCACATCACAAAAAAAAAATCCATCTTATGTATATATGTATAAAATTGACCACTTACCCTTGTAAATGCTTAAAATCCACTTCTTGTATATAAGAAGCACTCCCGTGTACATAGTTTTCACCTTGTTTTCAGCCAAAATCTTTTTGTTTTCAAAAATTCCCAAAAACATTTGCAAAAATTAAAATCCAAAAACATTTGAAAAATCTTTTTGAAAAATCCAAAAAAATGCATCTGCATATGCATCATCATCATCTTTCCAAAAATCCATAAAAAGTTCAAAATCCTTGAAAATTGCATCACAAAAATATTTTCTGCATTGCATTGCATAGCATTCGCATTTTTCGGATTGAGTTTGATAGTTGAACGAGTCTAAGTAAAATCCGGAGATTGGAGCTTGATTGGACCTTATAATCTATCTAATAACAGGAACCTTATAGGAACTGGGTTTGAGGTACTTCAGGTCTAGTTGACTTAATTCTTTGAGGATCACGGGACTTAGTTCAATGGATTCTTGACTGCCTAAGTAGAATATTTCGGAGCACACGCACGACTCTTGTTGATAATGACCTAACTTGGACACCTGCACCTTTCACATAGCTCTCCACGGACGAGGTGGTGAGGAGGCAGCTTCCTTTAGCTTGGGGTAGCATATGAGGGTAGTACTTCTAGGCGGAACCTCTCTTCTTCTTATAGTGAAGGAAGTGCACCTCAACTTGGTCTAGTGGTGATGAAGGCTAAAGACAGAGGCCGTGGGTTGCAATAAAGCTTCAAAAGAGGGATAGTCTACTGGCTCAAGAGGAAAATTTCTTGTATATATGCTGCACCATGTAGATATGTTGTACAGCTGCAATTAAAAAAAAATGATGCAAAAAGAACTCCAAAAAGTGGTGGGTCGGATTGAAAATTTAATAACCCCACCGGAGTGTATATAGTCCAAGAAAGCAAAAGCTTATGGTATCCATGTTACATCTCATGAAGCTTGCAGCGGGAGACTTAGCTACACTGGTTGAGCTCCCAAAAGTCTATACTTCTTCCCCCTCTTCTTGAGCCGGTTGCACTTGAACTTAGAAGGGAATGCCCCGCTTCTCGAGGAAAGAGTTGCTAGACCGAGGCATTAGAGTTACCAGGTCGGGGGAGGTTGTTTCTTTGTCACTTCTGAGGTGGGGAGCCACATATCACTTACACTGTACGAGTCAGACTCATAGTCGTAAAAGTTTGCGTATGAGTTGAAGTATTTCTGACCTGGCTATTGAGGAGACTTGGACAGAGTTTTGGGATTCTCAAGGACTGTTGGATTTCAAACTTGGTTCTCATTAAGGTTCCGACCGCACTAAAATTCCAAAGGTCCGACTTAAGCTCCAAACTTTGATTTTGCGAAGACAAGTTCGATAATTAAACTTAATCTAATTTTCTTCTTTTTCTTTTCTTTCTTTTCTTTTTGCACTTATTGCATAAGTGTTTGCTAGGGACTAGCAAAGGTAAAGTATAGGGGGGTGATGAATCCACATTTCATCATCCTTATTCTATCATTTTGGCACCAAAAACCCTAGCAAATGCCTGTAAATAGCATTAAAACCATCATCTTAGCATCCATGCATGTACATTCAGATTGTGTATAAATCACTGTAATTAAAGCCAAAATTATAGAATAAATAAAGAAAAGAAAAAGAATAATTTATAACCCAAAACCCCCGAGACCTAGGCATCTCGATGAATAGGTCGACAAGGAATAAAGTAGGGGGAGATAAGGCCAAAAACACAGTCAAAATACCTTCACTTGTTATTCATTTTTCTTATTATTCATTTTTGGGACCCATTTTTTGGTTTCACTTTTTAGACATCAAATAAAGAAACTTTGTACATGAAAGTTGTAGATAATTTAATAAAGAAAAATACAAAATTGATTTCACAGGAAAAGAATGTACAGACAAAAAGATATGGTCTGAATAAGAATCCAAAATCCCAACTTCCCAGACCCGTATCTCACAAACGACAACTCCAAATGCAGTGTACTCACCTTTAATTGAATATAGAATAAAATAATCTATTTAATGGTGGTGGTTTCGCATTTGGCGGAGCTACGGTTTGAGAGTTGAGTTTTGGACCCACTTTGTACAGTGTACCAAATAAAATATTCACTTTATTCTATATACATTATTTATTTATTTTTTGATTTTTATAATGTTGTAAATAATACATATAATAATTATGAGCATTTAAATCAGAATATAAACATCATTAAAACTCAAATAAAAATACTTGTATAATAGTTGATACATAGGTATTATACATACACTTATACCTATACTTAACACCTTTATATTTTATTTAATATACAAAACATATCAGAAAAATAAAAATAAAAATATATTTGTGTACATAACAGTATTTTATCATTTTAGAAAATAATAAACACAAATAAATAAATTAAAAATACAAAATAAAAATAAAAGTATTAAAATACATAGGTAATATACCTATATAAGGCTAAAAAGTGAACTTGTAGAAATATGTATCATAAAAATAAATAAAAATCATAATAAAATACTACATAAAATAACAAATAATTTTCATTTTATAACTTTAATTTAATTCGAATTATTTCTATTTTTAAATGAATTAATAAAACATTTTTATTCTCTTTCTCCTGGTTGGTCCACGTGGACCAACCAGGAGCTTGCGACTGTTGACCGGCGGGTCAACAGTCTGTCCTCTTCTCCTCAGCCCGTGGCGCGCGTCGTTTTCCCCCTGTCCTCGCGCCTTTTTCGAGGCCACGCCGCTCATCCTCTGCGGCCGCCTCCTTCACAAAATCTCCTCCTCGATCCATCACCTCCATCGCCATCTCCTCAAATCTACCCATATCTGCTCGATTCGCCCGTGATCTTCCCTCGAAGTCACGCCCTCGCCACACTTCAAATACGAACCCCCCTCTTCCTCTCCTCGGTTGAACACCTTCGGTCCACCCTTCAGCGCCATTCCCGTGCTCCTGAGCTCCGTGGAGGTGACAGCTCCACCGCCAGCCCTTCAGCCAAGGCACGCGAAGTCGGAGGCGTCTCCACCACCTCCCGCAACTCCGGCGGTCGAGGTACCCTTCTCTCCGGTCTACACCGTCGAGGATGCCATTTCACCCCTTTCTTTTTCGTGCATTAGCTTAGTCTTAGTCTTAGGATCAAAAACCCTAAAAAAATTCGAAGTCTCATCGCCTGTATCGCCCGATTCGTCAACCTCGCCGGAGCGCAACTCCGGCCGAGTTCCCATCCGCCGTTCAACGCCACCTCGTCGCCACCGCGGGGTCCAGGCAACTTGCCCTGGACCCTCTCACCTTATTTTGCAGGTCCAAGCGCAGTCAACGCACCTGGAGGGCCATTTTGAGTCTTCGCCGGAGATACCTGGAGCGTGAAGCTCCGCCGCCTTCGCGCCCGCATCTCGACATCCCTCCGGCGAATCCGAGCCGTCCAGTCCATAGAGGGACCTTCCAGGAAGCTGCAGCTCCATTTTGGAGCCCATCCACCGCCGAAGGAGCGAGATCGGAGTCGGGGAAGTTCGCCTCCGCCGGCCTTCTTCCCCGTTCTTCCTCCTCGCTTCTCCACCGTCCGATCGAGCCGCAGCTCCAGTTCGAGCCTCGACCGTCCGATCGTCCAGGCCCTGCCACCGTCAGATCTCTTTCTGAGATCTAATCTCAGACGTCGACGCCAACCGTCATCGACCGCTTCCGTGCTGCCACGTGGATAAGTGGTCCGCTTCCCGCCGTTGGATCGTTCATCGCCGACAGCCGTTGGATGCGCGCCACGCGTCACCTGCAGAGCGCTCGAGCGAGGGTATTTTGCACCCCAACCCTCGCACTTTTTGTATTTACTTTTTAATATTTAAACTTTTGGCTGTAGTGTAAAAGTGTTGTAATATTTGCACAAACACCCCCGTACTTTCGATATTTGCATTCGGGTCCTTCGCCACGTCACCTCACGTGACCTGTACACGTGAGGGGGTGAGCATTTTGCAAGGATACCCTCGGTTGTTTGTGTATTTCGTTTAAGTCCATGAACATTTATGTCAAGTTGTAATATTTTGGAGAAATTGCATCGAACCCCCTGAGCTTTGTAATATTGCAAAAATACCCCTCCCAGGCGCGTGCAAGTCACGCGTCCTGTGGGTAAATTGCACATATACCCTTGCGGGTTTGGATATTTGTGTTTAATCCTTAAAATGCAAGTTTCAGAGTAATATTTTGTGGAAAAATTGCGTACATGCCCCTGGATGTTTCATTATTTGCATATATACCCCTGTCAGGCCTGTTAATATTTGGATGCTTGTTGTATTTATTTGAGTGATCATTAAAAACCCAAAAATTCCACAAAAATAGGTTTAAGTTTCTGGATAAGTGTACTTTAACGCCACCTATTTAGTTTTTGATTTTATTTTATTTTAATATTTATTAAAAATCAAAAACAGCCTTTCTGTGTACTGTCTACCTTAGAAAATACCAAAAAAAATATCAAAACACCTCTAAAAATTCCAAAAAATCACCTAGTGTCTATTTTATCCTATTTTAGTGTCAGTCCAAAAACCACTAAAAATATCAAAAGAAAAACACTAAAAATTTAAAAACTCTCAAAAACTTCAAAAAAATATAGAAAATAGTGGAAAAAACCAAAAATTGTAAACTCAGCTTCTGTTTCTTCCTTATTTTGTTCTTTTCATTAGAAAAATAGTGTTAAACATTTTTGCTACTGGTTGCTATTTTTAAATTATATTTTATTCACATCCAGCCCTATTTCCACTGTTTTGCTCTATTTCAGTATTTAAAATATCAAAAACATCTTGAAAAATCCCCAAAAATCATAAAAACAGTAAAAAATCTTAAAAATACCAAAAACATTTATTTTCTGAATTTTTGAGCATTTCTGTGCATTTTTATAAATATTTCACTTTGCCTTGTCTTATATTGCCTTTACTTTCCTATATCGAAAAAGAAAATAGAAAAATATAAAATATAAAATATAAAAATCAGAAAACTAAAAATCAAATACAAAATTAAAAATTAAACAAAAAATAAAAAAAAATTAAAAATTAAAAAAAAAACCCACAAAAATTGTAGTTGCTTACTTGCTTAGTGTAGACACTTCACACACTCACACACTTGTGCATTCATTTGCTTGGACTACACTGTTTGCTCCCTGTGTTCGAACTCTCTGCATACTTGCCCTTTACATCATTTGTGCAGAGTTAAAAATAAATTTTAACTCCACATTGTTTCTAATTTGTTGATCTTAGTGTGGGTTAATTGTTGATTAATCACGGTTTATTGTGGGTCGCACAGCGACATATTTAGACCCTCGATAAACCGCGGTTATCAACGGGGCTCCTGAATCTAGCCTCTTGGCCGGCAGACGGTTCTGGATCGCGAAGCACGTGGCTTTCGTCAGCACATGTATCTCTGAATGATGGTTCCTCCGCCTCCTCCTGACTGTAGTCCTATCTCTCAAAGATCGCTGAAGAAGGGGGATGTGCTGCAAAGCCTCCTGAAGGGTCAGCTGTATGTGAAATCTGTCGATCATGCTCTGGCTGAACTCCTCCTGCTTTCTCTTTTTTGGGTCTTTCTCTCTTTTCTTCCCCTTCCCCATCTGAAGGGCTCTAGGGAAGGGGATCATGGGGTCCTTCTCAGATGAAGGACTAGGAATAGGTCTAGACGGCTCGACGGCCGGATCCGCACATACATCAATCACCACAGTGGGACCAGAAGAAACTAAACCTTTTTCTTTATTCACAACAGTGTTCTGAGATACATCAACAGAAGGAAAAACAACATCTCTCTCAAAATGAACACCGGTGGCCTCAGTACCACCACGGGCTGGCTCTGCTAGACGTCTCGCGGCCTCAGTACCGCGTGCTGGCTCGGCTACTCTGGTGGCGTCAGTACCACCTCCTCGAACTGGTGAAGCGGCGGCCTCAGTACCGCCGGTGGAATCAGCATCCTTGGTGGCATCAGTACCACCATCATCATCGTGTGCGGCCTCAGTACCACTCTCCTCCTCCTGATCTGGCGCCCCGGATGTGTCCTCGTGGTGTAGCTCAGACGAGACGCCGCCGCCTGCTGGTGTCCTACCACTCCTAAGTGCAACAAAATCAACATCAAACAGATCCAAAGATGTATCAACAAATGGATCACTAGGAGTGGTGTGCTCAGTGTAAGCTACCTGCTCAGATTTCCACTTCAGGCTGTTGGGATTCGGCTCTATCTGGGCAGGGATGGCGGCCTTCCCTCTCATCAGGTCCCGCATCTCCTGGCGGAACTCGTCCATCTCCCGTCTAAAGGTATCCTGCTGGTCCGTGAGGAGGCGGGTTATGTCGTCCAAGGCGGGGCTCTCATGGGATCCCGACGGGTAGCCTCTCTGGTGATGAGGCTGCTGGAACTGGTGCTGCTGCTGCTGAGAGGGGTAGGAGGAAGGATGCTGCTGTTGGTGTGGCTGGTGAGCCTGCTGCTCACGTCTCCAAGACTGTCCCTGCTGCTGATAGGGACGAGGAACGAAGGACGATTGCTGGTGTGACTGGTAGGCTGGGGGCTGCTGCTGCTGGTGATCTCTCTGCTGGCCATACTGCCCTCCCTGACCGGATGACTGCTGCTGGGGCTGGGTACCTCCACTCCCCCACCTGAATCCGGGATGGCCTCGTCGGATCCCAGGCTGAGGGCGGTCATACCAAATCCCGTTGACATCCATCAACGGCTCTGCGTCGTACTGGGCTGGCGGGAGTACTGCCAGAGGCTGATCCGGCTGGTATACCACCATCTGCAAGTCTGGAGATGATGGGGACTGGTAAGAGGGATGCTGCTGCTGGTACGGCTCCGCCTGTACAAGGTGAACCTGTCTAGGCTGCTGAAAGGAGCTGGAGCGCTGGGACGAGCTGCTGCTGCTGCCGGTATCGCCTTGCGACTGAAGACGGGGCTGTGAAGCCTTCTGTGCCTCCTGGAGACACATGAGCTGGGTCTTCATGTCGCTGAGAGTCTGTGCCATCTGCTCCATCTGAGTGATGCCCTGGCACTGCTTCTTCTCGATCAGCTCCATGCGGTCCAACTTCTCGCTGATGATACCCATATCCGCAGCGGACGACTCTGCCTGTGCTGCTGCAACTGCGGATGAACTGGATGGACTGGCATCGACCCGTGCTATCCTCTGGTACTGCACGGGTCCTGGCTGCTGCTGGGGTCTGCCCTGTGTATACAACCGGGTCTGGGACATCACCATATAGTTCTCGGACATCTCCTCGTAGATGGCCCAGACTTGGTCGTGATCCTTGGAGAAATAGGACCCGCCACAAGAAGCGTTCACCAAGCCCTGGAGCTCTGGTGTCAGCCCGCTGAAGAAGCTCTGCACAAGGTTCGACTTCGAGATATCATGGTGCGGGCATCGGTCTGTGAGCTCACGGAACCTCTCCCATGCCTCATGGAATTGCTCGTTGGGGAGCATGGAGAAGTTGCTGATCAGGGCCCTCGCTGCATTGGTCCGCCCGAGTGGATAGTACTTGTTCAAGTACTCGGTGCGGAGCTGCTCCCAGGTGTAAACAAACTTCCCCAAATGCTTCAGCCAGGTGGCCGCTCTGTCTGCTAGGGAGAAGGGGAAGGCGATCATCCTGATCGTATCCTGGTCCACCTGATGGTCGTGGACAGTGCTGCAAATCATCAGAAACTCATGGAGGTAGAGATGGGGCTCCTCAGTCGCGAGCCCGTGGAAGCGGGGGAGTAGCTGCAAGGTGTTCGGGGGGAACTTAAAGTCCCCCACGATGGCTGGAAGTACTACCCAGTGGTGCGTCAGCGTCGATCCGGGGTTGTGTAACTCCCGCATCGGTCTCGGTGGTCCTCCTGCCGTGGCTGCGGCGGCCGCTGCCGCTGCGGCGGCTGCTGCATCTGTATCCTCTGGGATCCTCGGTCCCTCTCTGCGCTCCTCGCGCTTTGCTCGCATATGCTCCATCTCTCTCCTCATGTCGAGCATGAAAGCTCCCTGATCTCTCAACTGCTGCTGGATAGTCTCTAAAGAGGCGATCAGGGTGGAGTTGATCGCTCCCTGATCCAATACGAAGTGCTCAGGCTGACGGGAGCGATCCTCAGAACTGCCGGCCATGGCATCTGCAAAATCAAACGAGCCAAACTCAGATGCTGTCAAATCTGTGAGTCTCTCCTCTGGCTCATATCTCTCAGAACCAAAAGAAAGGGGGTCGAGGGGGAACAGGGCGGAATCGTACTCGGGCTCGGAGAACTGGTCTCGGCTCTCACGGGCCAACCTAGATGATTGGGTAGACGTGCCCGAAAGCGGTGCAGCCAGAGGCTGCCTAAGAGAGCGTCTACCCATCATCGTGATCTGGTCGAGTAGGGCGGACGAGATCTGGAAAAACAATGATCAAAATGCAAACCCCTCTGTTCACCAACGCAACACGAGCTGAAGACCGTGAAGGCTCGGTCAAGTTATCTTGTCAGTTTTTATTAGGTGAACAAACAGTCTATCAGAGCGCTTACGTGACCTGTTGGGATACCAGATGCTACTCCAACCGACTGGCCCGCACGGAAGAGTCGGTAGTCAGCTAGAAATAGCACCGGAGGGCTCTACCGAGTGTGCGGGTCACTCTCTCGCGCAAGCAAACCAAACAATGAGGGGGTTGCTCTCCTCAAGACAAATTTTTAAGGTGAGTGTCTTTTAGGGTCAATAGTCTTAGCAGTCCCAATTTTATTATTTTTCTTTTTAATTTTTTTTCAATAAAAACAAAGGCCTAACGAATTTTTCAGTTCTCCTGGTTATTTAATCCAAAACAGGGGGGAGAAGACGAAAAAGCCGATGCGCGATGAAAGCAATGATGCATGCTGAGATAGAAATGCGTACCTTGCCTCCAGCACTCTACATGCAAGTGATCCACGCAGAATTTAAAGACTGAAAATAAACTACCCTAAATGATGCAGCGACAAAAACCAAGTCCTAGATGAGTAATTCTACTCGCAGAATCGTCTAACTGGTCACCAACCTCCAAGCCAAAGGGTCCGGTCTTGGCCCACCCCTCCTCTGCCCAACAAATCGGGGGTAGGAGAAAGCGCTTTACGGGGCAGGCTGCGGCACGTAGGCTACGAAGGAGATGAGTCAATTATTTTTATTAATTGATTATTAGTACGTCCAATTAAGCGTACTATAGGAACAGGCAAATAATTAAGTGTGGGGACCCTACTAATTACGACACAAGCAAGCAGAAAATCCTAAGTCTAGGGGCTCGATAAAAACCGCATAAACACCGGAAAAGGCAGTAAAAAGAAAAGAAAACAAAGCCGCGAAAAAGCCGCGAAAACACCTAAGGGTCCCCCGAGCACACCGGTGCTCGACGAAACAGACCCGCTAAGTCAAAGAGTCCAAAGAGTCCAAGAGTCTCTGAGTACCTGTATTATTACAATAATAATCAAATAAAATAAAATGAAATCTAATCTACACCTCTCCCACTCAGCTCAGTCTCTCTCTCGCTCTCTCCTGCGGCTCCGTACAGAAGGGAGCCGCCTCCAAGTCCTGCGGTTGCGGCGGCTCCTCGAAAGTCGCCTCCGCGGTCCTTGGGCCCTCGCAAGAAACAGAGACAAGTGGTCAGACCAAAATAATCAAATAATAGTGATAAGAAAAATAAATGAAAATGAAATGAAGGTATATATGCAAAAATGCAAGATAAAATAAACACTCAAAATAAACAAAACAAAAACAAAAGAAAAGAAAATAAAATAAAATAAAGCAAAAATAAAATATAAACAAAAGCCGCGAAAAAGCCGCGAGCTCTGAAAGAGCCGCGAAAAGCCGCGAAAACAAAATGAAAAATAAAAATAAAAATAAAAACTACTAAGCCGTGCTCCCCGGCAACGGCGCCATTCTGATGGCACGGAAGAGTCGAGCGACTAAGGCAATCAGGTATCTCTACGATGGTCGTCGCGACCTCGGTCACTCGATCGTGTCGATCAAGAAAAATAGACCACCAAGATAGATGAAAATCAATCAAAAACAAGATAGCGGTCCTGCTATTAATTTAACCTGGTATAGCGACCAGGGTCGAACACAAGGAGCACGGGTTGGCCTTGCGGCCTACGAAGTAGTCAAAAAGGAAATAAAAGAAAATAAGAAAATATTTTTGGTGGTTTTTAATTATTTTATATTGTTTTGGATTTTTAATGTATTAAGAAAATAATAAAAGCTAAGGAACTATACACTTCAACAAATTATTAAATACACTAAAAATCAACCAAAAATTCTAACAAAAATGTTTTTATGTGTTTTATAATTTTTAATGTTTTTGGTGAATTTTTGGGATTTTTCTGATGTTTATATAGTTTTCTAAAAATCAAAAAGTGACTAAAATAGTAGGTACTGTCCAGCCGAGCTAAAAGGACCTAGATAAAATATCTAAAGGCCCCAAATTAGCTGGGAGGTAATTTTCCTGTAACGAGAATAAAACAAGGAAAATTTAGGCACCTAATTTATTATTTTTGGATTTTTTGTTTATTTATTAGAATTTTTATAAGTTTTCAAGTTTTTTTCAATTTTTAGTGGTTTTCAGTAATGAAAAATAGCCAAAATTGGCTAGAAAATAACATACAACAAAATAGATAGTAGACAATTTTTTTGGAATTTTTAAATGATATTTAATATTTTTTGTGATTTTTAAACTTAGGCAGTAACGAAAATGGAGGTTTTTGATTTTTTTAAAAATATCAAATTAAAAGAAAAATGTCCTAAAAAATCCTCGAAAATTTTACACTATGGCAGGAGCCATGTATCCAATTTTCGTTGGATTTGGAGGTAATTTGCTATTTTATTCAAAAATAAAGAGGGGGCATAGTGCACAGGGACCAAAGTGCAAATACCCGGAAGTCTGGGGGGTCTGGTGCAATTAACCCAACGAAACACGTGTTGCGTGCGTTCCTGGGGCACTCAGGGACCCAAATGTAATGAAATAAGTCCCGAGGGCTATTTGGTAACAGGTACCAAAAGCTCAGGGGCTTATCTGCAAATAACCCAAAAAATCACGCACATGTTCAAATGTTTCACGCACAGGGGTATAAATGCAAATAAACACAAACTTTCATTCAATCATTAACAGTCAGAACTACAGGAGCATGATATGCAAATAAGCCAGAAACTCAAGTGTCGAGGCACGTGTCTGACCATATACAGGGGCATAAATGCAAGGAAAATAAAGTACGAGGTCCTCAATGCAAATATCCCAAAAACTAAACAACTACACTAGGTATTTATAAGACTAAATGCGAAATAAAATAACAAAGGGGGCCTAAGGGTAAATTACCCTTTATTAATGCGGACCGCAGGATAAAGGCCACGTGGAGTGATCAACGATGGGGATCGGATGGCACTCCAAGGCTGGGGTCCTCGAAATGATCCGACGGCTGGGGCTAAGCCACGTGGTGCATCGGACGGTCGTGGCTCTTTGTGGCTAACCCTCGAGCATCGGGCGGCTGGGATCAGTCCTCCTCAGATCCGACGGTGAAGGCGGCTCCTGGAACGGACGGTCCAGATGACAACTGGAGCAGGAGGGCTGATCGGACGTCGGCTGAAGGTCGAGGAAGAACAGTTCGCCGGCGAAGTTCGCCGGCCTCGTGCGTGCGCTCCCGACCTCCTCTGCTGCGCCTGAAGATCGGAGAACCTCCGGCGTGGTGCTCCGCAGCTGCTGGTGGCCTCCGATGGCCCAGCCGAGCTCTGGGGAGCTCCGGCGAGGTCAGCGGAGGCGAGGCTCCTGGTCCGAATGACCCAAGCCCTCAGATGGGCTGGGTAGTACCTGCAAAGATGACCAGAAGACTCGCGGGTCGAGGGCAAACTGCCTCGACCCGGTTAGGCGGGGTGACGGTGAACGATGAGGCGATATGGGCAAAGCTCCGGCGAAGGGGGGGACGGTGGAGCTCGAATCCCAGCTTATGTGCGAGCTGGGTTGGATGGGGATATGGAGAAGGTGCGCGGGAAGGAGGCGATGGCTATGGTGAAGCCCGATGGTCGGATAGATCTATTGAGTGGTCGGAATCGGCGTAACACGACGGAGCGGCGATTTGGGGGTAACTAGAAATTAAAGGAAAAGAACGAACTAAGGGACTACCTGGGTGGCTGATGAGACTGGGGATGAGCTTGCGCAGCTCTGGGTCGTCACCTCGAGGAGCGTCTCCCTCCGAGGCTCGAGCTCCTGCTGGTGGCGGAGCAAGACGGCGAGGCTTCGCCGGATCAGTGGTCACGCTCCCTCTCCTCGCTTCAATAGCACAGGACGCGAGCTGTCACTCTCACAAGCACGCTGGAGCTCACAGGGGGTGGAATCGAATGGCAAAAGATGAGCAATGAGGAGGCGGAGCTGAAGCTTTATATGCTGGAGAGTCCGGGAAGACAGGCGCGGGTAGGGCGTGGAAGCGCGCGGATCCCGATGCAGGAGCTCCGGCGAGGGTCTCGGGTATATCAAGATCAAATCGGACCCGGAGTTTGAGTAGGGGTGATTCGGGTTTAAGCGCTAAAAATCCGAGAAGATGGGTTACCCGCTAAGAACCCGTGTGAAGTGGTCCTGGGGGGGGGTAGTTGACCGGGCGGTTAACATCCCCAGGGCCAATAGGGATCGGCCACGTGGCTGGATCTTAGAAGTGAAAATTAGGGTAGCTAGGGTCCGTTTTAGCAAAAAGTTAAAACATGAAATATTTTTATTTTATTTTTTTTCTATTTTTAGTGATTTTTAATTAATTTTTCGAAATAAAAATAAGGTATCTACATTATATAGCTATATATAGGTATATGTACACTATATAGGTTTTTAATTTTTGATTTTTAATTGTTATTTTTATACAAGTTTATTCCCATTTTATATTTTATTTATTTATATCATAAAATAAGGAATAAAAAGATATTTTTATTTTATTTTTATTATTTATATACATATGTGAAATAAATACATATATACATTTATATACATGGTATATTTACAATATATTTTTGTGTTTTTAATTTTGTTATTTTTATTTTGTTTTTGTTTTAATTGTTTTTATTTTATTTATTTACACTATATAATATAGGATATTTACAAAAATTTTGGAAATTAATTTTATTTAATTATAAGGCTAAATAAATATGTAGGTGGTTCCATGTACAATGTGAAAGTGATATTTTTGTTCTTTTTGATTTTTCTATTTTTATCTTGTTTGTTTTTTTTATACTTATAAATATGTACAAGTATTTACAAACCCATTTGCATCTATTTTTGTGAGGAAAATATTTTTATTTTATTTACATATATATTTACACACATGAGCCCCTATCTCCCTCTACTTTGGCTTTTATGCGGTCAGGCCCATGCTGAGCCCTCCCTTGGGTTAGGTTGCTCAATATTTATTCTAAATATTTCCCTCTTTTTCTTTTTAATCTTTATTCTTTTATTTTTGCATAAAAACATGCTAATTATAGGTTTTTACACAATGCATGCTTTTGGTAATTATTTGTATTTACAACTATCTACATGCATTTGCAAAGGTTTTTGTAGCTAAAATATAAGAATAAAGAGTGATGAATGAGTATTCATCACGCTCCTGCGCCATTCTATAGTCGTCGGCCGACGCGCCAGCCGCCTCCTGCGCCTCCGCGTCGACCTCTCTGTCGCGCCATCGCCTTCTCGCCCGTGCTCCACGCCGCCACACCGCTCGCGCCGTACGCCCAAGCCCTAGCGGGAAGGTAGATCCATTCTTGGAACCCATGTTTCCCACAAAGAGCGGGTACATTTTATTTTTATTTTTTAAAAAATTGCATAGTCAGTCCGTGAAGTTTCTTTATTTACAAAAACGCCCATGTTCACATTTCAATTTATTTAGTTTTTTTCTGTATTACAAAGACACCCCTGACTTTGATCATTAATTTGGACATCAATTTTGCATCAATTTTTAATCAAAAAATAGCATTTTGTAGAGTATTTAAATTTTTATCTCTTAGATATTTATTTACTTTTTTGTGAGCATTGGATAATTTATTAAAAATCGGAGTTTGAATTTCGGTGATATTTTACCCATTTAAGCTTTGAAATTCGCACAGACATATTTCTTGCTCTAAAAATTGTGAAAAAATTGTGGATGATGCTTCTAGTTGTCTTTTAATTACTGTCCAAATTTCATCTAAATTATGTATGTCCTTTGCATAAAATAAATTGTTTAGTGATTTCTGTAATTGATTTTTAGTTAAATTACAATTAATATTTTTCTGAAATTTCAACTCTTCTGGATTGCTCATTAAAACATCTATTTGAGATAATTTTGGTTCTGGGTGATTTTAATTTGTGGATTAATTAGGAATTAATTACTCATAGTCACTCTGTTTTCATTAAAAAATCATAAAAAATCATATATGGTCAAAAAATCCAAAAACTTAATATAGCTTCATTTCATCATGTCTAACTTCCAGTAAAATTTTTGTATTTTGCTTGCGCGAAAAATTGATAAAAACTCCTAAAAGTTTGTATTTTCCATTTGTGCATCTTAAATCCAAAAATTCTAAAAAAATACATTTCTCATTCATCGTTGGATTAGATTTCCAGGAAAATTATAACTTGGCTAATTTGAATTAATTTCATATTAAAATTAAATTTGGCTAAGTTGTTTATTTTCTTAATAACCTAATTCATCCGCATTTGTGCATCTGCATTTTTATTGCATAAAAAATACAAAAAATCCGCTTGGAAAACCGTTTGCTAATTCATCTAACTTGATCCAAAGTTGTTCCTTTACCTCCTTGAGTCGACCATGGGGCTTCCCAAGTTAAAAATACATCAAACCGCACAATATTTATTCGGCGATTTATCGATTTGTGCAGTTATTTTTGATCGATCCTGATTGCCCGACTACAACAAATACGGCACACATTTTAATCAAATTAAAAAGGGTAATTTTGGATACGTCAACCACCACTGCAGTAAGCTAGGATACTGGAAGCGTAATTATCCAGAATACCTGAAGACTTTAGAAAAGGGTAAAGATGTAACTATGGTAGAAAAAAATATTTTTATCATTGAAACAACTTACCCGTTGGGGTGTTGATCTGGGGTCAACATCCCCCTTCTCTTGCGACGATATGTTAGAATGTGTCCCCTCCTACTTTTCACCAAATTTTCCAAAATGAATCATTCCTCTTTTGGCCTGATCCCTTCTCTTTGAATATCGAATCACACTCCTTTTTGCCCATATTTTGGATTCGGGATCCCCTACGCCAGAATAAGTCCCAAAAGCGATCGAAGAGACACACTCCTGTCACTTCTATATAGTGGTGCCTTTAGGTTTTTTAGCTCCCTAATCTACACCATTGTGTTGTAACCCCTAGAATCAGGTTATGGAAGAAGCCCTTTGTGACATGAAGGAGTTCTCTATGATTTGAGGTGAGGAGGAGATCGTTGGAGCGTGATCCAACCATCGTCGGAGAGCTTCTCCAGGTGGTCTTGCTCCCAAGTCATCCAGGCTAGGTGAGCCTCTTATTTCTATCATTTTAGTTTCATCTTTAGCCTAGTAGCTTAGATATGCATTTTATTCCTTTTGAGCTCATCATGATTAGCTTAAAAGCCAAAAAAAACTAAGTACTCCAGAGCTCGTTCCCTTGCTTAACCCAATGTTCCGACCATGCTTCACCTCCATGTTCTTCCCTATCATCTTCTACGCACATCAGATCCCCCCTTTCTCACTCGATCTTGCATAGATCAAGGTCCATCGATCTCCCTCTGTCGCATCATCGGAGATCAAGACCATTCCACCATCCACTTCCCTATTCCACTAAGAATCTGGTTGAGAGGCTTTGCCCTCGAGCCACGAGCACTTCCGTGCAGGTTGGAGCTTCATCAGACCCATTCTATGGGGTATTCGATCTAAGGAACAAGCTCTCGGTGGTCGTGCTTTCACCAAACCTCCAGGTCTCCTCCGACGAGGCCTAGACTCTTCTGACCACACCAACCGATGTGGAACCCTCTAGCTAACTCGTGAACCCTTCCCAAGCTCGAGAGTGGCCAGAGGTCGGAGATATCAACTATCGAAGAAGCTTGCTCAGGGAGTTCTTCCCTGTTCTTACGGGACAACAACTGTCGTCAGATCAAGGAGCCGCTCCAGTTTTAATGTGGACCGTCCGATCTTAAAGCACCACAACCATCAGATCTATCTGAAGATCCGCCCTCAACCGTCCATATGGATCGTTCGATCATAAGTGAGGCACTCTGCACCGTCTGATTGCGCACAAGAGGGGCAATTTTCATCTGACCCCTCCCGCATTTTGGATCCTATTTAGTCTTGTAAATAATATATGCAGTGTATTTATTTCATGATATTTTGCACAAGTGGACCTAAGCTTTAATCTTATTGCATATCAGTCATATTTTACGCACTACACGTGCCCCCCCCACATGAGGCATTTTGGGGACAATTTGCACTTTATATCATGAACTTCTTGGATCAATTAATGAATGAAGTTATGTTTTTATGTAATACTGATCACGTCCTTGGCAGTTGTTTTAAATGATATTTTGATTACAAATCTTGCCTCGATACCCTGGAGTTGTTTTGTTTATTACTGAAAGCTTGAGAACTTTGATTTAATTATAGAAAGGTCCTTCTCAACGTGTATTTAATTGGAATTTAATTGGGATTATTGTATGAAACCCCCTGAACTATGGTTTTATGGTTCTGAAATGCATGTTAGGTTTCTGTAAATTACATCTGAGTCCTTGTGCTTGCTTTTTTATTACACTTACTTGATTTAATTATTTTAATTGCATTTCTTTATCTAAAATTTATGAGAAAATCATTTTAAAAATCTGGAACAATATTTAATCATAAATATTTTTTAAGGTATATAAAACTATTTTCCTATTTATAAAAATACAAGAACATGTTGTTTTTCACCGTTTTGATTCAGAAAATTTATAAAAAAATCAAAATATACATATAAAATTATCAAAAAATATAGTAGTTAGCATTTACTGTATTTTAACACATATCCAAAAATCACTAAAAATTACAAAACAGAAACTTCAAAATTGCAAAACAATGAAAATCTTATAAAAATCATATACAATTCTACAAAAAATCCAAAAATGATATTTTTCAACATTTGAATTTTCCTATATTATCTAGTTTATAAGCACTATTTGTTCTGTGTAAAGCATTAATATTCATCATCTACCTCATATTTATATAATCCGCCTATCCATGGTATTATCTCAACATTATTTAAAATTTGTATGATTAATACATTTTGTTTAAGGGTTTTTTACACGGCAGACCCTATAATCATTGTCAATTACCTCTATGACCTTTGAAACAACATAATTCCACCCTCGACCCCGTAAACTTGCTAACCCTTACCCTATGAACCCTGCGGTTAACTCCCATCCATTGGACTGCTAAAACTAACCAGATTCCGTTAATTTCTCATATATAATACCCTTTCATTTTGAGAAAATTACAATAACTACCCTTTTCCCTTTCTCCCTCTCCCCCTCCTCCTTCGCCGCTCCCTCACCCTCTGCTACCTCCCCTCCCTCATCTCCCTTCGCCTCCCATCCCACTTTCCCCTCCTCCTCGACCTCCACCTCCTCCCCTCCCTCGTCCACTACCCAACCACACCCCGCTTTGCAATGTCTGCTTCCTCCCTGCCGACCCTGCCCTCCTCATCGCCGCCCGTCACTACTCCAATCTCTACCGCCTCTCCATCCCTGCCATCGCATCCCCCTCTACCCTCCTCGTTCTCGCTCTATCTTGCCCCACCATTTAGGGCCACGATATCCACCGATGCACTGACGCCTCCCTCCGCCCCGCCTCCACCTTTCACAACCTCCAGATCCTCCGCCTCGTTGCAAGGTACAACGTTGGTGTGATTCTTGCCCCCAATTCAGCAGACGGGTGGAGCTCGCGAAGGCGTACTACGACAGTCTTACGAAATCCCTTGTGAAGAACTTAAATGGAACATGGCTCCTCTCTAGCATGTAGCAATGCAACGACGACTTCTTCTTCTTGGGGACATCACAGATTTCATTTGGCAAAGTTGGTAATTGGCATTTGATGTGATCATGATGATCTGGTTGCGATTGTTGATTGGTAACCCAATTGCTTTTTAATTTCTCAAAATTCTGGTGACGATTTCTGGTTCCAGGATCCTGACGGGGATCCAATGGGGCAGCACTGGCTGCAGGGGATACACATGATCGACTACAAATGTGGTCAGACTGGAACATGTCCCAGTTAGGCTGGATGATATGACCCATCCACAAGCAGTACTGACTGCCATTTTATCGCCATCGACGTCCCCCTCCAGGAGGTCCTCCCCTTCGATCTCGTCATGTTCTTCTTCTCTGTTCTTCAGTGGTATGAAATGTTCCAGCACAGGTCGGTGGTCCATGTCCTTGCAACGATCAACATGATTCCGACATCCCCCTCCTCCTCCAACTCCGCCGCGAGGGCACCATCCTCCTCAACCTCCGCGTCCCTGACCTCCCTCTCCTTCTCCACGTTCGATGTGAGGGCACCCTCCTCCTCCCTGGCCTTCCCTTCCTCCTCCCGTTCTGCCGCGACGACACCCTCCTCCTCCTCGACCTCCGCCTGCCACCCTCCAGATCCTGTGGAGCTTCCGATTTGATTTGGTAAAGAAGACGATGAAGAGAGGGAAGAAGAAGGAGAGAGAGAGAGAGAAATTGAAGATCTACCGTCAAATTTTATTTGGTTAGATTAACTCAAGTTTAACTCATGTAATTGACTCCAATAAAATTAAAGTTGACGGTAGGGTCCGTGGGATAAGATGGAGCAAGTTTACGGGGTCGAGGGTGGAATTAGGTTGTTTCAAAGATCATAGAGGTAATTGACAATGATTATGGGATCTGTCGGGTAAAAATCCATTGTTTAAAATGAATCTTAGTAATGTATTTGTAAATGAAATTTGTACAATAAATGAAGTTACTCCCTATACATTAAATTATATTAGTTACCGTATTTTTGTAAAAAAGAACTATCATTTGTAATTTAAAAATAATGTTATAAAAACAACTGTACCACTGATTACAAATCAAACAATACAGTAGTAAAATCTTTTTCAGTATACTTTGCATCAACTACTGCAAATTCTTACAATGGATCTATCATTTGTGTTTTAAAAACATCAAACAAAAACAAATACATCTCTTACAATGGATCTATCATATGTATTTTTAAAAAATCAAACAAAAAAAATACATCGCTGATTTCAAGTTACCAAAGATTTTTTTAATTAAGAAATACCTTGAAAAAGAATCTTCCCAGAAGAATTTGAAGAGTTTTTTCGACTTTCTCGTCACGTATCTATCTTGCATACGAGAAACATGCAATCGATTTGCTTTCGATACGAGATTAATGATCGACTGTTAACCTAGTCGTAGCTCTTACTATCTCCGAGTTAGATTTCACCGTCCAATTGCTGGAATTTGTTGTTACGTTTCAAGGACCTTCCTTCAATCATGAATCCTTCATCTGATGATTGGTGAGCAGGGTTTAAAAATCCGGATCGGATCGGCCGGTTGGATTGGTAATCGATCATGATTTGGTCGGTTTGACCGGTTCCATGTAATTATTTTTTAAAAAAAGGAAAATAAAAAGGGATTTTTACCCGATAGATCCTATAATCTTTGTGAATTACCTCTACGACCTTTGAAACAACCTAATTCCCTCCTCAACCCCGTAAACTTGCTCTGTCTTACCCCACAACCGCTGCCGTTAATTTGAGGCTCCTTGCGTTACCCTGCTTGGGTTTAGGATTGGGTTAATCAAACTACAGCAGATGGTGGCCTGGAATTGAATTCGTTCTTCCCCAAAACAGCCTAGACGCGGCGGAGATGCTTAGAGGCGGCGGTGGTCTGATGTACGATTCGAACATTCGGGTCGGTGAATCTGATCAAGCCTTCACGCATGGTCTGGGAGGAGGCGGAGGCGAATGGTCAGGGAGGAGGCGGAGGCGGAAGTCTGGGCGGGTGGAGGTGGAGGCCTGGGTGGGACGCGGCGGATGCCTGGACGGGGCATAGGGGAGGCCTGGGTGGGGCGGGGCGGAGGCAGATGCTTGGGCGGGGAAGAGGGGAGGCTTGGGTGGGGTAGGGCGGTGGCGGATGCCTGGGTAGGGCGGGGCGAAGGCGGATGTTTGGGCAGGGTTGAGGGGAGGTCTGGGTGGGGCGGAGGCGGAGGCCTGGGCGGGCGATGGGGAGGCCTGGGCGACGCGGAGGCCGGGGCATGGCGGAGGGGAGGTCATGGAGGAGGCGGAGGTCTCGACGGGCAGAGGCGGAGGCCTGGGCGGTGTGGGGTGGAGACCTGGACGAGGAGGAGGTCGGGGCATGGCGGAGGGGAGGTCAGGGAGGAGGCGGAGGTCTGGGCGGGCGGAGGCAGAGGCCTGGGTGGAGCGGGGCGGAGGTGGAGGCCTGGGCAGGGCGGACGGGAGGCCTAGGTGGAGGCGAGGTCGGGCGGAGGGGAGGTCATGTGGAGGGGAGGAGGGGATGTCGTGGAGGAGGTCTAAAGCTTCAGGGAGAAGGAATGGTATTTTTGTAATTTTGAGAAACAAAATAGGTATTATGGAAAAGGAATTCACGGAATCCGATTAGTTTTAACAGTCAAATGGATGGGGGTTAACCATAGGGTCTGTAGGATAATGGTTAACAAGTTTTCGAGGTTGAGGGGGGATTAGGTTGTTTCGATGGTCGTGGAGGTAATTGACAAAGATTATAGGATCTGCCGGGTAAAAATCCCAATAAAAAATCGGGTCTCGGTCTGACCCAGTTTGATGGTTTGGTAAATTTTCAAAAAAAAGTTTAAATAACGAAATGATAGGATTTTTATCACTTGTACCCTTCTTAACTTCTGCAATATCAATTATGCCCCTCTTTTTTGTAATATAAGTTGTGCCACTACTTTCTTAGAGTAATTTTCTAGAAGCAACTATAAATAAATGATTACAATATTGTATTTATATATAATGCTAGAAAATATGATTAACTTTGGAGAGTTTTACTCGAAATAGACAATCATGTTATTCTATTGAAAGACTTGACATTTTAAACAATTATTTCATTGATATATAAATACATACTTACATATATGTATCAGATTTATTGATTCAAAAAACATGTTCGACCGATCGGACCGGTAAATTGAGCCTGATCCGATTTTTTCCGAGTCGATAGGAATGATGATGTCATGCTGACATCATCACCGATCCAACCAGTTTAGATTGACGATCCGACCCGATTAGACCAAACCAAGTACTGACCGATTCAACGTCCGGTCTAATTTTTAAAACCTTGGGTCGAAGACTCAAGAGCTGATTTGTCTGTCGGTGAAACGAGGTGTTTTCATGTGCGGCAAGTTGTGGGATAACCTAAAGGGCAGAGTTCAGGGAGGTTAATAACTTATTTACCCAAAATATCTATTAACGTTTATTTCCTATTAAATAGAATGAGCGACCTTAAACTTCTTTTAAAATACCGAACGGCTTGGTTGGAAACTGATAGTCTTGTATTTAAGTATCTTGTGTTTGAAGAATGAGATTCTTTTTTGTATGTAAAAATCAATTAAAAATATGTTTTCTTAACATAAACGAGTACTTCAATGGGTCAAAACTTCTCTAAAAGGCCTTCCTAGGATTTAGGACACACACATACACGAGAATAATTTAAAATGAGATATGGAGAGCCATTAATATGAGATTTTAGATTTGAATATCGTGGTTGATATTAAATATATATTAATGCTAATTTTTAATTGATGATAAATCCATTTTCATTATTTTCACATTCTAAAAATAGAATATGACTTAATGCTAATTCATTTTAATCTCTATATAGATGAGCGCCAAACCCTAGCAGATAGAGGGTGGTGCGTGGTGAGGGGGGCGCCAAACCCCAGCAGATAGAGGGTGGTGCGTGGCGAGGGGGGAGATGGCGGCACAGATGATGGAGGCATGACGTGCAACGGTGGCTCTAGATCCACATGGAGGCGACGACGGTGCATTAGGATCGATGGTCAAGTTCTCGATCTTCGTTCTTCCCTTCAAAATCTTCGGGCTGAACCCTATATCGCTCAAGTCCATGTCATGGATCTATGCAAATCTGTTTTTTTAAGACCTGAGACTATTGAATTTTTGGTAGTACGCACAGATTCAGAGTTTTTCTTGGATTTCTCACCAGCAATGCATGATGAAGAGGAGCATGCCTCCATCCCCCCCCCTTCCCCCACTTTTGTTACCCGATAGTGGCACACGACGAGTATGAGTTGGTGGACGAGAACGAAGGAGGGAGGCACGATGTGGTTGCGTGTAGTCGAGGTAGAGAAGGGGTGTGGTTATTTACGAATATAGAATTGCCTTTTATAAATCTCAGTTCATTTTTACAAATCTCGAATACTATTTACAATCCCGAAGTTTTTATATATTTTATCAATTTCTAATAGTTCACTTTTTGTTGTAGATCTCTACTCAAATGTTATAAAGCGACCACATGGTTTTATAAAGGTACATGAAAAATTACAAAGGATCTCAAAACAGTTACAAAGATCCATACAATAATGCTACACACTCCAAAGAAACACAAAGGACAATACAAAATTACAAATGGAAATAAAAATATACAAAAAGAAACTATTGATTATGAATGTAAAAAAATGGATTGAATTTTAAAATACCAAATCTAAGATCTACAAAATCTGATTCGTATATTACCAAAAACTCATGTAAATTGCATTTGGTGAGAATGTTTTCAGAAATCAACAAATAAGAAATAAATGAAAATTTCTAAATTTATGAAATGGAATTCAAATTTAAATGGAAACAAAAAGATCGAAATACCATATTCGACAATGCATAATTGGATCGAGATCCTATAGATCTCGTTGATGGCTCATCAGAAAAATGGTGAGTCACAATTCCATTTGAAACACACCCTATATACACATACAAACATATATGTATGTACATGTATATACATTTACACACACACACATAGGATATTTATCCAATGAGCCATGTGCCCATTAGAGTTGCGACGAGCACCGATTCTGGACCTTTTAATCATCATCGTGCGCTTAAAGAGGTTTCTTTTTTTAAAGAGTGTCGGTTTTGGCAAGGGGAAAACATGGCTAGAGGATTTTGTTGTTGTTATATTCCAAATTAGCGTATCCTAAAAAGATATGGATGGTTTTGAATGGAGAATGTATTCAAACCAATACTTTTCGTGTGGAAGAATGAACGAGAAAAAGTGATCCAAAAGCAAAAAGGTAAGATAATTACCTATGAACTTACAAGAATTCATGTTTTTTCTTTGTTCTTTTGTAAGTGTTTAATTCGTTTCTTATATGCAGACACATTATTTGAGAAGAAGTTTTGAAATTCGAGAATGTGATTATTCATATAATTAATTTTTTATTCTTTTGTTACTCGATTTCCAATCTTGATTGGTCTATGATAGAATCCAAGGGTTTTGATTTTATATTCTTTTGTTATTCATTTCTATATATGTTGTTACTTATTTCACTTTTCATTTTACAAACAATTCATAATTTATTACTATAGCGTAATATAATGAACTTCTTAGTTATTTATGTATTTTAAGTTGTTTATTTCTAATAGGTTGTGTGTTATCATTACTAACACAAAAAGTTACTACTCATGCATCTTCTTGTAAATATAATGTGCTAATGATGCTTTTGCGTTGTGTACTATGGAGGCTTGTATATTACTAATGACTACGAAGTTGTTACTGATCATGTGTTCATATTGAAATAACGTTGTTACTTATATCTCAGCATTATATACTAGAAGTTTCTATTTATGTTACTGCTTACTGTTAGATTCTTTCTTATGTTCTAATGCTCTAATTACTAACATAATTCACCGAGTTACTCGTACATCTTTATCTGTCATTTTAGTTGCTAGTGTCATATGTTGATGTACTAATGTCTTGTTCTTAGTCACTTTTCAATTCAATATAATTACTAACATCATTTACCTTATTGCAATTGTTTTGTTATATTTCTATCTTTTATTATTAACATTTCAGTAACAATTACAAATTATATTACTTACTACTGTACTATTTCTACAATTCGATGTTTTATTTTTAGTATTCTATTTAATTCTTACAACTCGCAACTAATGATTTTCTGCTTTATTTTTCCAAGTATGTTAGATGTTTGGATACGTCTTAGAATTCATGGATGAAGACGTCAAAAAACAAGATGTTGAATACGTCAAACACGAGAGGAACATCATAAACAATAATGTTTGTAATAACAAATCACATGTGAACATCAATAACAAATATAAGAATCATAACTTTGTATGTTACGTTTTGTAATATTGAGTGAATTAATTGTAACCAATAATATTTAAAATCAAATGATAAGTAAGTTTAGATACCTTTATTAGTAAATGTTATATTACATCGGCAAGATCATGGACTTCCATTTGTAAAGCAAAATCACAGTGAGTTCTCATACATATTTCAACAAACTATTATCAGTAACACATAAATTCACATCAGTAAAATACTTCGTTAAATAAGTATATGATATCATTTTCAATGATAATAGAATTAATTAATAAATACATATACCTAATAAGATCAATAATTTGTAAGTAATTAATAACACAATGTTACTAAGTTATACAATGATATTGTTTTTCATAATATTTTACTAATAATGTTTGATGATTTTACTAATGTTTTGTTGCCACTTACTTCTCACATAAAAACAATTACTACACCAATGCTATATCGTTTATTTTATTACATGTTACACCTACTTGTGTGGCAAACTTCGTACTCTATATTACTTTCCTTTGGTTTTAGTTCCTAACAAACATCCAAATTGTAAATATCCGTAGTCATTTGAATTGCTAACATTTGAGTTATGCAAGTAAGGAGAATATATAAATGATTCAATGTCAATCGATTACTTTAATAATGTCATTGAATTACTGATATTCTATACAAAAATACTACATATGTAAATTACTGACCATTGCTCTCGTATTACTGATCTTATAACAAACATTTACTTGATACATGCATAATATTATTGATCCAATGATATAAGATATAAGTAATACATAAATAACTTAAGGACGAAAGTAGTATACAAATGTTAATATAAAAGTAAAAATAGTAACACAAGTTAGTAGCTAATATAAGATAGAAAGTAATATACATGGACAAAATAGTAATATTTCATTTTATATTTCTTTTCGTGATCATTTCTCCCACGAAATTAGTTAATGAAAGTTTTTCTCTTTCCAAAATAGACATCCCATTTTAAGAAAACAATATAATTTAAAACTAAAATGGAAACCGTGTTAGCATACTTAGAAAATCATCTCCCTCAAAATAGGCAACTTCTTAATTGAGTATACATGTGTATTGCCTCGTGCTCACTAGGATGCCAATGGGGCCCATTGGATAAGCCCTATGTATGCATACATGCATGCATGTATGTATAAGGTTAAATGGGGCTACCACTAGGGGACCAACTTGGTTACCCCTGCCTTCATTTTTTTATTTCTTAAGATATTTTTTTGAAAACATCTGGGGATTTAGTCCACTATATGGATAAGAATCTCGAATTAAGTTGAAATTTGATCGATAAGAAGGAATCATATATTGATCTAAATTCTCCTTGGTGCTTTTAGAAAACAACTTAGGAAAAAATATTCGATTGAATCATCACGAGGTCTGAGAGCTGTAGCGGTAAGCTCCACATTTCGATTATATTACAAGAGAACACATAATCCATTGAATCCTCGTAGGATAACATGGAAAACGTTTGTGCCCGTCTCCCATGAAATATATAAAGTTAGAAAACATGACACAGTTAACTTACACAAAAAAATACACTTTGATCGAAATCCATGCTTCAGTTTACATAAGATAGGAAAAATATATAATGAACATGCAACCGTATTAAAGACAATCGAAATCCATGCTTCAGTTTGCATAAGATAGGAAAAATATATAATGAACATGCAACCGTAATAAAGACAATCGAAATCCTTGGATAAACTATGTAAAGAAAGATTACCCAAAGTAAACACAAATGAGAGTGTGCATGGAGTCAAAGCACATACAAAAAATATGATACAATGTTTAGCACCTAATGCATCCATTAAAAAAAAGTGACGAGAGAGAAAAAAGTATTTCACGAGAAGAATTCATCCTTCATGGTGAGAGCGGATCCTCTGCAGTACTGCAGAGGACTGTTGTACCTCCTCGCAGACCCGGAGCCGCTCGATCAAGATCGAGCGGTTCACACAGTCAAGGCTTTGAAAAACTCAGATATCATATGAACCGCTCGGTCTTGATCAAGCAGCTCCGATTTGGCGAGGAGGTACATCAGATCTCTGCGATACTGTAGAGGATCCGCTCGCTCTTCATGGTAGGGAAAAGTTTTCCTGAATTGGTTGTCTGTCATGACACTGGGGATATGAGGGGTTTTTTATTGGGGACTCACATGGGCTAGCTTCTCGATAGGAATACATATGAAACATCATTCCTACAATAGCATACATTTTTGTTTCCAACATACTAACAAAACCGATTGATTAGAACCTTTTCAAATAAAGGATACATCCGAATTTAGTAATGGTATTCCATTCCATGCTTGATTATGGCATAACCGATAAGGCCTTAGTGTGCCTCCTCCTAAGGAAGAAGGAGACTTCGAGGCATGTACACGTGCGTGATCAAGATTCGATTACATGAGATACAATCCCAAGTTTATGGGGAAGAAAGTATTTGAGAAAGATCAATGGCCATATAAGGAGAAGGAGAATAGGATAGCACTTTTAATTAATACACCAAGATATGCCATGTAAGTATGATCGGATCTACAATATGATGCCTCTTCCATTAGAGGTTTAAGAACCTTCAAAGGTGTAACTTCATATCTCATGGTACTTGGAATATTATGGAATTATTCTAAATACTGTTTGGTTTGATGGTTTAATTTTTAATCACAATCTTCCTTTACGATGGGTTCTTATGTAGATAGGGCCCGTTTAGTTTTCTAATGGGTTTTCATGCTGCATGAGATTAGATCTTCCTTCTCCTAAACCACGTCCTCTCTTTCCATCGACATTGTCACCCTTGCAACTCACACATCTTCTGCATCCTCATCAGGGCTTGCTCCTCCATCCTCGACCTCCTTTTAGACCAACTCATTCATGCCATGCCCACCACCTCGACAACTCCTCCTAACTCTCATTCATCAATGCCCTCATTGCCTTCCAAGGGAAGTACATTGGCATTGATGTCTCTTGCAAGTTCTTCGATGAATGCCTCACATTACCATCATCTCTTTGGAGCACCCTCATCAATGATTATTCCTTTAATATACTTCATAAGGAGGTCCTTAGAGGACGTTCAGTTCGGGAATAAGCAGGAATAATGATAGGGAATAAGGAGAATAGGAATAAAGAGAATAATGTGGAATAGGAGTGGGCAAGGTGGAATAAAGATAGGAATAATTTGGAATAAGATGAAATAATGAGATGTGGATGGGAATAACTGTACTCTTGAGAACCACGTCGGGTGGGGGATTGACCCCTTATTCCAGTGCTTATTCTCCAAACGAACATGGTCTTCCTTCCATACTCACCGAAGTCGTATCTCAAACCATGATACATTAGTGAGTCTTATGGATTTTTTATCACGTCTAGGAACTCGTGCAGAGGAATGAGATGGATGTTGTCAAGTGCACATCATAGGACGAACAAGATACATAAATACACTTTCCCATGCTAAATGATTTGTAAATGACATGTAATTTGGATTTAAAAGGCATAAGTTTTGCGACACTTAAAGGCATAGTGGAAATATACGTGACTTTCTCCGTTGAGGGTAACTAATTGATGATAAGTTGCTTGCTTAGTGACCATGTCTCAAATAAAATAAAAGTTGATTTTAATATTTACTATTATAATGAAATACATGGATAGTAGTAAGATAGGTTGCTCCAATTTTATCACTCCATTTGGTAGGATATGTAGAAATACAAGTAGACAACTCATTATAGGGTGATAGTTCCATAAAATTTCAGCAATAACATTAGCTATAACATGATATTCAACCTTTGTACTTGAACTTGCAATAGTCGATTCTTAGATGATCAAGACACAATAAAATCACCGAGATTAACATATAAATAAGTAATAATATTTTTAAATCAAATTATGCAAATGATATTTTTCTTGTGAACCTAGTTCAATGAGGATTCCATAATATATTTTTGTGGGATTTCAAGGTTAATATGCGTGCATGATAAAATGGATAAGCTTTATGGGTTTTTGTGTAATTTTATGAACAGACAGAATATAAAATTAATGAAACTTGGAAATTAGATACACTATGATAAAAAGCACCTACTCTGATTTTTAAGAATTTTCCGATAATGTTTGATTTTCTAATGAATTTTGTATTGAAATAAAGTGATTCTTAATGATTAATTTCTAAATAAATCCATAATCAATATCGGGCCAATGCAAAAATATGCCAAATAGGTATTTGAATGTGCAATCCAGGAGAGTTGAAATTTTCTCAATGAGAAGTGGAATGTCTATTTTTCATATAGCTTGCTCAATCAAAATAAGTAATAACATTGAAAAACTAAACCTTTTGTTGGTGGAAGAAACATGTCACTAGATACAATAATACTAGGTAATTTACAGGGATTAGTGTGTTATAAGTTAGCAAGATTACATGGATTGTGATGTAATTACAAAGATTCCAGATGTTTAATGTAATTGCAAAAAAAAGTTAAGGGTAAAAATCACATGATTAAATATTAGAGCGATGGAACCAATTTATAATACATAAGTAAGATCTAGTAGACTATACCTAAGATGACATCTTTGAAAACAATCAAATCAAATTGCAATTTTGTTGATTAGAGGTCGACGTACCAAATCATATATCATAAAGATCGGAAGTACTCGACCTCACATCGCAGATGGAAGCGGAGGATATGTCGATCATTATGGGAATACTCGAGGATATAGAGGAGAGGTGTTCTGATACAAAATTAGATACAACATAATTAGTAATGGCTTGTTGGCTTCGAAAGGGCTAAACTGGGAGTGAAAGGAAAGAAAAAGAAGATCGTGAAATTGCGACCTCCATTTTATTTTTTACGATCTCGACTCCATCTCTCATTATGAGTCATGCCCCTTTGTCCATCATGGTCTCAAATCGTCTGTCATAACTGCGGCAATGATCATCGTCATCTTCATTATTGTTTCCATCGTCATAGTCGTCATCAAGAAGAATCTGATGAGAGATAGTGAAAGAAGAATGTAGGTGAAGAAGATCAATAATAACAAAAAAAACTAGTATCTTAGAGGTTGGGTTCTTATGTAATTTTTTAATCACTATTGTTTACATATTTTAATAATATGTCATATAATTATAAAATAGACAAAAGCATAACTAATTTCGAAAAAAGTTCAACAACATAAACGTATAAAATCCTTTAATTAATCCGAGGTGATTATGATAATGGGACCATAGCATCTGATTCCTATTCAAGTTTTGCTTAAAAAAGGAGTTTAGCATGAGGAATGATATACATGTTAAGAATGAGTAAAAACACGAACTTCAAGTCAAAGGTAATAAAAAACATTTATTTCAAGTCAAAGGTAATACAAAACACATGAATTTCAAAGTCAAATGTAATTGTTAGTTGGAAGATTTGAATTACACTTTCTGGTCAATCTATACCTACCTCCCTACCCCCGAGAAAGAATACAAAGTACCAGTTATTTTACCCTAACTAATATTCCACGTAGTTTCCATTTTCTTTCGAAACAAAGTACCTTATGACTAATGCAATATTTCCCTTAAACTCTGGCCTCAAACAAAAATTCATGCTTTAAAAGAAATTTTGGTTTTTTTTGCCTCAACGCCCTTGTAAAAAAATTATTTAGTTATTCCTAGTGGCGTACTTGTGTTTGTCTGGTTTACTGGAAGCGGATCATCTGCTGTTACAGCAGGTGCTGTAATGTAGGGGAGCCGTTGGATCGCCATCGGTGGCCTTCGTAGGGGTCGAGGATGACTGGTGCGCATCCCGATGGTGATCCAATGGTTCCCCTACGTTACAACACATGCTGTAACAGCAGCGATCCGCTCACGTGGTTTACTATATGCATGCATAGAAGTTGCTCCATGGTAACAGATAATCCAATGTCACATGCCAGTAGGGATGAAAACGATGGGATATAGATATGAATATAGTCATTAATAATATCTTTATCCATTTTAAAATACAAATATGAATGCGGATACGAATATTGACGGATATGAAAAATGTGTCACCACATCCTTAAAAACGAACACAAATGTAAAACGAATACGAATAAGATACGAATAATAATCGAAATATTTAATATATTGCACTAAAATAGAAATACCAAATATATCCACTTCATAACAATTGTATCAACAATTACGAACGGAATAATAAAATACTGTTACGTACAATTATAAATAAATATATTACTATACTTATGTACGAAAACGGGTATACAAATACAAATGGGAATATTAACAAATGTCAAAGCGATATTCATATCTGCATCCATTTTAAAACGAATATGAATACGAATATCAATATATATATATACACATATAACGAATACGATAACGGATCAGATACAATATATTTATATTCATTTCATGCCACTTATTAACAAAGAAGAGTAATAAAAAAATTTCTCATTAAAAATGGTAAATTTACAAAGAGAGTCCATTTCTCAATCTCCCTTCTCGTATACGTGCATTGGAGACCGTTGTGGCTTCTATCCCCAATCCCCTCGGTTCTTTCTGGTGGGGGGGGGGGGGGGGGGCACCAACAAGATCTGGGATTTTCTATTACAATTTTTTTATTTATGTTCCAAGCAAGAAGTAGAAGGCCTTTTATGCAAAGTTTATAGAATAACTTTATAGAGAAATATTCATGCATGTACAAGTCAGGAAAATATACCTAAACAAGACATTCACTATGACTCTAATATAAAATGTGACAAAAGACGTGAGATCTAGAACTCAAAAGTGGAATGCTTAATTTATAAAAGGCAGAGGAGGGAAATAGCAATTTACCATATATAACATAATTTGGACAATTCACTTTAGGCTGGAATCAAAACAATCTCGAAATCGGGAACAAATCCTTTGTTGTAATCCTTTTAATAGAAGATTCTCTTTTTTTTTGTGTGAAATCAATTCCGATAGATTGAAACACGTGAGTTGAATATTTGATTAATTCTCTACATACCTATCAAATTTCGCTCAAATCCGACTTTATTTGTTATTTTATCTTAACGATAAAAAAACATGTCAATATTTAAACAAATTAAATTTCATTTAAAAAATCAGACATTTGATTATTAATATAAAATAGCTGATGACATTGGATTTAAGAGAAATTTAGTAGGTATGCATAGCAATAATCGAAGATTCAATCCATGTAATTAGAATCTATTAAAAAAATGAGCATTAGAGTGTAAAAGGGGTTGCAATGGAGAATCCCTTCAAACTAAGATTTTTGAAATCGAATCGGAGATTAAATCAGAAATTCCAACAAAATGATTGGATCAGGTTAGACCATGGAATCAAATCGGTTTCAATCGGATGACGGTGTTATTATTTTTTAAAATCGGAGTAGACCGAACCGATAAGGAAAAAAATGGCTGAACCGAATAATTAAACCGGAATAGATTAGAACATGTACAGAATATACAATCAAACACACTTAAAATAAGTGTAAAATATAAAAACAATTAAAGTATATTATTTTATATAAAAAATATTTTCTTGAATATGTAAAAATAAATGATATTAATATAGAAATAAATAATATTTGAACTAAATGCTTTAGCATAATGATAGGTTAATTATATTTATTATCCAATCCTTTCAAGAAGTTAAGTTAGAGTAGTTGGTTAGTACTCATTAATTGATTAGAAGATGTCACTATCATTATTATTTTAATATACATTCAAATTTGAATTGTTGTTGAGTGATTCAATTTAGATTGAACCGTATTAAATCAGATTGCAAATAATCGATCGGACTGATGGTTGAACTAAAATTATATCAATTTAACCCGAATCATGAGAATCAATTGATCGAAACAGTCCAGACTCGATTCACCGATTCAAGCGGTCGATCCGATGAGTTTTAAATAAAACTGCTTCAAACCATGCTATTCGTTTTCTTTTCCTGCTTGATGGAAAAGATCTCGTGCAATCCACGAGGGCAACCTAATTAAGTCTTTGATTAATCTTAACTATGAAATTCTCGTCCCTTTCCCTAAGCGGGTCATTGATTAAGCATTGGGCGTGAGTTAATCACCGCCATTAATGTCATTTCCAATGCTGCGCTCAACTACCAAGATACCCAATCCCCCCTAATCCGATCCAGCTAACACCCCATCCCATCCCCTTGTCCTTAATCTCTGCCTCCTCGGCTATATATACCCCCGCCATGGAGGCCGTTCCTCTTTTCGTCTCCTTCGGGCTACCCCCACCTCCGCCGGCACTCCCCCTCCCGGTGGCCTCCATTGCTCCCCTCAGGTCTCCGCAGGTTCGTTCTCCGCCCCCAAAACCTCCGGATCTCGCTGCTCGGAAGCTCAGATCCGCTCACGCAGTCACCAATCCACGCAGATCAGTGGGGAGCACGCAAGCGTTAGATGGATGTGATGGCGGGAACGCGGCAGATGGGGTCGGATTACGCGTCGGAGGCGGTGGATTACGACCTCTCGAGGCTCCTCGACCGGCCGAGGTTGAACATAGAGAGGAAGAGATCCTTCGACGAGAGGTCCTTCAGCGAGCTCTCCATCAACGTCCGGGCCGCAGGAGATCTCTACGAGAGCATGTACTCGCCCGCCACCGGTGTGAGATCGGTATTCGACACCCCGGCCTCCTCCGCCAGGAACTCGTTCGAGCCGCACCCCATGGTCGCCGACGCCTGGGACGCGCTTAGGAGGTCGCTCGTCTACCTCCGCGGACAGCCCGTTGGGACCATCGCCGCCGTCGACCACGCGTCCGAGGAGGTCCTTAATTATGACCAGGTAGAAATGTGGATGTGCAGACTATGTTTCGCTTGGCGACTTGACTGCCATATTTGAAGTTTATTAGGTTGTCTTGACCATAAGCTGTGTTTGAACCGCAACTGTTCCAGCTACGGGCTGCTAACCTGAAGTAAGTTTCTACGGCCACAAAGGGTTCAGTATCACGATGCGGTTACAATCTGTTCGGTACCTGCACATGTGACAGTGCGAACATACAAACAAACAGACAAGTATACTCGGTTTTGTGGATTTTTTTCGGGGGGCTTGAGTTTGCAAAAGTAAAAATTGATTTTTTCCCCTTGTTTTGCTTGTTCAAGATTTGTATTAGGGCCCTCTTTGGCTGGTTTTGTGTCGTCTCGGTGGGACTTATAACAGGCACACTTGCTGGGTTACCTCGTTGAGATCTCAAGCATAATCTTAAGTATAGGGTTATGCTGAATTCCAGGAAGCATGCATGGTGATTCTGTTTGGTGTATGTAGTTTCTAAGAAGTTCTAGATTCTCTCCAAATGATGTGGTGTATATGGAGGTCGTGAAGAATCATAGGCCAGAAAAAAAGAACGCCATGAAATTTCATATTTTTGGATCAAAGTTAAACGGTAATGTCAAAATTGCTGAGGGAACTTTAGTGGCATGCATGTGGTGTGGTTACATGGACAGGCTTGCTTACAATTTATGAATACTGATATATTCAATAAAAACCATTGCTAATCATGTATAGCTTTTAAAATTGATTTTCTATGAAGATTTAATGAAGAATAGGGATTATCATGTTCATGTAGCTTTTTTTTCTTAAATACAGGTTTTTGTACGGGACTTTGTACCGAGTGCACTTGCATTTCTGATGAATGGTGAGCCAGATATTGTGAAGAATTTTCTCTTAAAGACCCTTCTACTACAGGGTTGGGAGAAAAAAATCGATCGCTTTAAGCTCGGGGAAGGGGCAATGCCTGCTAGCTTCAAGGTCCTCCATGATCCCATTAGAAAAGTGGATACTATTATTGCAGATTTTGGCGAGAGTGCGATTGGACGAGTTGCTCCAGTTGACTCTGGCTTTTGGTGGATAATACTTCTTCGTGCATACACAAAGTCAACGGGAGATCTGTCTCTAGCAGAGACACCTGAATGCCAAAAGGGGATGCGGCTTATTCTTGCCCTATGCCTGTCTGAGGGATTTGATACATTCCCGACGTTGCTGTGTGCTGATGGATGCTCTATGATAGATAGAAGAATGGTATGAACACCCCTATTCATTTCTCACTCTTGTTGCGTAAACCAGCTCAAGCATTGCTGCATTGCATGTGGTGATATTCCATATTTTCCTGTTTAATTGAAGCAATAGCCTTGTACAGTTATGATTATACTGAAACACTTAGATTTTTAATATGAAGCTACCTATTCTACTGGATATATTGCTAGAAGCTGTATTCACCTGTTTATTTTACAAAACATGTCTATTACATTTCACTTTACAATATATTTACGAACTGAAATAAGTATAACTTGTGCAATACTTTTAACGCATTTCCTGACTGCTTTTAGTTTCATTTCACAGGGTATCTATGGTTACCCAATTGAAATCCAAGCACTCTTCTTCATGGCACTACGATGTGCTTTGACGCTGCTTAAGCCTGATGCTGAAGGAAAGGAATTCATAGAAAGAATAGCCAATCGCTTACATGCATTGAGCTATCACATGCGGAGCTATTTTTGGCTTGATTTTCAACAGCTCAACGACATATATCGTTATAAAACAGAGGAATATTCTCATACTGCTGTCAATAAATTTAATGTTATCCCAGACTCAATTCCCGACTGGGTCTTTGATTTTATGCCGTGCCGTGGCGGGTACTTTATTGGAAATGTCAGTCCTGCAAGAATGGATTTCCGTTGGTTTTGCCTAGGAAACTGTGTGGCAATTTTATCTTCTTTAGCCACCCCAGAACAAGCTCATGCTATTATGGATCTCATTGAAGAAAGGTGGGAGGAATTGGTCGGAGAGATGCCTTTAAAGATATGCTACCCAGCCATTGAAAGCCATGAATGGCGGATAGTAACAGGCTGTGACCCAAAAAATACAAGATGGAGTTACCACAACGGAGGATCATGGCCAGGTCAGTCCAATTTGTGGCTAAACTATTATCTTCTCTTGAATTGGTGTTTGGCTTTCATTTTCCATTATGAAAGTTATATACTGTCTGCCATGATAAGTAAAGACTAAAAACATGTTCTTGCTATAGGAAAGAAACTCCTTACAGTCTGCCAAGATAAATAGAGATTAAAAAAACCTGTTCTCGCTACAGGAAAGAAACTCTTATGGAAGTTGGATTTTTTTGTACCAGAAAGAACCTATGCCTGACCTCATTTCACAGAAAATTATCATTTTGTTTTAACAGGCATCAAAATTGCTTTTGTTACACAGATTCACTGTAACACAACCTTTAGGTTTTATATATATCATAGTTCCAGTACCAGCAGACTTGCTGCCCCTCACTATGCTCTCTCCATTTAGATATTGCATATATTTGGCATTTGGAATAGCTGTTTAAACCCAAGGGTCTCAAGATCATTCATAACTTCGAGAAGTGGTGGGTCAGGTTGGACATGCTTGTGGGTTAAGTCTTGGGCTTTTCCTGAACAGAATCTGAATAGTTTGCTCTGGCTGTGGGATGGGAAATGCTAAGAAATGGCTCGGAGATGATCTCCAATGCACATGCAACTTCTGCATTCATCTAGACTGGTGTTTTCTTGGAAGTATATTTCATGATAGGTTGAGTAATATTCTCCTCCGTGGACCACTTGATAGCTTTAGTTCTTGCAGTTTCTCTTGCATATTTTTGCAATTTCCATGATATCGGGACCCCATTTCTGTTATTGTTGCACCCTTAAACTCAAAATTACACCCTTAAACGAACGGATCACCATCTAGACCACCATCTATAGATGGCGGGCTTTGCCCACCAGTGTTGGGTGAGGTCAAATAACGAGGTGTAGAATGTACCTTGCAGAATTGACGGGATAGGATTCATGGCATCTAAATGCTATGCTTTTGTGATAATTATATTTGTCAAATTACTAGCATTGATGTTCGTTACTTTACCTCTTCAACATTGAAGAATTACAATAAAATTCCTCAATTGATTTAAATGCGTAGATATCTATATTATAATATTATTGTCTCCATATTAATATAATATTTCTGGTTATTTTTGTAATTTTAGGAGGGAATAATGATACTTACGCCTCACCTGCATCAAGGCTATGTCACACCTCGACCAAGGAAAACTCCTCCTTTAGCCTTTTGTTTTTTTTCAAACCTTGCTTGGGGCATCGACAAGGCATGTTGTTTATTGAGCTTACTTAGTGTGTCTTTGGTGGATATTCTAAGGCTCATACGGATATAGTGTTTTGACATTAATTGATGATAATGCTTTGTGTTCGTTGATGTCACCTTCTTTAACTCAATTTTTTCTTCTATGGGTTGTGGTTTCACATATTTGAGTTTCATGATGGTATTTACCTCTTCACATACTAGAGGACACCCATACTATTCAACTATGCAAGTTTGGCCAAGTATGTGAGAATTTTTTCTTATAAGAGGACCTACATGAGGTAATTGGTATGGAGCAAGTACTCGGTTATACAGTCTAGGGAGAACCGCAAAAGATTTACATGCTTCATAAGGTCACTTATGGCTCTAAGCAGATGGAGTCCTGAGGGTGGCTGATAAACTTAGGTGCCAGAGAAGAGATGCAGTTTATAAGGTCCAATGTAAATCATCCTCTTCTTATGCTACACTTACCTCATTGGATATCCCTTTACAATAAGCTAGGCTACTTGTTTATTAGTTATCTGAAGAGGGTACACCTTGTTGCTATGGTTTACGTTTTGAGATATCTTAAGCACGCACGTTGAAAAGAACTTATGTTTGTAGAAGGGGTTCTCCTTGCATATAGTAGAATATTTTATTATGAATTATACTAGGAATAGACATGACAAAATCTTCTGCATAGTCATGCACCTTTGTGGGACACAATCTTCTTGCATGGCATATAAAAGAAACAAGTATTGCTGCTCGATCTAGTGCAGAATTAAAAAAAGAGAGCTATGGCCTAGACTGCAGCTGTGATGGTGTGGGTAAGATATGTTCTACAAGTTTGACATCGAGACGATGAGATCACATATCCATGGAGATATGATGCATAGCCACGCTGTCATTTTTTGCAAATAACCCTTATCCATTGACCAAGTTGTTTCCAAGGACCCTTTTTTTATCAACATGTTTCCAAGTTGAGCATGCATGATACTTTTCTCCCAGGTTAGGAGTGTTGAGATAACGTAGAGCTGTAGGTGGTTTTTTGTATATACCACTTCATTTTATGTTTTATGTTATGCATGGCCTAAAATTTCGATTTAATATTGACAAGCTGATGAAATCGAAATGTCGACGACATGCCGCCGGCATGTCTCCAATATTATTTCGGCGAAATTAGCCCCAGATTCGAAATTTGGCATATCGATTTCGGCTTCGTGAACCCAGCGAACCGGAATCTCGAGCCATGATGTTACGAGATTATTTTATATGTTTTTTTGTATGTACCCTTTCACTATATGATTAGAGCTGCAGAGCTGTATGTTTTATATCAAATCAATACATGGATTACCGTTCATATTCCCATGGAGTTGCAAGGGCTGATCTTTAGGAAGTATATATCTTATATAGAACATTCTTCCTAGCATGTTTGACCAGACCAAACATATGTTTAGGACTTATCAGGTCATTCTAGAGGTACATGATCATCAACATGGGAGATATTTTGAGTAACTTCTATAAGACCTTGAAATCCAAGTGTAAGGACTTTGGATTACTATATGAAGGAAGATTGAGAGTCTAAGAATCAAAAGTATTAGTGTTATTGAATCCGGAAGATTCCTGTGTTTAATTTTCTCAGACATTGTAACTCTGCATTTGAGAATTTTTAGGAGTCAAATTCTGGACTCTGACAAGCATCCCGCCCTATAGTTGGCCTACTGGATTTCGGCGAGGAGAGGACATGGGCAATCAATTCCAAGGTTATAGATTCTTATGTTGAATGTGAATCATGGTGCCTTCCTAACTGTAGGCACTAGATATGCATAAATATCACTATATTGAGGGCGAATAAGAAATTTACTCATTACGCCAAGCTTAGTTGCACTATCAAGATATCTTGGGATCTTCATCAAGATAAGATGCCTTGAAGAGTAAAGACATGGAAAAATCAATCTTCGTTAAATCCAAAGAGTTGTTCATGCAGTTGCAAATTCAAATATTGGCAGTAACAGTGGTTGGAAGAACTTTTAGACCAAGTTTGGAAACTTCATGACCCTTTATACAAGGAGATGATGGCAGAGGACCCGAGTTTTAAATATCGTAAATTCGTCGAAATATCATCGAAATTTCGATTTTGATGGGGTCAACATATCGAAAGTTGTATATATATATCGAGATCTCACTCAAAATAGCAAATCTTGAATTAAAAAATCTCCACTTTGGCGAGATAGACCGAAATGTTGGTCGAAATTCTCCCATTTCGACCCACATTCTGCTGCTTTGCTTCTCAAAGCTCATATTTCGCCCTTTTCTTCAAGATATGCCAATATTGGTCAAATCTTAATCAATTTTTTCAATTTATTTAGGGATTTTGTTACTAAGATGTTGATCTCGCTTGACGTGGTGTTTTTAGAGATTTTGAATATCTAGCTTGATTTTTGGAGACCAAAATTAGGGGTTTTGTATTTTAATGTACGATAATGATGAGTTATGATTGTATTTACTCGGATCTCGTCTATAACATGTAGTAAAGCATACTTTGGTAACAATTTGTGAGATCTATGGAAGAGAAAGTTGGGACATTTGTGTTTTAATGTTGAATCATGAAGAGTTCTTCAAGGATAAACCCGGATCTTAATTTTTGGACGTAGAAAACATGATTCGATTTTTTTGTTAAATGACATTTTAAAATTTAGTAATTTCGAAAATCAAACCTTAGATCTATATGTTATTTTACATGTTTTGTGTCTCTTAGGTGGTTTTTTCTCGAAAATGGTTCCGTAATTGCTAGATCTAAGACCCTAATGTATAGATCTAAGATGTTTTTTTCTTCTGAAAATCAAAATATTAAGAGTATACTTTCAATTTCAAACACCAAGTATTTACGAGTTTGTGTGTATTAGGTGTTAGAAAAATTAAAAATATATTAATTCCGAACATTAAAAATAAAATAATTAGCAAATTCTTAATTGTTCGCATTGTATGGCTCATGAACGATTGTTCTTCAATTTCCTCGCAAGTTTCGGTGATCATCATCATGGCATATTTCGGATTAGGATCTGATAGTTCTGAGGATTAGAGGGGTGATTTCAGTGGGGACATTGGTTGGAGGTATGCCTTCGCTCCTGATGGAAATAAAGCCAAACCACAATGCAATTTTTGTGGGAAGAAGTTGGGAGGAGGGGGGATCACGAGGATGAAGTAACATCTTGTTGGTAATAACAAGAATGTTGCCAAGTACATGCGTTGTCCCAAAGATGTGAGGGACAAGGTGAATGCTAACTTCGATGGGAAAAAGGATAGGGATACATAGAGGGTAAAGAGGAATGAACAATTCAAAGAGTTCATGTTTGAGAAAGAATTCAACGTCCTCTCATATTCAAACGATGATGACTTTGTCTACCTCGTTGACATTCAGACTACAACAGAGAGGAAGGCATACACGAGGGCAATAAAAGAATCAATGAGGAGTGAGTTTGAGAGGAGAGAACTCAGTGATGTACAAGGCGACTTCTATGGTGCATGTGGCAGTGGGAGTGGTTCTAGAGGTACACCAGTACCACTACCCACTAAAAAACACAAGGGGAAGGGAATTGAACCCTTCTTGATGAGGAGCGGATCCGTGCAATACAAGACAAGCAAGGATTTGAGGCAGAAGATAGTGAAGGGCATGTTTACCAGTACACGGGAGAGGGTGGGAAAGGCCATCAACAAGCCCTTCTTTGGAGAGAGCATTCCTGCCAACGTTGCTAGCGGGCTATTTCTACAGCATGCTATTGATGAGATCGTTGCAACAGGAACGAGAGTGAAGGCTCTTACATCCTACGAGATAATGAACAAATATCTCGGGATGGAGAAGGAAGAGATGAATGAGTACATTGCCGAGCTGAGAAAGAGATGGCCAGAGTACGTGGTGACGTTGATGTGCGATAGGTGGATGAGCTACACGAGGAAACAGATCATCAACTTCCTCTTTATTGCGATCGAAAGATAAATTTTTTGAAATATGTTGATGCATCTGAACATGTGAAGGACCACAAGTACCTGCTGGAGTTGATAAAGGACATCATCAAAGATGTTGGGAAAGAGAACATTGTCCATATTGTCATGGATAATGTCAGCAACTTCAAGAAAGCGGGTGAAATAATAATAAAGTCTAGCAGCTACGGTATTTTTTGGACACTGTATGCTGCCCATTCTATTGATTTAATTCTAAAAGACTTCAGTAAGAGGAAGCTCATGTCAAGAGTGGTGGAGTAAGCACGGACGATCACCACATTCGTTTACAACCATTCCAAAGTGCTGGCGTTGATGAGGCGGATGTGCAATGGTGAGCTGGTGAAGCCTGACATCACATGCTTTGCAACCAATTTTATATCGTTGCAAAGTCTAAAATAACACAATACAAGGTTGAAAATCATATGTTGCCAAGGTGAATGGTTGAGATACCTGAAGCTCGGACTGAAGGAGGACGGAAAGCGAAGACATAAGTCAATGATCTCTACTTTTGGGATGAAGTTACTCGAAACACGAAGATCATGGGTCTGGTTGTTTCCACATTGTGGATCGTAGACATCGATAAGAAGCCCACCATGGAAGTGATCTTCGAGGCAATGCATTGCATGAGAGAGAAGGTCAGAGAAGCAGTTGGAAAGGATTCAAAACATGGTTGGAAGTTATAGATGAGCGTTGGTCCAAGATGTTCTCACATCCTCTTCACAAGGTTGGTATGTATTATGTAATAACATAATTTATTTTTCATTTTTATAGCATTTTAGAATACGAGGATTGTAGTTGTTTGTGTCCAGCTTATTACTTCAATCCTAAGTACCAGTATAAGAATAGTCTTGGTACAAATGCTGACCTTCTAGTAGCTGTACAAATTATGGTAGAGAAGCTCGTCAAGGATGAGAAGACACAGACCTTGTGCATGAACGTGGTAATTTTGGTTTTGGAGCTAGATTGAGACTCACAAAATATTCTTTAATAGTATTATGTAACAATTTATGACTTCAACCTATGTGCATGTGAAGTACTTCAGGGATGCCTTGGGTTCCGTTGGTCTAACTACTATGGTAAATAGACGGGGCGATACTCTTCCTGGTAAGGACAAAGACAAATAAGTCCATTGAATGTGTAGTGATGTATTGCTATTATTGATTTATCTCCTTTTGGATTTTCCGCAATCGAATGGTGGTTACTGTACGGGATGGAAGCTCCTCACCTACGAAAAGTGGCGGTGAAAGTGTTGCCTCAAACCGCATCTATTGGTGGCTATGAGAGGACTGGAGCACATTTAACTTGATACATTCGAAGAGACAGAACATGTTGGGAGAACATAATCTCTATGATTTTGTCTACGTGCACTACAACTTGCGGTTGAAGATGAAACATGCAAGGAGGGCCAGAACAAAGAGGAATACACATACCTTATTGATCTTGCATACATTTTCAAGATACACATTCCTTAACACTCCCCCTCAAGTTGTGATGCAAATCGAATTTGGTGCGACGATCGAATTAAAATATTTGATAGAATTTTCGGTGGAAGAATAATGGAAGGGTTGAGAGAAGAAATCACGCCTGTAGCGCGGGGTTGAAGGAGGAGAACGCGGAGATCGCGAGGGGAGAGAGGGAGAAGGAGGGAGATAGAGGGAGATAAATCTCAATTTTTCTTCATACTTGACTGAATAAAACATTGGACCCTCATCCCTTTATATAGGAGGGATGAGTTTACAAAAATAGTAAACTAATTTAAATTGACAACTATTTATGCTAATTGGACTCTAACTAATTAATCGACCAAATTTGAAATCAAATCTACGAATAATTGTTGGAGATCACAAGCGATCTCAATTATTTAATTAGAGATACGATAATTTAAATAAACGTAAATAAAATTGACCACTAAAATTAACTAAAAATTCGGCCCTATCCGTTGGGTCCACGCTGCATCAACTCTCCTCTGCTTTAAAAATTCGTCTCCTGACGAATTGCTGGATCTGCAGGCTTGGAGGACGAATTGGCGTGTTCAGTCATCTTCTAGAAGAACTGATGTGGAGCGAACGACGGAGTCCATACGCGGGCGTGGGTGACGCGGCCTTCATGGTTGAAGAACATGTGTGACGCAATTGGCGGCGTCTTCTTGATTGTTGTCTCTTCCTTGGGGTGACCGAAGAATTGATGAGGCATGAACAACATGGCCTTCGGAGAATCCATAGTGAAGCAATGACACAAGGAGAGGGGAGAAGATGTGTCCAAGGAATGAAGCCATGGGGTCCTTATATAGGGGAAGCCCAAGGCCCTAGTCCTATTTGGATAAGGGGGATCCCCAGATTTTTGATTTGCAGCCTCTTTATTTAAATATTTTTGCCGCCGGGGGCGTGGGCGCAAATTTCGCACCCCTTCATTCTTCTTTACTTTCCTATTCTACTTGACCTTTCTGTGAATAGGGGTCTTAGGGGATTTTTTTCCGCAATTTTTCCCACTTATGATCCACTCCCACATGCCGTGGGTCTCACATTCCGTAATCAGCGGGATTCCCGTTAGGGTTTGCCCGAGTTCCTTGCCTATATGGCGCGGGCTGGGGCGGCTTCTCGATGGCGCGGGCTGGGGCGGCGGCTTCTCGATGGCGCTGGCTGGGGCGGCAGTTTCGCGGGCGGGGCCGGTGCGGCTCTGCGGGAAGGTGGGGGTCGTCATGGGTTTGGCGCGGGAGGGCACATGCACTGGGGGGGTCGCCAGGGGCTTATCGATTTGGGGCGGCGGCTGCTGTGGGAAGAGGGGATGGCGAGGGAGGAGCCGTGGGGTAGCGGGAGGAGGAGGGGGGTCCTGGGGAGGGCTGCGAGAGGGAGAGGGAGGCGGAGGCGTAGGCGGCTCGGATGGGGTTTGGGGGCGGCAGCGCGGGGGTTGTGGGCACGGTGGCTTGGCCTGCAGGGAAAAGGGGTGGTGCGGGAGTAGGTCACGGGTGGCGAGGCCGAGAGGTGCGGGGGAGGCAGGGGAAGAGGGGTAGGTGGTGATGCGCATGGGGGTTGCGGGTCCGTGGGGGGGTGCGGGCGGTGATGCGCAGGGGCAGGCGGAAGGGGTGGGGACGCTGGCGTTGGTGCGAGAGTGGGGGCAGCGGGTATTGGCGGGGCGAGGGCCTGGGATGGTGAGGGGTCGGCGGGAGGTGGTTTGGGGTTGTGGAGGGGGAAGGCGGTGGACGGGGCTGTGTCACCGATGGGGTCGGGGGTCGCGGGGGGGGGGGGGGTCCATCGGCGAGGCTGGGGGCTGGGCGGGGGCCGTAGGTGTGGCTAGGATGGTGGGTGGGGTCCGCGCAAGGGCAGATGGGGTGTGGGTCGAGTTCAGGAAAATTGGCGAATCCGAAAATACCTGTGCAGCCATCGTTTCTTCGTTTTTTTCTTCCCAAACGGCTGGGATAGCGGCGGATTCTTTGTTGACAGCGAACTTCTCGTCGTGGCCGGCGAGATCTTCGTCGATTAGCGCGTCCAACCATTCTTGGACTTTGAGGCTTGAATCAAGACGTCGCCTGAACTTATGTCGACGTGCGCGTGTACGCGAATCATGAGATAGACAACTCAAATCAAATTGCATCTTCCAATACGCGACGGGATCGTCGAATCGTAGGGACGATTCGGTTGCCATGCTCTGATACCAAATGATGCAAATCGAATTTGGCGCGACGATCGAATTAAAATATTTGATAGACTTTTCGGTGGAAGAATAATGGAAGGGTTGAGAGAAGAAATCACGCCTGTAGCGCGGGGTTGAAGGAGGAGAACGCGGAGATCGCGAGGGAAGAGAGGGAGAAGGAGGGAGATAGAGGGAGATAAATCTCAATTTTTCTTCATACTTGACTGAATAAAACATTGGACCCTCATCCCTTTATATAGGAGGGATGAGTTTACAAAAATAGTAAACTAATTTAAATTGACAACTATTTATCCTAATTGGACTCTAACTAATTAATCGATCAAATTTGAAATCAAATCTACGAATAATTGTTGGAGATCACAGGCGATCTCAATTATTTAATTAGAGATACGATAATTTAAATAAACGTAAATAAAATTGACCACTAAAATTAACTCAAAATTCGACCCTATCCGTTGGGTCCACGCTGCAGCTGGAACATGCAGTGTTAGTTTGGACAAACAAAAAATACTCAATTGTATATTGAGTACATGATAATATAGACAACCTTGACCCAACACATACTCTATCGGTTGTCGTTGATGATGATGCTTCTCCGGTCATGTTGATGAGAAGGAACTGGAGGACTGGAATACAAGTGATGATCTCTTGAGTAATCTGGATAGACAATTGGCGTGTGTGCATTGTATTGCATCAACCAATGTTATGGAGTACTATGGCATGCAACATGTGTCTTTGACGGAAGATGACCCCATTTCTCTTAAGACCTAAATGAAGAATGTCTATCGATGTACAGATCTTGAGAATATGAGTCACTTTCATAGGAACGAAGCATGTTCTCTCTTATAGGGACCTCAGAACTCGTATTGTAGTTGATGATCAATGGAAGATGTAGCTTATAACGAGTCTTAGAAAATAGCCACTATATATAGAATGCCTCAAACAAAGGTAGAGCCTGGAAGCTCTACTCAACACTCCTCCCTTCTCCCAAATTTGTCGGAAACAAGATTTTCGACCAAGTTGGGAGAAGGGAGGTAAAACAAAATTTCCTCTCTTTTTTAGTCTCATTTTTTACTCATTCCTTTTTCTTTCCTTTTTTTTCTCAACCTTCATCCTTCCTTTTTTTCTCTGTTTTCCTCTCTTCTCTTATCTCTCTTTAAACAAATATGGGCCATCGGGCTGGAAACAGAGCAAAGAAAATTTTTTGAACTGTCTCCATTATTTAGCCATTCATTTTTTTCTGGTTTGTTGCTTCCCTTTTTTATTTGAATCACCATCATCAATTTTGTTTTTGCAATCTCTTTTTTTGTGAAACAACCTTGTTGGTAAAAAAAATGCTAGTAAGAACAACTTTACCCTGGATTCTCTCAGGAAGATTTCTTTGAAATATAATATCTCTACCAATTTTGAGTAGGTGTTTGTTTTCCCTTATAATGTTCCATTCCGCTGAAAAGTGTAGTGGCAAGAAATCTTGTGAATAGTTCATGCGAACATTGGAAAATCTTATAAGTAGCTTCTAAAGCTCCCCCTACTGAGATTGTGGATTGCTCGTTGCTGTGATTGTGGATTGCTCGTTGGGGGATCTTCCGATACCCTACTTGGGACTTCCCTTGGTTACTGGGAAGCTCAGATGTGTATATCGGGATGAGGTCATAAGGCGGATGGAACAGAGATTGGTTGGGTGGAAAGCGATCACCTTATCTAGAGGGGGGAAATTAGTCCTTCTGAATCACGTGCTTTCGACCATTCCAGTCTTTTTCTTCTCTACTAGGCTAATGTCGGCGGGGGTTAGAAGAAAGGTAGAGGCTTTGATGAGGAGGTTTTTTTGGTGTGACGAGAAGCAGCGGGGTCCTGGTTTGCACCTCGTTGGTTGGGGGGAAGTAACGAGGGGGCGCATTGGGTCTCATTGTATCCTGCGACTCGCGACTGAGATTATAGAACCACTATTTACGCGAGGTGCAGGGATGGAGGGCCTAGCTTGACGGAGGTGTCCGCGAGTAGCATGAGACCGGGATGTGGAGTGTATGAATAAGGCGCTCATAGCAAAGTGGGTGATCTGCATTTGGGGCCCCTCTACGTCGCTGGTCACCAAGCTGATAAGGAAAATATATGGAGTGAGAGTTGAACTTCAGGCTCAGAGAGTGCGCTATGGATCTCCGCTCTGGGCTGGTATCCGTGAGGTCTTACCTCTACTGAAGCCTAGACTAACGCCGAGGTTGGGTGACTAACTGGACTGGGGAAGGTACATTGGAGGACAGATTTCCTCGCCCTTTTCCTTTGACGAATTCGAAGGAGGCCACGCTCTTGGAGGTTGCAGATGCTGGTACGTTGTCACCTCGGTTTCTGATAGATGATGCAGCGAACACCGCCTCTACCACAACTATGGCCATCCTAATGGCAACGGAATAGACATGATAGTACCACAACTATGGCCATCCTAATGGCAACGGAATAGACGTGATAATTATCCTCGGTCAACTTTATAGGGCAGTAATGTGAATTGGATGGTTTCACATATTGTTGCAATATTCGGCCAAATAAACTAAATATCCGGTTGAATATTCTTATTCGGTGGGGTGACCGAATAAAATATTACTATTCGGTCAATATTCGATCCAAACCAAATATTCCCGAATATTTGGGTATTCGATCGAATATTCGACCAGCTATTGCAACATACTGATAGTTATTATATTTTTATATTTTTATTTTTTTGAAGGTATCCATTTATCCCGATATTGCTACAAATGTTAAAGCTCCATATATTTATGTTGGAGTATTAGTTGTATGCGCTTATTGTGTTGTAGCAGGGTAAATGGATCCTGGAGGAGATCCATTTACCCCATCCAGTGTTTAGTCCCACATCGTCCAGTGGTGGGACTTAGAGGCTCTGGAGAGGCTATATAAGGAGCCCCAGACCTCCTGTATCCATTGAGAAAGTGCAATGCATAGCATGCCCGGTTGAAGGCTTCTCCCGTGGTTTCATCCCGCTCCTCATGGAGTAGGGTTCCACGTAAAATCCCGCGTTCTTATTCTTGTTCTTTATCTTTTCCATGTTTACGCTTCCGCTTCCGATTTTCTAACATGGTATCACAGCGGGTTCGATTCTCGAGGAATCGTGTTATGATCTTTCATTTAGTCGAGTTTCGATTATCGTTCGTTCTGCAATATTTTCTATTCTTGGATTTGTTCTTGAAGATCATCAAGAGGAGTTTGTTCTTTAGTTTGATTGTGAAGAATATTTGTTCGTGAATATTTTCTGGAAGATCATTTACATCTCTGATCATCCCGCTTTCATTGAAGCAAAGTTATTAGATGTATTCTTGGTTGTTGGGTTGTGAAGCAGATCTTCCAGATCTGCCGCTCCAAGAGGGTTCTCACGAACCCTACTCCTCTCGCGCGTCCAGGCAAAGCACATCGTGCGCAATCCGCAGGCGGCTGCAAAGCGGCACACCTTCCAGACGTCTTTCTGGCGCGTAACCCTAGCAGCCCAGGCAGGGAACCTTCCCAGTGCGTAACCGATGCCTTCCCAGCCACAGCTCTCCACGTGCGGCTATGCCGCCTGTCTCCTCGCAGTGACAGATTTCCAAGCGGCGTGCGAAGGCGCTCGCGTGCATGCGATCCTCTCGGCCAGGCTCTCGTGCACCTTCCAGCACCGGCGCGTTAGTCTCCAGATCGTACATCACCTCAAATCCCAACGACGAAATATCCTTCATCGCGCAGCCTGGCGGAAGCTGGAGCAACATTCTTCATCGCGTGCCCACCGCCCCCCCAGCCATCGATGCATCAGCGAGGAACTCCAGGAGACGAGCAGCCCCTCGGCAGGGCCTCACGCGAGGAGCAGGAAACCCCCAAGTGGGGGGCGACGACGCTACATAGAAAAAAAATCAGGGGCGGCGGCAGCAGTCCAAGGTTTCCACGTTGGAAAACCCTAAGGGGGGCCCATTGCCCTTATAAAAAAAATTTATTACGGCTATTGTTAAAAGGCCCTTTGTGCCGTGATTAGAACGAAGGAGAGGCTGAGAATTTTTTTTTTAAAAAAAAGAGATGAAGTTGTCTTTGAGCCCAATGTTGGGCCCTGTTTTAAAAAAAGGGGGCGGGCTGCTATTGTATGCCCTCGGATGGGCCATGGTTTGTTAGGAAAAAAAACAAAGAAAAAAAGGAAGAGAAAAGGCACGTGCTTAAAAAAAAAAGAGCCGCACGCAATTAAAAAAAAAGTTATGCAAAAGCCGTAAAAAATGGAACGACTTTAAAAAAAATTAATATGACGGCTTAAAAAAAATTGAAAAAGCCGCAAGAAAGTTTTGAATGTTTATTTTCTCCCCATTCTATCTTGTCTTCTCCCAACTTAGTCGACGCTCATTTTCGACAAGTATGGGAGAAAGGGGGAGTATATATGTAGAGTTACAGGTCTTGTATTCCAGATCCAGATTCAGATACCAATCTCCAGACCAGCCAGTTGATCAGACTCTACAGTTCGGTTTCAGACTCGACGATCATTGTTTCCGAGTCTCCAGTTTTAGGCACGCACGAGTGTGCGGTCAATTTCAGATGTGCATATGTTGCCATCATCAGTTCAAGGTCCCCATCATTCTTGTTGTTGTTCGGCCAGAGTTTTCATGTGAGCCATAGGGACTCCAGAGCAGATGACCATTCCCTATGCCATTGAGTACAAGGGTTTTCATGTGGTATCATAGGTACACCAGAGCAGTGCACCATTCTCTGAGTCAGATGGGAGAGACCCAGTTCTCCGACGAGGAGACTTCAGGCGCAGTTTCAGACTCGATGGTCAGATTCCGAGTCTTCAGCTGACTCACACTCCAGCCCGTTCGTCCTCCTCACCTGCATGGCATGAGAAGCAACGTCCTCGACTGCAGCAATGTGCGCGTTGGGTTGATATTGTCCGTAGTGTCCTGTAGTGTTGAGTTGAGTCTCTTTATGTTTGTCCAAGCTGAGCATTGCATGCTCCAGCTTGAGGGGGAGTGTTGGAGTATTAGTTGTATGCGCCTATTGTGTTGTAGCAGGGTAAATGGATCCTGGAGGAGATCCATTTACCCCATCCAGTGTTTAGTCCCACATCGTCCAGTGGTGGGACTTGGAGGCTCTGGAGAGTCTATATAAGGAGCCCCAGACCTCCTGTATCCATTGAGAAAGTGCAATGCATAGCATGCCCGATTGAAGGCTTCTCCCATGGTTTCATCCCGCTCCTCACGGAGTAGGGTTCCACGTAAAATCCCGCATTCTTATTCTTGTTCTTTATCTTTTCCATGTTTACGCTTCCGCTTCCGATTTTCTAACATGGTATCAGAGCGGGTTCGATTCTCGAGGAATCGTGTTATGATCTTTCATTTAGTCGAGTTTCGATTATCGTTCGTACTGCAATATTTTCTATTCGTGGATTTGTTCTTGAAGATCACCAAGAGGAGTTTGTTCTTTAGTTTGATCGTGAAGAATATTTGTTCGTGAAGATTTTCTGGAAGATCATTTACATCTCTGATCATCCCGCTTTCATTGAAGCAAAGTTATTAAATGTATTCTTGGTTGCTGGGCTGTGAAGCAGATCTTCCAGATCTGCCGCTCCAAGAGGGTTCCCACGAACCCTACTCCTCTCGCGCATCCAGGCAAAGCAGATCGTGCGCAATCCGCAGGCGGCTGCAAAGCGGCACACCTTCCAGGCGTCTTTCTGGCGCGTAACCCTAGCAGCCCAGGTAGGGAACCTTCCCAGTGCGCAACCGATGCCTTCCCAGCCTCAGCTCTCCACGTGCAGCTATGCCGCCCGTCTCCTCGCAGCGGCAGATTTCCAAGCGGCGCGCGAAGGCGCTCGCGCGCAGGCGATCCTCTCCGCCAGGCTCTCGCGCACCTTCCAGCACCGGCGCGTTAGTCTCCAGATCGTACAACACCTCAAATCCCAACGACGAAATATCCTTCATCGCACAGCCTGGCGGAAGCTGGAGCAACATCCTTCATCGCGTGCCCACCGCCCCCAGCCATCGATGCATCAGCGAGGAACTCCAAGAGACGAGCAGCCCCTCGGCAGGGCCTCACGCGAGGAGCAGGAAACCCCCAAGTGGGGGGCGACGACGCTACATAGAAAAAAAATCAGGGGTGGCGGCAGCAGTCCAAGGTTTCCACGTTGGAAAACCCTAAGGGGGGCCCATTGACCATCTTATAAAAAAAATTATTACAGCTATTGTTAAAAGGCCCTTTGTGCCGTGATTAGAAACAAGGGGAGGCTGAGATTTTTTTTTAAAAAAAGAGATGAAGTTGTTGTCTTTGAGCCCAATGTTGGGCCCTGTTTAAAAAAAAGGGGAGGCTGCTATTGTATGCCCTCGGATGGGCCGTGGTTTGTTAGGAAAAAAACAATGAAAAAAAAGGAAGAGAAAAGGCACATGCATTTAAAAAAAAGAGCCGCACACAATTTAAAAAAATGGTTATGCAAAAGCCGTAAAAAAATGGAACGGCTTTAAAAAAAATTAATATGACGGCTTAAAAAATTGAAAAAGCAGCAAGAAAGTTTTGAATGTTTATTTTCTCCCCATTCTATCTTGTCTTCTCCCAACTTAGCCGACGCTCATTTTCCGACAAGTATGGGAGAAAGGGGGAGTATATATGTAGAGTCACAGGTCTTGTATTCCAGATCCAGATTCAGATACCAATCTCCAGACCAGCCAGTTGATCAGACTCTACAGTTCGGTTTCAGACTCGACGATCATTGTTTCCGAGTCTCCAGTTTTAGACACGCACGAGTGTACGGTCAACTTCATATGTGCATATGTTGCCATCATCAGTTCAAGGTCCCCATCATTCTTGTTGTTGTTCGGCCAGAGTTTTCATGTGAGCCATAGGGACTCCAGAGCAGAGGACCATTCCCTATGCCATTGAGTGCAAGGGTTTTCATGTGGTATCATAGGTACACCAGAGCAGTGCACCATTCTCTGAACCAGATGGGAGAGACCCAGTTCTCCGACGATGAGACTTCAGGCGCAGTTTCAGACTCGATGGTCAGATTCCGAGTCTTCAGTTGACTCACACTCCAGCCCGTTCGTCCTCCTCACCTGCATGGCATGAGAAGCAACGTCCTCGACTGCAGCAATGTGCGCGTTGGGTTGATATTGTCCGTAGTGTCCTGTAGTGTTGAGTCTCTTTATGTTTGTCCAAGCTGAGCATTGCATGCTCCAGCTTGAGGGGGAGTGTTGGAGTATTAGTTGTATGCGCCTATTGTGTTGTAGCAGGGTAAATGGATCCTGGAGGAGATCCATTTACCCCATCCAGTGTTTAGTCCCACATCGTCCAGTGGTGGGATTAGGAGGCTCTGGAGAGGCTATATAAGGAGCCCCAGACCTCCTGTATCCATTGAGAAAGTGCAATGCATAGCATGCCCGGTTGAAGGCTTCTCCCGTAGTTTCATCCCGCTCCTCACGGAGTAGGGTTCCACGTAAAATTCTGCGTTCTTATTCTTGTTCTTTATCTTTTCCATGTTTACGCTTCCGCTTCCGATTTTCTAACAATTATTGATTGGTACTTTTATCTTGGATTCATGTTTATTGATGACACTATATGTATTATATAAGAATATATATTAGACATAATTTTTATATTTAAAATAATTTTAAAATGCATAATTGAATAATTCCGAATATTCTCTCGAATATCAATCATTCTCTATTCAGTGACCCTGCCGACTAAATACTGAATATTGACTTTTGCAACACTGATCCTTATTTGTCCTCCGATATGAACCTTTTCGATTTCTCCTCAAACGTCATCATGAAGGAAAAAATGACACCAATGACTCGAACACGCAAAGGAAGCCATGCACGATATGAAGCTCATAGAACCCATTAGATCCTTAAAAAATAGACAACCTTTGGGTTATGATCCTCCAAGAAAACCGGTTATCCATTTGCCGGAAACCTTGATGCAGAAAGCGGAAGTCACACACCGCAAGAAACCAAGTTTGCCTAGCACATAATCAGATTGGCTCTAATTTCATGAAATTATACAAACCATGGAGAACATAAGAATTTATGCAGAAAACACTTCTCAACAGAAGGGAAAAGCAACCATGGGAGAGGATACCCAAGGGCTCTCGAGCGCCTAGTATTGTCTTTACTTAACACACGAAAAAGGATTGACGAGTTACATTTATAGTCCCATAAGATTAATAGATCCTCATCCGCGACCCATTAAACCGCATAATACAAAACAACTCAACACTTGCATGACAACAGAGTAGCCAACAGAAATTGTAGATTTCATTTGCATAAGCTTCTTATTTCCTTTGTACGCATGTTAGCATTTTTTATTAATATTTGAGATGTGCACTAGGGGTGTTCAAAATATTCAGATCAAACGGGTACCCAACCCGACCTGGTTATATTGACCCTAAGTTCTCGGGTACCTAAGAAAGATGTTCGGGTCGGGTACCCATGAGCTGCTGATCCGCACAATGATAGTGATTCGATGTAAAACCCTACTAGAAACCCCGGGTACCCAGCTGGAACCAGCAAGGCTCAAGGTATAGAAATGCGGTATGCGGTATTCCGTATTCGTTCGGTCATGCGGTCTAAAGTGAGTAAGCGGATATGCGGGGGAGTATACGGAAGTATATGTGGTTTATAATATTTTAATTTAAAATATTATAAAATAAACAATCAAATGTGATTATATGAAAAAGTTGATGATCTAACAAAATCCAAAAACAAAAATTTCAAATAGGATAATATAATCAATAAGATATATAAGCATGATATTATATATTGATTATTTTTTAGTGTGTATTTTGAATGTAATGAATATATATATACATATACAATTTTGGATTCAACTGGGAACACATGAATTCTGTAAGAAAACCTTTAATGTATATATAGATTCTATAGATAGCAAAAGCTAAAGATTAATCATAGTTATACAGATCATACACCTAATATTATACACATATATGTATCTCCAAGGGACAAAATATGTTGACACAAAATATAGGGGAAGATTGTATTTGCATATAAAATTTATTAGAAGTGCAAAAATGTAAAATGTCAAACTGTTAGTCAATTATTTCATGTTTTATTTGAAGAATTAAGATGAATTTCATTAGATAGAAAATTCAAAAAGCAGACAGTTCATTAATATCTGTTGAGAACAATGAGAAAAAATGGATATGAGAAAAAATATCCTAGATTATATTCTCAAATGCAACATATACGAGAATAATAAAAAGATGCATCAATGTAAATGATGACATACGAGTTGCTCGGAAAAAAATTGAGTTAATGTGTCATCAACATGTCATGTATTAACATGAATCCTATAAGATATGCGGCCACATATATCGCATATGCGGACCGCATATGCGTTTTCACCACATATTGCCGCATATGGCATATGCGCTTCGGTCAAGTGATATGCGGCCGCATAGACCGCATTTCCGAACACTGGCAAGGCTGCAACCAGCACTCCTTGTCGCTGGAGATACCGGGTACGATAGCACCTGGATGACGACCTGAGGGGTTAACTCCGCAAGGCTGCTAACCAGCCGGTCCATCCTCCCATGGGGCACACGACTAGGGTTTTCTCGGTCTCCAACCTGCTCTGTCCTTGCCATCAGTTGGACGGACACGGTATGCTTCTTATTCTATCCGGACTGTGGAATCAAGGTTTTTGTTGGCGATGACGGAGCTGTTCTGGGTACATCAACCCGCCAGACCAGTATGGAGGAGCAGCCCAGTGGGACTGATATCAACTTGGTTTCGTCCTCCACCGATTCCCGCACGAACTTCACTGAAATCTGAAACGAAAACACGAATCTTAATCTGCATCAGTTAATCATTATTTAGTTAAATCAACAGCTTCGTATAGTTGTAAATCCTTGTCATATTTGGAAAGTTGATGTCATTTGTCCTACTCGTGTAGGATTTGAACTGCTGCCGTGTGACTGCAGCAGCAGCTTCTAAGAAAATCATTGTCGTTGAGATGGGATGCGTCCTTTCATCATGGAGGCCTTATGATTGAGTGTTTGGGGGAATCTGAATGAACTGAAATTATATTAATATTTTCACACATGATAGTAACTTTACCAAATTTTCATAAAAAAATACATATAAAGGAACCGAGTTCCCCTATCATAAATGTGTATATGATTTATGATTTGAATTTTAGTGCTTTATTATTTGAATCTTAATGCTTGAGATGGCAGCACATATATATATATATATATATTTCATCGATTAGAGGACAGTAGGAGTACCAAAGAGTTGTCAGATGGGGAACATCCTCATCGCTCTGGATCCCAGCATCGAGCTGTTGAAAAGGAAACTGGTGATGCTAATTCTGCCCAGCCTACTAGTTTCAAATTGATTCCAAGTTAATTTTGCGTTGCTATCAACTACCTGAATAGTGCTGTCAATTCCAGATTGGTTCCAAGCTAGTCATGTTTTTGATGTTTGTTACATTGACCGGCAGGTACCCATGACCCCTTCAAATAATCCGGGTACACATTAGAACCGGGTACCCATTTAAAACGGGCAGAGTTGATCCGTTGACCCGGTAATGATGGGTGGGGTCGGGTCCTGATTGAACGGGTCGGTTACCCACCCCATGAATACCTATACACTGCGCATCATTTAGGGTGCACAACTCTCCCCTAATATCAAAAAAAAGTAGAAGGTGCAGGTTTGCTTGAACAGGTTGTAAGCCGGTGAAACCAAGAGCGTGCCAAGATTCTTCAAGTTTATTGCTATCTCATGTCAAATGCGATTCACATCAATAATTCTCTCATCCACAACCTTTTTAAATTTGGAGGATTTATTGCGTGAACTAATATTCCAATGTTATAAATGTTGAAATTTGGAGGAAATGTTGAAATTTATTGCATGAACTAATATCCATGCTGAAGGATAGGCAAATGACCTAAGAATGACAATGAGGTTTATGTTCACAAGAACCGAGGGCTTGACTTGAGAAGATCTTGACCACACCATGCAGTGTAGGTTATAAATTGGGAAGTGCAACTTTTCCATCATTGGAACTGGATGGCGATGAGTTTTGTCATGGCAAGGGCTTTGTAGCCTACGGGCTTTATGGAACACCAGATTGTTGACATGGGTATCATGGAACTATAAGTTGCTTATATTCCTGTAATTTGGTATACTTGAAGGCGAAAAATGACATTATGTCAAATAATATGCCCTAAGATATAAAACAAATATGGCAAGAATCTAATTAGCTCGTCAATAAATAGTAACATATTTCTCAAGTCAAAGGATGACACCTTTTTTTGCCGCATGGAGTCTATTATTCTGCTTAAATGCCGCGGTAGAACATACAGCTCTTCTTGGATTATGTGATTATGGCCTTACATTATAACATGCTCAAACGATCAGTCGGTGGTTGCCCTAGAATTGCTCCTGGTTGAATATACTACTCCCTACATTCTCTACGCATGCTTGTTTTTATTACTCGTGGAAAAGTATACGACGGCCATGCTTTTTGTATATATATCAACTTACATACATCTGGTAATTGTCTTATGCAGTCCTCCTGTGGATGCTGACAGCAGCCTGTATTAAGGTGGGGCGTCCGCAAATTGCTCGAAGAGCAATTGAGCTTGCTGAAAGCCGATTGCTGAAAGACGGATGGCCGGAGTACTACGATGGTAAGCTTGGACGTTACATCGGGAAACAAGCCAGGAAGTTCCAGACATGGTCCATTGCAGGGTATCTTGTCGCTAAGATGATGTTGGAAGATCCATCACATTTGGGGATGGTCTCTCTGGAAGAGGACAAGGCGATGAAGCCGATGATCAAGAGATCAACTTCATGGACCTGCTAAGGCTCCCCTTGCGGGGAGAGACAAAACCGCTGGAGGCCGCGAAAATTCTTTACAATCGCATTGCATTTTGATTTCAGTCTCTTACTTAATCCCTAGGAAAAAGTTGTTAGCTAATCTACCTCATTGGAAGGCTGCGGTTGTACAATAGGGGATGTTCCATGTGTCTAGTTTCTGATTTTCTTTTTAGAATAAAGGTGCAGGTCCTATTTGTGTTCTAATCAATTAAAAATCTGCACAGCTGCTTACCTACAAAACATTGCAGTTCCTTCTCCTTTAATTGAAGCTAATGAGAAGTTCAAAAAATATTCCCAATGTCGCTCTTATCTACCAAACTTCCATGTCTTGACTCTTGACTGTTGTTATCTGGGTTGTTTTCTCTATTTAAGCTTCTTTCTCTCTAAATAAGAATGCAACTCAACTCTAGGTTTCTAGCAGAAACTATATCTGATGTGAGAAGATGGGCAATTGCCTTATTTTTGGATGATCATTGATCATCGGGTAAGCATGTCGGAGATGTTATCGTTCAGGTCGGTTTTGTCGTTTTATTATGGGTTAAGTTTTCATTGTTCTATTGTTTGTTCAACTTTTTCATTAAGCTTTGTAAATTTTGATTATGCTAGGTCGGATTTTTTTTAATATGATCTCTCTTTAGACTCTCAGCTTGAAGGCTTGTTTGCAATGTTAGGGTGTTTCTTCTGTAACACTTGCATGGCAAATCCGGTGCAAAAATTACGAGAAATGCTGAAAATAAAAGTTAGAATTTGGGGAAATCTTTCCACTAATTCCAAATGACTTTCTTCAATGTTGCAATTAACATTCAAACAACTCATCATAAGATGAGTTTTTAAGTGGCAGAGAACAGATTGCAATGCACTACTAGTGATTCTCGTCAATTTCCATTTTCATCCAATTTGAGTCCATTTTATTTTCAATTAATAAGTTGAGAACAATTGAAAAATCTAATAATGATGAGTCTTTTTAGGAGTTAAGGGAAAGTTTGTTAGGATTTTATTTGTTAATTTATTTTGTAAGAAAAAAGGGAGTCTACACTCGGGGTGCATCCGCCTCTTTTTTTCATTATTTTTAAATTTTTTTGAAATAAAACATTGGAGGAATTAGATTATCATATATCATGTTATTCCAAATTCAGCTTAATTTAGAACTTCTATCATCTCCATCAAGACTACCAGATTTTAATGGTCTAACCCCTTCTAGATGAATGTGCTAGGAATATTTATTTTGCATAATACTTGAAATACATATTCCCCTCAATATATTACGCAAGTCCCCCTAAGGTTTCGTTAAAAAAATTCAAAAATAATAAAAAAGGATCGGGTGTAGATAAGTTACCGATAACCTCAGATGTAACTACCAGCTCACATTTTATAATAATATTCTCTCTCTATATACAAAGAAGTTAGTGAGTTGAGAGAACAGATTTGAGTTATAAAAATGGAAATCCCCCCCCCCCCCCCCCCCCCCCCTCCTCACATATCTCCACGCTTTTTCTACCAAAATCCCACGGCATGTCTTTTCCTTCTTTCTACTGCCCAATTCATTTTACGTTCGAAATCAAGAAATAATGCAAAATCCAAATAATTTCATTAAGGAACATTTTCTGAAGACTTTCGTCAAGGTTACCTCTAAAACATCATTGTGCAGCATCTGTTTCCCTACAGACAATATGTAGTTTGGTACAATTTGTAATGTATATGTTGACTCAAAGATTGCGAGGTCCAAAGGACTAAGAACATGTGTGGTGGAACAAAGCTCCTCCAAGTTCAATTAACTGTGTATACAGTGCACATGATCAGGAGAAACCCCTCATTACTCACAATCTCAAATATAGACTGAGGCCTCAAGGGAACAAACAGCCTAGTTAATTAAAATATACATGTGAAAAACTACAACAAATGACTTCAGTAAGCTCTAGCACTTCTCCCACCTCTCTTGCTTACTAATTCACATAGCCGACATGGTAATGTGTCGAGACTTGTTGCACGGGTCTTGCCATAGTTTCCCAGTACGCCACACCGCCTCCATGCATGGTACTCTGCATATGCGACAGGGTCATTCGCAACTGCCCTGACATGTGAGGCCAGATCCTGCAAAGAGCTGAACTTAGATCCGTCTATGATGGAGTTGGGAGGTACAAAGTCCCCAACATTCGGCGCCCCAAAATAGATGGGAACTGCACCAGCATCCAGTGCATAGAAGAGTTTCTCAGTAACATAGCTGTCGGTCATGGTGTTCTCGATGGCAAGAACGAACTTGTAGTGGGACATGGCACAATGCAGGTGGTCCCACCATTGCGGGGTGGATCCGTCATCGTTGGAACATTCAGGATAGAATGACAGCGCCATGTCTAGACCACCTACGTTGTTGAGACATTTTCCAAATGAATGGTGAGGCACCAGCGATAGAAACTTTTTTGCAAGTTTGTTCCTCTCAGGAAGGCATCTAGAGGAGGACCAATAGATAATAGAATCCTGAAAACATGAGCAGGTAATTTTTAGCAGGAAGATAGATATGGATAACATAGATAGATAGATTGCAAATTTACACATAAATGTTTACGTATATACCCATGTAAACTTATGTAATTACACACACACGCACACACACACACACACACACACACACACACACACATATATATATATATATATATATATAGGATATCTTTCAAGTGGGACATGGTCCTTCCATCCCTAAGGAAGGCTAACGATCTCATGCGTCCATACTTAATCCGTCGGTTGTAATTAAATCCTAAAGGCATGTTATAATTATTATTTAATTAACCAAAAACCCATTTTGGTCATACAACCTAATTTATCTCCTCATTAATCTCTCTCATAATCTTTCCTTTCAATTTCAAAATCTCGCACAAAAAATGGGAAGAAGAGGAGGACGTCAGGCTCCCCTCGTCTCTCCTCCATCGCTCGTCTTCGTCGTGGGAGGAAGAGGATGATGTCGGACTTCGCTCGTCTCTCCGTCATCGCTCGTCTTCGTCGTGCGCACATCGCAGATCTTGTCTCCGCCTTCATCACAGGTATCGTCAACCTCCTCGCCGTCTTCATCTCCATATTCGCCGTCGACTATGAAGATGATGATCGAATGCTCCTTGAAGCGATTTTTAGCATCATGTGAGACCTCTTCGGCAAGGAAGAAGTCGATGGCACGTGTAGTTGCCAAAGAATGATGTTGCGGTTCTCTGGAAAGACCTTCATGCAAACGACGACGACAACACGTAGATCAGATGACGATGCGTGTACACGGTGCTGTAACCAGTCCTGGATGAAGAACGATTCGCAGTTTGATACAATATTGATGTGTATTATACAATATTAATGCACATTATACAATTTTGATATGTATTATACATATTTGTTATGTATTTTTGCAAATCAAATGGTTGCGAAAGAAAATTATTTTTTTTTATAAATCTTGTATATATTGATGTGCATTACACATTTTGGATGTGCATTATATATTTTAGATGTGTTTAATACAAATTTGATTTGTATATTCGCATCAATTAAGCGTGAATATCTACCATAATTTTTACAAAGAACTATACAAAATTTATTATACAAAGAACCATACAATCGTTATAAAGAACCACACATTAATTACTAATATGAATTGTATTCAACAAAGAATCATGCAAAATTTACAAATAACTGACGACTTTTTGAATGAACTACGGATTCTACAAAAAGCATACAATCGTTACAAAAGGAACCTTGAATTCTACAAAAGAATGTGTGAGGATACAAACATATGCCCCAGATAATGTCGCCCAGCACAAAACTGGATATTTTTTAAATATAGTATTGCGAAAAATACCAAAAATAAAACTAGGTAAATTTAGTATTTCAGAATATTAATTGACGTGCATAATTAATGTAAAAGTTAGATGATCAAAATGCCCTTTTGGGCAAATAAATTGATGATGCCGTTAGATTTGAATCTAACGGCTACGATCGTTGGCCTCCCTTAAGGACGGAAGGACCAAGTGCTATTTGAAAGGCCTCCCATGTGTGTGTATATATATATGTATGAGGAAAGTTCATGCCCATTTCTGGTCATTTTTTTTGAAAAATACCATTACGATTTTCATAACCATATCCCTTTAATATGCTATTCAAATTTCGTCAGAAATAGAGACTCCTACGCCCTCCATCCAGAACAGGTCGATTACAACAATTCTAGGACTGTTAAAATTACCCGTTCTAGTTGGAGTGCATAAGAGTCTCTGTTTCACACGAAATTGAAATGACATACTAGGAGGATATAGTGATGAAAATCTATGGTTGTATTTTCCAAAAAAATAAAAAAAATTGACCAAAAAATGAGCATGAAGTAGGTAAGGTTACCTACTTCATGATGTAGGCTCCCTTTCCTTATATATATAAACATTATGACTTGCTACCTAAAATACCATAAATTGTTAATATATATGAGCTTTCATTGTCATGATGTTAGTTGTTCATCTTTGCACCATGTAGTGTGTATCGAGGAACCGAAGATAGATAAATCATGGATATTGACACACCACTATATATTTTTTTGAGAAATGATGTCATGAACATCCAATAGAGGTCCATCCAAGAATTTTAATTAATCACTGTAAACAGAAGCCAAGTTTCTAATAAGACTTTGGCATGCTCAATTACATTCTCACAATAGAATCTTTTCCCTTTGAAAATAAAGTTGTTCCTTCCCAACCAGATAGCCCACACATGTGCACACACCTTGACCCTGCCTTCGGTTGATCCCAATCAATCTCAACCAAAAGAGGCCCAGAATGAGGTCATCCCATTCCATTGAATGTCAGGAATGTTGCAGCTGCCTAGACATTTTGTCTAAGTCTTCGGCCGCTTCTCCACATCTCCTGAAAGCCTCGTCACAACCGGGAAAGATCCTGGCTCGTCTGACTCGTCTATCTGCCATCATAATTCGTGATGCTAATTGTTTATAGTATTTAGAGGCTTATGAGTAGTTACAAGGTTTGTAGGGGAATACTTGTGATTACAAAATATACCAGGGATTTACATGTATATTCCACCAAAAATTGACAATCAATCATTTTCTTTACTCAAATGGCGGCAGTTAGGTATATTGGCCACACGAAAATTCACACCGACACCATATGATTTGGATGCAAATAAGCAGAACAATCTACATCAGAAACTATTACAACAAACAGACTAGGAAAACAACATGGACAACCCTATAATGTGGATCTCTTTGATCAAAGACCAGAGGATTTATTGGGCATGTCTTGTGACTCGCGGATGAGGATGGATCGATGGGTGACAAGGATCATTGGATTTGGATGGATGACTCCTTTGTCAAGAAGGCTTATGCGATCTTTTCGACATCACATGAGGTATTGCATGATGACTTGAGGCAAGACTATGAGCTTATCTAGAAAACTAGAATGCTGCTCAGAATTAAGTTCTTTTATATGGCTGATGAGACATGAGCATCTACTTGCGAAGGTGTACAAAGATAGGATTCTTTAGTCTAGGGACCTAGTCTGCTCAAGATGTGGTGATGAGCTGAGATTATGGATCATCTTTTTTTCTACTGCACCTTCTCAAGGAGCGTCTGGACATGTGTTGACATTTCTTGGTTGAGAATGGAAGATGGTTCTGCTTTTTGGAACTTGATCAGGGCTAATTGTGGTAACTCTTGGGAGGACTGTACAATGCCATTTGTGATTCTTCGGGCACTCTGGTGTGCCAGACATGATATCATCTTTTACGGTCAGTCGTTTTTTCTTTGAGAATGTACTAGAGCATGACGGGGCCATGCATCAGGCTTGGTCAAATATACTGTAATATTTTAGTAACATTTTTTCTTCTAAAACCTTCTCCTAAAAGCTTGATTGCTTCAATTGAAGATTCCCCCATCTAAGACTTATCTTGGGATTATAACAGAAGTGCAAACGAGATGTGCAAGGCAGTAGTATCCTGTATCCGAAAGCTAGCCAAAGAGATGCTAGGAGAGTCAAAGGAAGGGGTTTCAGGCCAAAAGGAGGCTTGGTGGTGGAGTGGAGGGGTGCAAGAGAAGCTTAAAACTAAAAGAGCATACTATAAAGCTATGTACAAGGATAGAATAAAGGAAACCGTCGCAAACTACAAAATGACGAAGAAGGAAGCAAAGAAGGATGTAAGTAAAGCTAAGTCAAAAGCTTATAAAGTTTTGTACAAAAATATTCACTCTAATGATGGTAGAATGATATATTCATTTCAGATTGGCCAAAACAAGAGAAAGAAAGACCAAAGATCTTTCTCAAGTGAGATGCATTAAGGATGAGGAAGGGTCGATGAACCGCTAAAGATACGAGGTGTCTAACGTCTGGTCTTGGAGGGTCTTCGGTGTCCGAAAAATCATGCAAGGCCATATCGATTTCGATATCGTGTCGATACGATATTTCGACGATATTTCCGCAATATATCATCGAAATATCACCCATATCGACACACTTTTGTGAAGGAAATGCATGAAAAGGAGGAAACATCGCCATATCAGTACCCATATCGGTCTCATTTCGATATCGATATATCGGCGATATATCATCGATATATCATGATATTTCCTTCCATGCGACAAATCAGATCCGGCAATCGTTGTATCGGTCGCTCTCACAACACTCAACACCTGATCAAAGCGTGTCAATCAACAATCAACCCACAGAATAAATAAACGAATATAAGTGACATGAAATTTATTATACCCTACAAATAAGTATGTATAGTAAAAAAGCGTAGGGGTCGAACCACAAAGGAGCAACAGGGATATGTACAAAAATTGACAATCAAGGAGAAAATCAATAAATGTGTTTTTGATCTTTTATAGGGTTTTTCTAATTTTTGTGGATTTTTTTATATTTTATATATGTTATGGATTTTTAATTTATATTTTAAATTTATAATTTTTATTTTATTTTTATATTTTTAATTTTATTTTTAATGTTTAAAGACAGAATAAATGTATATAGTTATATATATACTGAGAGGTATAATATATAAACACTATAAATGCTATATACATAATAAAAGGGGTTGATAGGGGTGCCCCATGTTGGCTGCCTCGCCCCATTTTTTGGTAATTTTTTTATTTTTATTTTTAAAAATATCGTCATGTATATTCATCCTTATATCCCTCTTATATGCCATTCGAATTTCGTCAGAAACAGAGACTCCTACGGCCTCCATCCAGACATGGTTGATTTAAAAAATCCTACGACCATTAAAAAATGACGTCTGGATGGAGGCCGTAGGAGTCTCGGTTTCTGACGAATATCGAATGACATATAAGAGGGATATAGGGATGAATTTACATGGTGATATTTTTCCAAAAAAATAAAACAAATTTGCGAAAAATGGGATGGGGGCAGCTATGTCGGATGCCCCTAGAGGGCAACCCCATTTTTCCCATAATAAAATATGTAAAAATTAAGAAATTACAAATAGGAGCAGTCCTTTTTATTTTTAAGGGTTTTAAGTATATATATAGGGATTTATAAATATTAAAAAAATTATAAGTAAATATATAGTAATAATATATATAAGCTATATATAAGGTTTTAGATTTATAAATATAACAATATATAGTCAAAAATTCTAAAATAAAATATTTTTTGTGTTTTTAATAGTTTTCTCTGTTTTAGTGATTTCTCTTATAATTTTTGCTAATTTTTATGAATTTTTAATTGATTAAAAATGTCAAAACAATGACTTATAATACTAGGTCAGATTATTTTGAGATTTAAAAATAGATAAATATCTCAAAAACTTCCAAAACTATTTTTTATATATAACGTAAATATAGACAAAATTCATAAACAAAAAGAAATATTTTTGAGATTTTAAATAATTTTTACTAAAATTTATGAGGTTTTGGGGTTAGGTGTTTTTGAAAATATTTTGCAAAAATAAAAGGTCAGAAAATTCAATATGCATAAATTAATACACATGATTTTTTTTATTTTTCAAAATATTTTTATAATTTTATGTATTTTTAAATGCAAACAGAATAAAAATACATTGTTTTATATTTTTATAAATAGAAAAATAATTTTAATTGCCTCAAGAAAAATATGTGAGATTTAATATGGTTCCAGGTACTTAAGATAATTCTTAGATGTAAAATGCTATTTTTAATAATGAAAATACAAGAAATAAAATTAAGTGTGCTAGTAGGGACCTAAATGCAATTTAAACAATGTTTCAATGTATTTTCGAACACCTTACAAAAGTCCAGGGGGATACATGCAAAATCCCAAATATTTCAATACTAAATGCACTGGCAGGGGTATTTTTGTAATATCTAAAAAGTTACAGGTCCTCGTTGCAATTTTCACAAAAATATAATAATGATATTAATATTCCTTGGACCAAACAATGACACAAACCCAGAGGGGTGTTCTTTCAAAATACCCAGTCCCCTCGTGCGCACAGGCATGTGATGTGGATTGAACTAAAGTGCAAATATGGAAAGCTCGGGGTCTTAAAAGTAAATATTACAAAAACATTAACTACAACCTAAAGTTTCAAGACTAAATATAAAATACAAAAATACGAGGGGAAGATGTGCAATATACCCCCCCCCCCCTGCACGTTGATGGACGACAGATGACACCACTTATTCACGTGGCGCGCTCTGGACGCACAATGAAGCTTCAACTCTGAACGGATAGGATTAGATCGAGGCCTAGATCAAACAGGTGTGGGGGCCTCCAATCCGACGGCTACTGCTTGATCTGAAGCGCCCTTGGATCCAACGATTGGTGCTTCCCACGAAGAGCAGGGAAGAACAACCGCTAGAGTTTGCTTCAATCGACACTCCTGCTTGACTCCGACCACCTAGGTGACTCCTAAGTGTCACAAAATGGAGCCCAAGTCTGTCCGCGACTGCTGATTGTCCTAAGAAGGTCCAGGACCCATCGATGGGGTCCTAGGAGCATGAGGAAGATTGGGTACCAGGGGATCTTCATCCTAGTCAAAATTTGACATCCCAAGGCCTGTCTCGCTCAATATCCTGCAGGGTTAGCTTCCAACTTGATTTGGGGTAAAAAGATGGTGAAATGAGTCAGGGTGGAAGTGCTCCGACGAGAGGCAGAGGAGGAACACGACTCTCTCAGATTTGTATGAGATCTGAAGTTGTGATGAGTTAGGATGACAGAATACGGTGAGGGAAAGGTGATGAGGTGGTCAGAGAGGTCGAAGAACGGTCGGAAAACAATGAACAGAAGTCGGAGCTCGAAGCTCCGACGAACTTCAATTTTGTATTTTACAGAATCAGAGACGAAAAACGAAAAAAAGCTACTCTATCCTACTGTTAGTGCCAGGGATTGAAAAGGCAAGAAAAAAAGGGCTCACCTATCGTAGGATGGCCGGGAGCACAAGAAGCTCCTCCTGGAGGTTCGGTGAGGGCTTGGATCGCTTCTCCTCCACTTATTGCGCGTTGCAAATCCACAAGGGACTCGCTTTCACCGAGCTCTACTCGTTTGGCTAGGGATCTGAGGGTTCCAGGGGTCAAAGAAGGATTGAATAAAAAAATGGAGGTCAGCGAGTGGTATATGTACATGCAAGGTTTGACGGTGGATTCTGCTCGATTCATTGATCCATTGATCAAGGAGTTGTTTGCGCGCGAAAGAGCAAGGATTGAGGATAAAAAGTCAAGAAGAGAGTGAGCGGAATTAGTGAAAGCCTCGGGCAAAGAAATGTGGAGAATCGAGGTGGTCTATCACTGGCGGACACAAAACCTTAGGCGCGATGAGTTGACTAGGGTCAATGTGGACTCGCCTCTTATTGGTCCGCGTCAGCTACTAGCAGACAAAATAAGGATTAAATCCCTTATTAAATAGATTTAATTATTTAAATTGTAAATGATTTTATTATTTTTTATCAAAAAATATTTATTATTTTATGTAATATTTTATTATGGCTTTTATTTATTTTTACAAGTTAATTTATTAGATGTTAATTTTTACATGTATAATCATAGGTATATTTACCTATATATATCTATGATATATTTTATTTTTAGTTTATATTGTGTAATTTATTATTTTATATTCGTATTTTTATATATACTTTATTTAAATATACATGTACCTATTTTTATTTTATTTTTCTGAGTTTATTTACATACTTAAATAATTAGGTATATGTATTATAAGATACATTATAACTATTCTTTACCTATATATGAAAGTATATTATTTATTTTATTTTTGATGGTTTTATTTTATTTTAATTATGTATATGTTTTTGAATAATATGTATAAATTTATAAAATTATAAGAATGTAAAAATATAAAGAATAAATATATAGAATATTATATATAGGTATATTGCACAATGAGGCCCCAAAAACCAACTTTTGCATCTTAACTCCAAATTGAATGAAATCGGCGTCATTAAATAGTAATTTAATTTTATGAACAATAAAGTTGAGTTTAGTGAATTTTGAGTTTGTATGAAGAAGATACATGTATGAAAAGTTTTCTTTGCAGCTTTTTATTCGGTGTGTCCCGAGTACACTGCGCATTATTTTTGAATGAAATAAATTTTGTATTTTTCTTTGTATTTTTATGTACAAGTTTCATATAGAGGTTTTATTGATTTGAGATGTAAAAATAGGAAAATAAAATAGGCACCAAAATGCCTAGTATTAAGATATGAAAAATACGGTTTTTGTAAAATTATTGGCCCTTGTCTCCCCTTACTTTATTACATGTCGACCAATTCATCATGATGACTAGGTCTCGGGCCTAGGGTCATTCAATACCTCTAGTATTTCATTTCTTTTCTTTTATTTCCTTTATTATTTTATTTTAGGATTAAATCAATATATTTATACAGTATTCACAGTATAATAATGAGTGTTATTTTTGCAATTTAATGTTATTTATATGCATTTAACTAGGGATATAAGGTCAAAATGAGAGAATAAGGGTGGTGAAATGGAGATTCATCACCCCATATACTTACCTTTGCTAGTCCCTAGCAAACACATGCCTATAAGTGCAGAAAAATAAAATAAAGAAAAGAAAAAGAGAGAACTTGGAATAGTTTTTTACTCTTGAACTTGTCTTATTAAAATCAAAGTTTGGAGCTCAGTTAAGACCTTTGAATTCTTGGTTAGTTCGGAACTGCATCAAGGTTATAAAATGTGACACAACAGCCTTTAGGTTCCATAATCTTATTATCCATTCAATTCATAGTCTGGTCAAGACCATCCTCTCAGTTGCATACTCTTGCAACCTTGAAATGATAGAAGCATATGTGTGAATTTGCTAAATCTTCCCAGCCAAATCATTGAACTATCAAAGAGTCTGCTCTTCTGGTAACTCATCCTCGATATTTCCTTCTAAGGTCAAGTGCTGCTAGTTTCACACCTGAGAAAGGGAGAAACTAGAGGAATAAGAAAAGAAATGGGAATGGACCAGTGTAGTCGCATTCCCTTGTAAAGCTCGGTCAGTGTAACCGAGCCTTTACCAAGAATCATGCTTTTTCTGTAAGCTCCATATTTTTGTGGAATTTTTGGTGGTCTTCTTTTTGGATTTTTCTTTGGTTTGTATTGCTTTGCATTCTTGTTTGTGCCCCAACGGATATAGAATCTTTTGGTCCACCCATGTTTTGGAGTCTTGAAAAGAGTTATGCTAGCAAACCATTCCTCATCCGAAGCAGTATCAATCCAATCTCCAATCATTAGATATCTTGGCTACAAGAGAAAGTGGGTTGGAATACCGGTTTCGGCAATCCCCGAGAATGGTTCCTGAAGCCACCCTTGACAAAGCAGCCTCGCATCGTCCCGACTTAGACTTTAAGATTTTTCAACAACCCATCTGGATTGAGCTACGTGTTAAATGCGAGGTTTCTAGTCAAGTCACTGTCTCAAGAGTCAAGACACAATGAATCGACTCATGAACATAGTCTCATGGAACCTAAAGAATTAAGTCAAGGTGACCTGAAGTGTCCCAATTCTAATCCTTAATGGTTTTTTTTCTGAAATTAAGTGGATTAAGGTCTACACCAAGCTCCAATCTTCAGACTTTATTTTAGACTCGTTCAATCGTCTTGCTTATTCCGAAAAATGCAAATGATATGTACAATGCAAGAGAAATATTTTTGTGAAGCCATTTTCTATTTTGAGCTTTTTATGGATTTTTGAAAAAAAAGCTTTGCAAATTTTTATGCAGATTTTTGAAAAGATTTTGCAAATTTTTAAGGGTTTTGGATTTTGAAATTTTTAGGGATTTTTGAATGAAATTTAGTGACAGAATTGAATGCAGATATTTACAAGGGAATGCTTCTATATTTACAAGAGCGTGGATGCATTTTACACCAGGAATTTACAAGTTAAATGTTAGTGGTTATTTACAAGTTCTATATACGGGTTTTATACAACTTTTATGAGGACTTTTATTTGAGATGTTATTTACACCAGGTCTCAAAACCTTTGAAATCATTTTCACAAACACTTTGAAAACTTATTTTTGCAAATAATTTGACAAACATTTTTACAAACATTTATAAATTTTGAAAATCATGTTGCAAAGATTTTTCAAACAGTATGTATAGATTTTTCAAACTATTTTTACAACTTTTCCAAATCGATTGTAAATAGATTTTCAAATCATTTTATTTAAACAAATAAAAGAAATTTGTGCAAACAAAGGATTTTTACAAAGGTTTGAAAATATTTTACAAAATATTTTTCAAACTGTTCAAAAGATTTTTCAAGATATTTTGCAACCATTTTTCAAATCATTTCGTAAAATATTTTTAATCGATTTATTACATGTATTTACAAAGAAGTGTGTATTTACATTTTATTATTTAGCTATATTATTGAAAATACGAAAGCACGAGTTATGACTAAATTATATACAACGAATATATGGCACCCTAATAATTAGCTTGAGCTACATCCTCATAGATCAGAGAGTAAACAGAGACATAACTCGTATTAAGTATAGAAAAACCTATACTACAACGACTAAATAATGAAAGAATGTGAAGTCAACCATCCCCCCTATACTTAGGATCAAATAATCCTAAGTATAGCAGACTGTATACAAGGCAGTGAGGGTCGAGGATGGGAATTTACGAAATCATCAGCTCGACCTGTCTCCCCCATATACTTAGAGTAAGATATCCCTAAGTATTCAACAAGTTGGGAGACAAGTGAAGGATTAAAGAGTGAACAACTCGGGGCACTCGTCCCCCCTATACTTAGGATAAAGCATATTCTAAGTATAACAATGATGAACGGGTCGAGAGCGTTTCGGAAGATTCAGAAATGAGAGGATGAAAAGAAGAAAATATTTTTTTAACTGATTTGAGCTTAAGTATCTTATCCATATGTTTTTATAAACTCTTCTTGAAATACTACTTGGATTGAATCCACGACGGACATGAATGCCAGATTCTAGGTAAGGCTTCAGTTGTTATCTGTTTACCACAAAATGTTGTGCGTCAGGTGACAACTCAGATATTAATAGGATTCCGTTGTCATGCACAGTTCTTACTAAGAAATGGGCTATGTCCATTTGCTCTTCAGCTTGCCTGAAGATACGTTCAACTTTGCATCAAAAAACCAAACCTTCTGCCCATGCTCGAAAGTCTTCCTACGGATGTGCTTATCATACCATTTATTGACTTTCTCCTTTTACATTAGGTTGTTGTCGTACGCATAGTCTATGAACTCAAGCAGGTCGTTCAGATCAACTTTTCTATTCTTTCCAGCTTTCTCATAATCCAAGTTACACAAATTTAATGCCCACAATGAATTGAATTAGTTCCATGAGCAGATGACATGGTTGGTCATAGACGAGGCAATAGGGAGACATGCCTAAAGGAGACTTGTTCTTCCTATCTGGTCGTACAAGTTTCTACAGAATTGTCTTTATCAATGTTCATGAAACTGGCCGCATATGCCCTGCGACATGCAGACCGCACTGATTTCATGAATCAGTGCATTATGCGCCCTCCCGCATATGCGGCATGCATATGCCTTGCATATCTCGCATACTGCTCCAATAGGTCCAACTTTTCAATCTTCTCATTCATGTCCTTAATTTCGTAGCTATGCCTCTTCCTTCATTCAATTGTAAGAATATGACATGCATTTCTATACAATTGTAATGCATTATATCATTATTTATATGCAATGTTTTATGTTTTTCTCATGCATTGTTTTCACTAGTATATGCAATGTATCGTCGAATATTTTTATATATGTCGATTGAGGTTTTGCTCATGTAGTGCATGATGTGTATTGAAGTTTTCATTATTATGAATCATCTAATACGTGAATTTTATGGTAAATGTTTTTTGTGATTAAATATGAGGCAATTAAAAGAATATACACACCCATCTATCATAAACCGTTTTTCTTAGATCTTCTTTAACTCCACTTAGATACATAATTCAGTGGTAATGTTATTCATAGATATTTATTTGTTTTTGAATTAAAAATTTAAAAACTGCGTAGAACCGCATATACCCCGTATATGCCTCCGCATACCGCTTATTCAGTATTCGGTGACATGTCCGAACGCATACGCGTACCGCTTTCCTGAACCTTGGTCTTTATCTCCATGTTTAAACATTCAACTAAGCCATTAGACTGTGGGTAGTACGATGCTGTAATGCGATGATCGATGTCGCATTCTTTCGTCAATTTCTTGACTTCTTTGTTCACGAAGTGGCTTCCCCCATCGGTTATCAGAATTTTTGGTATCCCAAACCGCGAGATAATATTGTCTTTGAGGAACCATCTCCATATGCACTTGATCACTATTGGAGCGGAAAGTGATCTCTCTAGTGTCGTAATCCACTATTATTTCGATTATTCGAAGGAACGACCGACCAAGGATAATTGGGGTGTGGAGCAGAGTTGTGGAGGTGGTCAGAGAGGTTGGAGAACGGTCGGAAGACAATGAACAGAAACTGGAGCTCGAAGTAACGACGAACTTAGATTTTGTATTTTACGGAATTAGAGATGAAATTAAACGAAATAAAAAGCTACTCTATCCTACTGTTAGTGCTATGGATTGAAAAAGCAAGAAAAAGAGGGCTCACCTACCGTAGGATGGTTGGGAGCACAATAAGCTCCGCCTGGAGGTCCAGCAAGGGCTTGGATCGCTTCTCCTCCACCTATTGCGTGATGAAAATCCACGAGGACTCGTTGTCACTGAGCTCTACTAGTTTGGCTGGGGATCTAAGGGTTCCATGGGTCGAAGAAGGATCAAATAAAAAATAGAGGTCGGCGAGGGGTATATGTACATGCGAGGTTTGACAATGGATTCTGCTCGATTTATTGATCCATCGATCGAGGAGTTGTTTGTGCGTGAAAGAGCAAGGATCGAGGATAGAAAGTCCAGAAGAGAGATAACAAAATTAGTGAAAGCATTGTACGGAGAAATAGGGAAAATAGAGGAGATCTATCACTGACGGACGCAGAACCTTGGGGGCGAGGAGTTGATCGGGATCAACGTGGACTTGCCTCCCATTAGTCCACGTCAGCCACTAACGGACAAAACATGGATTAAATCTCTTATTGAATAAATTTTAAAAAGTAAATGATTTTATTATTTTTCAAACAATAAAAATATTTATTAATTTATGTAGTATTTTATTATAATTTTATTTATTTTTAGAAGTTAATTTATTAGATGCTAATTTTACATGTATAATTATAGTTATATTTACCTATATATGATATATTTTATTTTTATTTTGTATTTTATATTTTTTTATTTTTTATACATAATTTTTATATTTATACTTTACTTAAATATACATGTACATATTTTTATTTTATTTTTCTGACTTTATCTACATACTTAAATAATTAGGTACATGTATTATGTATAGATATATTATAGGTATTCTTTACCTATATATGGAAGTATATTATTTTTTTCTTTTTGATGGTTTAATTTTATTTTAATTATGTATATGTATTGTGAATAATATTTACATATTTATGAAAATATAAGAATGTGAAAAATGTAAAATACAGGTATATTGCACAATGAAGGTCCGAAAGTCAACTTTTGCATCTTAACTCCAAATTGAATGAAACCACCTTCATTAAATAGATAATTTAATTTTATGAACAATAAAGGTGGGTTTGATGATTTTTGAGTTTGTATGGAGAAGATATAAGTTTGGGAAGGTTTCTATGCAGCTTTTTATTCTGTGTGTCCAAGGTACAATGTGCATTATTTTTTAATGAATAAATTTTGTATTTTTCTTTGTATTTTTATGTACGAGTTTCATATAGAGGGTTTATTGATTTGAGATGTAAAAATAGGTAAATAAAATAAGCCCCAAAATGCCTATTATTAAGATATAAAATTAGGATTTTTGTACAATTATTGGCCTTATCTCCCCATATTTTATTACGTGTCGACCAAGTCATCATGATGACTAGGCCTCAGGGTTTAGGGTCATTCAATACCTCTGGTATTTTATTTCTTTTTCTTTTCTTATTCTTTTATTTTGAGATTAAATCAACGTATTTATACAATATTCATAGTATAAATAGTGAGTGTTATTTGTACAATGATATTTATATGCATTTAACTAGGGATTTAAAGCCAAAACGAGAAAATAAAGGTGATGAAAATGAGATTCATCAAGGGTATGTGCTTCTTACTCAAAAGAATATATAGATTAGATGGAAGCGGTATTTCCATAAGCTTTTCATTGAAGAAGGAAATAGAGATATCACTTTGGAAGATCTAACTAATAGTGAAAGTTACTTGAGTCATGCAAACTATAGATGAATACAAATGAAGGAAGTAGAGGAGGCTTTAAAAGGCTATGAAACCTGGGAAGGGTGTAGCATCTGATGACATTCCTATAGAAGTATGGAAGGCTCTAGGTGAACGTGGTTTGACTTGGATGGCAAATTTATTTAATGTATTTGACAAAGCAATAAAATGCCTAAAGAATGGAGGAGAAGCGTCGTGATGCCTCTTTATAATATTAAAAGAAACATTCAAAATTGTTTGAATTACCGAGGTATCAAACTAATGAGTCGTACAATGAAAATTTGGGAACGTGTGATTAAAAGAAGGTTGAGACAAGTCTCTGAGGTAAAAGAAAACCAATTCAAATTCATGCCATGTCGCTCAACTATTGAAGTCATCCACTTGTTGAGGAGAACAATGGAGATCTATAGATCTAAAAGGAAGAACCTCTATATGATTTTTATTGATTAAGAGAACACTGGAGATTTATAGATCTTAAAAGAACCTCCATATGATTTTTATTGATTTGGAGAAGGCTTATGATTCTGTCCCATGGGAAATATCATGGAGAGTTTTAGAGAAAAGACAAGTACATGTCATATACACTAACCTTATAAAGGATGTGTATGATGGGGTTTCATCTTGTGTAAGGATCCAATCTGGGAAGACTGACTATTTTGACATGAGCATTGGTATGCATCAAGGTTCAGCTTTGAGTCCATTCTTCTCTACTTTGATTATGGACAAGTTGACTAGTCACGTTCAGGATGAGATACATTTGTGTATGTTATTCGCTGATGATATTGTGTTGATTACTAGGGCTAGAGACTGAGTAAATGAAAAGCTTGAGGTTTGGAGATATGCATTAGAGACTAAAGAATTCCTTATAAGTATTAAGTAGGGCTAAGATTGAATATATGGAGTGCATATTTAACGGAAGCAGTGATGAAGGAACCAAGATGAAGATTAGCGACGATAACATCCAAAAGAAAGATTCCTTTAGATAATTGGGATCTATTTTGGAACATGATAAGGAAATCAATGATGTTACTCATAGATTAAATGCAGGTTGGCTAAAGTAGAGAGTAGCCTCTATTGTTCTATGTGATAAGAAAATACCTTTGAAAATCAAAAGAAAATTTTACAAAGCAGCCGTGAGACCTGCTATGATCTATTGATCAGAATGTTGGCTTGTGAATTATAGACATGCGTAGAGAATGACAATAGCATAAATGAAAGTGCTTAGGTGGATGTGCAGTCATACACACAAAGATCGGATTCAGAATGGTGTGATCAAAAGGAAAGTTGGTGTAGCTCCGATAGAGAATAAGATGAGAGAAGACTGCTTAAGATGGCTTGACCATTTGCAAAGGAGGTCATCTGATGTACCAGTTAGGAGATGCGAGATTTGGAATGTTGAGTCATCTAAGAGAGGGCAAGGAAGGTCCAAGAAGTGTTGGAATGAGACTATACGAAGGGATCTTACTTTTTTGATCTCAACCCGAGAATGACGCGAGATGGATTTGAATGGAGGCAAAGAATCAATGTAGCCGACCCTACTTAATGTGGGAAAAGGCTTTGTTGTTGTTGAAATATAAATTTCATGGTTGGTCCCACCTTGAGACTTCACCTTTTAATTTTTCAAAAAAAACATGTATTTGTTCTGAGATACCCCCATCTCTACTTGACATTCATGATTCATGGACAAGAATTAATGGGAGCGGGTCCCATGTTTTCTATGCTTCAATATTTCTAACCACCTTCAAACAATGAAAGTCAACATCAAAAAGATATTTCAATAATAAATATAACCAATATATAATATACAGACACTATAACACATCTTATTTACCATTCCAGCCATCTAAACATCCAAATACCTATTATTCATAAAAGAATACTCATCTTACTAAACCACGAAAGGACCTTACTCCAACCCAACTTAACCATGCAAGAGATTGGCAAAGTCCTAATTTTCTCCTCAATACAATCATCAAATATACCCTACATAAGAGGAAGAACTACCGGTCAGTGTAATAAACCTAAGTGGTACCAAATTATGTACATGAGAAGGTAATGGACATATTCTTTCATGATCATAAGAACCGAATGCAAACCCCATGTAGAACGTGAAATGTGTGGTTCTCTACAAGTTAAAAAATGAGAGACGTGTGGGAAAGGGATAAAGTATCTTTCTAGGAGTACTAGGTTAGCATGGATATAATAGATTAGGACAAGCTTCATATGGGGATTCTTCGTCTAGAAACATGGACTCATGCCAAACATTGAATTTGGAAAAAATACTATAACGAGGTGGAGAGAAGAAGAAAAAAGTGCAAGAAGTCCGAATATGGTGTGTCATGGGTAACCTTTGGAAGAAACAGATAGATGTGACCAAATGACAAAAGGTAACAAGAGTTGAAGGTAGTACTTCATCAGAAGTCCAACCCAGGTGTAACCCAACAAAGCATATGTGCTAATATCTCAACACATTTGACTGTAACATTCAATTTAATTGCAAGCAAAAGAGAGGATAACATCATTTCAGAGATAATCCAGATACCATCATAACTCATAGTGGAAAGTGCAGAAGTTGAATTTGAATGTGCACAACTGAAAGTAAACTCCATTTATCTTAGAAGATCAACAAGATATAGATCAATTGGCAATCCTCCATGAGACCTTTGCGTTATGTGCCCTACCCAACATAGCTAGAAGTCTTTAAATCATATTCAAATATCAGCCTTCCATTGATGGGATTATACATGAGATGGAGTACTGTCTAAAAGGTTCATGTGTAGAGATAATTGTATAGGGATATGTCTAAAAGGTTCATGTGTAAAGATAATTTTATAGGGATATGAATATAACTATCAAAATTCACATTCCTGTAAATATAAATTTATAGGGATATAAATGTAAGTACAGTAGTTCACAGTCCTATATATGTGAAAAAACATAACATGAATAATACACGAACCAATACCAAGAAGGGTTTGACATTTATTCGAAGATTAATCGTAAAATATTATTAGTGTCAGGTAAGTAGCTTATTAAAATATTTCAGTTTCTAAAGCAATTTAAATAACTTGAAAATATCATTAAATTAATTTTTTGAAGTAAAAATACCATTAAATTGATTTTTATAAATCAAACTGAAATAAAGATATAATCAATGCAAGAACTCTTCATTGATTCATAAAAAAACATAAATAATGATAAAAGATTGGAACTAACATAACATGTGTTACAATTTAAGCAGATTTAGAGACGAATTCGTTAGAAAAACATCAACAATGATAGAAGATTGGAACTAACATGTGGTACGATTGAAGCAGACTTAGATATGACATGAAGCTCATTAGACAATTTCCGTGGAAGATAAAGAGGGGGTTGGAAACATACATTTCTCTTGATTGGTGATAAGTGGTAATTTCGGCTCTTGTGGAAACGACCGCCAGCATAAGTTGTTTGAACATCATCATCAGCATGGTAACTAATAAAAATATCCTCAAAACCTGAAGGTTTCCTACCAGCTTCAAGATCCATGTATACACGGAGAGGTTCACCCTTTCGCCTCTGTAACAATTAGAAAAAGGAAATAACATCTTATAGATCATTGTAGAAGAGGAAAAAAGTATGTTTAAGGAGTAGTTCTTGGGCCAAATATTAACCTTCCATTCAAAGTATATTATTCAGCTTGAAAATACCTTCCCATTAAGGATGCAACTAGATTTGGATAAATTTATATATCCGGTATCTAATCCGTCAGCTATCCATTTTATGTCAATCTTGACATTTGTATCCGTATCCATTTTAACATGGATACATGTGGATATCACTTTAATATTTGCAAATGCCGAATCCGTTTACAAACACATATACGCACGCATATATATAGTCATATTAGTACAAAGTTTGCTTTCTTCTAAAAATGAGCACTAATAGAAAGAATATAATATCAAATGTGTAAAACAAAAAATATTTTGCTCAATATGAGTGGAAACACTTATGAAAATGAGAGTCCTTACAATCTAATTAGCTTTGTACTCGTTGGAAAATTTCCCTATATACATATATAATTAAATGTTTATTTACAATGTATATAACACATTTTATGTATTGTCTAATCTCTTTTCTACCGGGGAGTGTGCACCTGAATGGTGCACACCTCAAATTTTTAAACAGTACAATAAGCTAAGAGATTACACCAACCAAGATTCAAACACCGCCCATGCATGCTCGATTACATTTTCAACATAAAATCTCTCGTGGCTGAGAGGAAGAAATGAGCGGCAGAGGGTGGGCCAGTTTGGGGAGCGACGGGTGGAGGGTGGTTGCAACGTGAAAGAGAGGGTCGAGGCCTTCTCCTCGAGGCCAAGAAGCTTCTCGACCTTCGCTTCTTCATTGGAGGCCAATGCAGGGAGGCGTGAAACGCTAACCCTCTCGCTAGCGACCTCTTCTTGTTGCTTCAAATGCGGGGGTCGGGGTCATTTGGCTAGGGTTTGCAGGAACGTGGTGGTGTGCTTCTCCTGTGATCTTGAATGAACAACAAATCTTGAAAATAATCTTCAAAAACATAATTAGGGTTTCAATAGAAACCCTAGAATTGAATCTCGAATCTTGAACAAATCAAAGAACATAAAATAATCATCTTCGAGAATCGACCCACTCCGATACCATGTTGAAATCTAAGAATGCGGAAGCGATTTGATAAACAGAGCAAGAAAGATAAAGAAAGATAAACATTGACACATGGATTTACGTGGAACCCTACTCCCTAAGGAGCGGGATGAAACCACGGGAGAATGCCTCAAAGGGTCATATTGGTCTATTTAAATATCTCATTGAGTACAGGGGGTGTGGGGCTCCTTATATAGCCCCACAGACAGACCAGAGTCCCACAAGTAGTAGATGTGGGACTAAACATGAGTGGGTGGTAATTGGATCCTGGAGAGATCCAATTACCATTCTATTACATTCTCCAACAATCCACAATCTGAGCAACTCTCCGTGCATGTTCCATATTGCCTCCCAGGAAAATCAGTGTCGTCGACGTACTGTAGTAACGGAATAGAGATATCTCCATTACGGTAACATGGGCACTAACCATTTTCTGTTGTATATTTAAGCATAGCTGCCAACGTGTCAGCCACAATCACAAACAACATATGGGTTAAAGGGCATCCCTGACGCACTCCACATTGCGGCTGTAAAAAGCCAGCCTCCAGACGACCATTAACAAATACTGAGTAAAAAATCGTAGTAACACATCGCTTCATCCAAGATATCCAACACTATGGGAAGCATCTCTTCCTTAAAGACAACCAAAGAAAGTACCAATCCAAGCAATCATATGCTTTGAAAAAATCCACTTTCCAAAGTAAGCATTTCTCTTTATTTCTCTGCTCCAACGTCATTTCAGAAGCCAAGACCAAACCATCCACCATGGATCTACCTAGGATAAATGCTGACTGCTCAGGGGATATGATACCATCCATGGCACCACGAAGGCGGTTTGCTAGCACCTTTGCAATAATAAGGTAAACCGCACTAGAAAGTGCAATCATCACGTAGTCCTCAATCTTGGTCGGCACGTCTTTCTTTAGCAGCAAAAACAGCAAAGTCTTGTTGACTTGCTCAAATCCCATATTTCCATCTTCAAACTCATGTACCATTTCAATAACTTCCCTCTTAACCATGTCCTAGAATTCTTTGTAAAAAGAGACAGGAAAGCCATCCGTCCTAGGGGCGCCATCAAAATTCAACCTCTAGACCGCGGTCTTAACCTCATCGTTTGAGAAAGAGACGATAAGTGCATCTGCCTGAGCCGTCGAAATCTCCTTCACACCTCTCCCGTGCCAACCCCACCTGGCACGGGCCACTCTTCTGCTTGCCGCACGGGAATGGGCACGGATTGCCCTTCCCACCAACTGGTCCCTAGAAACCCTGACCCACTCCACCTCAATAACATAAATGTAGTTTCACCTTCTCCTGTTAGAGGCCATCGAGTGGAAACAATGGGTGTTAGCATCGTCCTCCCTGAGCCATCGTCATCTCGATCGTTGTCTCCACTCCGCCTCTGTCTTCTTATCTTCTACCACTATCCCATGCAGGTGTCTAGATCTCTCCAGCAACTACCCAAGAGCAAGCTCACATTCATCCTCAAGCCTAACTAATATGGTAATTTCTTCAAGTGCTATAACCTTACCTACACCGACGCTACTCACAGATAGCCTTGGCATAACTAATAAGGAACCCCCACAATCTCCACAACTTAGCCGCGAACCGAGCCGTCGTCGTCCCATTGACCATGCAGCCCTCCCAAAAGCTCTTGACCTTATTATCAGAGTTATTATATTTACATTTATATTCGTAACCCTTCAGGTTCTGTAACCCTTAATCCTTCGGGTTCCGTAACCTTTAACCCTTCAGGGGTATTTATGTATTTTTCCTCTTGTACTCTCTAAAGTTTTCTCTCTATATAAGAGACCCAAGCCCTATGAAATAGATATCTCATCCATCTCTCTTCTCTACATGATATCAGAGCAACGGTCCTAGACCGGGGTTCTGACCTAAAATCCCCGTCGCCATCTTCAAGCCTTGCAAAATCCTGCGAGGGCCCTCTTCTCCGAATTACGGCCCCGCGCAAGGCCCTCCAATCGCCTCTAGTACAACAGCTCAATCCAAAAGGAGCATCTCCAGCACCTACCGGTGCTACTGGAACCTCCCACGGAGGCTGCTAGGGCCATCAAGGGGCCCACAACCCTCCCGCTAGCGCTTCCCAGCACTTCCAGGACCTCCTACAAAGGTCGTCAGCCCCACAGCTACCCTTTACGGGTATCGTAGGTCTCTTTGGAGATCCAAAATTCATCCGGACCGCTGTCAGGACTCCAGATTTGTTGTTCGTTGAGGTTTTTCACCCCCTTCTTCAAGGGCAAACGTGAGTTCTAAGGCATTTTCTAGCCCTTATATGCATCCTTAGTTGATCACAGGATCTTCTTTCTGTTTTAAGACCGCCATGACACCTTCTTCTACCGAGACAAAGCCCTTGGCCACGAATATTATGGCACAAGGCACTACTATCAAACTCAAGGGCACCGAAAATTACATGCACTGGTCTCAATGAAACTTTACATTCCGAATAAAAATTCTTTAGATGAAAAGGACAAAGAGTGTGACAACTGGCAGACAAACAACTACTTGGTTATCAACCGGATGACCAACAGTGTTGAGGCTCGCATTGCTTCAATTCTCTTTAATAAAAATACGACCAAGGAAATATAGGAAGATCTCGAGCAAACATACTCCCAGAAGAAGACAAAGTCACGCATTGCAGACATTTACAGGCGAATCTGGTCAGCATCTCAGGGTGATTCCACCCTCATTGAGTACTGCAGGCATTTCTCCGCCTGTATGAGGAGCTTGCAATATTCCAGCCCTCATGTTGCACCAAACAAATATAAGAGCATCCTGACTGGCAGGTATACCACTTTCTTGATGGCGTGCATTCTAGATACCATGCAATGAAGGGGGAATTTCTTATATCAGACACACTGCCAACGATGAGGTCATCTTTGGCCGACTTGAGGAACTCGAGACATCTGATGCCCGACCTCCCGTCTTACCTTCTATAGAAAGGCGTTAAACAAAAAGTTGTATTCTATCGTAGCCCTAGAGCTCTCTTATATAGGAGAAAAGCTCAGAGGGAAAATTACATAAAGTAGACAGAAGAAATAAGAAACTACAAAATAAGAGAAGGAGATATAAATATATCAACACTTCCCCTCAAGCTGGAGCGTATATGACTATCATGCTCAACTTGGAACAACGGTGAAAAGGACCTCTTGCAAAAGCTTCGGTAAACATATATGCAATCTGATCGTCTGAAGCAACATGAGAGGTAAAAATAAGACCCTTCTGGAATAGATCATGAGTGTAATGGCACTATACTTCAATGTGCTTTGTCCTTTCATGGAAGACTGGATTATTAGCTATGAATAAGGCATGATTATCACATTTGAGGTTCATAGGAAGAGGCACCTTAATAGTTAGGTCAGTTAAGACAGACTTGATCCACATCATTTCCATGCTCCCTTAGGCTATCGCCCTATACTCTGATTCAACGCTAGATCTAGCCACAACTGCTTGTTTCTTACTCTTCCATGAAACCAGCGAACTACCTACAAACACAGTGAAACCTGAAGTGGATTTCCTGTCTTTGGGACACCGGCATAATTTGAATCTGCACATCCAGTAAGTGTGAGAGATGTGTCTCTTCTAAACAAAAGTTGATGCAGAACGAAATCGGCGTAGCGTCGGAAAATTATTTTGAACGGTAGAAAATATTTGGTAGAAGAAAGAGATGGGTTGAGAAGAGAAATTGAGGGGATGAGAGGAAGAGCGCGCCGGAATGCGCGGGGTTGAGGGGAAGACCGCGGAGATCGCGTGGAGGGAGAGAGAGAAGGAGAGGCGATAATGAGATAACTCTCAAATTTTACTTCATAATTGACCGTCTAAAACAATGGGCTACCCTCTCTTTATATAGGAGAGAGGGTTTTACAAAAATAGTAAATAACTCAAATTACAACTAATTTAATCCTAATTGACCTCTAACTAACTTAATTGGACTCTAATTATTTAATTGACCAACAATTATAATTAAAATCTACGAAATCAACGTTGAGATCACAGCCGATCTCAATTATTAAATTAGACCACTACGACCGCTAAAAACGTAAATAAAAATGATAATTATTTAATTGAATAAATGTGGCCCCATAATTTGGGGTCACGCTGCATCAACTCTCCACCGCTTTAAAAAATTCGGCTCCTGACGAATTGCGTGATGTAGGTGGATAGTTGGAGAAATCATCCTTGAATTAGGCGTCAATTTCTCCCATGGGATCATCTTCAACATTACGTTTATAATTTTTCCCAATTGGAGGGTACCACTGCAATTTTCGTACCCTTTCAATCTCCCTTAATTCCCCACCAAATTCGGCCCTTTTGTATTTAGGATTCTCAGAGGGGTCTTTTTTGCAAGTTTTCCAAGATATCCATTCCCCCAATTGAGGGGATTCGGTGGGACTAATCTCCGCCATCCCCGATAGGGTTTCCTTCGTCCTCAACAAAAGGCGGCGGGGCGCGGGTCGAGGGAGGCATCGGGGCAGGCGCGCTGCTGGCGCGGGGAAGGAGCTGAACGGGCAGGCGGCGCTGGAGGGTTGGCGGGGAGGCGGCGGCGCAGGTCTGTGCGCAGGAGGGTGGGGGGTGCATCGGCGATGCCAGGCTCGCCTCGCGACCTCCCCACGCGGTCGGAGATGGGTTTGGGGCCTCCGCGCCGAGGTACGGCTGCGGCGATGTCGTGCTCTGCTGTTGCGCCTCCATCGATGGTGACAGGTCTGTGATGGCGGTGATGCATGGGGGTCCTGGATGGCCACGAGAAGAACTTTGGCAGGGAAAGGGGCAAACTCACCCGTGATACGTGTGTTGTACCCGGCCTCTACAACCTCTTGGACAGCAAGTTCACCCACCGGCAGATCGAGGTGATGGATCTCCTCCTCCACAAAATCTCCGTCAAAGATGGGTCCAAGGTCTCCTTCTTGTTGTGGTTGTACCTGGACAGCAGCATCGTTCGCAAAAAATTGAGGTTCTCGTATTCCTCGTCCGCGGGATCTTCATCGAATATGGGCCCTTGGTCCTCCTTTTCTTCTTGCACAATAGTTGTATCAAATAGATCTTCCTTTGGAATGAAAATACCTTCGTTTTCTGCTTCGAAATCGGGTTGAACAGTGGTTGCACAGATCTGATTTTGGTCGTTGGCGGTTGAGTCGTCGATTTGAGTGTCCAACCATGCGTGCACCTTGATGCATGCTATAAGTCGTTGATGGAACTTTTTTGAGCGATGCGAACCACGAGATGGACGGTGGAGACCGAACTTCGCACACCAATAGTCGATCGGATCGTCGAATCGTAGGAACGATTCGAAATCCATGCTCTGATACCAATTGATGCAGAACGAAATCGGCGTAGCGTCGGAAAATTATTTTGAACGGTAGAAAATATTTGGTAGAAGAAAGAGATGGGTTGAGAAGAGAAATTGAGGGGATGAGAGGAAGAGCGCGCCGGAATGCGCGGGGTTGAGGGGAAGACCGCGGAGATCGCGTGGAGGGAGAGAGAGAAGGAGAGGCGATAATGAGATAACTCTCAAATTTTACTTCATAATTGACCGTCTAAAACAATGGGCTACCCTCTCTTTATATAGGAGAGAGGGTTTTACAAAAATAGTAAATAACTCAAATTACAACTAATTTAATCCTAATTGACCTCTAACTAACTTAATTGGACTCTAATTATTTAATTGACCAACAATTATAATTAAAATCTACGAAATCAACGTTGAGATCACAGGCGATCTCAATTATTAAATTAGACCACTACGACCGCTAAAAACGTAAATAAAAATGATAATTATTTAATTGAATAAATGTGGCCCCATAATTTGGGGTCACGCTGCATCAAAAGTCCTACACCTGGGGAAGATTCCAGATACCTCAAGATCATGTTAACTGCATCCATATGAACCCGGCTTGGTTGCTCCATAAACTGACCGACTCTGCTAACTGTAGATGATATATCATGCCTGGTGACAGTGACATACAACAGCTTGCCTACTAGTTCTCTGTATCATCTCTTATCCACCTCCTCAGAGTCATCATCATAGAGCCTAGCATTGGGATCCATCGGAGTAGTAGCAGGTCTACATCCTGTCATGCTCGTTTCATATAGGAGGTCGGTGACATACTTCCTTTGCGTCACTACCATGCCATGCTGATTTCTTGCAAACTCTAGGCCAAGTAACGCATCTTGCCAAGGTCATTGGTCACAAGCTGTTATCCAAGGAAATCCTTAGCTGCCTGAATGCCCTGATTATCACTGTCTGTAACAATAATGTCATCAACGTAGACCTGAATAGCAACGATACCTTGCTGGGTTCTCCTGACAAAAAGAGAATGATCTGAAATAGATTTGACAAATCCATGTTGTTCAATCAACTCTGAGAGCTTCTGAATCCAGCCCCCCAGACTCTGCTTGAGGCCATATATGACCTTGTGAAGTCTGCACACCATATTGGACCCCCCCTCTTCAGCAGCGAATCCCGGTGGATGCTGCATATAAACTTCCTCTTGCAAGTTCCCATACAAAAAGGCATTCTTGACATCTAATTGGAAAAGCGGTCAGTCACATACCACAACAACAGTAATAAGAATCCGCAACGTAGAATGACGTGCAACTGGAGAAAAGGAATCTTGATAATCCGACCCATAGGTTTGGGTGAACCCACGAGCAACAAACCTAGCCCTATACTTGTCCACAGTACCATCCGCTCAGTGTTTCATTATAAACACCAATTTGTTGCCAACAATAGATGCTCCAGGAGGAGCCTGCACAACACTCCACGTACCACGAGACTGTAACATTGCCATCTCCTCCTCCATAACCAGTCACCACTAACTACTCTGCAATGCCTCCACATAAGATCGTGGTATCTCCACGGCCGAGAGACCGACAACAAACCTCTGAAAATCCTCTAAGAGTCAAGCCAGAGAAACATGGGAAGCAAGAGGGTACATAGTGCATGCACGCCTCTTCTTTTGTAGGGCAATAGGCACATCAAGGTCCTCAGCTTCCTCAGTAGCTGAGACTGGATCATCTACGACATACTGCACTTCACGCTGCATATGCAAATCACCAATGCCATTAAATGAACTCAAATACTCAGAACATACCTGGGACATGCTAGATGATGGAGGAGGCACATGAGCACGAGGTCGGTGCTGGTAAACCTTCAGAAAGAAGGTAGGTGTGGCAGACGGTGGAGGAGGTGGCGGTGGAGGTGGGGGCAGAGGAGGTGGTGGTGTAGTAGGGCTTGGAGTAGACAACATTGAAGGTAGAGGCATGTATACCTCTTCTTCATTCTCTGAAGGAATAAGCTTGTCACCTTTGGGAGAGAAATACATAATAGACTCAAAGAAGGTAACATCTGCACTAACATAATACCTTCGTCGAACAGGGTCAAAGCAATACCCTTTTAGGTCCTGGAATACCCAATAAACACACATTTGACAACTCTAGGAGAAAGCTTGTCAGGACCTAGAGACATCTAATGAACAAACGCAACTGACCCAAAAACACGAGGCATAAGAGAGAAAAGATCCATCTCGAGAAATGCCATTGAGAATGGAATTTTTTCCCCCAGGACAGATGAGGGCGCGCGATTCACCAGGTAGCAAGAAGTTAGAACCGCATCCCCCAGTACGAATTGGCTCTGGATCAAGAGAGTCCTCGTAACATCCAAAAGGTGGCGATATTTCCATTCAGCCACCCCATTCTGTTGAGACGTCTAAGCACAAGATGTTCGATGCATAATACCATAGATTTTAAGAAATTGAAAGAGTTGAGCGCTGCAAAATTCAAGAGCATTATCAGAACGAATATACTTGACATTTGCAAAGAAAACATTCCTTATTTCATTAATAAAAGACTGAATAACATGTCAGCATCAGACTTGTTCTTAAGAAGAAAGATCCATGACAATCTTGAAAACTCACCAACAGCAACAAGATAAAACATATGCCCCTGATGGTCTGGGACATGACTTGGACCCCAAATATCAAAATAAATTAACTCAAAAAGATTATGACTACTTCGATCTTGATGACTCTCGAATGTAGACCGATAATGCTTCCCAAGCTGACAGGCCTCGCACTGAAAAATAGAGCGAGGGGAAATCTGAGAAAGAACGTAACACAACTTTTACAGAGGAAGATGACCAAATCAAAGATGCCAAACATAGGGAGATACAGATCCAGTACGAAGAGAAAAAGCACCAGCATATGGGGATTACCAGCCTATAGAGACCTTCTTGCTCATGACCAGATCCAAACACCTTGCCCGTAAGAATGTCCTAAAACACAAGAGCAGAAGGATCAAATATGGCACGACAATGTAAATCCTTGGCGAATTGACTAATGGACAGTAAATTCTTAGAAAATTTAGGAGCATAAAGAACATTCTGAAGTCGCATTGTAGGGGTTAATTGCACCTCCCCCTGACCAGTGATGGGAGAGTGTATCCCATCAGCTATCACTACCGATCTCCCTGATTGAGTTGGATTTTAAGTGCTAAACTGCCCTCTATCACCAGAAAGATGATGGGATGCTCTTGAATCCATAATTGATTCTGACAGATCTGCCATGTAATAACTAGTAAGAGCATAGGCTATACCTGATGTGGTCGTTGATGCTGAACCAGCTACCTCTGAGGATCCTAAAGGAGAACTGGTTGACCCAGGAGCATGCATAATCTCCCTGAGCCACGCTACAAGTTCATCAAATCTCTGATCAGATGTAGATGATGGACTCCCAACCTAGTGAGTCTGCTCTACAGACTGTGTTGAAGCAGGAAAGCCGTGCTTGGAATAACATATTTCCTCAGAGTGGCCAGATCTATGGCAGTAGGCGCATGGCTGACGGGGTCGACTACCCGCTCCCCTGCCATGGTTATCACAACCACGGTAGTGCGTAGGGCTCCCCCTACCACGTGAGGCAGCCATAGCTGACGAAGTCTGAGACTGTTGAGCTCCACCAGAAGATAGAGAGCATGCTCAATCTGCGGTATGCCTCCTCCATTGGAGGTATCATGGCATCGGTAAAAATCTGCGCTCGAGCAGCGTCGTACTCAAGATCTAGGGCTGCTAGAAAAACTCCGATCATCACAAATCTCTGTACGCAGAGCTGCTCTGGCGTGGTAGTCAAGGGAATGAAACCATGGAGCTTCTCAAACATATCCCTTAAAGAAGTGTAAAGGATATGGAGAGTACGTAGCGGCGAGAATGTCCCACATAGCCTTTGTAGTAGGCATTGTCCTACATGTGTCTGCATCGATATATGAGGAGATGGTTGTGGGTGTAGACTCATATCACAACCTCTCCCATCCTTTGGAGTCTACTTTGGATAACTAGGGTGATTTTAGATGATCAAATCACACCCTAGATACCCAAACGCGGAACTAACAGACGACAAAGCCCGCAGGAGGAAACGCGGGCTGCGGGAACGGAGAAGGCGGCGACTTGCACAGCGGCCTGAATCCTGGTGGAGAACCCAGAGGCGGTCCGTGAACGGTGCCGCGAAGAGCAGCGACCTGGACCGTCGATCCGGGCGACCTGCTGCGCAAGAAGGGCCAACGGAGGCGTAGGACCACCGGTTCGGGCGGCCTGGGGAAGGGGCTAACGGAGGCACGGGAAGAGGCTGGCAGAGACGTAGGAAGGGGCCGACGGCGGTGGTACCTGACCCAAACTAGGATTTTGGTGGGGTGAGGTTTCTAGGGCACAAGCTCCGACCTAGGACCGTCGCTCTGATACCATATGGAAAGGCGTTAAATGAAAAGTTGTATTCCATCGTAACCCTAGAGCTCTCTTATATAGGAGAAAAGCTCATAGGGAAAATTACATAAAATAGACAGAAGAAATAAGAAACTACAAAATAAGATAAGGAGATATAAATATCTCAACACCTTCAATAGAGAACTTTGCACACATCGCCTCACCTGGACGAGGAGGTAGATACGACTTACGAGGAAGACACAGTCGTGATCCAAGTCATGGTTGTGGACGGGAATCTGGACGAGGCCGTGACTTTGGCCGTGGGCGAGACTGTACCGCCCCATGCACTTATAGTGGTAGGTGGAACCACCCGACTGAACAATGCTGACAGAAGTTTGGTGTACCTTCTTATCACGCCAACAATATCTATGAGGATGCCTATGATGTGGAAGAGGCATCGCCTACAGCAACCTCCAGTGGCAAGACCGTTCATCATGCAGATTACCACCGCCTGATGCAGATCCCTCAGACTCCGGGGCCTACTACTACTAGTAACACTACCACTACTGTTTTGTCTACTCCTTCAGGTACAATAGCCATCTCTGTTGTCACTCCTGCTCCAGCTTAGATTACTGATTCTGATGCCTCTACTCATCTCACTGGAGAAGGTAGTCAGCTCACCTCCTCCATACCATGTACCTCTGTGAAGTCAGTTCGAGTGGCTAATGGGACTCGATCACCGATTACTACCGGAACTACGGAATTCTCTTCCAAGCTCTGACTTTCTGGGGTTCACCGTGCTCCTGATTTTCCTCTTAGCTTGTTTTCAGTTCACAAGCATTGTGCTGAGCTTCATTGTCGTTTGATATTTGATGAGTCTTATTGTTATTTTCATGATATTCGGACGAGGCATATTTTTGGTGGGGGTCATGAGAAGAACGACCTATAATATCTTGACATACCCTCGAACTCCAATTTGTTGGTGTTGCGTCCATCTCCGAAGACCTGCTCCTATGGTATATGTGCTTTGGACATCCCTCCGCCAAGGCCATCTCCGTAATGTTTCTTGAAGTCTGCTCTGAAGCCCTTTCAATGCGAAGCGTGTGAGTTCGGGAAACACCATCGAGCTTCATTTCATGTTCGTGCCTCTCCTAATACTGATACTTTTCATCTTGTTCATTGTGATGTTTGGGGACCTTCTTCGATCTGCACATTAAGTGGTCATCGCTATTTTATAGTTTTCGTTGATGATTATAGTCGATCTTCTTGGGTATATCTAATAAAAGAGCGTTCGGAGATTAATCAAATTGTAAGAAATTTCTTTCAACATGTTAAAACTTTCTTTTCTAGCATTGTTAAGATCATTTGTACTGATAATGCTCTTGAGTTAACCCAACAGGACTTGACCTCTTTCTTTGTGTCTGTGGAGAATAATGAAAAGATGAAAGAACTAGTCTTATTCAAGAGGTTTAGGGGTCCTTATATAGGACAAAACTCTGAGAGCTCAAAGGAGAAAATACATAAATGCTCCTAACAGGGTTACAAGAATATACTTCTAACACAGTGAATATTCTCCTAGCACATAGAACATTCTCCTAACACTCCCCCTCAAGTTGGAGTATATTCGTCGGTCATACCCAACTTGAAAACAATCCAGGAGAAACGCTTCTTGGGTAGTGCCTTGTGAAGACATCTGCAAGTTGAAGGTCAGTGTTGATGTGAGGAGTAGTAATCCTTCTAATCCAAACATCATCACGAATAAAATGGCAGTCAACCTCTGTATGCTTGGTTCGTTCATGTAACATCATATTCGTGGCAAGTAGCAGATTTGTTGTCACAATATAGTGGAATAGGAGTAGTGACAACAATACTAAGTTCTTGCAGAAAAGTTAATAGCCACGTGATCTCACAAGCAGCTTGAGACATTGTCATGTACTCTGCTTCTGCACTGGATCTAGATACAACAGTATGTTTCTTACTTCTCCAAGTAACAAGATTTCCTCTAACCATCATAGCATTGTAGTGGAACGTCGATCCTCTGCTGAGCTTGCATAATCAGCATCAACATATGCAATAACATCGATGTACCCATTTGCCCCATAGAAAAGGCCATACCCTAGTGATTCCTTCAAGTATCGTAGAATCTGAAGAACATCCTGCCAATGACTGTAACAAGGTTGCTCCATGTGTTGACTAGCTCTGCTCACTACATAGGAAATATCTGGTCTGGTGAAGTAAGGTAAAGAAGTTTGCCAATCAGGCTTCTATATCGAGTAACATCTTCGAAGATAGGTTCAAAGGATGTGAAGTGTTTCTTAGAATCTGCAGGAATACCAGCGGGCTTGCATCCAAGTAATCCGGCTTCCGTAAAAATGTCCAGACGGTATTTTCTATGTGAGAGATGAAAACCCTCTGTAGTGTGTAGTACTTATATACCCAGGAAATATCATAGTGGACCAAGATCCTTGGTAACAAATACCTTCTGGAGGAAGGCCTTGGTCTCTAGTAACCCTTTATCATCATCACATGTGATAACCATATCATCCACATAGCCTGTAAGAATAACAGTACCAGTTGTTTGTCTTCTGGCAAATATAGAATAATCAGATATTGTTCTCTAGAAGCCAAGAGTGCTGATCTCTGCAGTAAGTCTGTCGAACCATGCCCTTGGGTTTGTGAAGTCAACATACACACTTCCCCTCGACTTCATAACCCAGAGGTTGCATCATGTACACTTCCTCATCATGATCGCCATATAGGAACGTATTTTTCACATCTAACTGAAAGATAGGCCATGCTTTATTGGCTGCCATAGACAGGATAGTCCTTATTGACCCCATACGTGCAACCGGTGAGAATGTCTCAAAGTAATCCACTCCATATGTCTGTGTGAAACCCTTTGTCACAAGACGAGCTTTCAACCTGTCAATCGACCCATCTGGTGATTGTTTAGTCGTGAAGACCCATTTACATGCCACATGTCTAGTCCCTTCGGGACATTGCACTAGATCCCATGTTCCCTTGGAAATAAGAGCATCCATCTCATCATCCATGGCCTTTCGCCATCATGAATCCTACAAAGTACTATGGTGGTCTCTCAGAAATGGTCATGAGAGCATCTGCATATCGTCTGTCAGTGCAAGATAAACCAACAGTAGAAGTGAAATGAGACATGGGATGAGAGGTACATTGCATCGTAGTCCTATCCAGAGCAATTGGAAGATCTTGGGGATCATCCGGGACAACATTGGAGGGGACACTTGTAGAAAGCATATCATCCTAAAAAGGAGAAACAAGCAAAGGAACATCTAGTGGTGAAGATATTTGTCCGCGTTTATAGATAATGGGTGGAGGTGGGAGATCCAGAGGGATATCTGTAACATATTGACTGAAGAAACTGATCTACTCAAAAAAATGTTACATCTGCAGAGATATAATAGCGACGCCCAGTTGGATCATAACACTTGTAACCTTTTTGAGTGCGAGAATAACCGAGGAAGATACATTTGATTGCACGAGGAGAAAGTTTGTCTGTAGTGTGAAAATTATGAACAAAAGATACACATCCAAAGATTCTCAACAAAAGAGGAAAGGGTGACTCAGTTGGATAAAGTAGAGAAAAAGGGGTTGATCCATTTAGGTTTGGAGATGGAATTCTGTTGATAAGATGAACAACGGTCAGAACGGCATCACCCCAATAGATCTTGGTAACCTTCATCTGAGTAAGAAGAGAGCGGGTAATATTTAGGAGATGTCTGAGTTTTCTTTCTGTTATCCCATTTTGTTGGGACGTATATTGCCAAGAGATTTGATGTATGGTTCCGTGGGAGGCAAAGAAATCTATTAGGCCTTGTGTAAATTCCAGGGCATTATCAGAACGGAAAATTAGTATACCAGAGGAGAAGATATTCTTGACATAATGAAAGAATTTTTTGACAATTTTATTAATCTTCGAACGCTCTTTTAGAAGATAGACGCATGACAACCTACTATAATCATCAACAAAAACATCAAAATACCTATGTCCACTCAGAGTACGAATCGGACAAGGTCCCCAAATATCACAATGGACTAAGGAGAAAGGAACTTCACGATGAGGCTCAGTACGAGCAGGGAACAACGCTCGATGATGTTTCCCGAACTGACATGCCTCACACTCAAAAGACTTGAGTATAGAGAGTTCAGGGAACATCCAAGATAGAGCTTTGGCAGACTGATGACCTAGACGAAGATGCCAGAGAAGAGGATCAGCAGAGATGGACGAAGCGCCAGCAAAATCGGAGTCAGAAAAAATAGCAAGATAATAAAGATCGTTCTTCTCATGTCTCCCACCAAAGATCTGTCTCGTCCGGATGCTCTGAAAATAACAACAAAACTCATCAAATATTATTCGATAGTTAAGCTCAGTGCACAGGTTGTGAACAGATAATAGACTAAGAGGAAAGCCAGGAGCGTAGTGAACGTCAGTAAGCCGAAGTTTGGAGGAAAACTCCATGGTACCCACATTAGTAATAGGAGAATGGGCACCATTGGCAACACGAACAGTCTTCGCAACGGAAGACAGGCGTAAGGAGGTGAGAAGACTACCTTCTTCCGTCAGATTAGTTGATGCACCAGAGTCGATGATCCATGCAGGAGCAGATGTAGATATAGAGCTGGCAATTGTACCTAATGGAGTGGCCAGACTAGCAGTAGGATAAGAAGCAGGAGTGTCACTAGCAGAGTTCTGTAATAGTTGTCGATGGCGAGCATACTCAGAAGCAGTAAAGGAGGTATGACTATCACTGGAAGACTGAACATGAGAGGTGTCCACAGTATCATAGGTGTCATCGTAAGAGACAATCTCATAGGCGTTGTTGGCATTGGAAGGCATGCCAAACTTTGCCCAACATCGTTCTGACAGATGATTCAGGCGTTCGTGCATGGTGGATAGCGGGCAGTAGTAGGATCACGCCCACGACCGCGACCTAAGTCACGTCCTCGTCTAAACTCACGGCCTCTATCTCGGCCAAAGTCACAACCACGTCCTCCTTGGTAGGTCGAGCGTCCTCTAGCAAAATAGGATGTAGTCTCAGCAGACAGAGGAGGTGAAGGAGACTCAAGTTGTTGTAGTCGGCCAAAGATGATCTCAAGAGAGGGTGGAGCTGCAGCAGTCATAAATTGATCCTTTACCGGCTTGTACCGTGGATGTAGCCCTGATAAGAAACAATACACTTGCCATTTTGTGGGTCCTCCTATCTGTTTGTCACAACAAGCAGGTTGGAAGATAAGGAACTCCTCAAACAGGCCGGTGAGGAGTCGATAGTACTCGATCAAGGATGTATCTCCTTGATTTGCAGATCAAATCCATGTATAGATATCTGAGAGTCTAGACTTGGTTGTCTTCTAGGAGTAAGTGTTCTCAAGTCTCTCCCACATCGCCTTTGCAGATTCCTTATTGCAAACGGCTTTTATTCAAGGAAGACAGATCGCGGATTGCATTACTCTCGCCTCGGAGCTGGTGGCGGATTGGTTGAAGGAGGGAAGGCATGGAGTGCTATGGAAAGTAGACTTCGCAAAAGCTTATGATTGCCTTGACTGGAAATTCTTGTGGTCGGTTTTGCGGAGGAGAGGGTTCTCGGAGATATGGATCTCGTGGATGCCTCGTTGTGTGACCACGGCCTCTTTCTCAATCATGATTAATGGACGCCCGGAGGGGGGCCTCTTCCAGCCAAGAAGGGGGGCCGGCAGGGATGCCCCCTTGCTCCTCTTCTTTTTGTTATAGTTGCGGATGTACTGGATCACATGGCTGACCGTGTTATAGAGTCCGAGCTCTCAGTGGGATACTCCAAGGGCGGGTTGAGCGTAACCTTGCTGCAGTTTGTTGACGACACCATCTTTTTTATTGAGGGGGCCTTGCGGAGGTCTCGGGGATGTCGGCGACCCTTGACTTATTTAGCGAGTTGTCGGGCTTATGCAAAAATGTCAACAAGTTGAAGGTGGTCCCTTTTGGGCTTTCGGAAGAGGACGCGGATGCATGCGGTCGTATTTTAGGATCTCATCCTGGAGCCTTGCCTATTGATTACCTGTAGATGCCTTTGGTTGCGGGAAGAGCTAGATTGAGGGATTAGCTCGTGGTCGTCGAGAAGGTGGAGAAGAGGCTGGCCGGGTAGAGGTCGGCCCTCCTTTCTAAGGGGGACGCCTCGTCCTCCTCAAGGCGGTGCTCTCCTCCATCCCGATTTATTTCTTGTCAAATCGTCGGTTGCCGGTGGGGATTCGTAATCGCCTCGAAAAGCTCATACGGAGATTTTTGTGGGGCAAAAATGGGGAAGTGGCGGGAGGGATACATTTCGTGGAGTGGGATGAAATTACTCAGCGCAAGAGTGAAGGAGGTTTGGGCGAGCGGAGATTGGAGCTCGTTAATGACGCCTTCCTTCTTAAGTGGGCGAGCCGGATTTGGGGCCCTGGTGAAGACTTCTATTCCAAGATCCTGCGTGAAATTCACGGTGCTAGCGGGGCACCTCCTTCACCAGCTGATTTGGTGAGATCTCAGACGCCCTTCTGGCATGATATGCTGGAGGTTTTTTCGAGAAATTTGTCACTATTTGTGCCAATACTGGGAAATGGAGGTTCCTTCAGGTTTTGGAAGGATGATAGGACGGGGGAGGGGGGCATTGAGCTCACGGTTCCCTCGCCTGTTTACGCTGGCCGCTGATAAGGGTGCCTACGTCGCCTCTTGTTGGTCGGATGGTAGTTGGTTCCCGCCTTTCTTGCCAATTTCTCTGATCAAAGGCTGGAGGATTTTCTAGGCCTTCTGGACGCCATCAGGGATGTCGGGCGTCCTACTAACGGGGGGGGGGGGGGGGGGGGGGGGCTTTCTCGACGAGAAAGGCTTATGGAGCGATTTGTAGACCCCCGCCCGCGCGATCGGAAATAGTGGTACGTGATTGCGGTGTTCTTTTGAGGTCTGAGGCTCCCCGAGCGTCTGGGCTTTTCCTATGGCTCTTTCGTAGAAAGAGGTTGATGACGAGGGATCGTTGCGCGAGGTTGCTAGGCAATATCTCAGATAGATGCGTCTTATGCGAAAATGCAGTGGAGTCCATTGAACATCTATTCTTCGCGTGCTCGAAGGTCATTGGGGTTTGGCAAGAAGCGGCTGTGGGTTGGGCTTGCACTTCAGACTTGGCGGCATTCTGTGATTTGTTGGTGGCTAACAGAAATAGAGAGAGGGAGCTCCTATGGCCCGTGACGAGTTTGTGGGCGATCTGGTTGGGCAGAAACGCAGCTCTATTCCCAGGACAACGTTTTTACAAGGAGAACATCCTTGTTCACTGTGTGAGATTGGTAGATGATTGGGTGTTGGTTTAGTTTCCTGAATGGCTTCTTTTTGTTTACCGATTGTAAACCGCCTGTTTACTTTGTTGTTTTTTTAATTAATTGGGGCGAACACCGCTGAGTGTCTCCCCCCCTTTTTTGGGCCTCAAAAAAGATTGGAGGTTATATTCGAATCGACAATGTTGGTCATCCAAGTAATCGCCTGGCAGTTGTCTATGTACCGGGTATCGTAGTCCTTTTCTGTCTCTTTGGGTGGATCTTTAGTAAGAACCTAGTTCTTTCGCTAACCACCAATAAACACCTTGAAGGATCGAGACCATAGTACAAAGTTCTCGGAATCCTTGAGTTTGATAGAAGTGCCCTGGACCATTACAGAGGAAGTCAGGTACATGGGCTTGGGTTCAGCAGATGCTATGGTGGTTGCAAAGGTCAATAAAAGGTTACCTAGATAGTCGTAGTCTTAAGTATCATGTAGACCTAGCAATGCATCGAATGGAAGTCCAGCAGGCGGCGTAGCTCGAGGGGCGGCACGGGGCTGCGTAAGGGTGGGAGGCGGCGCGGGGCAGCACGAGGCCGCGTGGGTGGGGGGCGACGCAGGGCTGCTGGAGGCGACGTGGGGCCGCTGGAGTAGCACGGGGCGGCGCTGGCCTGCAAGGGTGGAAGGCGCGAGGCCGCTAGGGCAGCACAGGGCGATGCAGGGTCGTATGGGGGGGTGATGCAGAGTTGTTGTGGCGGTGCAGGGCTGCGTAGGGGGGGCGTAGGGTTGGTGGTGGTGGTTGGATTAGGTCAGAACATCGGTCTAGGACCGTGTCTCTGATACCATGTGGAGATTAACGAAAAGATGAAAGAGCTTGTCTTATTCAAGAGGTCTAGGGGTCCTTATATAGGACAAAACTCTATAGAGCTCAAAGGAGAAAATACATAAATGCCCCTAACAGGATTACAAGAATATACTTCTAACACATAGAATATTCTCCTAGCACATAGAATATTCTCCTAACAGTGTCCCAAGGAACGGTTCACTAAACATCATGTCCATGTACCTCACAATAGAATGGTATAGCTAAGAGGAAACTCCGACACTTGCTAAATATTGTCAAATCTCTTCTTAGTCAAATGAGTGTTCCTAAACAATATTGGGGGGATGTTATCATGATTGCAGTTTATCTCATCAACCGTGTTCCTTCAGCTGTTCTCGGAGGGGCAACTCCATTTTCCTCACTTTACCCTTCGGAGTCTTCTTTTCCCATACCTCTGCGATTTTTTGGTTGTATTACCTTTGTTCATAACTTTCATGCAGCTGACAAATTATCATCTCGTGCCATCAAATGCACCTTCGAGTACTCTCATACCCAGAAAGGTTATCGTTGTTATGATCCTATTGGATGTCGATATTATGTGTCTGCTGATGTCACCTTCTTTGAGCAAACAAGTTATTTCACACAGACTATGAGTGACATTCCTCTGGACCTCCCTCCTCCACCAATTGTCTATACTCGCCAACGTACCTCTATACCTTCTACATTAGTGTTTGTACCTTTACATGTCCCTTTTATGCAGGATGAAATGATCACTTCGAGTGCTCCCACCACTGCTACCTCGGATGTACCTAAGGAGCTTCCTATAGCTATACGCAAGCAAAAAAGATAATGTACGTACCACCTCATGTCACATTTTACTTCTACGGATGGTTTATCTAATTGTGACAAGAGATTTGCAGATGCTCTGAATGATATTTCTTTTCCAAGAGATCATTTCAGTGCAATGCAGGAGCATGGTTGATGACATGTCATGGATGAGGAGATGGATGCACTTACCTCCCGGGGCACGTGGGATCTTGTGTCGCGCCCCCCGAGAGCTCGCCTTATGACTTGTCGATGGGTCTTCACGACCAAACAGTCGCCTGATGGTTCTATTGATAAGTTGAAAGACAGACTTACTGCTAAAGGTTTCACAGAAACCTTTAGATTTGAGATCTTCTAGCCCGTTGCCAAAATGGGGTCGATACGTACTATTCTCTCTGTTTCTGCCAACAAGGCTTGGCCCATTTATCAACTTGTTGTGAAGAACGCCTTTCTTTATAGTGATCTTAAGGAGGTATACATGATGCAACCACCGGAGTATGTAGTAGAGGGAGAGCATGTATGTCGACTATGCAAGGCCATTTATGGCCTGCAGTAGAGCCCCAGTGCATGGTTTGATAGGCTCACTACGGAGATCAACACACTTGGTTTTCAGAGGACAACATCTGACTACTCTTTCTTTGTTAGACGACGGTCTACTGGCATGGTCATTCTTGTTGTCTATGTTGATGATATGTTTGTCACAGGAGATGATGTAGACAATATTCAGGACACCAAGACCTTCCTCCAGAAGGTCTTTATCACGAAAGAGCTCGGCCAACTTCGTTAATTTCTTGGCATCGAGGTAATACACACTACAGAGGGGCTCCATCTTTCACAGAGGAAGTATTGCCTCGATATTCTGACCGAGGCATGACTACTTGTATGCAAGCCATCTGGCATCCCCGTAGAAGTGAGAAAATATTCAGCATTTATTGATCCAGCTTTTGAGGATGCAACACGGTACAGAAGCTTAGTGGAAAAAAATACTCTATCTCACTGTTACTAGGCCAGATATATCATATGTTGTGAGCAGAGCCAGTCAGCATATGGAGAAGCCTTTTTACAGACATTTTGCTCGTTCGATATTTGAAGGAATCTCTCGGACGTGGACTCTTCTATGGGGTGAATGGGCACATTAATATCTCCTCCTATACAGATTCTGACTATGCTAGCTCTCCTGAGGGTCGTCGATCCACTACATGATATGCCATGTTTGTTGGGGATAATCTTGTCACTTGATGAAGCAAGAATCAGACAATGGTCACCAGATCCAGTGCGGAAGCAGAATATAGGGCAATGGCTCAGGCCACCTGTGAGATCACATGGATCGTCTCTTTCCTAACAGAATTTGGCATGTCAGTCGTCACTCTTGTACCCTTATACTACGACAACAAGTCTACCACGTACATCGCCACCAATCAAGTTTTCCATGAGAGGACAAAACACATTGAAGTTTTTTTTTAATGAACACATTGAAGTCGATTGTCATTTCATCTGTGATGCAGTACAAGGAGGACGAAACAACACTAACATCTCCACTGAACTTCAACTTGCAAACATACTCACAAAGGCTCTTCCAAAGAAGTGCCTCATTTACTTAGTATCCAAGTTGGGCATGATCGACAGATATGCTCCAACTTGAAGGGGAGTGTTAGAGTTATTATGTTTACATTTATGTTCGTAACCCTTTGGGTTCCGTAACCCTTAACCCTTCAGGTTCCGTAACCTTTAACCCTTCGGGTTCTGTAACCTTTCGGGGATATTTATGTATTTTTCCTCTTGTACTCTCTAGGATTTCCTCTCTATAGAAGAGATTCTAGCCCTATGGAATAGATATCTCATCCATCTCTCATCTCCACACTGATCACAGAATCCCTCTTCGACCAACTAGAACGTTCGAATCTGAAGAAGCTCCTAGGCCTCGAAGTCTCCTCAGAGGATCAAATGAGAGGAGTATGGCTCGAGTGTGCCCGCCTCAGGGAAGCGCCCAAGCCCTAACCAGAGGGAGTGCATCCATCAACTCCAAAGAGGCAAGGAATATGTCTATCTGTGAGCGCGACCTTGAGTTTCTCCAAGTGCAAGTACATCCTGAAGCATCCACAACCGACAAGTCGAGGTCATTCACAAGCTCCGAAAGCTCCTCTGATCCCAACTGATCCTATGGGCGTAATGTCACATTAAAATCACCCCCGTAATACGAAGGAAAACAGGAAAAGTTGTTCACACCCGTCGCAAGTCTCCAAGCAACTCATCAATGCCCACCCCATTAAATAAACCATAGACATTTGTAACCGCGATCTGCATGTCATCCATTCTCCGTCCAAGCATAAGTGTAAGCGAGTGCTCCCCAATTATCTTTTCATGTTCAAGAGTTAGTTTTTCTGCATTCCATCCAGTGACAATGCCGCCTGAAGCACCACTTAATGCAACAAATTTGTACTCCGATAAGGAGGATGCACCAACCGACCTCCACAATCCTTCATCAATACGGACAAGCTTCGTCTCTTGTAACAATACAACATCAGCTCTTGCATTCATCAGTAGGTCACGAACTCCAACCCGCTTCTCCGGCCTTCCCAAGCCTTTTACGTTCCAGAAATTATGTTCATTGAGGACAAGAAGTCTCCCTTTCCAGTGGGATAGGATCTATGCATTCCATCAGGTCCCTCTCCACATATGCCTAGATCGGTATCGATACGCCGCCCCCCAGGATTCGGATCCAGCAGTTTTCTCAAATAACGACGCCAACCCTGCTTTTCTTAGCATCCGATAAATCGGTTACAGGTCCCTCCATGAATGCTACCTCCCGAACACCCCCACCGACGCCATCAACCTCCGCCAGCCGCCTTCTTCGCCGCTCCTTATCGCCCCTCCTGGAGTAGCTCCTCCCAAGCCTCCTCATCTGTGGGGAGAGAACACAGAGAGATCTTCCACATGGGCTCCTTCGAGGTCGAGGGCGGTGATCCTCCCTACCAACTTCCGAAGAGCCCTCGTGACTCTGACCTCCACCTGTAGTACGCAAACATGGCAGACCTTCATCACATGCTGCTTCGGCCTCATGTGCGGGGCCTGTTGGAGCCCCAATTGGTACCGCAATACCTAAGCAGGCATCCCGATCGACGAAATCTTTAGCACCATCTGATTTAGCCCCGTTCGGATCAATATTATTCAGGGCTCCGCCTCGCACCTCTGAAGAAGGAGACCCGACCCGATAACCGGGATCCATCCTGACAACAACAACTGTTAAGATATTCATGTTATTTTATCTTTTTTCATATTGCTTATTTCTATTGTCTGGTTTATGTAATTTATCCTTAGAGCTTTTCTCCTATATAAGAGAGCTCTAGGGTTAGAAGGAGTACAACTTTTCTTTTTCTTTCCACATGGTATCAGAGCGACGGTCCTAGACCAGAGTCTGTGCCCTAGAATCATATCCCCACCAAAACCCTAACCCTTCACATGCGTGTTGTCGCCCAGTCTCCCCTGCGAGTTCGCCGTTGCGGGCTTGCCGGTGCTCCGCCCCCTGAGGGCTTGTCGCCGCCTAGCCCCCTTGCGGGTTCGCCGCTCCTTCGTTCCCTGCGGGCTCGTCCAACCCCTCTCGCGGGTTCGCCGCCCAGGCCCTCTTGCGCGTGCTCATCGCCGCACGCCTCCTTGCGGGTCCACCGCCCCTTGCGCATCCAGGACACACACTTCTCTTCGGCTGCCGTTGCGCATCTCATCTCAGCCCTTGTAGTTTTTAGTGAATCTTTGGGTACCTAGGGTGTAACGTGAAGCCCTAAACAATCTAGTTACCCAAAGGACTCTCCAAAAAAAAGGAATGGAAGAGGTTGTGGTATGAGTCTACACCCACAACTATCTTCCTGTATGTCAGTGTAGACGCTGATATTTCTTGTTACTAGCCTAGTCTTGAAGATTGTTGTCATCGTGTCCGACAACAAAGTTGACGTCCCATCCCTGGATGCCTTCAAAGGTCCTGCACCTATTGTCAAGATGGATGGAACTAACTATGAACTGTGGGCCATGCAGTTCATGAGTTTGATGCAGTGATGGCAAGAAGCACATTCTTATGACAGAAGAGCCACGTGACAAGACTGGGACAAATGCCTCATGGGAGGCGGATGATGCATATGCTCGAGTATGGCTATCTGGGACTATATCCATGGAAATAGCTAATGATATACTGATTCATCCTACTACAAAGGCTGTGTGGGACATTCTTGCCGTGACATACTCTCCGGAAAAGAATGAGTCGAAAATACTCCAGCTTCAGTATGATATATTCACATCGAAGCAGAATGATCGCCCTCTTCACACCCTCTATACTTCTTTGAGGGGTATGTTTGAGAAGTTACATGGCTACATACCCTTGACTGCTACACCTGAGCAGCTCAAGGCATACAGAGATTCTGTGATGACTGGAGTATTTCTAGCAGCCCTGGATTCGGAATATGATGCAGCTCGTGCCCAGATCCTCATTAATGCTACCATACCTCTTATGGAGGAGGCATATCGCAGATTGAGTAGACTATCTATATCCTCCGGTAGTACCTTACAACACCAGACATCTTCAGCTATGGCAGCTTCACGTGGTAGAGCCAGCCATACAATATATCATGGTCGAGGAAGCTCCAACCGCGGCAGAGGAGGGGGCGGTCGGGGTCGACCATGCACCTTCTGCCACATGATAGGCCATTCTGAGGAAACCTGCTATTCTAAGCATGGGTTTCCTGCGTCAGCTAGGGTTGCAGAGCAGACACAACAGACTGGGAGTTCATTTCCTGCATCTGATCAGAGGTTTGACGAGCTTGTAGCATGACTGAGAGAGATTATGCCTAGCACATCTGGATCCACTAGCTCTCCTTCAGGATCTTCTGAGGTTGCTGCTTCAGCATCTGCGTCTACATCAGGTATAGAATATGCTTTTACTAGTTGCTACAGGGCAGACTTATCTGAATGGATCATGGATTCCGACGCATCTCATCATCTATGTGGTGACAGAGGTCAGTTTAGTTGTTTTTTATCCTACTCAGCCTGGATGGTCATTTGTGATAGCATATAGAATACATTCCCCCATTACTGGTTAGGGGGAGGTGCAGCTGACTTCTACATTGCAGCTTCCGAATGTTCTCTATGCTCCTGAGTTTTCTATGAATCTATTATCAATTAGTCAAATCACCAGACATTTACATTGTCGTGCCATATTTGACCCATCAACTCTTGTGTTTCGGGACATACTCACGGGCAGAGTGATAGGAACTGGCCGTGAGCAAGGGGGTCTTTATAGACTTGTATAGTCTCTGTATGTTGGCGCTTCTTCTTCTGTCCACACTGGATTTGTTTCTCCATATATGTGGCATCTGCGATTTGGTCATCTTCCTCTGCAAAAGCTGATTCATGTTTTTCCTCAGATTTCTCCTCGCTCCACTTTTCAGTGCGAGGCATGCTAGCTTGGGAAGCATCATCGGTCCACTTTCCAGAGTCGTCAGGGTCCAAGTAGTCATTGTCTATTTGAGTTGCTCCATTTCGATTTTGGGTCCTTGTCGTGTTCCAGATCATCAGGGACACAGATTTTATCTTGTTGCAGTTGATGAGTTTTCTCGTTTGTCTTGGGTGTTTCTCCTTGATGCCGGTCATGTTATTCCATCTTTTATTAATGAAATAAAGAACATTTTCTCTGCAAAAGTCAAGTTCATATGTTTTGATAGCATATAGAATACATTCCCCCATTACTGGTTAGGGGGAGGTGCAGCTGACTTCTACATTGCAGCTTCCGAATGTTCTCTATGCTCCTGAGTTTTCTATGAATCTATTATCAATTAGTCAAATCACCAGACATTTACATTGTCGTGCCATATTTGACCCATCAACTCTTGTGTTTTGGGACATACTCACGGGCAGAGTGATAGGAACTGGCCGTGAGCAAGGGGGTCTTTATAGACTTGTATAGTCTCTGTATGTTGGCGCTTCTTCTTCTGTCCACACTGGATTTGTTTCTCCATATATGTGGCATCTGCGATTTGGTCATCTTCCTCTGCAAAAGCTGATTCATGTTTTTCCTCAGATTTTTCCTCGCTCCACTTTTCAGTGCGAGGCATGCTAGCTTGGGAAGCATCATCGGTCCACTTTCCAGAGTCGTCAGGGTCCAAGTAGTCATTGTCTATTTGAGTTGCTCCATTTCGATTTTGGGTCCTAGTCGTGTTCCAGATCATCAGGGACACAGATTTTATCTTGTTGCAGTTGATGAGTTTTCTCGTTTGTCTTGGGTGTTTCTCCTTGATGCCGGTCATGTTATTCCATCTTTTATTAATGAAATAAAGAACATTTTCTCTGCAAAAGTCAAGTTCATATGTTTTGATAATGCATTAGAGCTTTGCAGTGCTCAGCTTTCTCAATTTCTTAGGTATCATGGTATTGTGCATCAGACATCATGCGCATATCCTTCCCAACAGAATGGGTTGGCTGAAAGGAACACCGCCATCTTTAGGATGTCACCAGAACTCTTTTGATTCAGAGTCGTGCTCCTCATTCCTATTGGGAGATGACGGTTCTAACTGCTTGTTATCTGGTGCACCGTATGCCCTCTTCGGTACTTAGAGAGAAGATCCCGTTCTTTATTGTGTTTCCCGAGACGAAAATTTTCTCGTTTACGCCTCGTGTTTGTTGGTTCTGTTTGCATTTGTTCATCAACTATCTCCTGGTCTTGACAAGCTCTCTCCAGAGCTATCAAATGTGTCTTTGTTGGGTATTCCAAAACCCAAAAGGGATATCGTTGTTTTGAACTATGTCCGACGACGATATTATGTTAGTGCTTGTTGGTGGAAATGAGCAATCTGTTTATTTCATAGAACCCTAGGCTCTCTTATATAGAGAGACCCATGGGTAAATTACATAAGAGGCTGTAGAGAAAATAAAAATAAAAGAAAAGGTACACCGACTACAAATATTCTCTACACTCCTCCTCAAGATGGAGCATAGATATCAATCATGCTCAGCTTGGAAGAACATCTCTGAAAAGGTCCTATGAGCAATGGCTTGGTAAAAATGTCGGCAGTCTGCTCCTCTGAACTAACATGTGAAGTAGAAATCAAGCCCTTCTGGATCATATCTCTAGTGTAGTGGCAATCTAATTCACTATGTTTTGTTCTTTCGTGAAATGCTGGATTATTGGCAATAAACAAAGCTGTGTGATTGTCACACTGTAGCGGCATGGGTAGAGGTACATCTATATGCAAGTCTTCTAGTACTGCTCGAACCCACATCATCTCCGTGCTTGCTTTGCTCCATGGCCCTATATTCAGATTCAGCAAAGGATCTCGCCACAACAGTTTGTTTCTTGCTTTTCCAAGAAACTAGAGAGCTACCCACAAAAACTGCAAAGCCTGAAGTAGACTTACGATCCCTTAGGACACCCTGCATAGTCTGCGTCTGCACAAACTGCAATAGATAAATCTGTGTTCTTTCTAAACAGCAACCCTGAGCCTGGAGAAGACTTTAGATATCTCAGTATCATGTATATAGCATCCATATGTACCTGTCTTGGTTGCTCCATAAATTGACTCACTCGACTTACTGCAAAAGCAATATCGGGTCGAGTTATAGTGATGTAAAGAAGCTTACCCAACATCTCTCTATATCTTCTCCTGTCCACTTCTTCAGTATCATTGTCATATAATTTCATACTTGGATCCATAGGAGTGCTCGATGCTCTACATCCAACTATGCCCGTTTCAACCAGCCAATCTGTAATATATTTCCTTTAGGTCATCACCAGACCCTGTGCATTCCTGGAAAACTCCAACCCTAGAAAATATCTTAGGGTACCAAGATCCTTCGTGACAAACTGACGACCAAAAATGCTTTTGCCTTCTCTACTCCCTGAACATCATCTCCTATAACCAGAATATCATCAACATATACCATGATGACAACCGTGCCTCTAGAAGTCTTCTGAATGAACAACGAGTGATCCGCATTTGATCTTTTGAATCCTTGTCATTCAATTAGGTGGGAAAGCTTCTGGAACCACGTCCTTGGACTCTGTTTAAGGTCATATATCGCCTTGTGAAGTCTACACACCATATGATTCTCCCCCTCAACAACGAACCCCGGTGGTTGCTGCATGTAGACTTCTTCCTGCAAATCACCATACAAGAATGCGTTCTTGACATCAAGTTGAAATATGGACCAGTCACGTACCACAACAACAGATAGAAGAATGCGAAGAGTAGAGTGTCGAGCCACTGGAGAGAATGTATCCAAATAATCCACACCATAGGTCTAAGTAAAGCCTCTCGCAACTAGCCGTGCCTTGTACCGGTCAAGGCGGCCATCTGCATGGTACTTTACTGTGAACATCCATTTGCAGCGAACAATAGATGCGCCAGATGGAGCGGTAACCAAGCTCCATGTACCGCGGGACTGTAAAGCATTCATTACTTCTTCCATAGCCAATCGTCAGCAGTCAATTTTCATAGCCTATTGATAAATCCGTGGTATCTCAACGGAAGACAAAGCCGCAGCAAATCTCTGGAAGTCACCTGTGAGACGGTGAAAGGAAACCTGAGAAGCAAAGGGATAAGACGCGGAAGTCCGTCTTTGCTTCCGAATAGCAATAGGGACATCAAGATCATCGTCCATTGTACTCGATGGTGCACCCTCCTCCTACAAAGAAGAACATGTACATGCACATTATCCGGCCCATCGTTAGTAATAGCATCTGAACATACCTGAGGCGTAATGGATGCTTGGCGTGCCGCCTGAGCAGGACCAGACCGACGTGTATAGAATTTAGGTAATGGTGGGATAGGTGGTTGTGGTGGTGGTGGTGGTGATGGAGATGACGTCGGTGTGACGACCGGGACAGAAACGGGCATAGGTGGACTCAGAGTAGGAGGAGGAACATAGACATCATCACTAGATGTGGAAGAAGCCAACCTATCACCTGCAGGGGAAAAGTACATAACGGACTCAAAAAATGTAACATCAGCACTGATAAAATATTTCTTGTTTATAGGGTCATAACAACGGTAACCCTTCTGAGTCCGAGAGTAACCTATAATGACACACTTGACGGCTCTAGGTGAGAGTTTGTCAAGTCCAGGAGACAAGTGGTGAACAAAAGCAACAGCACCAAAGACACGAGGGGTAAGAGAAAAAAATCCTTATCTGGAAAAATAACAGAAAGAGGAATTTTCTCACCAAGAACAGAGGACGACATACGATTGACAAGGTAGCAGTCCGTAAGGACAGCATCCCCCCAAAAAGTGATAGGCACACAACTCTGGATAAGCAGGGTTCGAGTGATATCAAGAAGATGATGATGTTTTCTCTTTGCCACTCCATTTTGTTGAGATGTGTAAGCACAGGTGGTTTGATGAATAATACCTTTGGATGAAAAGAAACGGGAGAGAGAGCGAGTGCAGAATTCCAATGCATTATCTGTACAAACCTATTTGACAGAGGAAGAAAAAACATTCTGTACTTCAATGATAAGATTTCTAATAGCATCCCCTACTTCAGATTTATTCTTTAAAAGAAATACCCATGATACACGAGAAAAGTCATCAACTACAACCAGATGGAACCTGTGCCCATGATGATCAGGAACACGACTCGGACCCCAAATATCAACATGAAACAATTCAAATGGGGAGCTACTTCTCCGACACTGACGACTAGGGAAGATAGAACGATGATGCTTTCCCAATTGACATGCTTCACATCGAAACGACGAACTCGGAGAGATCTAAGGCAAGAGATGACGCATCTTTTGAAGCGGGAGGTGACCAAAGCGTAGATGTCAGGTGTACGGAGAGACTGATCCGGCTGAGTGGGAAGAGACGCCAGCATATGAATTCCGGACCAGACGATAGAGACCATTCTGCTCAGAGCCACAGCCAATCACCCTGCCCGTTAGCATGTCCTGAAAAATGAGAGACGATTCGTAATCTGACTAATAGATAATAGATTCATGGAAAACTCAGGAGCATGTAGAACATTCTGTAAATGCATAGAGGGTGACAAGGTGATCTCCCCTTGTCCAACGATGGGGGAATGAGTCCCATCAGCTATGAGCACTGAGCGTCCAGGTGGAATGTCTCTGTATGACTCAAGTATATCTCTGTCACGGCAGAGGTGATGTGCTGCGCCAGAATCCATAATCCAATCTGAGAGATCATGACAGGATGTAAAAGCAGTAACACTACTTGAGGTACTGGCAGCGACAGAAGTACTGGCAGATGCTGAAGCGGCAATGTCTGAAGATCCACCTGGAGAATCTGTAGATGGTTGAGGCATAATATCACGCAGTCGCGTCACAAGCTCTTCAAACCGGTGATCTGAAGTGGATGCCGACGGAGATGTAACATGCTTAGTTACACGCGTCGATGCTGGAAAGCCATGCTTAGAATAGCATGTATCCTCGGAGTGACCTGTGCGATGACAGAAAGTGCACGGTTGGTGAAAACGACCTCCTCGGCCACGAGGTCCACGTCCATGAAAGGAAGACTGACCACCTCTCCCTCGCGATACAGCTATCGTCGAAGGTGGTGGAGTAGATGTGCTGGAAGAAACAGAGATGCGGTTGAGCCTCCGATAAACTTCCTTCATAGGAGAAATGGTAGCATCGGCAAGTATCTGAGGGCAGGTTGCCTCATACTCTGGATCAAGTGCTGCTAGTAGTACTCCCACCATCGTAGCATTCCGGAAGGTCTTCTGCTGCTCAGGAGTAGACGTGAGGGGAATAGTGCTATATAGTTTCTCAAACATCCCCCGCAGGGACGTATACAAAGAGTGAAGCGGCCACCCATTATGCTTCATCGTGAAAATGTCATACTGGAGCTGTAACATCTTGGTCTCATTCCGCATGCGGCCAGTATATCCCACATCGCCTTAGCGGTGGGCTGATGGAGGACATCATTAGCAATCTCCATCGACGGTATTCCTGATAGCCAAACCTTGGCATATGAACCACCAACCTCCCAGGAGGCATAGATCCCAATCTTCTCTGCCGGCTCTTCCTCGGTAAGTATATGCTTCTTACCGTTTGACTTCTGAGACTCATGAACTGCATCGCCCAGAGCTCATAGTTCATCCCATCCATCTTGACTATTGGCGTTGGACCTTTGAATGCGCCTATGGAGGGCATATCGACTTTGTTTTCTGACATGTTGCCGGAGACGAAAAACTAGGGATTGTAGACGAGAAACCAGTGTCTACATAAACTTGATTGGATTTGAGTGCATATGTAGATTTTACGCACTCAAATCCATGGAGAGATAGCAGTCGACGGAAGAAGGAGCGTCGGCGTTGAAGGGAAGGGAACCCAGTGGTGGAGGTCCCCTACGTTGGAAGTCGGCGGCGTTGGAGGCCGGCGGCGTCGGAGGCCGGCAGCAAGGAGGATGTTGACGGCGCTGGAGAGACTCGGCGGCGGTGGAGGGTCTCGACGGTGGTGAAGGGAGCCGGCGGTGAGGGAGGAGCCAGCGACGGCGTCGAGGGTTGGAGAGAGAGAGAGAGAGGGGCGGCGGCGGGATAGGGCTTTTAGGGTTAGGGTTTTGGCTCTGATACCATGTTGGTGGAAATGAGCAATCTGTTTATTCCATAGAACCCTAGGCTCTCTTATATAGAGAGGACCCATGGGTAAATTACATAAGAGGCTATAGAGAAAATAAAAATAAAGGAAAAAGGTACACCGACTACAAATATTCTCTATAGTGCTGATGTTACCTTCTTTGAGTCTATTATGTATTAATCTCCCACAGGTGACAGGATTACTCCTTCAGAGGATAGAGAAGAGATTTATATGCCTCCTCCCCCGTCGTTACCATGTTCTACTCCATCTCCACTTCCACCGTCTCCACCGCCTCCATCTCCACCACCACCACCACCACTACCACCGTCTTCTATTTTCTTTCCACAGGTCTACCAACGAAGGCCCCAAGCTCATGCGCCTCCTCCATCATCCAGCACGCCTAAGGTATGTACTGAGCATTTGAGTTCTTCTAATGGTTTGGGTGGTTTGCATGTACAGACTGAAGTGCAGCGTGCAGATACTATCTCTACTACTCCTGTTGAGGATCTGGATATGCCTATTGCACTTCGGCGTCAGAAAAGAGCATGCACTATGCACCCCATTGGTTCTCATGTTTCCTTGGAGCGTCTATCCAAGGACTTTCAGCACTTTGTTGTGGGGTTGTCTGCTATAGAGATACCACGGTCATATCAGGAGGCCCTGCAAAGCAGTTAGTGGCGTCTGGCTATGGAGTAGGAGATGGCAGCTTTACAATCACGAGGTACGTGGAGTGTGGTCCATGCTCCACCCGGTGCGTCTGTTGTTGGCAACAAATGGGTATTTACTATGAAGCATCGGGCTGATGGTACACTAGACAGATACAAGGCCAGGTTGGTTGCTCGTGGGTTCACTCAGACCTATGGAGTGGACTATCAGGGCACTTTTTCTCCTTTGGCGCGTCATTCTACCTTGCGTATTCTTATTGCTGTGGCGGTAGTATGTGATTGGCCTCTTTTCCAATTGGATGTCAAGAATGCTTTCTTGTATGGTGATCTGCAGGAAGAGGTTTACATGCAGCAACCACATGGGTTTGCTGCTGAGCGGGAGTCCAGTATGGTGTGTCGTCTTCATAAGGCTATATATGGTCTTAAGCAGAGCCCGAGGGCCTCTCCGAATTGATTGAACGGAAGGGGTTTGTCAGATCTACTACAGATTGTGAAGATATTTGTATTTTCATATTTCATATGTGTCTCTTTCTTATTATCTTTTTCTGTTGTCTACTTTATGTAATTTACCCATAGGCCTCTCTACTATGTAAGAGAGCCTAGAGTTCTCAGAAATAATAAGCGCTCTTATTTTCTCCAACATTGTATCAGAGCAGCGGTCCTAGACCGGAGCTCTCGATTCCCAAAAAACCCAAACCCCACCTCCAACCCTCTCCTTGCGCGCCGCCACCGCCTCCTCTCCAGCGCCACCTCCTCGACTCACGCGCGCGTCCTTGCCTCCTCTCCGGCACCGCAGCCTTGCGGGTCTCCCCAGCAAGGCCACCGCGCACGTCTCGCGCACACAGCACGCTCGTCCCGTGTGCACCGTGCGCTCGTCTCACGCGCACCGCGCGCCTCGCGTGCTGTCTCCCGCTCACGCACCGCCTCAGCTTTGTCAATTGGTTGATGGGTTGGTGTGCATGAGTCTACACGTGCACCCAAACCCATATATGTTTGTGTAGACACACAAACTTTGATTTCTCGCACCCGTAGCAGTCTTCTTTCGGCAATATGTCTGAGAACAAGGTTGATGTACCCGCCACTGGCGCATTCAGAGGTCCAGCGCCTATTGTGAAAATGGATGGGACAAATTATGAGCTCTGGGCTATACAGTTCATGAGCCTGATGAAGTCGAATGGTAAGAAACATATTCTTACCGAAGAGGAGCCGGTAAAGAAGACTGGGGTGCATGCCTCGTGGGAGGCAGATGACGCGTATGCCAAGAAATCGCCAACGATGTATTACATCAGCCCATGCTAAGGCTATGTGGGATATTCTAGCGGCGACATATTCGCAGGCGTGGAACGAGACCAAGATACTTCAGCTGCAACATGATATTTTTACAATCAAGCAGAATGAGCGCCCTCTTCACTCACTGTACACATCCCTACGAGGGATGTTTGAGAAGCTCCATAGCTTCATGCCGTTGACGGCCACTCCAGAACAGCAGAAGACGTACAGGAATGCTACCATGGTAGGTGTATTCCTGGATGCCCTTGATCCAGAGTACGATGCTGCCCGGTCTCAGATTCTAGCTGACGTTACTATTCCTCCAATGGAGGAAGCTTTTCGCCAACTGAGTCGAATCACTATCCCAAGCTCGACTGCCAGCCAGACACCTTCAGCGATGGCAGCCTCCAGGGGTAGAGGTGGCTCCTCTACCTTTCGTGGCCGTGGCCCCCGAGGTTGTGGGGGTCGGATTCGCCAACCATGCAGTTATTATCATCGGCCTGATTACTCCGAGGACACATGCTACTCAAAGAATGGCTTTCCTGCATCAGCTCGGGTAGCAGAACAAGTTGAGTCTCCTGCACCTTCCTCATTGGACCAGCGATTCGATGATCTTGTTGCCAGACTGAGGAATATCATGCCTCCTGATACAACTCCTGAAGGTCGGTCAGATGTGGCCGTCTCTGCCTCTGCCAGTTCACCTGCCACGGCCAGTACTTCAGGTAGTTCTCATGCTCTCACCTCTTGTGATGGACCTATGATTACAAACTGGATTATGGATTCTGGAGCAACACATCATCTCTGTAGGGACAAAGAACAGCTGACTTCATATAGACCGGTCTCTTCAGGACGAACTGTGGTGATAGCCAATGGGACACATTCCCCGATCACAGGACAGGGGGAGATTAACTTGACACCTTCCTTGAGATTGCAGAATGTGTTATATGCTCTTGATTTCTCTATGAATTTACTGTCCATTAGCCAGATTACAAAGGATTTAAACTGTCGAGCTATTTTTGACTCATCATCTCTTGTTTTTCAGGACATACCCTCGGACAACATGATTGGCTATGGCTGTGAGCATAATGGTCTCTATCGTCTGATCCATACTCCATATGTCGGTGCATCTCTCCATTCTACAGGATCAGACTCTCCATATATCTGGCATCTCCGTTTTGGTCACCTCCCTTTTAAGAAGATGTGTCGTGTTTTGCTCCAAATTTCTCCGAAGTCGTCCTTCCAATGTGAAGCGTGTCAGTTGGGAAAGCATCATCGGTTTACTTTCCCGAGTCGTCAGAGTCGGAGCAGTGGCTCCTTGTTCGAGTTAGTCCATATTGATATTTAGGGTCCAAGTCGTGTTCCTGACCACCAGGGACACTGATTCTATCTGGTTGCAGTAGATGATTTTTCTCGCTTGTCTTGGGTGTTTTTATTGAAGAATAAATCTGAAGCAGGAGATGTGATTCAAATGTTTATCAATGAAGTTAAAAATGTTTTCTCTTCTTCTGTGAAAATTGTGCGTTCTGACAATGCATTGGAGTTTTGTACTAGAGCTCTGTCCTTGTTCTTTTCATCCCGTGGTATAATTCATCAAACTTCATGTGCTTACACGTCACAACAAAATGGTGTTGCAGAGCGGAAACATCGACATCTATTGGATATCACTAGAACCCTACTTATTCAGAGTCATGCTCCACGCTCTTTCTGGGGTGATGCGGTTCTCATAACTTGCTACTTAGTAAATCGCATGCCCTCGTCTGTCTTGGGTGAGAAATCTCCTCTCTCTATAGCCTTTCCTGAGAAGGAGTTGTTCTCACTTCCACCCCGTGTCTTTGGTTGTGTTGGTTTTGTCCATCAGTTGGGGTCATATCTTGATAAGCTCTCTCCCAGGGCTATCAAATGTGTGTTTGTAGGATACTCCAGGACACAGAAGGGGTATCGTTGCTTCGATCCGCTGCGTCGAAAATATTTTGTTAGCGCAGATGTCACATTCTTTGAATCTGTGGTATTTTTCTCTCCTACAGGTGACAGAATGACTACTTCCCATTATGTTACTGAGGTATTCATGCCACCACCTCTTGTCATACCTTCACCTCCACCTTTACCACCTCCAATGACCATTGTCCCCCCGTTACCAAAGCATTATACTCGTCGGTCCTCCTCTGCTCAAGGTCATGGCCCGTCATTCAGCAGCCCTTAGGTTGGTTCTGATAACTTTATTTCTAACGATGAGTCTGAGGATCTATTGATACAGGGAACACAGCAGGATGAAGATCATGGAGATTTGGACGTGTCTATCGCTATTAGAAAGCAAAGGCGTACTTGTGCTTCCTACCCACTTGCTTCCCAGGTCTCTTTTCATCGTCTTACAGGCGATTTCCAGAGATTTGCAGCTGCTCTATCTGCAGTAGAAATTCCACGCAATTATCAGGAGGCACTACAAGATAGCAAATGGCGTCTTGCTATGGAAGAAGAAATGACCGCGTTGAAGTCTCGTGGAACTTGGACACTTGTTCCCCCTCCTTCCGGAGTGTCTATTGTTAGCTGCAAGTGGGTGTTTACTGTTAAATACCATGTAGATGGAAGCCTTGATCGGTACAAGGCAAGGCTCGTGGCACGTGGTTTTAGTCAAACCTATGGAGTTGATTACTTGGACACGTTTTCTCCAGTTGCTCGACATTCTACTTTACGTGTCCTTCTTTCAGTTGTTGTAGCACGTGATTGGCCGTTATTCCAGCTTGACGTGAAAAATACATTTTTATATGGAGATCTACAAGAGGAGGTCTATATGCAGCAACCTCCAGGGTTTGCTGCAGAGGGGGAGTGTCAGCAAGTTTGTAGACTCCATAAGGTATATGGCCTTAAACAGAGTCCAAGAGCGTGGTTTCAAAAGCTTTCATACCTGATTGAACGACAGGAATTCAAGAGGTCAAATGCAGACCATTCCTTATTTATGCAGAAGACGTCTAGAGGTACTGTTGCTATCATGGTGTATGTTGATGATATTGTTACAGGAGATGATGAGCAGGGAATCAAGATGGCGAAAGACTTTCTGGGCAGTATATTTGTTACTAAGGATCTGGGCACCCTAAGGTATTTCTTGGGGTTGGAATTTGCTAGGAATGCACAGGGTCTTGTGATGACCCAAAGAAAGTACGTTAAAGATATGCTTGCAGAGACAGGCATGATTGGATGTCGACCTTCCATGACTCCTATGGATCCTAGCACGAAGCTATACGATGATGATACAGATGAAGTCGATAAGAGGAGATACAAAGAGATGGTTGGTAAACTTATTTATGTTACAATTACCAGACCGGATATTGCATTTGCAGTGAGTCAAGTGAGTCAATTCATGGAGCAACCTCAACAGGTACATATGGATGCAATACACATGATATTGAGATATCTAAAATCATCTCCAGGCTCAGGATTACTATTCAAGAAAGGAGATACACTCTCTGTATCCGCATATGCTGACGCGAATTATGGAGGTTGTCCTAAGGATAGGAAATCGACTTCGGGATTTGCAATATTTGTTGGCACTTCTCTCGTTTCTTGGAAAAGCAAGAAACAAACTGTTGTAGCAAGATCAAGTGTCGAGTCCGAATACAGGGCTATGGCCCAAGCAAGTACAGAAATGATGTGGGTCTGAGCAATGCTATGCGATCTACATGTAGAGGTTCCTCTACCCATGGAGTTACACCGTGATAACCAGGTTGCCCTATTCATTGCAAACAATCATGTGTTCCATGAGAGAACAAAACATATTGAGGTAGATTGCCATTACACTAGAGACATGATTCAAAAGGGCCTGATCTCTACTTCCCATGTCAGCTCTGGAGAGCAAACCGCGGACATCTTCACCAAGCCACTACCCAGAGGATCATTTCAGAAGTGTTCATCCAAGCTGAGCATGATCGATATCTATGCTCCAGCTTGAGGGGGAGTGTGAAGATATTTGTATTTTCATATTTCATATGTATCTCTTTCTTATTATCTTTTTATGTTTTCTACTTTATGTAATTTACCCATAGGCCTCTCTACTATATAAGAGAGCCTAGGGTTCTCAGAAATAATAAGCGCTCTTATTTTCTCCAACACAGATCGTACTCTCTTTGTAAAGAGAAACCAGAGAGGTATTGTAGTCATTTTGGTTTATGTTGATGACATTGTTATCACTGGCAGCGATGAACAGGGCATTCAAGCAGCTAAGGATTTCCTTGGACAACAGTTTGTTACAAAGGACCTTGGCACGCTTCGTTACTTTCTTGGCCTGGAGTTCGCACGAAATCAGCAGGGTATGGTTATGATACAAAGGAAGTACGCTACTGATCTTTTATTTGAGACAAGTATGACAGGATGTAGACCAGCTATGACCCTGATGGATCTAAATGTGAAGCTCCATGATGAATTTGAGGAGGTGGACAAGAGACGGTACAGATAGCTGGTAGGGAAATTATTGTATGTTACCATTACCGTGCTTGATATATCTTTCGTTGTGAGTAGAGTGCGTCAATTCATGGAGCAACCCAGGCAGGTGCACATGGATGCAATATTCATGATTTTGAGATATCTGAAGTCATCTCCAGGTGCAGGTCTTCTGTTTAGGAGAGATACTTCCCTCTCAATCACAGGGTGTGCAGATGCAGATTATGTTGGGTGTCCTAAGGATAGGAAGTCTACTTCAGGCTTCATTGTATTTGTTGGCAGCTCACTTGTCTCATGAAAGAGTAAGAAACAAACCGTTATTGCTCGATCTAGTGCAGAATTAGAATTTAGGAAAATGGCCCAAGGTAGTACGGAAATGATGTGGGTCAAATCTGTCTTGATCGATTTAATGATTGAAAAGCATCTTCCTATACATCTCAAATGCGACAATCAAGCAGCCTTGTTTATAGCTAATAATCCAGCATTTCATGAAAGGACAAAGCACATTGAGGTGGACTGTCATTACCCTCGTGATTTGATCCAAAAGGGGCTTATTTCAACATCTTATGTAGCGTCAGGAGATCAGATTGCAGACATGTTTACTAAAGCCCTGCCTAGAGGTCCTTTTCAGCATTGTTGTTCCAAGCTGAGCATGATAGATATATATGCTCCAACTTGAGAGGGAGTGTTAAGATATTTATGCTATTTTGTCTCTTTTTCATATTGTTTATTTCTATTGCCTGATTTATGTAATTTGCCCTTACAGCTTTTCTCCTATATAAGAGAGCTCTAGGGTTAGATGGAATACAACTTTTCTTTTCCTTTCCACAACAGCATAAGTGGGTGTTTTTGAAAGGGCGGCACCAACCCCCCCCCCTCCACCACCCGAGACTCCAGAAACTTCTATCCTTTGACCGTTTCCAAAGCGATAGGCGAGAGGTTCGCCCCCGACGGTTGCATTTCCAACGGCAATGGCTTCACCATCCCTGAGATCTGAGTCTCCTCTACTTACAACTATTGCTCCCTTGCTGCATCTTCGACTCGTAGCTCAATCATCGACAGGCTGACCTCCAATGCCACCTCCAAAATGTCGAGTCAGAAGGAGAGGCTCTCTACACGAGCCATCGCACTCCTTGGGATACACGAATGGGCTTTCGTCGAGACCAAAACATCAATATGTTGGTTGCGGCTAAGGCCATCAGAGATTGACTCCCTCGACACCCCAATCGAGGCTAGGGCCTTCTTGATCCTTGCGGGGACTTCGATACAATAGCGGGAATCCTCGAACACAAAGAGTCTTGTGTGCCCGAGTTTGCAACAATCCATCATGAGGTCTTGGCTTCCTCCAGTATATCCTCGCCCGAGTTGTATTGCTAAGGTCCAACAGCTTCTTCGTTTCCTCTTTACACATTCCCCTGTACACATCACGGTGCCTTCCAGCCGAACATCTCCAATGAAACCGACTCCCATCGTTGTTCCAATGCCAGTCATCGCCTTTGTGAGACAAGAATCTTCCCTCTTTCCAATCCCTACGCGAACCAGAGCTTCCAATTCTCCTATGTTTGACTATTCCCGAGCTCGGGGCTGCCACAACTTGCCAGTGGGGCACATGTCCATCCGGTGCCCGAATCCACCGCACACGAAGCAACGAACTGGGACACGGCACTCTGTTACTCGATGGCCAGAGTCCCCGTGAAAACATCTCCCAACCATTTTCTCGAACATCCTCCCAACCATCGCGGGCCTCTTCTCCGACAAGGATATCGTACGACATATGGTGGCACGCAGCTTCTTCTATACAAGACGTCGATCATCGCTCGTCAACCTCTCCCTATGCCTAGCCATCCTCCCTTCGGCATTCCAAACTATGAGAAGCTTGTTTAAGTCCACAGATGGATTTCTTCAGCAAGCATACTTCACCTTCCTCAACTATGAATCCATGGGGTTGCTCCATATAGATATTATCTTCAAGATATCCATTGAGGATTGTTGTCTTGACTCTTGACATCTATCTGCCAGATGTCATAGCCGAGATGTGCAGTTATAGCTAGCAATACCCTGATAGATTTAAGAATGGCTACAGGAGAGAATGTCCCATCCTAATCGATGTCTTTCCTTTGTGTGTCGCCCTTGGCTACAACACGTGCTTTGAAGGTCTCTACCGTCCCATCGGATCTCCTCTTTCTCTTGAAGATCCATTTGCACTCAATTGGGTTTGACCTCTTTAGGTGGATCTTCGAGGGTCCATACACCATTCTTGTGCATGGAGTCTATCTTAGACTTTATTTCTAGCATCCAATTATCCATGTCATGATCTCTCAATACTTCATCATATGAAGTCAGATCATCATCAGACTCTTTTGATACATGAAATCCCTACCTTACACATTGTCTTACAACCCTAGAACTTTTTCTAAGAGGTACGATCGTGTCATTTTCAATTATCTCTTCAGATTCTAGTGTGGGAACTTCATTGGTCTCGCTAAACTCGATTAGTTCCTTAACTTCATTATAGTCTTGACTTTTTAGGAAATTATCTTCCAAAAATTTGACATCTCTAGAAACAAATATCTTTTGAGTCTCGTAATCATAAAGTTAGTATCCAAAATTCTTAATGTATCCTGCAGAAACCGATATTATTATTATGTTTTGTACCTTTTCGTAATTCTTGTTTACACTCTAGACTACTATGTATTTTACCCGTGAGGTCTCTCCCTATACAAGAGAGCCTAGGGTTCCTTGGAATAATAGATAGCTCACTTTTTCCAACAAGGTATCAGAGCCCAGGGGCTAACCCTAACCCCAGCCCTAGGGTTTCTTCCGCTGCCGCCGCCCAGTGTTGCAATAGTCGGCCGACTATCCCGAATAGTCGGTCTGACTATGTGGTACGGGGGGATCCCCGACTGAACAAACCTCCATTCGGTCAATAGTCAGCCCGACTGAATAGTCGGCCGACTATTCGGCCGACTGGCCCGACTATTAGGCCGACTGGAGTTTGACTTTTGATATTTTTATTTTTTTATTTTTAATTTTCAGTTTTATGGGTTACATTTTACCACGATATCACAACAAATGTCAAATTCTATATATCTATTACATTGATTGGTACTTTTATCTTGGATTCATGTTAACTAATGACCATATATGTATAAAAATATAAGAATACATGTATTATAAATAATTTTTATATTAAAAAATACAAAACCGAATAATTCCGAATAGTCGCCCGAATACCGATTATTCTCTATTCAGTGACCCCTCCGACTGAATACCGAATACCGTCTTCTGCAACACTGCTGCCGCCAGACCCCCACCACCACCTTTCCGCCACCGCCGCCGGAACCCCCACCCCCATCACCACCTTTCCGCCACCGGTTCCCCCTTCTTCACCACCCGCCGGACTCCTTCTCCACACGCCGAAGGGCCCCTCCACGTCGTCGGGCCCTTCCCTCTTCCACACCGGGCCCCGCCTCCATGTCGGGCCCCTCCTCTATGCCGCAGGGCCCCTCTACGTCGTCGGGCCCTTCCCTCCTCCACGCGGGGCCTTCCCTCTTCCACGCGAGGCCCCCAGCCATACCGTAGGCCACCCTACGCCACCATCCGCCGCTGAGTCAAGCCCTAGGTAGGGGACTCTAACCGCCGGGTTCCCCTCCCTTACATGCCGACAGCCGACATCTACTCTTTCGTCGGCCGGTCTATCTCCATGGATTTGAGTGCGTAACGTCTACATATGCACTCAAATCCGATCTAGTCTTTGTAAACACCGGTTTCTAGTCTACAATCCCTAGTTCTTTATCTACGGCAACATGTCAGAGAACAAAGTTGATATGTCCTCCATAGGCGCCTTCAAAGGTCCTGCGCCTATAGTTAAGATGGACGGGACAAACTATGAGCTCTGGGCGATGCAGTTTATGAGTCTCATGAAGTCAAACGGTAAGAAGCATATTCGTACCGAAGATGAGTCGGCAGAGAAAACTGTGATATATGCCTCGTGGGAGGCTGATGATTCTTATGCCAAGGTTTGGCTGTTAGGCACACTGTCGATGGAGATTGCCAATGATGTCCTCCATCATCCCACTGCCAATACGATGTGGGATATTCTAGCCACTACGTATTCCCAAGTACGGAATGAGACCAAGATGTTACAGCTCCAGCATGATATATTCACGATGAAGCAAAATGGCAGGCCACTTCACTCATTGTACACGTCCCTGAGAGGGATGTTTGAGAAGTTATACAGTACCATACCACTCACGGCGACTCCTGAGCAGCAGAAGACATTTCGGAATGCTAATATGGTGGGCGTTCTACTTGCAGCCCTAGATCCTGAGTACGAGGCAGCCCGCTCTCAGATTTTGGTCGATGCAGTTATTCCTCCAGTGGAGGATGTTTACCGAAGGCTCAGTCGCATATCAGTTTCTTCCAGCACATCTACTCCACCCTCATCTGCGATGGCAGTATCGCGTGGGAGAGGTGGTCAGTCTTCTGGTCGTGGACGTGGACCCCGTGGTAGGGGTGGTCACTTTCGCCAGCCATGTTCGTTCTGCCATCGCACAGGCCACTCGGAGGATACATGCTACTCTAAGCATGGGTTTCCAGCATCAGCACGTGTAGCTGAGCATGTTCTGCCCCAGTCAGCATCCACTGCAGATAATCGATTCGAGGAGCTTGTGGCACGTCTACGTGATATTATGCCACAATCATCTACTAATTCTCCAGGTGGACCTTCAGATGTTGCTGCTACAGCTTCTGCTAGTTCGTCTGCTGCTGCCAGTACCTCAGGTAGTGCTACTGCCTTTACATCTTGTCATGATATATCTGATTGGATTATAGATTCTGGCGCCACCCATCACCTCTGTCACGATAGAGAGAGACTTGAGTCCTACAGGGACATCCCACATGGCCGCTCAGTTCAGATAGCAGATGGTTCTCACTCCCCCATTGTTGGACAGGGGGAGGTTTTCTTATCACCTTCTATGCGTCTACAGAATGTTCTACATGCTCTTGAGTTTTTTTTGAAGCCAAAAACAGGGAGAAACACTCATTGGTGTTCGCCCCAAAATTTATTTAAAAAACAAAACAACGGGAACATACAAAGGGAAAAAGGAAACGAAGCAAACAACTACATAACCCACTCATCAACCAATCTCGTTGAATGTATCCCCACGTTTTCCTTGTAGAAACGTTGCCCGGAGAAGAGGACAGCATTCCTGCCCAGCCACAGTGCCCACAGAATTGCCACGGGACCGAGGAGCTCCCGCCGAGCTCTGCTCCTGTTGGCCACCATCGAGCCGCAAAAGGAAGCCAAGTCGGACGTGCACAACCAAGCCAGCCTTGTCTCACCCCAAACCAGAATCACCTTAGGGCACCTGAAGAAAAGGTGCTCAAGGGACTCAACCGCCGCGTCGCACAGGAGGCATATATCAGAGACGGAGCCCAGAAGCCTAGCACACTGGTCTCTCGTCATCAATCTTTGCCTACGGAATAACCACAAGAAAAAGCCAATCCGTTCAGGGAGCCCGAGACTCCAAAAAAAGGCGCAATCAAGAATGAGAGCCTCCGACCGTGATGGGGGAGGCTTGCAAATCGCTCCAAATGCCTTCCTAACCGAGAAAGGGCCCAAACGCCATCCCCAATGATCCCTTCCCACTGTAGGATGTCCCACCTCCTTGATAGAATCCAGCAAGGAAAGAAAATCCTCAAGCCTTTGGTCCGAGAAATTTGAGGAGAAGGCGGGGAACCAGTTACCGTCCGACCAACAAGACGCAACCAGCGCATTCTTATCAGCCGCTAGAGCAAACATGCGAGGGAACCACGTGCACAATCCCCCCCCCCCCCCCCCCGTCCAATCATCAGTCCAGAAGGCGAAGGATTCGCCATTGCCAAGCACCGGCCTAAACAGAGAGATATGCCAGGAGAAGACCTCCACCACCCCCTTCCAGAACGGCGTGGGAGATCCTGCCTGAGTGCAGGGTTTGGCGTCCCGCCGACATCGTATATTTTACGCAGAACGTTGCTATAGAAATCCTCCCCTGGGCCTCATATTCTGCAAGCCCACTTAAGAAGCATAGTATCGTTCACATGATCCAGCCTCCGGACCCCCAGCCCCCCCCCCCCCCCCCCGCGTTCTTGTGGAGTGTAATTTCTTCCCACTCAACAAGGTGAATCCCCCCCGACTCCTCCCCATGCCTGCCCCATAAGAACCTACGCATTAGCTTCTCAAGGCGACTACGGATCCCCTTCGGCAGTCGGCGATTGGAAAGGAAGTAAACATGGATGGAAGAGAGAACCGCCTTTAAGAGGACCAGTCGCCCCCTTCTGGAGAGAATGGCTAACTTCCATCCCGCCAACCTCGCCTCCACCTTCTCAACGACCCTGAGCCAGTCACGCAACCTCGTTCTTCCCACCGCCAAGGGCATCCCAAGATAGTCAATCGGAAGAGAGCCGCAATCAGACCCCAAAGCCTGTCCACAAGCGTCAGCCTCCTCCTCCAAAAGGCCGAAGGGGACGACCTTTGATTTATCGACATTCTTGAAGAGATCGGACAGTTCACTGAAAAGATCCAGGGCCACGGACATGTCGGAGGCCTCTGCAACGCCCCCCTCGATGAAGAAAATAGTATCGTCTGCACATTGCAAAAGCGGGATCACCAAACCATCCTTGGAAAAACCGGTCGATAATCCACAATCAACAACACGGCAAGCAATGTGCACCAGGACATCCGCAGCGATGACAAACAACAGGGGAGCAAGGGGGCAGCCCTGGCGCACGCCCTTACGTGGCTGGAAGAAGCCCCCCTCCGGGCGGTCGTTCACCATGACCGAGAAGGAAGACATCATCACACAACGTCTCATCCAAGATATCCACAGCTCCGGGAAACCTCTCCTCCGCAGAACCGACCAAAGGAACTTCCAATCAAGGCTATCATAAGCTTTTGCAAAATCTACTTTCCATAGAACACCTTGCTTGTCCCTTCTCCTCCAGTCCGCAATGATTTCCGATGCAAGAGTAAGACAGTCCGAGATTTGCCTTCCCTGTATAAAAGCAGATTGGAGCGGGGATATAAGAGTCTCAAGAACCCGACTGAGCCGCAATGCGAACGCCTTCGCTACAATCAGGTATAGGGCGTTAGAGATAGCAACGGGGCGGTAGTCCTCGATCCGTTCGGCCGCCGCGCATTTAGGAAGGAGAACGATCAAGGACTTATTGATCTTTTCGAAGCCAGCATTGCCTACACAAAACATCGGAGATGACCTCCAGCACCTCGTTGCCCACTAGATCCCAAAAATCTCTGTAGAAAGCAACCGGGAATCCATCCGGGCCCGGGGCCCCATCCGCATTCAAGTCCCACACCGCAGTCTTAACCTCCTCCAAGGACACCCCCTGGCCCCTGCATCAGACCATCACACAAAGAGGGCGGCAGAGATGTAGCCCCGATCCCCGTCCACCTCCAAAGCCTGGGAATCGTCCTTGCCGATAACTCCTTAAAGTGAGCGGCGTCGCTTTCCCCATTTCCCTGTCCCCATCCACACGTAGACCATTGACCGTGATCGATCGCAGAGCATTCGAACGACGCCTCCCGCTGGCAACGCGATGGAAAAACACCATGTTAGCGCCCCCCTCCCTAAGCCAAGTACTTCTCGACCTTTGTCTCCACTCAATGACGCGCTTAAGGTCCTCAAACGCGATTAGCTTTTGAGCAAGCGAGCGAGTGGCCAACTCATCCCCCGAAAGCTCCCTACTATCCTCCAGTGCGTCAAATCTCATAGACTGCTGACATATTCACCAAGCCGTTGCTTAGAGGACCCTTCCAGATATGTTCTTCCAAGCTGAGCATGTATGCTCCACCTTGAGGGGGAGTGTAGAAACCGATATTATTATTATGTTTTGTACCTTTTCGTAATTCCTGTTTACTCGCTAGACTACTATGTATTTTACCCGTGAGGTCTCTCCCTATATAAGAGAGCCTAGGGTTCCTTGGAATAATAGATAGCTCACTTTTTCCAACATATCCAATGAAGCAACACTCTTTAGTGCAAGATTCTAACTTGCTTGCATCCATATTTTTAGCGTGGACCAAACAACCCCAAATCCTTAAGTGTCGTACACTAAGCTTGGTACCCACACCAAAGCTCATGAGGGGTTTTAGGCACATATTTAGATGGAATCTTGTTTAGAATATAAGTTGCATTCTCTAATGCATGTCCCCAGAAACTAAGAGGTAAGCTTGCTTTTACTCATCATTAATATTACCATGCCCAACATGGTGTTGTTGCGTCTCTCTGCAACTCCGTTAAGTTGAGGAGTACCTGGAAGAGTGATATTTGAAATAATTCCTCTCTTTAAGGTATTCTTTAAATTCGTCTGAGAGGTATTCGCCACCTCCGTCAGATCGAATTCATTTGATCTTACTTCAAGTTCAGTTCTCAACCAAAGCAATGAACTCTTTGAACTTTTTAAAGGTTTAATAATTGTGACGTACAAGGTTGCAAAAATCGATAGTCGGTACTTGGTCGGTTGGGTCACTGACTAAGGATTAATCGGCAATCGGACGACTAATCGGGTTTAGTCAGGCTTTAATCAGTTTTGAATTTTTTAATTACTTAAAATATATAAATCATTTTTGTATGTATATTCTTTTATATTTACATAGATTTGTACATTTTTTATATTATCGTAATGAAACAAAAGAAGAAATTGAATTTAAATAAAATGTTAAGCATATTAGAATAAGTTTGCTTTAAAAAAATAAAAAAAATGGTATCTCCAAGCAAAAATCGATCGACTAGTTGGCCTTAGTCGGAATTAGTCAGTACTCGGTCGACCACCCCACCGACTAGACTAGTCGGACCTACTAGTCGGACCAGTCGGGGGATTTTTACAACAATGGTGACGTATAAAGAAGATAAAACCATAATGTAAATGATCTTCAATAAAGGTCACATAGTATTGATGTCCATTAGGAGTCGAGGTACGAAAGGGACCACATTCACAATCAACCAAGCGCATAAATTAATAAAGAAAATATGAAATAAATAGATATTCTAGTTTATTGTATACATCCAAATAAACAAACAATGATTTCGGATTCCAAATTTGCAAGTCACGACCATCGCGCTTCAAATTAGAAAGCATTATATAACTTGGGATTAAAATTCGTTGTGACCTTGACTATTTCCAAAATATTAGGTTCAACTCCTGATGTGAATATATCATATATATTTTTCACCTATTTTGAGTCTAAAAATAAGATAAACAACTCGTTATAACAATCGAGTCCTCTTCCAACTCTGCATATGGAGAAATCTAATTTCTCGAGTCTGCACGGTCGGAATCGCGTGAAATATTTTCGCACTGATTGAGGACTTGATTAATGACTTATTAGTTAGTATCTTATTATATTATATCACTAAAAATAAGTAGCAAAAATTCAATATTTTCTAGCTACGATCTTTGATCGAAATCGGAGTCCATGATCGTTTTCGACATATGAATTTTCTCCTGAACATCACTAATTATTGGTGTGTCTTTTGGGGATGAGTCCAGACCTTCTAGACATCTTATATCCCAAAAAATATGTTCTAAACAAGGAAGAACAGCGACACCATCATATGTCACCGAATCATTCGAAGCATCCAAACAATCGTAAAAACAATGTACCCGATGATCATGAATCATGATAATATAGTCGATTGTTCGTCGGACTTGGATGTAATCCAAATCCTTCAAATCTGGCTCTGATACCAATTGAAGGAAGTTTAATACTTTGCATCACGGAAATGCAAAGAATAATCGCAAATAGATTGCAATTTCAATATGTCGCATGAACACAAGTTTTAGCATAACAGAAAAATTATGCGACACAAAATCGTAAACTCAAGGAAATAATTTCCAATCACGGTTTCTTATATTCTCCTATAATTAGGAACAGATCAGAGTTACCTCTTGAAGCATGAGTCTCTAAAAAGAAGAGACCTCCGAATGAAGTCCAATCCGAGGACTCTCCTCTCGCGGACGTAGTGATGAGTCATGTAGCTTTCCACGAACTTTGATATCTACTTCTTCTTGAAGTTGTCCATGCAAGGATGAGATCAAGATTATCTCAAGTTCCTGATTTCGACTCATGAAATCGATTTCTCTTGCACGTACGTGAAGCAATATGAAGAAGACAATCTTCTCTCTCGTAGGGTCACACCTATGAAAAGAGGATGAGGCTTGATGGTAGACGTGTAAGGCTGTAGGGAGAGGGGGGTGGACGTGTATTTGAGAGTATTCAACTATCAAGACTTCTCTCTCAAGGCAATGGAATTGGTTGAATGAATCATGCTCTCAAGAAAGGCTGAGCCCTCTCTTTTAAACATGTAGGGGACGTCCCCTAGGAGTCCTACTCCTAAAGGGGACGTCCACCGTGTGAGCCCTTGGATAATCATCTAAAGGCAAGGATCTAATCATTTACCTTCAAGAAATAGGAGTCTTATTTATCCTATTAATTTTAACCAAAATAAATTAAGAGAACCAAAAAAATACGAGTCTTCTCATCACATTAGGACTCTATGGTCTTGTCATATTTTTTGTTACAACCTCTTAATTATCATTCCATTATCATGATTTAATTATTAAAATCATAATTGGGTATTTTATGAGAGCTACCTCATAAATTATGAATCTCATTCATGAACAAAAATTAAAATGTAAATACAATTTACAGTTAATTTCCAACGTGAACCATATTCAAAAATATGCTTTGGAATAATATATGAATCATATTTATGTATACATATAAAAATTATTATGACTCGATGTTCGTATTAATTAAATACATATGATGTTGATCATACTACAAAATCCTAGATATACATTTATTCTTGATAATAACAATTATTATCATAACACTGATATCATTTAGTACAAGTCCTAATCCAATTAGGACTTGTGAGCAGATGTCTGGTTACGTGGAGATAATGTCGAGGAGATCATACTATCCATGTATAGATGATTTGAAATTTGGATAACCATCCAATTTCAAGGTTCAGACCACTTTTGGCGAAACTTAATACACTTTATCTTTGAGCTTGAGCTGAAACGATTCCTACCCTACGGGAGCTCAACAAAATGTGTTACACTCCATGAGCTCAACAAATGACTAGAGTGATGAATTCAACTTCCAACTTCATTTCTAATCGATGTCCAAACCATTTGGAACTTAGAGTTGAGCTCAAGAAGTGAGTTCACCTCCATTACCATTTCTCTTTTCAACATTTGAACATTGAAATTGAAAATTGAAAATTGGAATTGTTTCCAATGAAATTAGACTTAATTCAATTAACTCTCATATCATTAAGCCCATGTAGTGGAGTCACTAAAATATATTTGATTCCATCATTCCCTCATAATGGAAGTGTCATGGTAGATGATCTATTAAGATAGGTTCAACCCAGAGTATTCCTAATACTCTATCGTCCTTCATACTGGAAGAATTTGATATGCCGGAAGTTTAAACCTATGTTTGACTATCTCCTTCCAAGGTATATTATTAGATTTCTCAATTGATAATTAGGCGATAATATTAATCATATGATTTTTAAAAGTATATATTAATATCTCGAATTAATGTCATATTTCATTAACAAGAAGACCATGCACGGAATTCTATATGACCCCAAAATTATCTCATTTCTGAGCTCTGTCTCCCAGTTCATAAAATATGAACCTATATGATCCCTTGGAGAGATTATGCATCTCATATATCCTCGTAAGCACACCAACATGTCAGTATATGGACCTTGGTTAGGTCTTCAACCTAATGGTATGTCTAATATGTACATTCAAACATATAGATGCATATCTATCTCTGGTCAAAGGATGTATATGTGATCACGACAGTTATGATTCAAGTCTTTGTTTATCTCGACTTAATCAAGTCAACTTTCTAACTTGATTATTCCGACACCTCTGAATCTCTACTCCAATGCAGAGGACCTGCATCAAGAAGTGGGTCAGAAATCGGTCTTTAGAGAAAGATTGACATCTTCTTCTCAGACTGAAGATTATCATTAAATATCACATGTTAATGTCAATTGTGTCCTCCTAATTGCATGGTATTCAATATAGCCACGTTACATAACTCTAATTGTACAAAGAGACCTCAATTTAAGTGCATTCACTAATATTCATTTCAGATAGACATGAACACAATAACTTTTATGGCATTAATGGGTCGCCAAAGGCTTACAAGTCCATGACAAGAACCTGATCCCTGTGACAGAAAAGAACCGGGCGCTCTGGTACTCTCTTGTTGCATGCTCAAACCGTTGGCCTGAAATTGATACTAGATCTTAAAGTGGCATGATTGTCGACAGTAATAATGCACTCGTTCCCTTGGCTACGAAAGAGATCATCCATAAACTAAATGATTGCCCCCACGTGTACAAATTTGTGGATGTGTTGGGGGACAACAAGATGTTGCACCAAGACTAGCCAAGGCTTGCCTCAAGGTAAGGAACGGAGTGAACCCACTGATAGGTGATGCCATCGATATTGGGTGAAAGCAATGATCTCTACGGAAATGAGAGAAATCCCAATGTGCTACTCTGTCGGGATACGGAGGCGGTAATGATGGTTGATCTAGCCAAGGCTTGTCTCAAGGCAGAGGACGGAGTGAACCGGTTGACATGCAGTGCCATCGTTGTTGGGTGAAAGCGATGCTCTCTACGGAAATAATAGAATCCCAATGTGTTGCTCCGCTGGGCTACAGAGGTGGTAACGATGGTTGACCTCCATGTAATCGGTTTTGTGTAGCCTCCATCTTTATTACCTTCACTATAACCACCTTGATTTTTCTGAGAGAGAAGAGGGTAGCATCCCAAGTCGGGATCCACCACAAAAAAAATTATTTAACTAAAGTTAGAAATGATTAAAAGTCGCAAAAATGTCCACCACATAACCATCACCATGTACAAGCCCAACACATTCTCAGCAGAAAAGCATTTACCATGAAAGATAGAGACATTCCTTGCACACCAGATGCCCCATAATAATGCCAACGTCGAGGAACTATCCTCCTGGGAATTGTCGCAGACCACTCTGATAGAACTCCAGAAAGATGTTATTTTCACTCCGCGGCAACAAAATGTCCGACCCCTCCCAGACTCATGTTGAAGCTCTGCACCCGAAAAATAAGTGTTTTAAGTCTTCACTTTCTGTCTCACATCTCCCACACACTACTTCTCCAGTATACAACAACTTGTCTCATCGAACCTTGGTGAGTAGGTGACCATGTCTAGCAATCCAAGTGGAGATCTTAATTCTGAGCGAGGCCTTACTCTTCCAGATTATCTTGCAGTCGTGTATGAGCTCTTCTTCGCATTCATTTGAGAACGGTTAAAAAATCAATAAGCATTTTTGACTGAGAACCTACCTACCATCCTCCAATACAAAGTGGTCCCTTCCCTACGTAAAGTCCTGCATGTCTTTAAGATCTTTCAGCAACGCCAAAAAGTCTTGTAACATCTGATTCGAAAAATCCGAGATGAAAGTGGGAGTCCATGAGCCAGTCCAAACATGACTAACCACAACATTCTTACTTTGGGAAAGCGCATATAACCTTGGATACCGCTCCCCCAAAGCGCCAATTCTAGTCCAATCATCTTGTCAAAAGAGAAAACCTCCCCACTGCCAAGAACTAGTTGTAGGCGGGCCCAAGGTCTGGGAGTATCCTCAGAATGCCCTGCTAAATCGAAGAGGAGAACAACAATTTCTCCCCCTTCAAAGCGCCACCAATGCCATATATTTATCGCAGCAAACAACATACTATATCCTCATAATCGCCCCAAAGTTGTGCGACCCATTTAGTCAAAAGTGCCTTATTCATCACCCCAATATCATGCACCCCAAAAACCCTTCTGCCTTCGTCCTAGTGATCGTCTCCCAGTTTACCACGTGCACCCCTCCTTTCTCCTGCTTTCCACCGGACCAAAAGAAGCACCTTACCATATTGTTAATCTTTGTGCACACCTCCGTCGGGAGAAGTCAGTTGGAGCAGAATAAGATTGGAACTATCAAAAGTACATGTTTAAGTAAGATAACCCCCCTTAAGATAATATTCGCCTTCCATCCTGCCATCTTCCTCTCAAATCAGTCCAAAATCGATTTCCTATATGTACATCGTAGGCATCCAGCAACCAAAGGAAGCCCCAGATATATGACAGGAATGGTCACACTACTGCAATGCAGAGCTAAGGCTGCATCATGTACTTCCTCTAAAAAAGGTCAAATGGGAAACTATTGCAGACAGAGGTTGATGACGTGCGATCGTTGTGCTAGAATTTTTGATAACATCAATGCCATCTGTGTCCTTTGTAATTCGGAGGAGGAAACTATTGATCACCTTTTCTTCGGGTGCCAGTCGGTGCGTGGGATCTGGGACGATTTGCCTTGGGCGAGCGCGGACAACCTTTCTGCTTTTTGCGAGCTTCTTTGGATCAACAGGAACAGGGATAGGCGAGATCTTTTGGCCCCCATTGCGCGACTGTGGTGCATCTGGTTGGGAAGGAACGATGCTCTCTTCTTCGGTCAGCGGTTCTATCGGGAAAATGCTCTTATCCTTTGCTCTCGCTTTCTTGGTGACTGGTGTACTATGTAGGCGTTGGGTCTTGTTTTTTTGGGCTGGTGTCCTGTGTAGGCGTTGGGCCTTGTTTTTCTTCTTTTGGGTTTTCCTCTCTTTTTTCTCCTCCTCCCCCTTTTGTTGTAAGTACTGTTTTTAAATTTCATTTATACATTTTTGGGGCGAACACCAAAGAGTGTCTCCCCCTTTTTTGAGCCTCAAAAAAAAGGTCAAATGAGATGAACATCAACTTGTCTCTATTAATTTGCAGACCCAATATGTCTCCAAAAATGTCCACAGGTGCGGCACTTGCTCCTTACCATCGCTTAAAAAGATAACAGTGCCATCTCCATACTGAAGAATAGGAATGGAAATATCTTCTCTATGGTAGCCCGTGCGTTGATCATAGTCAAAAGCCAACCTCATCATAACTGCTAAAGCATCAACCGCAATGACAAAAAAAGAGTGGTGCCAATGGGCATCCTTGCCCAATCCCACGTTGAGGCTAAAGGAAGCCTCTCTCTACGTAGCCATTCAAAAGTACCACATAGGATGTCGTACTAACACATCTCAGTATTCATGCAATCCATGTCTATGGGAATCCCTTCATTACAGTGACGACCAAAGAAAACGTCAATCTACACAGTCATAGGCCATGGAAAAATTAACTTTCAAATGCAATCCCTTCCATTGATTTCTCTTCCAATCAAGAATCATTTCCAACGCTACCACCTAGCCGTTCGTCATAAGCCTTGCGGGAACAAAGGTATTCTGCTCCGGAGAAATGATAGAGCTGAGTGCACCACGCAGGCGATTGACAAGTACCTTGGTGATAATAAGGTGCATGGTGTTGGATAGAAAGGTACACTTGAGCTGGTTAATAAGGTACCATTGCGCTAGCACCCAGTTGTCTGCCATCTGCCTAACAGGAACTGTAACCTCCTTAATGGAGGTGAGGTCCAAAGTAGACAACGTGTCATGAACCTCCTAGTACATGCCACAGAGTTGTAGTGGAAGAGAATGACGAGAAAGCTCTATATGGTGAATCAAATACTCATGTGTCGTCACCGACCCATGTCTCAGCTCAACGAACTGTTTTGTTTGGTTCTCTATCAATGATCTAGATGAGACTCGCTAAGGAACTCAACTACAAACACTTCGTAAGTGATGGGCTCAATTAAATGCTTTTTGTTGGCATAACATTGGCGCTCAGCATATCCTATAAGTAAGTACTTTGCAAAAGCAACCAGGTGTGCTCGAGTGCATGAATCATCCTCATGACCTTAAACACATGGTTCATCCACAACTCAGCTTCATCTAGTGTAGAGATGCTGAAGAATGTAATACTTGAGCCCTCTGATTTGTAGCGTATATGCTCTGATGCTTCAGCAAAGCATCCAAATCCTCAGCCCCTTCCAGTTCTAGAGACATAAATTTGTGAACAATATCCTCTTCCTAGCGAGGATGGTACGAGAAGTCATCCTTTTGTTGAACCCTCTGCTCCGTCACTAATTGGCGCTACTGTGTATCGTGTACAGCATGTACCAGTAAAGCCAACTATTGTGCTATGCCAAGGTTAATTCAAGGCAGCATGGTTTTGCAAAGAAAACCAAGGCACTAATACGTATTTCTATACTTCGAGAGACACGAACATGATAGTGACACTACAGGAATCTAACATATGTGAGACAGGTTGCCGAGTATCCGTGATAAAAGGCAGGGAGCGACATAGATACTTTCTCCATGTAGCCCAAACTCTTCTTACTCAGGTGAAGGTTCCTAAGACTTACTATGGGAAGCCATCTTGATCGTAAACTACTTGACTAATAGGGTTTCCGTTGTTTGTGCTTACGAAGGATGCCACTCCCTTATCTTTGCTTTACCTGGAAACCAAGGCTTTTCCTCTTCATTTCTGCATTTTTCATAACTCTTCCTTTTTCATAACTTTTACCCTACATATAAACTCTCTTATGTGCAATCAATGGGCCTTTCTAGAGTATTCTAGAACTCGAAAAGGATAAATGTGTGACGATTCCATTACTCGTCGCTAGTATGCCGACGATGGTGTCCCCTTTTATTAAGCAGTCCAGCTAGATCACTACTTTTGTTGATGGCATCTTCCTTGAGTTCACGCCTCAAATCCAAGTCTACCAAAGGAGGAACTTAAAAGTGTGTGCGTCTATCTCTGAAGGTCTAGCAAAAATTCAGATTTTTTTTCTAAATGTTCCAAAAAAAAGTTTGCGTACGTTGCCTAGAGCCACTCAATTGCGCCCATCCCAGTCGATAACATCAAACCCTATTACTAAAACCATCTTATTTCATAACAGATTTCTAGATATCACTTGGATTCGATCATCTTACGATCGTTGAATATACAATCTGCTCTTATCGGAAGCGAACATTTCCTCAGTTCAAAAATATATTCGGCCATTCTGTTTCGCTTATCCTTTAACTGATTGTAGTTCATGTCATCCAGAGCAAGAGATGGAGAAAGAGGGGACGAGAGGAGCTGACCATACGTGGAGGCGTGGCGGTCTCGAAGAGCAAGGCGTCGGGCTTATCGGCGAGGACGCGGGACTTGGTCCAGAGGCAGGTGAGCCCGCACCGGCAGTAGTAGATGTTGTCGAGATTGTCCGGGATCCAAGTCCAGGCCTTGACGAGGACGCTGACGTGGGGCGAGCCCGTTAACTTGGAGTATTCCGAGCTACTTTGACATGGATTTACTAGATAGTACTTCCCAAACAGTAACTATTTGGATTGTTCTAGTGGGTTGGAACGGTAATTGTGATATAAGGTGTTGTTGCTTGTGTTTTGTATTTTATTATATTTGTGATGTAATGTCTTTTTTGGTATTGACATTTTTATTGGAAGGTCATTGGAAATATTATAACAAAGGAAAATATAGAGTTCATACAACTAGCTCCAATTAAGGAATGTAAAGATAGAGCTTAGTATAACTTAGAATCAAACAGAGGGAGAGGGTACATCCTAGATGGCCACTTTTTTTAGAGTAAATGGCAACCATGTGCGAGGAAAAATTGGACATGCAGTAACGAGTAAAACAGATAAATCTTTTTTTCATTATTTACGTAAAAAAGTCGATTTTGCATTATTTACTAAAAGGCCTACAAGCGTAGTTTCTTTATCAAGAGCGGTTATCATGCATAAGCAAGAGCAGCAAGATGCATGTTGCTCCATGCTCGTTGTAAAGGAGTCTAGTAGTGTTAAAAAAATTCACATGGCATTATTGTAGAATGTACTAAAAATAGTATTTAAATTTTTGAATATTGAGCCCCAAATAACACTCAACACAATCACATAATGTGCATTCCATATATCGAGAGCATTATCTAAATACGTCTAATTCAATCAAACAACATTTCATTAATTCAAAGATATTTATCTCAAGTGCATTTAAAAAAATACATCCATATTATTTGTATTTACAAATATGTTGCAATTTAATTGCTCTTTACAATGGTGAGTATGATTTAGGTAATCTACATTGGAAATAAAAAATTGACTTGCATGATGGATATGTGCAATCTGTGGAGCACCCTCTCAGTTGAGTGGTGGCAACAAGAAGGGTGTGATAAACCAACATCAACCTCTGGCATCCATTTTTTAATGCAAGAGATATAAAAGGAACATAAGAAAGTTCCACATTCATGAATTGGAGTTTCAATTCCAAATATGATTAGGGTAATTTTGTATGTTGTTGCGAAACCTCTTCGAGATCATATGGTTTGCGCAGGGCTTTATACTTTCTCAATGCACTCCACATCGTCCTCATATATTGGTGTGTCTCTAAGAAGCAACTTCAGCACCATATCATCTATCAGCCCCTTCACACTTAGGTCCATCTCTGAATTATCATTGGAGGGATTTTTCTATTAAGTGGTGTGCATCAGCAATAACTCAACTAATTCGCTCATCTGCTCCTGCAAGGGAAACGATTTCATCAAATTGTAGCACCTATATGTTCAAAATTATTTTTCTTGAAGGAAAAGAGATTTTGAGAGCTTATAATATAGTCGAGGCACATATGTGGCAATAGCATTCGAATATGATAGCCATGACATGTAATCATTAATGACATCAAGAGATGTCGATAATATTGGGCTTGACAATAACATGTAATCCATGTGATTATTCCATCTATTGAGTTACACAACTAGGTACTCGACTCATCCATTTTTTTCAACATATCAAGAGTGTGGTTTGTGTAACATTCGTATACACTTACAAAATCTAATGCCTCAGCATGACGTTTATAAAAATATCCAATGTAAGTATAATATTTTTAAAAACTAAAATGTTGTTGTTAGCCTTCTTGCATCTTTTAAAACAACAGTGTAGCTCTCTAAAAATTTGTTGTCATATATCTATATTGGTATCCACCATCAAATACTATAGCTCATTATTCTTTGGAGAAGTTGTGGGTGCCAACCATTTCGATGCATTCCCATTCTATTCTTTCAATGTCTCGTATGTGTATTCTAGTTGAATTGTAAATACACTTTACCAATTCTTAATGTTATTGGGAACACGACGATGATAAAAATGGCAAAACATACATAGATGTCAAAATTGAGCTTCAGGTTGGAGTATACCAAAATGAATTGAGTTCGGTCAAATAACATAAAATTGGTCGTAAGATCCCCAAAATCATGAACATGGATTTTCTCCAAAAATCATATCCAACTCTCTACATTCTCCTCATTTACGAATGCAAAAGCAAGAGTAATAATGTGATTAGATGCATCACAACCACACATGATGAGGGTAATCAGCTTGTAGTTATTTCGATTTTCTACTTGCTGCTTCAACTACAACTTCAGCTCTATTCATTGGTTTGAACGATACTGACTTGAAATATATATGTCCTAAATGAACAGCATCAAAAGGCGGGTGATGAATCCATGATTCATTAACATTCTTTCTGCATTTTATCTTAAAACCCTTAACAAATACATGTAAATATTCATTAATTTCTATCTTTTACCAAAACTACATTCATGAATAAAAATGTACTTTTATGCATCGAAAATATGTAAATAATTAAAAGAATAAAAATAAAGAAAACAAAAAGAAGGCAGATTGTAAATATGTATATATGTACAATATGACTTATAAAAATATAAATATAGTCGCAAGATATATTTATATACCCTAACTTCCAAGATCAAGTCAGCACAGATTGGTCGATAAACGAATAAGTAGGAGGAGATAAGGAAAGAAAATCATGAAAGGGATTAATTATAACTTCACACATTCTTCATTAATTAACAAATAATTATCAAATCTTCAAAGATTTTTAATTAATTCATATGTGCATATTTTTCATCGAACTTTTTTTAAATTATTTCTAAAATGTATACAAAAATATAAAAAATAAGTTAAAAATACTTGGTTGTATATATGTCAAGAAATCCAACTTTTAAATTGTTAAATTCTCAACTTCTGAATATCATAACTTTCTCATACGAACTCCAATTTCATCTACTCACCGTTAAAGTTCATAAAATAATATTCTCTAATTAATGGAGGTGATTTTATTAAAATCGAAGTCCATTTGCAAAAAGTCAATTTTGGGACCCAACGATAGTTGGGTTTCTGGGCTATTAGAATACATTATTTACAGTTTTATTAATTTTACAATTTTTTAATTATTTGTTTGATCGTGTATTTTAATCATGATTTATTTCAGTATTTTTTGACACTATTTAACATTTTAAATAAATCAAATACCCTAATTATAGATGAAATTGAATTGCAGATGATATACATGTATTTATTAATGTATTTAAATTAATTTATTAAAACCTGGAAAATTTCACTTACACTTTATTTATATCCTATTAATTATAAAATATAAAATTCACATGTTATGTATTAAATTATCAAATTAAAAATACAACATCCATTTATCAAGTATTATTTATACCTATTTATTAGTATAATATTTATATTTCATTAAATATTTATTAATTATCAAAATAAATTATCCTATAATTTAGATAATTTAATTGTCTACATTTTTATACTTTTCAAAATAATCTTGTTTAGTATTTAATATCTATTTTATAAAACATTTATGGTTTGGAATTTTGTGGTGTTGACACGCGTTAGCATCACATTCATCTTCCCCAAGAATTTGTTTCAACGGTCTGCTCCACGTGGTAACGACCCTACATTCACCAATTCCTACAGTCCTATATTTGCACCAAAAAAATATTCTAAATCGTAGATTTGGTAGATCAATCATCCACCATCCACACCCAATCTTAATTTTGCTTCAACAACCTTAAATTTGTCCTATGAAAAACACCAAAGTTGGCATTAAACAATAACTCCCACCAAATCCAGTTCCAACTGACTAACGCCCCAACTTCCAAGCCTTGTAGAGAGCTCCTCGGGTGACAGACGATGGAGATTTTCCGCCCCCATGGAAGAGGGATGATCGGAAAGGAGTCCAAGGTGATTTGTTCACCTTGAATTGCCTCTATTTGGATGGCATAGAGCCACGAAGTCCACCGCTTTGCTAGCGACGACCTGAAGGAAATACACCTTATTTACCACGTGACTTCCTTCATCGATTTTTAATCACTTTTTAGTGTAGTTAATCACCCATCTTAGTACCCATTACCACATAGATTAGATGTATCACAAAACCCCCTATCTTTGCGTGGTGAAATTCTTCCTCAAATCAATCAGTCAGTGACTTTTCCCTAAGCCTAGACCGCTAAATAGTCCTACCTGAAAAAAGATTTCCTCGTCTGTTCTCCTAGTAGGCATTGTAGGGCAGTCAAGACGATATTGAGATGGGCCCTTAAGAACTAGTCTTTCTTAGCCATTAGTCCTTACTTGATGTCACTACGGGAAGATCTGAAGACATCAACCATAGTGCATTCTTTCGATGAAAGACCTGACTACTCATTTGTTAACGGTAAACGAATCGACGAGTACCAGAGGCTACTTACCTGAAAAACGTTCAATCCACAGAGAAATCCTAGGTCCCTCTATCTATAAAGCTGTCTTGCTGCTTGTAGCGCTGCTTAACGAGCTTAGGGGTGGCCGACCACTACATAAACCGCTGGCGGAGAAAGCTCGAAGAGTCGATGTCTGGTATGCCAACGGGTAAAAGAAAACACCTATTGAACCGATCACAAGAATACCAGTTACAGTACCTATCAGCCAAAGAGGAATCCTTCCAGTAGTATCGGCCATGTTCGCAATTATCTAAATATGTTCTCAAAAGTCAGAGTGCGTCGTATATATACGCGGGGGATTCCCCATTAGAGGCCCTTCGTCAGCGGCGGCCGGGAATCGCCGCCTTCTAGACCTCCGCTACAGGGCTCGAATTCGATTGGAAGAGAGTTGCGATCCTGCATCGCCCGCACCGTCAACTGACTTTTCTTATTCAGCGCCAGAAGCAGGACAAGCTCCAGTGGTTGATCTAGTGGGTCAATAAATGGTAGTAGTTGCTGACTCGCTCTAGTCTGTGAAAGAAAGGAGGACAGGAAGACCGCGTCAAATTCCAAACAAAATTTCAAGATTTTTGTGGCTTGTTCTAAACTCTTGCGCGTGGCATCTTTATCTCAATTTTTATACTGATTACAAGGCGAATCGAGTCTCGATTGTACTTGCAAAGTGCACGGATTGAAGGGCGAACTGTTGGGTCAAATCCATTTATCAGATATTGCTGGATCGAAGTTCAAGGAGCGCTAATGGCTAAGGAGTTGGCTGACTATTGCATCCTAATTCGAAGCTTCTCGCGCATCATCACCTTCAATCTCGCAGTAGGAGTGCTCGAAAGTGGATGGAGGTCTGATTAATACTCATTCATCACTCTTTATTCTTTTATTTTAGCTAAATATCTTGGCAAAACATCATGCATATAGTTGTAAATACAATAAATTATCAATAAGCATGCATTTATTAATATTTAATAATTAGCATGTATTTGTGCAAAAATAAAAGAATAAAGAATAAAAGAAAAAGAAGGAAATATTTAGAATAAATATTGAGTGACCTGAATCCAAGAGAGGGTCCAAAATGGGCCTGATCGCCAAATAAAATAAGTAGAGAGAGATAGGGTCACTCTACCTTGTACATACTCATTCCTCTATGTATATATTTTATTTTTACAAAAATTAAAATAAAAAGGTATTTTTATCTCCTTGTGTATATCTCTAAAAACAAAACAAAAATTAGAAAAATAAAAATAAAATTCTCTCTCTATCACCTTGTACATAATACATGTATATATGTATCATATGTCTATTTATTTTCCACTTTTACATAAATAATAAAAATAAAATAAAAATTATTTTATACTCCAAATAATATATTGTAAATAAATAAAATATAAAATTGATGTATTTATGCAAAAATAAGAAAATAAAAATAAATGTACTAAATACATAGGTAATTTATACCTGTATATAGTATAATATACTATATATACCATAATTTATTTTTCATAAAAATAAATAAAAATCAAAGAAAAATAGTTTAGAAAATAAGAAATATTTTCCATTTTGAACACTTTTTATTTTGAAATCATTTTCTATTTTAAATTTATTTTACAAATCTTTTTAATCGGGCTATTTTCTTATTAGTCCAGGAGGGATGTTGACCCCGGTAAACTACCCCTCTCGGACCCTCTCGCACCTGGATCCGACTCACGCCCCGTCTTCTCCCATTTTTCTCGATCGGATCCAGCTCACTCAGCCCCGATTCTCATGCCCGTATCTCCCCAGTGGATCAGTGATCCTTGAGGATCCCAAGGGAGTCGCGGATCGACCTCGGATTGTGCACCCTTGCCCGATTTCTCCGACCACCTGTAGCATGCTATATAATCTTCCATCACCTCCCCTGTTCACCAGCTCGTGCAGGACACCTTTCTGCTACCCTAGAATCCTTCGCCTTGGTGACAGCAATCGGAGGAGACCCTTGGTGATCGGAGAGGAGCGTTGCAGCCGACGCTCAAGACTCGTGGACGGAGCGCCGCCGCGACGAGCCTCCCCTGCCATCCACAGCGAGGTCGAGGCAAAGACCATCATCGACAGCACCCCTGGAGCTCAGGATTCAGTTAGGACCTTCATGTATCCATCTCATAGTCCTTAGCTCCGTTATCCTTCGAATCTTTCATTTGTGCTCGTCCGTCGCTCCGCCAGCTCCGACCAGCCGGTCGGAGCTTCATCGCACCCATCTACCCGCTTCGATCAGCACCCCAACGCACTCTCCATCTTCCCTCGTGATCTGATCATTCTAAGCTTGGCTTGGATTGCCAGGATTAAGCTATCGGTTTCCCCCATCGCTTCATCGGAAATCCCCCCTTCCATTCATCGCCGCTTCCCTTCATTTTTGATTTAATAACCTTGACCGGAGCCTTGCTTCAAGTCCGAGCTTTACCCTACAGGTGCTGGTGCGCGTGGAGACCCCCCATATCGCCTTCGATCTGCTTCGCCGGAGCTCGCCCAGATCCCAGCCACCTTCCCGGAGATCCGACCGTCAGTGAGTTCATCTGACATGTTCACCCGACGCGGAGGGACCCCACGAGTCTTTTGCTACTGCCCGATCGTTCATCAAAGAGTTGGATCACCGCCGGTGCTCTGGTGAACTTCGCCCAGGCGGAGTTCTTCCTGTGCCTCGCTCCGCCGTTGGATCGACTCCCTCGCCCAGATGCCATCACAGCCGTTCAGTGCGTGCAGCTGTCAGGCCGTTAGATGTCAGATCTAACAGTCTCAGTACTGCACACGTAGTCGACACTTGAGGAACGTTGGATCTGCCAACTGAACACACTAGAGTCGCACGCCTCGCCTCCACTCAACGCCCGCCACCTGTCCACCCCACGCGCAACGCACGTGCTGTATGGGTAATTTACTCAGCCACCCCTGCATTAATTTCAGTTTGTCGTTTAGTTTGTAAAATAAAAGTTATACAGTTGACCTTTTTGCATGTTAGCCCCTGCAATTTTCTATATTTACATTTCACTCCCGTCTGTGTGGACCCACATGAGTCGTCACGTGCTATTTGGGTTATTTGCATCGCTTACCCTGGACTTATTGACTGTTGTGGATTGAATGATTATTTTTGTTATTTGCAAATATACCCCTACATGTATTGTTTTACAACATATGCGAGAATTAATGTGAAAATTGCATATTTGGCTCCAAACTTTCTATGCATGTTCTTGTTTGGTCCAGAAACATGTTTTCATTACATTTTGGTCCATGTATGTTGTGTGTTTGATTTTTGATTTAATAAATAGCAAATATTGTCAAATATTCATGAAATTTTGATACATGGCTCCTGCCATGGTGTAGGAATTTCTGTGAATTTTTTGTTTTATTTTATTTTTATTTAGAATTTTTAAAAATTCAAAAACCATAAAAATAGCTACAGTTTACTTTTAAAAATCAACTAAAAACATTTAAAGTCCTTGAAAAATTCTAAGAAAATTATGGTTTGCTTATTTTGAGTTGTTTTTATTTCTGGACATTTTTTGTTGCATTCTCATTTATAAAAACCATAAAAATTGAAAAGACTAAAAACCTTAGAAAAATCATTAAAAATTCATAAAAACTCAAAAAAAAATATTTTCTTCTTTTGTAGTTAGATTTTTACTTATAGTTTTATATAAAATTGTCGCTTGAATTTTATAGGCATTTTAAGCAATTTAAATTGCCTTTAGATTCTGGTTGTACACTGTTTATTAATTTTGGCCTTGTTTGATTATTAGAAAATTATTAAAAATCAGAAAAATCTAAGAAAATTAACAAAAACATTTGAATATTTTAGAAATCCAAAAATATTTTTATTTGAATTTTTTGAGTACTTTCGATGTTTTAAATAATTATTTGTTTGAGAGTTTTTGAGTTCTTTTAGCCTTTTTCTTAATTTTAAAAATCATAAAAAAACTGGAAAAAATATAAAATCCACTAAATTCTTTTATTTTCTTGAATTCCTGACTACTTCGTAGCTTTCACATATCCTGCTCATTGTGTTTGACCATGGTAGCTATACCAGGTAAAATAAAATAGCGAGACCGTTATTTCTTTGCTTGCTTGATTGATTTATATTTTGGTGGTCTTATCTTTTTCTTGTTGATTGTGCTTCACGGTTCAGGTTGCAACGACCCTTATTTATACCTTAACCTGAGTAGTTGAGGTCACATCACCAGATTGGCACCGTTGTCGGGGAGCACGGCTTAGTAGTCAGTTTTTCCATTTTTCGGCTTTCCTTTTTCTTTTTCTTCTTTTTTTATTTTCTTTTCTTTGATTTCTTTTTATTTTCGTTTTTGTTTTTATTTTTGTTTTGTTTCTTTTTATTTTATTTTATTTGTTTTTATTTTGCATTTATTTTCCCTTTTTATTTTTATAATAACTGTGGACTAACACAATTTCTATTCTGCTTTTCTTGCGAGTGCCCGACGAGCGAGGGCGGCTATCTTCGGAGAGCCGACGCACCCGCACGACGTGGAGGCGGCTCATTTCTGCATCGAGCCGCAGGAGAGCGTAGGAGAGGAGGAGCATAAGTTTAGGATCCGTAGTTTAGTTTTAGACTTAATTTTTATTTCTGCATTATTATTGTAATAATACATGACAGACTCTCAGACTCAGACTTGGTGGTTATCTCGGGGTCTATTTCGTCGAGCACTGATGTGCTCGGGGGACCTCACCGCGACTTTCGCCGGTTTTGATTTTTGACTGCTTTTCTTTTATTTTGATTCTCAAAGGTTTTGGCCATTAGACTTGGGATTTTTGCTTTCCTCCTGACGTAATTATTTAAGACCCAACCCTAATTACATATCTGCTCTAATAGATCGTGATTGGACCTTATTAATTAATTCACAAATAAAAAGTTAACTTGGTCACCTGAGGGGTCACGTGCCGCTAGAGGCCGTATACAGCGCTGGCAGGATCCATTGTGGCGGACACCGATCGGCATCAGAGACCGGACCCCGACCCCTCTTGTTGACCCGTTAGCTACCGTTCTTCACGAGTAGAAATTATTTGTCTAAGGTCGATTTCTTCTTGCATCCTATTGGTAGTTTACTTTTTGTCTTTTAATTTATGTGCGGATCACTCTGCATGTAGAGAGCTAGAGTCAGGTACGCATCTCTTACTCTGCATGCATCATCGTGTTTAGTCACGCATTGACTTTTTCGCCTTCTCCCTCTGTTTTTGGACTTAAAATATCCAGAAGAATCGAAAAATTCGTTAGGCATTGTTTGATTTGAAAAATACCTAAAAGGAAAAGAAAAACTATAAAATTGGGACTGTTTAAGCATACTTGACCCTAAAAGACACTTCACCTAAAAATCTATCTTGGGAGAGTAATCCCCTCATTGTATGGTTTGGATGAGCGAGAGAGAGTGACCCGCACCCTAGGTTAGAGCCACATCCGACCTCTCTTCAGACTATTGGTCTCTAGTTAGTCGTTCTCCAGTGAGGATCGCTTCGGTCTTCGGTAAAACGGGCCGCGATATCCTTAACAGAGCGAGTCGATCGGGTAGCCGGTAAACGATCCGCGACTTGTACTGGCCGGGAAAGATCTAACCTTGGATTGGGACAGTCTCCTGGGAGTGTTGGATTCCCAACAGCTCACTTAATCGCTCTGAAAGACTATTTTATCACCTAATAAATTGACAAGATAAAAGACCAAACCTTTACGGTCATCAGCTCTGAGTACATAGGTGAATCGGGGGTTTGCTTGACTGATTTTGTGTGCTTTTCCAGATCTCATCCGCCTCTACTCGCCATGTCAAGATGATGGATCGGAGGTCCCTTAGGCAGCCTCTAGCTGTACCGCTTTCAAGCACTCTGGCTCGTTCATCTAGGTTGGTTCGCGAGAGCCGAGACCCGCTCTCCAAACCCGAGTTTGACTCTGCCCTGTTCCCCCTCGACCACCCTTCTACCAGTCCTGATGTGCCCGAGCAGAGATCGCAGTAGCCAATTGATTTATCGGCACCTGAGTTTGGATCTTTTGCCTTTGCAGAGACCATGACCAGCAGTGAGGAGCGCACCGATGGACCCAACGGGAACCAGATGCACGTATTGGATCAGGGTGCCATCAACAACACCATGTTAGCCTCCCTAGAGACCATGCAGCGTCAGATCGTGGATCAGGGGGCTTTCATGGTGGATATGCGATGGGAGATGGAGCAGATGCGAGCCGACAGAGAGCAGCGCAGAGCCGGTGGAGGAGGATGAGACAACCCTGATAGAGGAGAACCTGAGCAGCCAGCACAACCAGCAGCACATGCACGACCGATGAGGGAGTTGCACAACCCTGGTGCAACTCTAACCCATAGATGGATAGTACTGCCCGCCATTTTGGGAGATTTCAAGCTCCCGCCTCAGACGATCCAGCTTTTTCCCCGCTTCCACGGACTCGCCACAGAGAAGCCACACCTCCATCTCCAGGAGTTCGAGATGATCTGCAGTACTCTCCACGATCGTCTCGTGGACGAGGACACCATTAGGATGATGGCATTTCCATTCTCCCTCGTAGACAAAGCAGCCAACTGGCTGAAGCACCTAGGGAGATTTATCACGACGTGGGAACAACTCCAGAACGAGTACTTGAACATGTATTATCCACTCGACCGGACGAATGCAGCCAGGGCTCTGATCAACAACTTTTTTATGCTCCCCAACGAGCAATTTCATGAGGCATGGGATATATTCAGGGAGCTCACAGACTGGTGTCCCCATCATGATATATCCAAGCCCAACCTTATACAGAGTTTCTTCTGTGGGCTTACACCGGAGTTGCAGGGGCTAGTCAATGCATCTTGTGGGGGTTCCTATTTCGCTAAGGATGAAGATCAGGTCTGGGCCATCTACGAGGAGATGGCAGAGAACTACATAGTGATGTCCCAGACTTGATTGTACACTCAGGGGAAGCCCACACACATGTCGTGTCCAATCATAGGATAGCACAGGTTGATGTCGGTCCATCTACATCATCAGCAGCCACAGAACAGGCAGAGTCGACGGCCGCTGATATGGGGATTATTAGAGAGAAGTTGGACTCGATCGAGTTGATAGAGAAGAAGCAGTGCCAGGGCATGACACAGATCGATCAGATGGCACAGACGCTGAGTGACCTGAAGACCCAGATCATGTGTCTCCAGGAGGCACACACGGCTTCTCAGCCCCGTCTTAGGTCATGGGCAAATCCCAGCAGCAGCAGAAGATCGACCCAACCCTCCGCCCACTACTAACAAGTGCATCACATTCAGGCGAAGCCGTTCCAGCAGCAGCAGCAGTATGTCCAATAGCCACCATATTAGGATAGCCAGATGGTGGTTTACCAGTCGGATCATCCCCTGGTAGTACTCCCCCCATCCACTTATGAGCAGGAGCCGTTGATGGACGTCAACGGGATTTGGTATGATCGGCCTCAGCCTGAGATCCGACGAGACCATCCCAGATTCCGTTGGTCGATCGGAGGTACCAGTTCCCAGCAGCAGCCTCCAGTTCAGGGTGGCCAGATCAGCCAGCAGCACCAGCAGCCCTAGCAGCCCCAGTTCCCACAACCACAACCACATCCTCAGCCACATTACTAGCAGCATGGTCCTCGTCCCTATCAGCAGGGATAGTCGTGGAGGCAGCAGCAGCAACCTCAGCAACAATATCATCCTCAGTATCCCTCTCACTCTCAGCAGCAGCAGCCTCACTTTCAGAGAGGCCATCCGTCTGATTCTCATGGGCCCGCCTATGAGAACCCAGCTTTAGATGATCTAGCCCGCCTCATCTCTGAGTAGCAGTCTACCTTCAGGTGGGAGATGGATGAGTTCCGTCAGGATATGAGAGAGATAGTGAAGGGAAAGGACGCCATACCCGCCCAGATTGAGCCGAATCCGAACAACCTCAAGAGGAAATCTGAGCAGGTAGAGTTTACATATGTTACTACTCCTAGTGATTCACTTGGTGATATTTTTGCATGCACTTTTGATGCTGACTTTGTTACACTTAGGAGCGGTAGGACGCCAGCCGACGTCGCCTCCTCTAAGCGACGCCCACATGCAGATTCAGGAGCACCAAACGAGGAGGAGAGCAGTGATGATGTCGCTCGTGATGATGATGATGATGAAGGTGGTGTTGACGCCACTAAGGATGTTGATCCAACTGATGGTATTGAGGTCGTCACTTCACCAGATGCAGGAGGTGGTGCTGATGCCACCAGATTTGATGCTGAGCCAGAGTGTGGTGCTGATGCTGCAAGTCCAGATGCCGTGGGTGGTACTGAGGCCACATTTCTATTCCTGTTGCATTTCCATCTGTTGATGTATCTCAAGACTTTTCTGGTAATAAAGGAAAGGGTTCTTCATTTGTGAGTCCATCTGTGATACTTGGAGATGCTTGTATGGATTCTACTTTGCCACAGCAGCAGGGACCCGATCCTAGCCCTCCATCTGAGGAGGGCCCAGCCACCCCCTTTCCCCAAGCACTCCGCTTGGCTATGGGGACTAAAAAACAAAAATCAAAAAAATCACAGTAGCTAGAGTTCAGCCAGCATATGATGGACAGATTTCAGATACAGCTGACTCTGCAGGAGGCCTTGGAGCACATCCCCCTCTTCTAGAGGAACCTTAAAGAGAGGACTACCATTCGCATGAAGAGGAGGAACCACCACTCAGAGATCCATGTGCTCACTCGTGCCACCTGCTTCGCCATCCAGAACCGTCTTCCAGCCAAGAGGCCAGATGCAAGAGCTCCCTATGTCAGATGCCACATACATGAGTAGAGGTTCGATCGGACTCTATTAGACAACAGCTCTTTTATCAACCTACTTTCAGCAGCCTTACTCGACTGATTCGAGTTTGGCCATCTTCGACAAAGCAGGACGATCCTTCAGTTTGCTGATCGATCTGTCAAGAGGTCGAAGGGGTTGCTGAAGGACATGGTCGTCACAATTCAGGGCCTGAAATTCCCCGTGGTCTTCGTTGTGTTGGACATGGAGATCCCTGAGTCTGTGACCGATACCCCCATCATTTTAGGATGCCCGTTCTAGGCCACAGCCAAGGCAGTGTCTGATCATGATAGCGGGTAGGTATACTTTCGCGTCAAGGGCGAGAGTATACAAATAGAGACGATCGATGAGACCAGAGCGCGAGATTCAGCTTGCTCATAGCTGCTCACCGATTCAAAGCAGATGACAGAGGCAGAGTGAGACGTCCACCAGGAGTGTGATTTTGTGATTACAAATGAAGAAGCAGCTTGGTCAGACCCAGTTTCACGAGCCATCCTCTCACCTTCAGATCCTGCTGATGCACAGATTCCATTAGAGGAGAGCTTGGAGAGCGCATTCTTGGTACATGACACATTTCAGACAGCAAATCACGTTCAGGATAGCGAGGTAGTTGATTCTTCTTTTGATTCAGATTCAGATCCCTCGGAGTCAGATATTGACTGGGCAGAGTTTGATGATATGATTCCATGTCTGATTTCCATAGAGCCAACAGCTAGGGTGGAGATTGATCCCATTCAGAGAACATACACACCAATAGAGTAGTCTTCACAAGATTTTCAGGTTCAGCGAGAGTTCTCCCATGCAGATTTGGTTGCGTTCACTCAGACCTTTTAGAGACCAGATCCGCCAACTCCCAGTTATCCAGAGATGAAGCCCTTGCCGCAGTCGCTGAAGTATAGGTTCCTTGCGGGCGAGCATGAGATGCACCCAGACATTATCTCAACGGATTTGATTGGAGAGCAAGAATCTCATTTGATGGAGGTTCTTGAAAAGAACCGCAAGGCGATAGGATGGAGCGTAGCCGATCTCCAGGGGATAAGTCCGGCCCTGTGCTCCAACCATATCTATCTCGAAGAGGATGCCAAGCCGTCGTGTGAGTTCCAGCGGCGGCTGAACCCGAATCTTCGAGAGGATGTCATGAAGGAGATCTCGAAATGGTGGAGCGCCGATTTGACTCCAAGTGGGTTAGTCCATTACATGTGGTGACCAAGAAGATGGGCATCACTACCGTTGTGAGTGAGTTTAGAGAGGAGATCGCTACCCGGGTACCCACTTCTTGGAGGGTCTGTGTGGACTACAGACGATTAATCAGGCCACCAAGAAGGTTCATTTCTCGCTACCTTTTATTGATCAGATTATAGAGAGGCTAGATGGGAAGAGTCATTATTGCTTTCTTGACGGGTACTCCGGATACGATCAGGTGGCCATTGCGCCCGAAGACCAGGACAAGACCACATTCACCTGTCCCTTTGGGACATATGCTTTCAGACGGATGCCCTTTGGTCTATGTAACACCCCGACGACATTCCAAAGGTGCATGTTGTCCATCTTTTCGGACATGGTGGGTGAGTGCTTGGAGGTCTTCATGGACGACTTTTCGGTCTATGGCGATAGGTTTGATGCTTGTCTTGACTGCCTAGAACGCATCCTTCAGCGATGCATCGAGGTCCATCTTGTGCTATCTTGGGAGAAGAGTCACTTCATGGTGACTCAAGGGACGGTGCTTGGCCATATCATCTCCAACAGGGGTATGGAGGTTGATCTGGCCAAGATGGATATCATTAGGAAACTCAGTCCACCGTACAACTTGCGACAGTTACGGTCTTCTCTGAGGCAAGTCGGTTTCTACCGACGCTTCATTCATGATTTCAGCAGGATTACCCGGCCATTGATTGATTTGCTGACCAAGACACCGAGTTCATTGTGGATGATAAGTGTCTTGCATCATTCGAGACATTCAAGAGTCTAGTTGTCGAGGCTCATATCCTTCAACCGCCTGATTGGTCTCTCTCATTCGAGATCATGACGGATGCCTCCAATTTTGTCGCAGGGGTCGTGCTGGGATAGAGTAGGGATGGGGTGCCTTTTGCCATTCTCTACGCTAGCCGCACTTTGGATGCTGTCCAACGGAACTACACCGCTACTAAGAAGGAGATGCTAGCCGTAGTCTTTGCCCTAGACAAGTTCAGATCATACATCATTGGATCTAAGGTAACTATCTTTACAGACCATACCACCATCAGGTACCTCATGGCAAAGAAGGATGCCAAAGCGAGACTGACTAGATGGATCCTTTAACTCCAGGAGTTTGATATTGAGATTAAGGATAAGCCTGGAGTCAAGAATGTTGTGGTGGATCATCTCTCCCGATTAGAGCATCTTGAGGACTCTGAGCAAATTGATCCTATCTCTGAGACCTTCCAGACGAGGCAATCCTTTCTATTTCCTCGCTCCCATGGTACGCCGACATTGTGAACTATCTTGTTGCTAAGAAAGTTCCACAAGGTTGGCCTAGGCAGCGACTTGAGACCTTCCTCGTGAAGTCCAAGTTCTACCATTGGGAGGATCCCGTCCTTTATCATGAAGGAGGGGATAGTGTCTGGCATCGGTGCATTCCTCAGGAGGAGCACCATAGAGTCCTCACTTACTGCCACAAACTTGAGGTAGGAGGACATCACTCTAGGAGGAGAACGGCACAAGAAGTGCTCCAATCCGGCCTATGGTGGCCTACCCTCTTCAAGGATTCTGATGAATTCATGAAGAGGTGTACTGACTGTCAGAGGATGGGCACTTGTGGACAGCGTGATAGGATGCCGATGCAGCCCATTCATTTCTGTGAGGTTTTTGATGCATGGGGCATCGATTTCATGGGTCCATTCCCTAAGAGCCAGGGATTCGAGTACATTCTGTTGGCCGTTGATTATGTGAGTCGTTGGGTTGAGACCATCCCCACCCGAACCGCAGATGCTAGGACTGTATGCAAATTTTTTAGGAAGAACATCATTTCACGGTTCGGGGTGCCTAGAGTGTTGATATCTGATGGGGGGTCTCATTTCGTCAACGACAAGGTAAAGGCCCTTGATAGCGAGTTCATCATTGACCATTGAGTAGCCACTCCATATCATCCTCAGACTAGTGGTATTGCTGAAGTATCGGACAGGGAGATCAAGACTACATTGCAGAAGGTCATCCGCCCTGACCGAAAGGATTGGTCACAGCTTTTGGACTCGGTCTTGTGGGCATATCGGACATCCTTCAAGACTCCTTTGGATACATCTCCTTTTCGCCTCGTTTATGGCAATCCCTGCCATTTACCTGTTGAGCTTAGACATAAGTCACTTTGGGCTGTCACAGACATACTTTTGGATCGAATGAGTGTAGGAGACCAGAAAAGGGCAGAATTGACAGCCGTGGAGGAGCTTAGAGATGCAGCCTTTTCGAGCAGCCTATAGTACAAGGAGAGAGTGAAGGAGTGGCATGATTCTCATATCAGCCACAAGCAGTTTGAGCCAGGACAGAGAGTATGGTTGTTTGATAATGGAAGCATTGACATATCTGAGATGTCATCTGAGTCTACCTTTCGTGTTAACGGGCAGCAACTCAAACCATATTTAGATCATGAGACACTGGTCGTTGACGTTGCCCCTATTCATTTTGTGTGAGATGTGGTCTTTGACTCACATCTATTGCATCTCACGCCTGATTATCACTGTCTTTCGCCTTGTATAGATCCAGATGTCCATATCACGCCATTCTTCAGTCCAACACCCCATTTGCATCTTTGATTATGCTATACTTAGGGTGTACTTTACCCTAAGTATAGGGGGGTGTGAGACTTTTGATTTTCTTTTGATTCTTTTCTACCGCTGTTTTGCTGCCTATACTTAGGGATATTCTACCCTAAGTATAGGGGAGGTAGACCCTGTACATTCTCCCACTCGAATTTCCTTTTTGTGTACATCATGTATACTTAGGATTACTTGATCCTAAGTATAGGGGGAAACATCGAGATTCTTTTCCATTCTATTCTTTCATTCGTCGTTGTAGTATAGTTTTCCTTTTCACTTCCCTATACTAAGCACGAGTTATGTCTTCTTCATCGTTCTTGATTCACTCTGAGGACATCGTTCGAGCTAAGTATAGGGGGTGTCGTATATATTTCATATATCTTTTAGCCATAACTCATACTTTGTGTGAGTGTGTTAATAAATAAAATGGCTAAAATCCTTAAAACCCATAAAAATTTAAAATTTTTCTTGTACATAAAATTCTTTATTGTACATACATAGATATTTACAAAATTATTTTTGTACAAATGTTTGTAAAAATGTTTTGTATGTAAAGAGTTTGTAAATATTTTGATATCAAAATTATGTATATAGTACAATTTTTTTGTAAAATGTTTGAAAAATAAAAAGTTTGCAAAAACCCTTTTGTAAGTGTAGGTAAATATTTTGCAAAACTTCTGCATTCATGTATGCATCCATTCATTCAAACATTTTCAAAAATTTTGCATATTTTCAAAATTTGCATCAAAACATTTTTGTATATATTTGTATAGTTTTTCTGAATCATAGTTGACACTTAAACTAGCCTAGAATTAAATTGAAAAATAGATCTTGGTTAAGACCTTAATCCACCTAATTCTAAGAGGAAACTTATAGGGTTTAGGATTGAGACTTTTCAGGTCCATGGTGACTTAATTCTTTGAGTCCACTAGGCTATAATCATATGTCATCTTGATGAGCCTAAGTAGAACACTTAACAATGCACACATGACTCTCACATATAATGGCTTTACTTGCACCAGCACTTTACACCTAGCTCTCTACGGATGAGGTGGTGAGGAGGCAGACTTCTTTGGCTTGAGGTAGCATATGAGGGTAGTACTTCTAGGCGGACCACTCTTCTTCTTTTAGTGAAGGAAGTGCGTCTCAACTTGGTCTGGTGGCATTGAGGTCTAAAGACAGGAGTTGTGGGTTGCAATAATGCTTCAAAAGAGGGATAGTCTACTGGATCAAGAGGAAAAACTCCTTATGTATATATGCTGCACTATGTAGATATGTTGTACATATGCACATCAAAAAAAAGGTGCAAAAAGAAAAGAAAAACTCCCAAAAAATGGCGGGTCTGAGAGAAAATGAAATACCCACCGGAGTGTATATAGTCAAATAAAGCAAAGCTTATGTTACCCATGCCCAACTCATGAAGCTTGCAGCAGGGAGACTTAGCTACACTAGGGCTTCCTAGGATACATGGCTACACTGGCCATGGTCCATTCTCTTCTTCCTCCTCTTCTTGAGCCGATTGAACTTGAACTTAGAAGGGAATACCCCGGTCCTCGAGGAAAGAGTTGCCAGACTACAACATTAGAGTTACCTTGTTGAGGGGGGTTGTCGCTTTGCCATTTATGAGGTGGGGAGCTACATATCACTTACACAGTACAAGAAAGGATTCATGGTCATTAGAGTTTGTGTATGTAGACTTGTTCTGATCTGGATTGTTGAGGAGTCTTGACCATAGATTGGTGGGACTTAGAGGCTGTTAAGTTTTAAACCTAAGTCCAAATAAGGTTCCGACAAACTAATAATCCAAAGGTCTGGCTGAGCTCTATACTTCAATTTAATGAAGACAAGTTTAATAATCAACCTTGATCCACCTCCTCCTCCTCCTTCTTATTTTTCTTTCTCTTTTTCACTTCTTTTTCAAATAAGTGTTTGCTAAGGGACTAGCAAAGTAAAGTATAGAGGGTGATGAATACTCATTCATCACTCTTTATTCTTTTATTTTAGCTAAATATATTGGCAAAACATCATGCATATAGTTGTAAATACAATAAATTACCAATAAGCATGCATTTGTTAATAGTTAATAATTAGCATGTATTTGTGCAAAAATAAAAGAATAAAGAATAAAAGAAAAAGAAGGAAATATGTAGAATGAATATTGAGTGACCTGAATCCAAGAGAGGGTCCAAAATGGGCCTGATCGCCAAATAAAATAAGTAGAGAGAGTTATGACCACTCTACCTTGTACATACTCCTTCCTCTATGTATATTTTTTATTTTTACAAAAATTAAAATAAAAAGGTATTTTTATCCCCTTGTATATATTTCTAAAAACAAAATAAAAATTAGAAAAATAAAAAAAATTCTCTCTCTATCACCTTGTACCACTTGTACATAAATAATAAAAATAAAATAAAAATTATTTTATACTCCAAATAATATGTTATAAATAAAATATAAAATTGGGGTATTTATACAAAAATAAGAAAATAAAAATAAATGTACAAAATACATGTATATAATATAATATAATGTATATTCCATAATTTATTTTTCATAAAAATAAATAAAAATCACAGAAAAATAGTTTAGAAAATAAGAAATATTTTTCATTTTGAACACTTTTCATTTTGAAATCATTTTCTATTTTAAATTTATTTTACAAATCTTTTTGACAGGGCTATTTTTTGATTGGTTTAGGAGGGATGTTGACCCCAGTCAACTACCCCTCCCGGACCCTCTCGCGCGTGGATCCGACTCACGCCCCATCTTCTCCCATTTTCTCGATCGTATCCTGCTCACTCATGCCCTGATTCTCGCGCCCGCGTCTCCCTAGTGGATCAACGATCCTCGCAGATCCCAAGGGAGTCACGGATCGACCTCAGATTGCGCGCCCTTGTCCGATTGCTCCGACCACCTGTAGCATGCTATATAATCTTCCATTGCCTCCCCTGCTCACCAGCTCGCACCGCACACCTTTCTACTACCCTAGAATCCTTCGCCTTGGTGACAGCAACCGGAGGAGACCCTTGGTGATCGGAGAGGAGCGCTGCAGCCGACGCTCAAGACTCGTGGCCGGAGCGCCGCCGCGACGAGCCTTCCCCGCCTTCCACATAGGTCGAGGCAAAGACCATCATCGACAACACCCCCTGGAGCCCAGGATTCAGTTAGGACCTTCAGGTATCCATCTCATAGTCCTTAGCTCTGTTATCCTTCGAATCTTTCATTTGCGCCCGTCCGCCGCTCCGCCAGCTCCGACCAGCTGGACGGAGCTTCATCGCACCCATCTACCCGCTTCGATCAGCACCCCAACTCACCCTCCATCTTCCCTCGCGATCTGATCATCCTAGACTTGGCTTGGATTGCCAGGATTAGGCTATCGGTTTCCCCCATCGCTTCGTCGGAAAACCCTTCCATTCACCTCCGCTTCCCTTCATTTTTGATTAAATAACCTTGACCGGAGCCTTGCTCCGAGTCCGAGCTTTACCCTACAGGTGCTGGTGCGCGTGGAGACTCCCCATATCGCCTTCGACCTGCTTCGCCGGAGCTCTTCCAGATCCCAGCCACCTTCCCGGAGATCCGACCGTCGGCGAGTTCATCTAACCTGTTCACCCGACGTGGAGGGACCCCATGAGTCTTTTGCCACCGCCCGATCGTCCATCGGAGCGCCGGATCACCGCCGGTGCTCTGGTGAACTTTGCCCAGGAGGAGTTCTTCATGTGCCTCGTTCGCCGTTGGATCGATTCCCTCGCCCAGATGCCATCACAGCCGCTTAATGCCTGCAGCTGTCAGGCCGTTAGATGTCAAATCTAAGGACCTCCGTACTGCACACGTAGCCAACAATGAGTATCGTTGGATCTGCCAGCTGAACACACTAGAGTCGCACACCTCACCTCCACTCAGCGCCTGCCATCTGTCCACCCTACGCGCAACGCACGTGCTGCATAGGTAATTTGCTCAGCCACCCCTGCATTTATTTCAGTTGTCGTTTAGTTTTTAAAATAAAAGTCATATAGTGGACCTTTTTGCATGTTAGCCCCTGCAGTTTTCTATATTTACATTTCAGTCCTATCTGCGTGGACCTACGTGCATCGTCACGTGCTATTTGGGTTATTTGCATCGCTTACCCTGGACTTATTGATTGTTATGGATTGAATGATTATTTTTGTTATTTGCAAATATACCACTGTGCATATTGTTTTCCAGCATATGCGAGAATTAATGTGAAAATTGCAGATTTGGCCCCAAACTTTCTATGCGTGTTCTTATTTGGTCAAGAAACATGTTTTCTTTGCATTTTGGTCCCTGTATATTGTGTGTTTGATTTTTGATTTAATAAATATCAAATATTGTCCAAAATTCATGAAATTTTGACACATGGCTCCTGCCATGGTGTAGGAATTTCTGTGAATTTTAGTTTTATTTTGTTTTCATTTAGCATTTTTAAAAATTCAAAAACCATAAAAATAGCTACTATTTGCTTTTAAAAATCAACTAAAAATATTAAAAATCCTTGAAAAATTCTAAGAAAATTATGTTTGCTTATTTTGAGTTGTTTTTATTTCTACCCATTTTTTGTTGCATTCCCATTTATAAAAATCATAAAAATTGAAAACGACTAAAAACTTTGAAAAATCATTAAAAATTCATAAAAATTCAAAAAATGTGTTTTCTTCTTCTATAGTTAGATTTTTACTTATAGTTTCATATAAAATTGTTGCTTGAATTTTATAGACATTTTAAGTAATTTTAAATTTCCTTTAGATTCTGGTTGTACACTGTTTATTATTTTTGACATTGTTTGATTTTTAGAAAATTAATTAAAAATAAAAAAAATCTAAGAAAATTAACAAAAAAACATTTGAATATTTTAAAAACCTAAAAATATTTTTATTTGATTTTTTGAGTATTTTTTATGCTTTAAATAATTGTTTGTTTGTGAGTTTTTGAGTTCTTTTAGCCTTTTTCTTAATTTTAAAAATCATAAAAAAATTGAAAAATATAAAATCCACCAAATTCTTATATTTTCTTAGATTCCCGACTACTTCGTAGCTTTTGCATATTGTGCTCCTTGTGTTCGACCCTGGTAGCTATACCAGGTAAAATAAAATCGTGAGGGCTTTTTCTTTGCTTGCTTGTTTGATTTATATTTTGGTGGTCTTCTCTTTTTCTTGTTGATTGTGCTTCGCGGTTCGGGTCACAACGACCCTTATTTATACCTTAACTCGAGTAGCTGAGGTCACGTCACCAAGGTCCCCTTCCGACCTTGCCTCCGACCAATTTGACCGATTCGACGGCCAAATTGACGAAATCTTCACCGTGTTCTTCATTTGGGGAAGAACACCCCCCAAATATTCCAGAGGTTTCAACTTTTCAACATGTGGCTCAAACCAAGGGTCCAGATCATACTTCACCATCTAATTCCATCTGATGATCTTAAGGGATATAAAAATTACCAAGCAACCCTTGTTCCTTTCAATAATCAAACCTTTTTGCTTTAGGTTTCAGTATTTGCGTTCAGGTCCCTACGTAAGGACTTACGTGCAAAACTTCTTAATTTTTTCACATTTTAGTCCCTGATCTGGGACTGGTTCACAGAGACTTAATTTCTTTTATTTGCAGTAGTACCCATGTACTGTATCGACTGTTTGGACACACTAGAGACATCATTTTTCATTGATTTTTCTAGGATAGTTACACAACTACCCTAGTGAGGTTTATTACATTTTCGAGGTTTTCATTGCTTATTTGATTTGATTTTTCGAACTTCGCATCCATTTTGAGTTTTGTTTGAGTTTTCTCTTCGAGCATGTTGCTCGATCTCTTCGTGAATCTACTATATAGTATAATTCTACATATTTTTATCACTTTATACTATATTGTAGATATCCATTGTTTTGAAAAATATCACTTTGAAAATTAAATAAAAATTGGAAAAGATAAAAATCACAAAAATTAAAACTGATAAAAAGAGTTCGTTGCTTTCTTCTAGAAGAAATTAAAATTCACAAAAATATCTATTTTTATCAAAAATCTAAGGGTTGTTATTCTACTTCCTCGAGTTCGGCCCAAGAACAATTACCTGATTAATAATTAGTGTAGATAAAATAAGAGAGAGGTGACTTATTCTATTTCACTCTTCTCTCTCTCTCCTATTTTATTGATTTTTGTTTGATTAGATGCATTCCCATTCTATTCTTTTAATGTTCCCATATGTGTATTCCAATTGAATTAAAAAAACACACTTTACCAGTTCTTAGTGTTATTGGGAACACGACAGAGATAAAAATGGAAAAAACATACATAGATGTCAAATTTGAGCTTCAAGATGGTGTATACCAACATGAATTGAGTTCGGTCAAATAGCACAAAATTGGACCTAAGATCACCATAATCATGAACATGGATTTTCTCCAAAAATCATATCCAACTCTGCATTCTCCTCATTTACAAATGCAAAAGCAAGAGTAATAATGTGATTAGAGGCATCACAACCACGTATGATAAGGATAATCATCTTGTAGTTATTTCGAGTTTCTACTTGCTGCTTCAACTACAACTTCAGCTCTATTCATTAGTTTGAACAATACTGACTTGAAATATATAAGTTCTAAATGAACAACATCAAAAGGCGAGCTGAAAGACTAAGGGACTTCCGTTATGTATTATCTTATTTATTTAAAAAAAATGATTGCCAAAGGGACTATTATATATTGGGGGTTGGGGGTGTTCCCAATCTATCTAAAGGTAGGCAATGTGGCCTACCACTAACAGTTGCCCCAAGGTGGAAGTAACAACTACATGACGTAGTTAGGCTAGGTGTCTACTTTGACCGATGTTAATAAAAAGAAATGCAATGCCTAAAAGCTTAAATACATGCATGAAAGATCCAAAGTGGCCTATCAAATATTTCTCCATGTGCAAGTGTGTACGTCTTGAGATCTGTCACGATTCCAAGAATGGAAGCCTCCAACATTTTGAAACAAATATGGAAGTTCGCTAAATGATTTAACCCAATCATCAGACACCATCTCTATGCCCTTCCATCTAGCACCCTAGACCCCTCGACAACTGACTGAGTACAAATAATCATCAGAAATCACCCCTTTCAAAATTGGAATATTGATCAACGAGAATATATTTATGTGATTTAGAATATTAGTAAAGTTGCAATCAAGTTGTGGATAATATTGATTCGATGATCGTTGCGTGAAAATTTGTGGTATATCAATCTTAGGTATCACAAGGTGTCCAATGATTGATAAAAAATGATCGTGCAATCGTCGTACACAACCCCCTACCTTTCAATGCAGTAAACAAACATAGACCATCCTCTCAGATTAATCCACTAAAAAGTTGTAATGATCTTTTATGTGGAAAAGCTTCACTGAGCATACTAAATCTGATTTGGACTTAAAAGTCATCACATTCTTCAATCCATCTGACACTCCGAGATCGTAACCACACGTCATGAAATCATGCTCATTTCTTGTATAACCATCACATCCTCCTATATTCAAAAAGGTATGGTATACTCAATAAGAATGTTAATACGATTATCTGTGTCCCAACCGGTATTCTCCCGGGGGTAGGACCTGATGACAATTCTATAGAAGTTTGGATGAGTTCTAGGTGAATGAGATTTGACTTGACTCAAATTTATTCAATGTTATTTGGCGATCAAGAAAAAAGGTTGTTGAGGAGAACAATGGAGGTTTATAGAGCTAAAAGGAAGAACCTCCGTATGAATTTTATTTATTTGGAGAAGGCTTATGATTCAATCCCAAGGGAGATTTTGTGGAGAGTTTTGGAAAAGAGTCAAGTACATGTCCTATACATTATCCTTATAAAGAATATGTATGATCAGGCTTCATCTTTTGTAAGGATCCAGCCTGGGAAGATCGATTATTTTAACATCAACATCGGTTTGCATCAAGGTTTAGCTTTGAGTCCATTCTTTTTTACTTTACTTATGGACACATTCAGGATGGAATACCATGGTGTATGCTATTCGTTGATGATATTGTGTCGATTGATAAGAAAAGAGATGGAGTAAATGAGAAGATGTAGTTTTGAAGACATGCCTTATAGACTAAAGGATTTTGTATAAGTAGGCTAAGACTGAATATATGGAGTGCACATTAGAAAATATTGGATTCAGAATGATGCGGTCAGAAGGAAAGTTGGTGTAGCTCCGATAAGGATGAGATGAGAGAAAATCACTTAAGATGGTTTTGCCATTTGCAAAGGAGATTGATTGATGCACCAGTTAGAAGATGCGAGATTTGGGATTTTGTGCCAGTTAAGTGAGGGCGAGGAAGACCCAAGAAGTGTTGGAATGTGACTACTCAATGTAATCTTAGTTATTTAGATTTAATCCCGAGAATGACCCAACATAGATTTGAATGGAGGTAAGAAATCCATGTAACCGACCCTACTTAATTATGAGAAAAGGCTTTGTTGTTGTTGTAACTAGTATTCTCTGTCTCTTCATTTGTTTAGGAGGGAATGTGATGAGCTCTTTTCAACCTATTATAAGATGTCAATTATGTAGTATCAGCAGAAAAACATAAGCCGAACAAGATGTTTTTTTCACTTGGTTCCAAGGCTGAACTCATGTAAGCAATTTCAGACCATAGTACTAAAGTACAAAGAGGTGACTATGTGTGCAAAGAAACCAGTGTTTTTGATATTTTTGATATTATGAAAATAGAGAGGAAAACAAGGTTTATGTTGAAAACTAAGTTAGCCTATAAACACAATATAATAGGATGAATGCAAATATAAATACAATGAGAAAAATGTGAGAAAGTTTTTTAGCCAAAATATAATAAAAACTAATTCGAGAATATAATGTATTCTTAAAATAGATAAAAACAACTTTAAGGTATTTGACTTGTTGAAATTAAGGAATTTGGGTAGAAAATAGGTTCCAAAATAACTATAAAATACCAAGAAATGATTTTTAAAAGTGGGTATTTATTCAAACTATAGAAACTAATTATCTACATCAAATAAAATTTTTTATTTTTAGGAGTTTTTCCTATTCTCATAGTTTTTTAAAGGCTTTTAGTTTTTATGTAATTTTTGATGCAAAATGCAATACTTTTTAAAGAGTTTCTAAGGATGATAAAATAATGCAAAACAAACATACTTTGGTATTTTTGGAAGTTTTCAGGAAGGTATTTCTATTTTTTCTTCAATTAAAGTATATAAATGTAATTATTTTAATTTTTTTATATTTTCAGAAAATAGCAAACATAAATAATTATGTAAAATAAAATAATATATGTGTGATGACATTGTGAATAATATAATGATTTTTTGGTCAGGTAAAAAATTTCACTATGCATTTAAAGTAATTCATTTAGTGAAAACATTGATTATTTAACGCATAAAACCCAACTAAGATCTAATTCTTCATTACAAATAAAGCATTTAAAGATACAATAAAAGCAAATTTTCACAGTTTAATTCGATAAGATGAATTTCTATGCATAAAAATTGTTTTCCACGTGAGCTTCTTCAATAAATTACAAAAAATCTTGAACCCAAGGAGTGGTCTAGTGGTAGTACAGTGTGCCTACACCTTAAAGGATCCGTGTTCGAATCCAAGGGAGACGCTCCCAACTCGGAAATTACCAAGCATACTATTGAAAATTACAAAAAATTACATATGCATTAAAAACCACCGAATTTATATAGAAGTATTTAGAGCAATATGCAATGAGAATTTGGTAAGATTTTGAAGCAAAATGTAATAATTTTGAAAAAAATTGGGGATAAACTGATTATAAAACAAATACATTATGATTTTTTTGAAAACTTTCAGAAATGTTTTTTTCTATTTTTAATGAAATTAATGAATATGAATGTAATTATCGAGATTTTCCATTTTTTTAAAATAACAAACGTGAATGATTATGCAAACTAATATTAGTATGTATGTATGTCTACGAAGAATACAACAAAATTTTGGCTAGGCAAAAAGTTATAATTTGCACTTAAAGTAGTTTATTTAGTGTAAAAAGTAATTAGTTATTATTAAGCACACAGAAAGGTTTCATTCTTTGCCACAAAGTAAATTATTTAGAAACATGCAGTCAAACCAAGTTTCACTATTTAATTCAACAAATTGAACTTTTCTATATTTAAAATCATTTCCAAGCAAGCTTCTCCAAAACTATATAAATCATAAAAGTCTAGATTTTAGTCTAAATAAGAGTAATAATGAGTATCTGGTAAAAGAACTAGTGGAAAAAATAAATATTAAAGGATTAATATGCAAAACTAAACAACATGGATTAAAACAAAACAAAATAAAAGATGATTACAATCACGCACTCTGAGGATGTGATTGTAAGTTCTAAATATCATTATCCAATTTGCGAAGACCCCCTTGGTGGACGAGGATCTTCTTGAATCACTTAGGGCTCGCTTGGTAGGTGGGGTGACCCGGATAAAGACAGGTCACCCGCCTGCAACCCTATGTATAGGAAGAGGGCTACATCGGGTAGGCAGGGCTGAAGTTGGATTGCGCCCACCTTGCCCTGTCTACTCGGACTGTCTCGCATGCATCACATCAAATCCTCGATTTTGACTCATTTTGTTTATTTTTGCACTCTGCATCCCCTTTCTCTGGTCGAAAAACGAGAGACAAAGCTGCTCTCTCGTCTTCTCATGTCCACTTTCCTCCTCTTCTCCAACGCTACCCTCACCTACGCCTTGACAATACGATGATGAATCTCATCCTCAGTTGGATGAAGCACATATGCCTTCTCATTCTCAGTTTTCATTTGCTCGTATACATCCCATCATCCTCAACTTTGCAGCTCGATGATGGAGCAGCATGCCTCTTCTTGTGAGTCCACAGTGCCATCCGTGTCCCCTCCATCATTGAGGGGAGGAAGAAGGTCATGCAAGATCCAAGAGGACATTTCTCACTATAAATTATGTGCCATAGTCATGTGGGCATTCTATGCTCTTGCATACGCTGGTATTTCCGTTGGAGAGGAGGAACAACTGCAGATTGTGAGGAGCCCGAGGCGTATACTGGAAAGGTACATCCTCTCATCTCTCTTGTGCATCTCTGATGGAGGTTGTGTTGGGAGAATGTCGCGAGATGTTTCCCCTTTTATCAAACCCTAACTGGGTATAAATTTTTTTCCCACCGCTTCTATTTGTGGTTGTTTTTTTGCTCATGAGCTCAATAATACAAAAGTCTTTCGTTGCCATTGTTTGGTATCTTCGTATGATTATGGTTGTGAAACTAGTCTATTTCTGAGTTCCCATTATAATTGTTTGTAAGAGATGACCATTTTCTGATGGCAAGTTCATTTGATTGATCGAGCTAAGAGGTCAAGTGTTTATTACCTTCATTGAGTCTTTCTTTCAACTGATTATTACCTTTATACTTGAGTTGAGAAAAGCAATGCACTATCTCATGTTTTCCCTTTGTTTTGGAATTAACTTGGATAACCTTTGAGTGATCACGTGAATGGCTTTAGCCAAAGCATGCCTATTTTGTCTTGAATGGGTTGTATTGGCAAGGCGCTTGCCTTGGATGACCAAGGCGTTCTTGATGTACCGAGGCATGGTGGGGCATATGCCTGCTTTGTTGTCCAAGTTGTTTTCTGAAATCTTGTGTAATCTCATTTGTTATATGTGCATCAGATTAGTTTAAGTGATGATGAATTAATCCACTGATTTGGATTTGATGATGAGAAGAACTCGGAAGTGCAAGTACTAAACATGAATCAGAAGCTTTTTCATGATCATGACTCAAATTTTATTGGTTTCTGTTTTTGGTCTTAAGATCAGCTTTTTCTTCGTATATCTCTGTCTGATAATGTTGATGTATTTTCTTACCTCTTTTTCAATCAAAGATGCCAATTTTGGAAATTAATTGATGCGAATAGAATATGTGAATTATGGGATAGCAGTGGATACATGATAATTTGTCCGGGTTAGGTTATGGAGGGTTGGTTACTGTAAATTGTTAGATGTCAAATTCATGATATGAATCCACTGTTACTCATGTTTCATATTTGTTAGATCTTGCAGTAGATGCAGAACGATTTGTTTGATGTTGCTCGTTGTTACCTATCACATTCTCTGAATATATTGTTTATAAACTTAAGTGCGATGTCAACAAGGTGGCCTACTGATGAGAGAGTTGTCGATGAAGCATCTGAATGGCCAGACACGTGTGTGGCCGAAAATGCACATTGGAATCCGTGGTTGGATAGGATTTTTGTTGATGCCATGTTAGAGCATGAGTCATCATGGCCTGGAAGCACATTCACAGTCCCCGGATGGAAGATGATTGTGAATAGGTTCAATCACATCAGCTGTCTTCACTATTCCAAGGCACAATTGTTGTATAGATGGAAAAATTTGAAGGACTACGCAACTTACCTCTACCTTCATAACAAGTCTGGCTGGGGCTGGATGACATCTACAACAGGTCGATTCCTCCATTAGACTCCGCTTGGCTTGAGGTAACATTTCTGTTAAGAAGCCCGCTTGTTCTTTGTCAACTCCAATCCTCTTATTATTCTATCAGTAATAGCTTGCAGATAAATATCGCAAATATCGCAACAAGCTCTTCTTGCACTTCGGTGACATTCAGAGGTTTCTCAGTAAAAAAATAGTACAACGCCACCTCCTCTCGACCGTTTAGGGACAATCAAGTAATGGGAGTGTTTACCTCACACCCCCCTTCAAGACTGAGAGAGATGAATTTTGACGAAAACCTTAACGAATGTATGCTAGAACCCGAGGACGAGGTGCATGACAGCGACAAGATGACCCCAACTCCCTCTTCTCGGAAGAGAAGTACATGTGGGGTATGGACCAATAGCAAGAAATCAGAGAGTGGAGGGTCGAGGACTCAAGCCGGCCGGGAGTTACTGGAGAATTTTTTAACTCCCTTGTCCAAAAAAATAACTAAGATCAAACGTGGTCCTGATGAGTTACCCATGCAGCATGCAAGGAAATCAGTGCCATGCATCCAGACCTTAACGTAGAACAGTATGAGAAGATTACAGATAAGTTGGCTACAACAAGTTGTGGGAATGTTTACATGCTTGTCTGCGGTGACCCAGCAAAGCTGAATGCATAGATAGAAATGACCATTTCACATTGAGGACTCCCCAGACATTTCCCTTTCATCTAACATACCGTTTTTAGTATCAAACATGAACTAATGTCTGAACTCCTAGTAACCTAGAACCATTTCGTGATTGCTATTTGAACTTTTTTAATGTAAGTCGTTGGTATGATGTTGGATAACCTTAACATGTTTTCTTGCAGGGCTTGGGCAGATAAAAATGCACATTTATCTAACAATCTTCTTCGCAGCTCGTGCGTCGATAGGTATAAGATGCAATGTGCTTATTTATATCAATGTGTCATGCCTGATGCTAGTTATCACTCTTTTGCCTCAATTTCATTGATGCATTATGCTAGTTGTGCTGGTAATGAATTCCTTTTATTAGATGATAGGACTTGGTTTAGCTTAAGTCCTCTGTTAGGGATGGCACTACAGAATTACAATCCTTTTATGGATATTGGGGATGCAATCCTAGTAGCATGCGCTGGAGTAGTAGGAGTTGTGGTGATAGAGGAGTGGGAAGCAAAAGGTAGACAAATCCATCGTCCATTACAAACAAGGCATTTAACCGACCGATAATGGGTTAAGGAGATGCTAGCTGGACACGATGACCTTGCTTTTCAAAATTTTCAAATGAAACCTAGCGTGTTGAGATGGTTTGTTCGTGTCCTATCACAGCACAACTTATCACAGATAAGGAACATGGATGTGGTTGAGCAGATTTGCATCTTTTTGTATGCATTTACAAATGCACATTCCAATAGAGTCATTCAGGAGTCCTTTCAGCATAGCGCTGAGACCATATCACGGTATATAAGAAATGTTCTCGCGAAGATACTTACTTTGGAGGGAGAATATATATGATAGCACCGCCTGTGACCCATGATATAATCACATCGAACCCTCGATACTACCCTTAATTCAAAGTAATTTACCTAGCTTATTGTACTTTCGTATTTAGGGACCTTCTGCTTATCTCATATTCCATCAATATTGCGGGGAGTTATCAGAGCTATTGATGGGACATACATTCTAGCTCAAGTCGATCCTAAGCAACACGGAGCATATCGATGCAGAAAATTATTCACGACCCGGGAATGTTATGGCCGTTGTTGACTTCAACCTATGTTTTACCTATGTCATTACCAGTTGGAAGGGTTCTTGTGTAGATATGATCGTACTTTGTGATGCCGTGGAGAGTGGCTCCTTTATCGTCCCAGAGGGTTGCAAGTATTTGGTGGACTGTGGATAAGCCAATACAGACACATTCCTTGCTCCTTATAGAGATTCCCTTTATCATCTTCTTGCTTGGAGGGCTCGTGGGAGTTTCTACGAAAATCATAAGGACCTATATAACCATCGTCATGCGTATCTGCGTAACGTAGTGGAGTGTACATTCGGGGTATGGAAGAAAAGATTCCACTTCCTGCGTGATATGCCAGCATATCCGTTCAACATACAAAGGGATGTCGTTAGGTCCACGTGCATAATTCACAACTTTATATGGCTCAATGGTGGAGATTCAATATCTGATGCGATGATGCTGAGGAAGATATCTTGCCAGAGGAGCCAAACAAAGAGCAGCATCGGGTTGTGGACATCCTACGTGATTATATTCGGCATGTACATGTGTTGTGAGATAGAATTACTAATGCTATGTGGAATAATAGAGGAAGGAGGAAATCATAGTGCATTGCTTGAACTTGGGTTCTATGTTGTACCTGAATACCACACCATTGTGTTTGAGTTCTAATGTTGTCATTTGAAACTTTCCCTTTCAATCATTGGATATACATACGCTTCTTATCACATGTAAAAGTATAATTATGTAATTATTTTATTCCAACTTTTGGCGAACAAAATGGACTCAGCGGAGAGCCAAACAAATGCAATTATGAAGATGGTTTGGAACATCCAGTTAGATGCCTCTTCTATGTATGCTCAGTTAGTCATGCGACAGTCGAAAGCCATATGCGCTTGCATCTAGAACTTTGGAAATTTTGGCAGATGAATTTTTCTTCATTGCGCAACGTCTATGGGAACATGAAGCAGAAAATAGGGAATTGCACGGAAGCTTGAATGTAGCTTGAAAGAAGTACAAGACAAGGACATCGAACTAGATTACCTTTACTCTGAGCTAGAGGATGCAAGGGGCAGAGATCTTTGCTAAAGGAAATGGTCGAGTCACTTCGACTGCAGCTACGAGATGCATGAATTGCGACAGTGGATGACCATGTAGTTGACAAACATGTGATTTGAGTGAGGTTTTTATATCTGGGTCATCATAATATGTGGAAGCATTTTAACCTCATATGTACGCATGTCCTATGATATCTAAAATACTTTTTCAAGGTATCTACTTCATTTTTGAGGGTAGTACATGCATAAGGAAGTGTTGTTGTCGCCTCCTAAAACAACAGATAACATGCTCTCTCAAAAATATAATGATATATCGTGTTCATTAACACAATATTCTCAACGTAGTAAATATACATATTACTTTAAAATTCGATATTCTAGGGTGTTGTTTTGAACATATAATAAAAACACAACACTTAAAAATCAATTCCAAAATAATTATAACTCAATCATAACCACACTAACTCCAACCCATCATTACATCACATCATGTCACATCCAACTCCAACCCAACCCTCTTCTTATCCAAGCACCTACTATTACAATCGGATTATCCATCCTACCAACCCTCACAAGTGAAGGTTACTCCAACCCAACTCACACCACCTAGCAAACGAGCCCTTAGGACCTATTCGGTAAGTGGGTTGGGTTGGAGTATCCTCAAATAGTAGTTGTTTGGATGGTTGAGATAGTTGCAGAGAGCTGGAATGATAAATGCAATGTGATGTGACATTGAGTACGTGTTGCATTAACTTTTTAATGATTATAATATATTTTTATGTTAATTTTTTATTTGAATGTGGTTAAAAATATTATAAAAAGAAATTGTATAGTATATACAAGTAATTCCAATCCAGGAATACATGGATAGAGCAGGGGGTATGACATGTTACCTCGAGGTAACCTGACAACCAAACCGGCCCTTAAAGTTGGCTCCAAGATCTAGAGCGCCTTCCGGTCAATGCCTGGAGCTTCCCTCACATTTGATGGCATTGTTGAAGATCCATGCTTGTAGATGAAAGTACCCGGAGCTTTGCCTACAAAAATCAACTCCAAGATGTAAGATATATTCATTTTTTAAGAACAACTTGTGACATGGCCTTCTCATTGATGCAATTCAATGCGCACTGGTAAGTGTGCATGGTCGTCCGAATTGTTGAATCGAAGACCTAATGTTCAGTTGATTCAAAATCAATGGAAAAGGGAAGGTTTCAGGAGGAGTTAGGCGAAGAAATAAAGCTCAAATTTTGAGGTGATCGACGATGGGTTCGAATATGGGAACACATATAGAGAAAACAAAGAGGTGAAGAGAAATGCATGAAATCGAACATCAATCAGAAGCAACGGAAGAAAAAGAGAAACAACAAGGAAATATAGAATACTAGCGGGAGAAATTTTGAGTGAGATCACCTGGAAATTTCAGGTTTACGTACCTTCCCTTCGACCATTGTCATCTGCTATTTGAGGGGGGAAGGAGCTCCTGCAGGTTGCAGTCGCGTTCCTATGTCCGAGCAAGTAAAGGGATGAGCTGATATAGATGGAGAAATAGAGATATGAAGGTCTGGCAAGAGAGACAAAACATGGGGAATCGATAGAAAGTAGAGTGACGATGGACGGTTGAGCAACATGGGTGTTGTAGGTCGGCAAAAATGGCAGGGCGACTTGGGTTTAGCTATATGTAGCAGAAAAGGCATGGGGAAGGAGAAAAGGGGTGGCAACACTATTTATTCACAAATGAAACATATGGAAAAAACGAATAAGAATTATATGAGGGTTGAATCTAAAAAAAGTTACAACATGAAAATATTTAGAATTCGATGTACTTCATTTTTTACGAAGAAGTTAAGATATAGTTCATCCTGTTACGAAGAAGTTACTATTTTTAGTATTATCCTTTCTGTAATTTTCTATTTTTCACTTCATCTTTCTGTAATTTGCCCAATGGTTCTTCTTCTATATAAGAGAACCCTTGGGCCTCTTATAATGTATTACAGTATGTTCCCTTAACATGGTATCAGAGCAACGGTCCTAGACCGGAGTTACCGTATCCATCCCTGACCTAAACCTAACCCTTCACTACCCCCCCCCCCCCCCCCCCCCCCCGCCCGCGCCGCCAATCACCCCCGTCGCCCCCTAGCGCCAACCCTCGTGCGCCTGTAGACGCTACAGGGCCCCGCGCATCCAGGTTCCAGCTCGTTACTCCTGGCGCATCCCGTGCTCCAGGCACATCCAACACTCAACACGCGACCCCGCACGCCCCTGCGTTCTAGGCGACCACACACGCCCCTACGTTCCAGGTGACCCTGCGCGCCCCTGCATTCCAGGCGACCACGCTCCAGGAGGGCCCGCATTCCAGACGATCCCGTGCACCAGGCAATCCCGCGCGCCTAGGTCCTCCGTGCCCAGGCTCTCCACATCTAGGCGCCCTAGCGCCCAGGATCCTCCCGCACCCAGGCGCCCTCGCGACCAGGCCCCTCCGCACCCTGTCATTTGTCCGTCCAGGTCCTTGCGCCCTTGCGTCCTGCCCCCCCCTGAGCCGTGACTCAGTCCTTTCATGAATAGTTTTGCGCCGGAGTTCAGACCTTTAAGACGTATTTTCCGGCAAGCAAAAGGGATTAATAAGGATGGTTGTATAGGCCTACACGTACAACCAATCCTTCGTATGACTTTATAGACTCGTTTATATTGGTCTACTTCCCAGTTGAATTCCGTTATTTAGCTATTTTATCATCATGTCAGACAACAAGGGTGACATCTTCTCATCCGAAGCCTTCAAGAACCCGGCTCCCATCGCTAAAATTGATGGGACCAACTATGAGCTATGGTCCATGCAGTTTCTCACCCTCATGCAGTGCAACAATAAGGAGCACATCCTGACAGATCCAGAGCCAGTGGACAAGATTGGAGCAAATGCTTCTTGGAAGAAAGATGACGCATATACGCATGTTTGGCTTTGTGGGACTCTTACTACAAAGATAGCCAATGATATTCTAACTCATCCCACTGCCAAGGCAATGTGGGATACTTTGGCATCCACCTATGCGCAGGCGAAGAATGAGGCCAAGATCCTTCAACTATAGTTTGATATCTACAACACCAAGTAGAATGACCGCCCTCTGCATGTTTACTACTCTTCGCTGCTTGGCATGTTTGAAAAGCTCCATAGCTACATGCCATTACGATGCCCATTGAGCAGCAGAAGACGTATAGGAACTCCACGATGGTTGGAGTTTTCATGGCTGGACTTGATAGAGAATATGATGCTGGCATACTCATCTTATTAATGGAGCAACCATTCCCCCTATAAAGGAGGCCTATAGCCATTTCAACTGGCTCATCATCTCGTCAACAGCCACGTCTTCGCACTCCTCAGCGATGGCCGCTTCTCGTGGTCGAGGTGGGGTGATCCAGTCCAGAGGACACATCGAGGAAGAGGCGGTGGACGCCACCGTGGTCCCTGCACCTACTGCCGCAAGCCTAGACATGCAGAGGAACATGCTATCAGAAGCATGGATATCTTGTTTCTGGTCGAGCAGCAGAGCAGATTGTGTCTTCGGAGACCTCAGCTGCCCAGGCCGATCCTCACCTAGATGATATTATCTCTCGTATTCGAGAGATCTTGACTCCTAGTGCCAACACCACAACAGGTACCGCTACAGCAGCTAGCGCCTCTTCGAGCTCCTCAGATATCACCTATGCCTTTACTAGTAGTACGAATGCAAACATGACAGAGTGGATTGTGGGCTCTGGTGCTTCTCACCACTTGTATGGAGACAACACAGTTGAAGTCCTACAGGGCTATACCACCTGGCAGATGGGTTGTCATTGCTAATGGCGACCACTTACCCGTTACAGGATAGAGGAGGTGCAGTTGACACCGTCCATGTTCCTGAAGAATGTTTTATATGCTCATGCTTTTCGAATGAATTTACTTTCTATTAGTCAGATCACTAAGGATCTGCATTGTCGTGCCATCTTTGACCCTTCATCTCTTGTGTTTCAGGACATACTCACGGGCAGGATGATTGAGCATGGCAGTGAGCAGCGGGGACTCTACAAACTGGTCCAACCTCCTTATGCTAATGTTTCTACTATACCTACTGGATCTGTCTCTCCTTATCTGTGGCGTCTTAATTTTGGACATCTTCCTCTACAGAAGCTATGTCATGTTCTCCCTCAAATTTCTAAAATATCATCCTTTCAGTGTGAGACATGTCAACTTGGAAAGCATCATCGTTCCTCTTTTCCATCCCGTCAGAGTCAGAGCAGTTCTCAGCTATTTGAGCTCCTTCATTTAGACATTTGGGGTCCTAGTCGTGTTCCTGATCTCCAAGGACACCATTTTTATATTGTAGTTGCCTGATGTCCAAGGACACCATTTTTATCTTGTAGTTGTCGATGATTTTTCTAGACTTTCCTGGGTCTTCTTATTGAAGGATAAGTATGAGGCTGGATCCGCTATCAAGTATTTTATTAATGAAGTAAACAATATTTAACCTGCAAATGTCAAGTATATCCGTTCTGATAATGCCTTGTAATTTTGCATCTTACATCTTTCTGTGTTCCTTAGATCCCATGGCATTGTTCACCAGACCTCATGTGTCTACACTTCCCAACAGAACGGTGTTGCTGAGCGCAAACACCGTCACTTACTTGATGTGACCAGAACATTGTTGATACAGAGCCATGCTTCTCATGCTTATTGGGGTGATGCTGTCCTTACTGCTTGTTATCTGGTAAACCGTATGCCCTCGTCCGTCTTAGGAGAGAAGATTCCTTACTCGATTGCGTTTCCCGAGAAGGATCTCTTCTCTCTTACACCTCGTGTATTTGGATCTGTTGCCTTTGTTCATGATGTCTCTCCAAGGCGTGACAAGCTCTTTCCTAGAGCTGTCAAGTGTGTGTTTGTCAGCTACTCTCATACCCAAAAGGGGTATCGCTACTTTGATCCACTAACCAGAAATATTTTGTGATTACCGACATTACGTTCTTTGAGCCATTCATGTATTTTTCTCCTACGGGTGACAGGCTTACTTCATCTGACCCTGATGATGAGTTATACATGCCACCACCTCCTACAGTTGGTCCTTCACCTTCACCTACTCTTCATCTTCCACCACCTCCACCACCTCCTCCACCACCTCTATTGGTTAACTTCTTGCCTTGTGTTCCTAGCAGATCTTGCTCTGTTCGCCATGCTCAGAAGCCTTGCCCATCATCCAGCACGCCTCGGGTATGTAATGAAAATATTATTTCTACTGATGGCACTACTGAATTGACTGTACAATAGGAGGAGAAGGCACCCTCTCAAGAGGGAAATATACATGCCCAGGACTTGGCAGATGATCTTGACGTACCGATTGCTCTGCGAAAGCAGAAACAGACGTGTGCTACTTACCCTCTTGCATCCCAGATTTCTTTGAGCAGGTTGTTAGAGGATTTCAAGATATTTACGTTAGCACTATCATCCATGCAGATACCACAGATGTATCAGGAGGCTCTCAAAGATAGTCAGTGGAGTTTAGCTATGGAGGAGGAGATTACTGCGCTACAATCACATGGTACGTGGAGTCTTGTTTCTGCTCTTGTTGATACATCAGTCCAGGGATGCAAATGGGTTTTCACTGTGAAACACTGTGCGGATGGCAGTGTGGATCGCTATAAGGCAAGACTTGTGGCACGAGGGTTCACCCAAACATATGGGATGGACTATCACGATACTTTCTCCCCAGATTCCAGATATTCTACTCTACGTATTCTCCTTATTGTTGTTGTGACACGAGATTGGCATCTTTATCAGCTTGATGTGAAGAATGCATTCCTCTATGGTGACCTACAGGAGGAGGCCTACATGCAGCAGCCACCTGGGTTTGCTGCTGAGGGGTGATGAAACTCAGTTTCATGGTCTTAGTTCACAGTTATTAACTCCCTTGCTTAAATTAATGCCAATAAAAACCAGATAAAATGTTGTGTATATCTGAGTAATGGAATAAATTAAAAATAAAAAAAAACTAACAAAATTATTTCTCCTTTGATTTGACCTCGTTTCCGTTTTTGGTCAACATAAAACTTGTAGATGTCATCGAGATCTACAACTTTCATGTTTTGAGTTTTTCCAAATTCAGTCATTTTCTCCTTCCTTTTTTACCTTCTTTGTTCTGATAACCTGATTGGGCCACGTGACGCTTTCTGGTGTAGCCCGCTCACTGTGCGCCACCCGCCCTCCATTTCAGTCGTTCGATCATCATCTTAAGCCTCCATCTCAGCGGCTCCTCCCCGCCACCAATTCCTACTGTTCGATTAACCCCCAGATGCTATCTGGATCGTCCGCCAGTGCCTCTCTCCCATCATGCCACGTATTCCACTTCCCAGCCGTACGATTATCTCCGAGATGCATCCATTACTACTGCACACTCATGCGATCGTTCTCCACCCTCCGATCCTTCTCCCAATCACATCCAGACCCTACATTCCCGCCTTTCTCTCCTCGTGCCACGTGTCTATCTCCAACGTCGTTCGATCTCATTTGAAGGATATGGGATAATCCTCAAGCGCATCACGGAAGCGTGAGCATCGTATCGAATACGACGAAGAATGACTAGTCATACCAGTTGTTCTATGCAGCGGAATTTAAAAAATTTTCATGCGATGAAACCACATGATCCAAGAATGATTCTCAGATCGTTTCATCCAGAACCACATCAAGTACAAAGGAAAACCTCTTGTAGTGTGGTTGATCGAGTCTCTACGAAAAGAGACCTCCTGTCTCAAGTCCGATCGTCGGAGAAAACGCTTACGAGCGTGGTGATGAGTCGCAAGATCCTCGCAATCCAACAAGTTGATCCAAGCACGGTGAACTCCTGATCTCGTCGTACGAGATCTAACACCTTCTTCGCGAGGGTAGTACTCCAAAGAAGACAGAGAACCGAAGAACGTCGAGGCGGTGGCATGGTGGCAAAGCGACGACGATAACTCTCTTCTAGGGTTTGGTGGATGGCCACTAAGAGGAGGAGAGAAGAGGCTTGATGTGTGGAAGAGAGAGAGAGAGAGATGTGTCTCAATTGCATAACCTTAGAGAGCATGGTATGCCTCTCTATTTATAGGGTTTTGGGATCCATGGATCACAATCCATGGGATACATAAAATCAATGGATGAGATTGATTTATGTTTAATCCAATGGTCAAGATTGTTGTTGGTAAAAGCCAACAATTAATAATTTAATTTAGATCAAATATATTTGATAAATCAAATACAATTCAATCCTAAATTAAATTCCATGAAATATGGTGGACGACCACCAATTCCATATAGGACTTGGTAGTCGTCCACTTGTTTCCATGTGGAGGCAATCTCATGAAATCTCATGAGATAGCATATCTCTATGAAAATCTCCATTATTTTTCCAACAACTTTTGTTGTGATTTATTCTACAAAAATAATTCGTAATTAATTTTGAGAATATTGCAATCTTGCCATTGGAAATTTGTGAATCACATTCACAACCCAAAACCAAATATAATTTACATTTTCAATTAATTACACAATGTGTATCCAATACACATCAATAATTAATTAACCAATATAAATTATAATTAGGTCTCTCTAATACATTATAAATCACATTTATAAAATATTATGAATAATTGGATATTGCTATCCACATTATTCTTATCCACAATAATTAAATCTCATTTAATTATATTGGATAATTTCCAAATGCATCAAGATAATTAAATCACATTTAATTATCATTCTCTTAATGCTTAGATATAATTCAGCTATGGAATTATTCTTGAATCCTTTCAATAATAATGCGATTTCTCCGCAGATACTTGGAGATAAGGACAAGGCGATTGTTATTGTTCCACGTACAGTGACTTGGATGTTGAGATCTCATCTCAAATCTAGATCTCACGGACTCTCATAGATGCTAGATTAAATCAAGATTGCAAATCTAATCTTCTCATTGAATCTGAATCTCATTCAGATCAATGTTCAACACTTGGACTAAGATTAGGTCACTTCTCTACTGAGAGGAGTCTCTAAAATCCAAACCTGTTTCATCACTCCCTCGGAATGGAAGCGTCATGGTTATACAATTGTTTATGATCAAATCACCCTCAGGTATTCCTAACACCTGTACATCATGCATACTGGAAGATCTATGAACAACATGAAGATATAGATTAATTTTACACTATCATTTTCAGGGTTTAATAATAAAGTTTCTCAATCTTGGTCATTGGGAATCGATATTGATCATATGCTTTCTCAAAGCATATATCATACCTTCAAATTCTTGTCATTCTTCCAAAGCACGACGACCATGCATGGAATGTGATTGGTCCCAATACCTCATGAGTGAGCTCATGTCTCCCGGTTCACATGTGAACATGTATGATCCCTATGAGAGATCGTATTACTCATATGCCCTTACATGCACACCATCTCGCCTGTGTATAGACCTTGGTTAGGTCATCAACCTATTAGTCTGCCAAATTTACACACTCAGACATATAGTAACACATCTGTCTCTGGTCAGAGGATGTGTGCCTATGTTGTGACAGTATTCAACATAGGTCTTTGGTTATCTTGATCTCATTAAGTCAACCCTTTGACTCAACTAATCTGACACCTTCGAATCACTATTCCCATGCAGAGGACCTGCATCAAGAGGTCGATCAGATATCAGCCAAATGAGAAAGGATTGCCATCTCCTACTCAGGCTGGAGATCATCACTTAACAATCATTTGATGGTGCTTGATGAGTCCTCTATCTAACTCTTTAGATATTCATCCAAGCACCAGCCTCTATGATTTAATAACTGAATCAACAGCTGTATGATCATCAAGATGGCGATGGTACATAACCCTAATTGTGCTAAGGGACCTATTATGCAAATTGGTTATTCTTCATTTTAGATCAGGGAATGATATTTGCAAGAACATTTATTGCATAATGGCTTGTCGTGGGCTCGCATGACCAACATCCTTCTCAAAGAGTCAATCTCCACCGCACGCCTCCACTCCAGTCCCAGCCCTTCGATCGGCACCCACCTCTCATCGCAGTCGTTCATATCCGCCCACATATCCTTCTGCCACGTGTTTCCTTCAATCACCACCTGATCGTGCTGCCCTCGATCAAATCCAAGCTCTCCTCTAGTGCCATCTTCTCAGTCGTTAGATCGTAAGATCCAACGGCCGAGGAACCGTCTTCCACCTCTGGTCACCCATCTCTCCCACGAACGCCACCTCGCACAACTGCCCCCCCCTTTCTATTTTAGCTGCTTTCTCAGCCATTATCTCCACCCTTTGAGTACTCCACAACGTAGCCCGGTCATCCACCTTCCTCACAGGCGACCACTCACCCCACGACTCTCTCTAACCAGCTCCCTATCGCCCTCGCAAAATCCGTCGCCAACTACCGGATCCGCCAAATTTCCCCTTCAAATACTCCATCTTCGCCGCTGTATCACGGCGTCCACCTTTACGTAGGTCACAACCCAACATTCCTCAGCTCCTTGATGAAAGCGAGGAGGCGCTATGGAGACCCGGTGTCGACCCTTGGCCATGGTAGGCCAGGTATGCGGTGCTCCGCCACCGCCAAGTTGCTCCAAAGGGTCGCTGGAGGTCCAGTGATGACCTGAGATCCCCTCAGAGCTCAGCATAGACCGTCGCCTTCATCAATTCTGACCAGGTAAGTTTCTATGATCCACCATTGCATTTTATTGTACTTTTCTTCGATTTTATTAGGCTTCCACACTCACTATCACCTGCCGATTTCCATCCCTTTAGCCCCCCCACACTTCCATCATCCACGCGCACCCATCCTATAGCCTTCTCCCCCTTCTCCGCACCTGATCATGTCCGACCCAACTCATCTCCTACTTCGCCGGAGATGGAGATACAGTCCCCCTGTTCCTCCACTCACTAGGGACCCATCTCATTCACTCCACCACACACAAGCACCTCGCTTCGGCTATCGATTAATCTTGCAGGTGCTCAAATCTCAATGGTCGGGACTTCATCGGAGAGGATTTGGCTCGCTTCATCTCCGACGAAGGAGCATCGACAACCCTCTCCAGAAAGGTCCCTTCTTCGCCCGCGCATCAAGCTTCATCGTCCAGCTTCCAGGATGCTCTGAGGAGCTCTATTGGGCCCAGACAAGCGAGGCGGTCGACGATCCTAGGAGGTCCCAGCTACTGTCGGATCTTTGAAGATCGGACGGCTCACATGCCACCACGTGTTAGTGTTGGGAGCAGCACCAGACCATCAGGCTCGGAACCCCCGAGCCATCTCCGAACCTCCTCTGAGCCAGAGTCGACGCCCGAGCCTCCTCCGAGCCAAGTCCGAGCCTCCGTCAACCAACGAGCCTATCTCCCACGTGGCAGTCATGTGTGGGATGGGAATTTTACAGGGAGGTCCCCATAACTTCTTCTATTTGTAAATAAGTCCTGATAACACGTGGAAACCACATGCACCTGGGGTAAATTGCATCCATACTCCTGGGGGTTTTAACAATCGTAATTTTACCCCCGTACGTGTGGGTAATTTACAGGGAAGTCCTCACGTTTATAATTAATTACATTTTAGTCCCTCCCAGGGACATGTTTGCCATATTTTCACTATTATTTCTATGTTTTATGTGTGTTTATGCCCCTGGTTTCTTTTGTTAATATCTTGAGCATCCAAGCTTTGTTTGAGTTGATTTGGGTCTCGTTTCGAAGCTAATTTCATTATCTTTCTAATGGTATGGCTCACTCTCTATTTGACACTTTCAGAATCGATGTTTTATTTTAACAATTAAGTATCACTTATACAGTTTTTGTTATGCCTTGTCTTAATTAATCAATGAGCTTGCTTCATGATTTGAGTCTGAATCAAATATTTTGTATACTTCGGGCATATTCACATCATTGTAACCTTGCATCTTGTCGCATGTTGAAAATCAAACAAAAATGGCATATCTTCATGTTTCTTTATGCATCGTATCTGCCCATGTGCATTTTGACCTATGGTTTCTAATTCAACACTTAAATTGGAATAATAAGAGTCTAGATATATCCTTAAGAGGCTCGTGTCCTTAAGTTCGACCTAGGGCTTGCCCAAGTAAAAAAAATAAATCCGACCACTTCCTTGGTGTTAATTAATACATTATTTAAAGCGGTCTTTGATCGACCCAATTTAGCCTGACTGCAATGGCATTCGAAGTGTTAGTTCTACACTATTAAAGGGTCGAATTTGCGGATCGTCAAATGGTGTCATTGCCGGGGACATGTCTCATCTTTTATTTATTTAGATTTTTAATATTTAATTGAGTGTTAGTTTCTAATTCATAGGCCATGTTGTTCTTTGCATTATTAATCTTTCTTCGATGGATATCTAACGCATGTTTTTGTGGTAGGGCCCTTGGTGTTCAAGGAGGCGAGGAGTAGGAGTTCCCGCTGTGAGGAGTCGCAGAAGCAAACCTTGGAGAAAAATCGAAAAAAATTGTGGTCTTGCATTTTTATTTTTATTGATAATCATCTTTACAACGGTCTTCGTTCGAAGACTCGCGTGTGTAAATGAACAAAGTTCTCTGTGGTTGTGTGGGGATCGTCCCACTTGAGTGTCGACTTAGGATCAGGCACACGACTCTCTGAGCTATTTTCACGTTTTATTGTGTGTGTTTGATCATAGGTAGGACACGCTTTAATTCTAGACGCACATAAGCATCGCTTCACCTAGCCAAAATAAAAATCTATTCTTTCCCGCTAATAGATGCATGTTAGGTGTGGTTTTTCATCGACTTCCATACATTTAGGTTTCGATTTTAATTATCTTTATGAAATATTTTGCTCAAGGCACTGTGAGTTTCCTCTCTTAGCCTAGATCATGATTTTTATCGACTGCATGGCTTTTTCTCGACCTCCCTTCCCGGCTTGATCACCTCGGTTAATAGAAATTGGGAATGAGCGGTAGGCAATTGATTGATTGATTTATGTGCACATTTAAATAGTGATAACCTTAAGCAAATAATTGCGATTATTAAATGCAAGTTGGCCTAAAATGGAGTAAAATCATCTTTTGGAAGAGCAACACCCTTGTTTACGTAGGATGATTTTCGCTTCGATAATTTCCTTAATCCTTGCATAAACTAGAATGTTTTAATCACCGTTAATAATGATAAGATAATCAACCAACACTTGTTGGTTTCACATGTGAGTTGGTGAATTCAAAGGGTAATGCATGCTTGATTGAGCCTTGATTGCTTCGACACCCTCCCCTAGACCTTAGGTACTCCATTCATCTCCGAAGATTCATCTGCTTATGTGTACATCCATCCTAAATTCTTTGTTCCCCTCAGGTCTCCCCAACATCAATTATCGATCTTTATACTTAGGCTACACTCAGCCTAAGTATGGGGGGACCTGAGTCCCTGTGATTTTGTCACTCAACTTTCCTTTCCTTGATACTTAGGTTATTTCTAACCTAAGTATAGGGGCACCCTCCTCCGTTCCTGTATATTCCTTTATATTTAAATGGAGCTTTGCCTTTGTATCATCTAGTGCTATGAGGACATAGCAAAGTTTAGGTATAGGGGGGTATATCGTATATACAGTATATGTACTTTATCCATGTTTTGAAAAATTTTGAAAAAAATTAAAACTTTTGGGCTAAAGTACAATCTCTTGAACTAAGTGGACAAAAATATTTTAAAGGCTTTAAAAGATTTTCTATACTATGTTACACCATTTTCAAAGAAAAATATTTTTGAAAATTATTTGAAAAAATGGGTTTCACTTGTTTGAAAAATCGTTTGAAAAATGTTTATAAAAATCTATATATGTGTGACATGGTTTGGAAAATGTTTTCTTGATTTCAAGGAAAATGAGTTTAACTTATGTTCTAACTTTAATTAAAATCTATAAAAATGAGAAAAACCAAAAAATCCTTTGAAATTCAAATTGCCTACTAACGCAAATAAGTAGCCGCTTTTCAGTGAGGGTCTTCCTTGGCAGAGTAGGTGGTTTAGAGGACATCGCATATGGCCCCGTCCTCAAGCAACGAGTTCTGTTCTACGGCATGTACTTACACCTATACTGGCTGAAAGCAGGTGTAACTACTCATTGAGTTTTGGCAATCAGTAGGACTTTAAATTCTTCATAAAAATTTGAAAAAAATCAAAACATGAATGAAGGAGTTGCTTTAATCCCTGACCTTTTCACTCTCACACACGATCAGATATGCTTGAGAACACATGGTTTAAGAAGTCTTGAACCTTGACCATCAGGATCTTAGACTTAATTATCCATATTCCCCTAGTTTTCTAGATTTGCTTGCTATATTGCATGCTTAGTCTCCTACCTTAAGAATATGATCAGCACTTCACATGCACGACTGCGGTCTCGATGAGATGAATTGAAATTTCACTTGAGGGACTGGGATGAGAGATTCAAGTCTGGACTTGATCTAATGATGCTTGAGGATGGGATAAAATCATTGAAGGCTTCATGAAACCTGAGTATCAGCATTTTTAGTCAGTGTGAGAACTTGGTTCTTGTACTAATCTCTTGATATCTATCTAAGTGTCATGGTGTGAAAAGAATAAAAAATATTGATCAGTGTGCGCCAACTCTTGGTAAAAGCAGTAGAGCTATCCAAAAAATACAAAGCAAAGTTCAATGTTGAAAGAAAAGCTCTCATTCCACAAAGTCATTCATCAAAGAGCTTCCACCAAAGGCGAGCGCTCTCAATCATTTTTTTCAAGTATCCACTTGGACCACCGCTATTAGGACAAGGAGTCGGGCTAGCACCTAAAAAGGGCTATGCATCGTAAATGCTACAAGTCTGGGTGTAGAAGGTACAATAGGTATTCAAAAAAGGCACACCCCAGTGTATTCCCAAGAAGACAAGTGCATACAACTCCAACATCTCTTGACGGACGCACTGATCAACATCAAAAATATGCATTGAGTAATAAAGCACTCGAGAGAATCCTTGTTCCAATGAGAGGAAGAGAAGAAATGACACAATCCTAAACCCTCCATCAACTGGCCTGCCACCTACACTTCTAAGTCTGTCAACTAAAGAGACAGTGGATTGGATGCAATATTTGATTTATTCTCTAGAGTTGAGGATTGGGTCCTTAGGAGAATTTCTTGGACTGGGACCTTGGGTGACATTGTGACTCTACTCTCGTGATCGTGGTCAACACATAATGTCACATCCATAGCTCATATGTATGCAAGAGAGAGTCTGGAAAATTAGAGAAATTAGATACATCTTGATTAAGGCAATGTTAAGCTCCGAGATTTTGGATCTCTAAAATTGGGAGTTCTTGAACGGATCAGATCCTGTACGCACATGCACAAGGGGGTTAATCCAGCTCATTCATTTTTTGAGATGTTCGGGGACGAGCATAGTTTAAGTATAGGGGGTGATGAAATTCAGTTTCATGGTCATAATTCACAGTTATTAACCCCCTTGCTTAACAAATGCCAATAAAAACCAGATAAAATGTTGTATATATCTGAGTCATGGAATAAATTTAAAATACAAAAAATAACAAAACTCAAATCATAGTGTTTTTATACCCTTAAAAATGCTCACAAAAATATTTCTCCCTTGATTTGACCCTATTTCTATTTTTTCTCAACATGAAACTTGTAGATCTCATCGAGATCTACAACTTTCATGTTTTGAGTTTTTCCAAATTCGGTCATTTTCTTCTTCCTTTTTCACCTTCTTTGTCTGAATAAGCTGATTGGGTCACGTGGCACTTTCTAGTTACGCCACGGGCCCGGTCACTGTGTGCCACCCGCCCTTCATTTCAGTCGTTCGATCATCATCTTAAGCCTCCATCTCAGCAGCTCCTCCCCTCCACGAATTCCAACCATTCGATTAACCCCCATATGCTATCTGGATCGTCGCCAACGCCTCTCCCCCATCATGTCACGTGTTCCACTTCCCAGCCGCACGATTATCTCCGAGATGCATCCATCACCACCGCACACTCCTGCGGTCATTCTCCACCCTCCGATCCTTCTCCCAATCGCATCCAGACCCTCCGTTCCCGCCTTTCTCTCCTCTTTCCACGTGGCTATCTCCAGCATCGTTCTATCTCCTTCTCAAAGAGTCAATCTCCATCACACACCTCCACTCCAGTCTCCGCCCTTCGATCGGCACCCACCTCTCATCGCAGCCGTTCGTCTCCGCCCACATCTCCTTCTGCCACATGTTGCCTTCAATCAATGCCTGATCGTGTCCCTCTCGATCGAATCCAAGTCGTCCTCTAGTGCCATCTTCTCAGTCGTTAGATTGTAAGATCCAACGACCGAGGAACCGTCTTCCACCTCCGGTCACCCATCACTCCCACGACCGCCACCTCGCATAACTGCTTCCCCCCTTTCTATTTCCCGCTACTTTCTCAACCATCATCTCCACCCTCTGAGTACTCCACGACGTAGCCAGGTCATCCACCTTCCTCGCGGGCAACCACTCGCCCCACGACTCCCTCTAACCAGCTCCCTATCGCCCTCGCAAAATCCATCGCCAACCACCGGATCCCCCAAATTTCCCCTTCAAATACTCCATCTCTACTGCCATATCACGACGTCCGCTTTTACGTGGGTCACGATCCAGGATTCCTCCGCTCATTGGTTACAGCGAGGAGGTGCCATGGAGCGTGACGACCGTCATCAACCCCGGTGTCGACCCCTGGACATGGTAGGCCAGGTCTGCGGTGCTCCGCCACTGACAAGCTGCTCCGAGGGGTCGCCGGAGTCCAGCGATGACCCGAGCTCCCCTCGGAGCTCAGCATAGATCGTCGCCTTCGTCAATTCCGACCAGGTAAGTTTCTCTGGTCCTCCATTGCATTTTCTTGTACTTTTCTTCGATTTTATTAGGCTTCCACACTCACTATCACCTGCCGATTTCCATCCCTTTAGCTCCCCAGCACTTCCATCATCCATGCGCACCCATCCTATAGCCTTCTCCCCCTTCTCCGCGCCTGATCAGTCCCCCCGTTCCTCCGCTCGCTAGGGACCCATCTTATTCGCTCCACCATGCACAAGCACCTCGCTTCAGCTATCGATTAATCTTGCAGGTGCTCGAAGCTCAATGGTCGGGACTTCATCGGAGCGGATTTGGTTGGCTTTGTCTCCGACGAATGAGCATTGACAACCCTCTCCGGAAAGCTCCTCGCTTCGCCCATGAATCAAGCTTCATCGTCCAGCTTCCAAGATGCTCCGGGGAGCTCTATCTGGTCCAGACAAGCGAGGCAGAGCTCCAGCAGTGTCGTCGGAGGGAAGATAGCACCGCCACCACCGCGACGGAGGCCAAAGGTCCATAGTCTACTGGTACCGTTGTATGGCACCCCCCGATGGCAGTCTAACAGCTCCTAACGGGCCAAGTCGACGATCCTAGGAGCTCCCAGCTCCGTCTAATCTTTGAAGATCGGACGGTTCATAGGCCACCACATGTCAGTGTTGGGAGGCAGCACCAGACCATCAGGCTCGGAACCCCCGAGCCGTCTCCGAGCCTCTTCCGAGCCAAGTCTGAGCCTCCATCGACCACCGAGCCTATCTTCCATGTGGCAGTCACGTGCGAGATGGGAATTTTACAAGGAGGTCCCCGCAACTTCTTTTATTTGTAAATAGGTCTGACTGAGGTAAATTGCACCCATACCCCTGGGGGATTTAATAATTGCAATTTTACCCGCACGTGTGTGGGTAATTTACAGGGAAGGCCTCATGCTTATGTTTAATTATATTTTAGTACCTCCTAGGGACCTGTTTTCCATATTTTGCCTATTATTTCTATACTTTATTTGCATTTATGCCCCTGATTCCTTTTGTCAATATCTTGAGCATCCGAGCTCCGTTTGAGTTGATTTTGGTCTCGTTTCGAAGCTAATTTCATTGTCTTTCTAATGGTATGGCTCACTCTCTATTTTGACACTTTTGAGTTGATGTTTTAATTTAACAATTAAGTGTCACTTATACAGTACTTGTTATGCCTTGCATTAATTAATCAATGAGCTTGCTTCATGATTCGAGTCTGAATTCAACTATTGTTCAATTACTCAATTATTTTGTATACTTCAGACATATTCGCATCATTGTAACCTTGCATCTTGTCGCATGTTGAAAATCAAATAAAATTGCATATCTTCGTGTTTCTTTATGCATCGTGTCTGTCCATGTGCATTTTTACCTATGGTTTCTAATTCACCACTTAAATTGGAATAATAAGAGTCTAGATATATCCTTAAGAGGATCATGTCCCTGAGTTCGACCTTGGGCTTGCCAAATAAAAAAATAAAATCTAACCGCTTCCTTGGTGTTAATTGATACATTATTTAAAGCGATCTTTGATCGACCCAATTTAGCCCAACTGCAATGACATTCGAAGTGTTATTTCTACACTATTAAAGGGCTGAATTTGCAGATCGTCAAGGGGGATTGTCAGAAGGTTTGCAAGTTACACAAGTCTATCTATGGCCTCAAGCAGAGTCCAAGAGCATGGTTCCAAAAGCTCTCAAACTTGATAGAGCAGCAGGGGTTTGTGAGATCAACTCCTGATCACTCCTTGTTCATACAGAAGACATAGAGAGGTATTACAGTCATTCTTGTTTATGTTGATGACATTATTATTACAGGGGATGACGAGCAGGGTATTCAGGGTGCTAAGGACTTCCTAGGTCAACAGTTTGTGACCAAGGACCTTGGACATTTGCTTTACTTCCTTGGAATAGAGTTTGCCAGCAATCAACGGGGTCTTGTAATGACCCAGAGAAAGTATGTTATAGATCTTCTTTCAGAGATAGGCATGACAAATTGCAGACCTGCCACTACTCCACTTGACCCAAGCATGAAGTTCTATGATGATGAAACTGAGGAGGTCGATAAGAGAAGGTACATAGAGCTTCTTGGCAAGCTACTATATGTAACTATTACCAGGCCCGACATAGCATTTGCCATGAACAAAGTGAGTCAGTTTATGAAGCAGTCCAGACATGCACATATGGATGCAGTCCATATGATTCTGAGATACTTAAAGACTTCACTTGGTACTGGACTTCTTTTCAGCAGAGGCACATCTCTCTCAATGACAGTATGCGTAGATGCAGATTATGCTGGGTGCCCAAAGGATAGAAAATCTACATATGGATTTGATGTGTTCATAAGGAATTCTCTTGTTTCATGGAAGAGTAAGAAGCATACTGTGGTTGCTAGATCAAGTGCTGAATCGGAATACAAGGCCATGGCACAGGCTAGTACAGAGATGATGTGGGCCAGATCCGTTCTTACTGACCTGACTATAGAAGTACCTCTTCCCATGCGCCTCCAATGTGATAATCAAGTTGCTCTCTTCATTGCAAATAACCCAGATTTTCATGAGAGAACGAAGCACATAGAGGTCGATTGTCACTACACTCGTGACATGATACAAAAGTGTATTATCACTACTACGCATGTCAGCTCTACAGACCAGACAACAGATATACTTACAAAGGCTCTAGAGAGAGGACCTTATCAGAGATGTTGTTCCAAGCCGAGTCTTATTGATATCTACGCTCCAGCTTGAGGGGGAGTGTTGAGATAGTTACTATTTTTAGTATTATCATTTCTGTAATTTTCTATTTTTCATTTCATCTTTTTGTAATTTTCCCAAAATGGTTCTTCTCCTATATAAGGGAACCCTTGGGCCTCTTATAGTGTATCCCAGTATGTTCCCTAAACACATCCCATAGAAGGGATTTTGGATTTTTTAGCCGAAATGCAAGTATAAACTACATGTATTTGGGTATTTTTATTTACTTAAGATATGTGTTTTACATTTTATTAATAATATATTTAGGGAGTTGGGAGCCTACGCACTGGGATGTACGTAACTCCCTACACCCGACCTTTTTTTCTTTTTTTTTTGGGTTTTTTAAGGAAACCTTAGGTGGATTTGCTTAATATATTGTGGGGACTACGTGTTTCAAGTTTCATGCAAAACAAACATTTCAAACAGATTCATCTAGAAGAGGCCAATTTCAGCAATTCTAAGACAGTTAAAATTTGATAGTTTTGATGGAGATGATAGAAGTCCCAAATTGAGTTAATTTTGGAATGACGCTATGGTGACATATGGTGATCTAATTCCTCAAAGGTTTCATTTTTAAAAATAAAAAAAATGAAAAAAAGAGAGGCAGGTGTAGGTAGTTACCTACATCCCTAGGTACATGCTCATTTTTTCCATATATTTATTGATTGACACTTACTGAGATTTTTTATCTTATCCGGATGATTTTGAATATATCCTATAGGAAACAGGAGAGTGGATTTCATATGCATAATATACTTATGAAAGGTTACTGAATTTTATTCTCTTTTATTTTTAGCTTGTCAGTGACGAACGCGAAAGTCGCCTCTTTAAGAATCAATAATTGTAGTATAGGAGGCGAAATCGGTCGATCAAAAACCACAATCTTTGAATGTTGTGGAGTATTTTTAACTTGGTAAGTGTACCAAAGTCGAACACAGGGACACGAACTACTTTATCTATATATCAAATTTTGGTCAATTAAGAACATGAGTGAATAAATTCTCATTTACAGGTCTCCATGTAGAATACAATGCAATGAAATGATGCATGTATTTTTAGTTGCTTTTTCGATGCTATTTTAGAATGATGCATGTATAATAATGCAATGTTAAATGCAGGTGATGAGTATGCAAGTGATATTACAAATATACCCTAGTAAGATTACATTGAAGGATATGGAATAATCCTCAAGCGCATCACGGAAGCGTGAGCGTCGTATCGAATACGACGAAGAACAACCAGTCGGACTAGTTGTTCTATGCAGCGGAATTTAAAAAAATTTCATGCGATGAAACCACAAGATCCAAGAACGATTCTCGAATCATTTCATCTACAACAACGTCAAGTATAAAGGAATACCTCTTGTAGCGTGGTTAATCAATTCTCTATGAAAAGAGACCTCCTGTCTCAAGTCCGATCGTCGGAGAAGATGTTTGCGAGTGTGGGGATGAGTCGCGTGATCCTCACAATCCAACAAGTTGATCCAAGCACGGTGAACTCCTGATCTCATCGTACGAGATCGAACACCTTCTTTGCGAGCGTAGCACTCCAAAGAAGATGGAGAACTAAAGAACGTCAAGTCGGTGGCACGGTGGCGAAGCGACGATGAAGGCTCTCCTCTAGGATTTGGTGGACGGCCATCAAGAGGAGGAGAGAAGAGGCTTGACGTGTGGAAGAGGGAGAGAGAGATGTGTCTCAATTGCATAACCCTAGAGAGCATGGTATGCCTCTCTATTTATAGGGTTTTGGGGTCCATGGATTACAATCCATGGGACACATAAAATCAATGGATGAGATTCATTTATGTTTAATCCAATGGTCAAGATTGTTGTTGGTAAAAGCCAACAACTAATAATTTAATTTAGATCAAATATATTTGATAAATCAAAATACAATTCAATCCTAAATTAAATCAAACAAATAGGAGAGATTAGCATGGAGATTGCTCCTCACATGGAATAGGTAGGACGGCTACCAATTTCTTGTGGGAATTGGTGGCCGTCCACCATGATCCCATGGTGGAGGCAATCTCATGCAATCTCGTGAGATTGCATATCTCCATGAAAATCTCTCATATTTTCCAACAACTTTTGCTGTGATTTATTCTAAAAAAATAATTCATAATTAATTTTGAGAATATTGCAATCTTACCATTGGAAATTTGTGAATCACATTCACAACCCAAAACAAAATATAATTTACATTTTCAATTAATTACACAATGTATATCCAATACACATCAATAATTAATTAACAAATATAAATCATAATTGGCTCTCTCTAATACATTATAAATCACATTTATAATATATTATGAATAATTGGGTATTGCTATCCACATTATTCTTATCCACAATAATTAAATCTCATTTAATTTTATTGGATAATTTCCACATGCATCAAGATAATTAAATCACATATAATTATCATGCTTAGATATAATTCAACCATGGAATTATTCTTGAACCCTTTCAAGAATAATGTGATTTCTCCGCGGATACTTGGAGATAAGGACAGGGCGATTGTATTGTTCCACGTATAGTGACTTGGATATTGAGTTCTCATCTCAAATCCAGATCTCACGGACCTCTCATAGATGCTTGATTAAATCAAGACCGTAGACATAATATTCTCATTGCATCTGAATCTCATTCAGATCAATGTCCAATACATGGACTAGTATTAGGTCACTTCTCTACTGAGAGGAGTCACTAAAATCCAAACCTGTTTCATCACTCCCTCGGAATGGAAGTGTCATGATTATACAATCGTTTATGATCAAATCACCCTCAGGTATTCCTAACACCTGTACATCCTGCATACTGGAAGACCTATGATCATCCCGAAGATATACATCAATTTTACACCGTCATCTTCAGGGTTTGATCACCAAGTTTCTCAATCTTGGTCATTGGGAATTGGTATTGATCATATGCTTTCCCAAAGCATATACCATACATTTAAATTCTTGCCATGCTTCCAAAGCATGACGACCATGCATGGAATTTGATCAGTCCTAATACCTCATGAGTGAGCTCATGTCTTCCGGTTCACATGTGAACCTGTAGATCCCTTTGAGAGATCGTATTACTCGTATGTCCTTACATGCACACCAGCTCGCTGGTGTATAGAAGTTGGTTAGGTCATCAACCTATTGGTTATCCAAATGTACATACTCAGAATATAGTAACATATATGTCTCTGGTCAGAGGATGTATGCCTATGCTGTGACAGTAATCAACATAGTTCTTTGGTTATCTCGATCTCGTTAAGTCAACCCATTGACTCAAATAATCTGACACCTCCGAATCACTATTCCCATGCAGAGGACATGCATCAAGAGGTCGGTCAGATATCAACCAAATGAGAAAGGATTGCCATCTCCTACTCAGGCTGGAGATCATCACTTAACAATCATTTGATGATGCTTGATGAGTCCTCTATCTAACTCCTTAGATATTCATCCAAGCATCAACCTCTATGATTCAATCAATGAATCAACAGTTGTATGATTATCAAGTTGGCCATGGTACATAACTCTTATTGTAAAGAGGGACCTTATATGCAAATTAGTTATTCTTCATTTCAGATCAGGGAATGATATTCGTTATAACATTTATTGCTTAATGGCTCGTCGTGGGATCGCATGTCCAACAATCTCCCACTAACCCAAACAACCATTAATGGGTTAATCATTTAAACCCTCACTCATGTGACAATCATAGGCTATTTAGAAAAATAGCTCGGTAAGCTGATCAGTCACTATGTTTCCAAGAGACAACGCCAAGTCCTTTTACGGCATTTGCATATCCCCCAGTAACAGTACTCGCATCCAATGCGAATGTTGAATCTTATGCAACCAATACTCAATTTTGTCAATTATAGTGTCCTTGACACTATATCTTAATAATTATTATAACTAGTTTTTCCATTATCCTTATCAAAAATACCCTTATCCCTGGAGATCTCTATCTCTTAAGGTATTCGCAGTTAAGACCTTTTAGATCTCCATCTATAAAGTCTTAATTTCTTGAAGAGATCACTATCTCACAGGTTTTGTCCTCTATGAAGATATAGTTATTACCACAATCAAGTGTTTTATCACCATAGTAGGATTAGTAACAGTTTACTACTCCCACTGCATGGTAGACATCGGGCTTTTGTACACCTCTAGCATACACCCAGCTTCTCAGAACGGATGCACAAGGGCCAGCAGTTTTAGCATTCACATCCTCAACTCTTTGAGGTATTATCCCTTTAGATAGGTCAGTAACATATCTTAAGGGAATGAAGCCTTCCTTAGGGTTTTCCAAGAATGGAACATGTCCAAGGTGTACTACAAATGTGACATCCCAAATATCCTCTTCTCTTTGCTTCTGAACAACATCAAAACTAAGATCTAAGAGGTATCCTTGAGATCATATATCAAGATATGGTACAACCAGTTATAAAACACTTATTATTATCCTTTCATCATTTTAAATGATTAGGATATCATCTACATTTAGCATGATGGACACAATGGTACTCCCACTAAGCTTCACATGGTACACCAAGATTCTATCTGAAATCATAACATTTATAATTTCATCAAATCTTATGTTCCAAATACAAGAAGCTTATTTGAGTCCAAAGATGGAATTCCTTAGCTTGCACATCTTGCTTTCCTCAACCAAGAAGCCCTGGGTATACTTCATGTGAATATCCTCAGAGAGGTATTCATAGAGGAATGCAATATTGACTCACATCTTGAAGATGTCATAGTCAAGTTGCGTAGCTATAGTTAGCAATATTCTGATGGGTTCAAGCATTGTCACTGAAGAGCATGTCTCATCGCAAGCGATGTCTTCTCTTCGGTATGCAGCTCATGGCTACGAACCATGCTTTTGAAGGTCTCTACCTTCTCATCAGGTTCCCTCTTTCTATTGAAGATCCATTTACACCTTAATGGGTCTTACCCATATAGGTGGATCTTCGAGGGTCCATATACAACACTTGTATATGAAGTCTACATTAGACTTTTATTGCTAACATCCATCTTTCCATGTCATGATCCTCAGGAGCTTCATCACATGAAGTCCGATCATTTTCAGACTTAACTGACACATAGAATACGTCCTCAAACTTATTTGAAGAAGTATTAGTGTTTCATCTTCAATTATTCTTTTAGTTTCCGATTTCAGGAGCCTCATTATCTTTTCAAGATTAAATGAGTTCCTTTACTTCAAATTCATCTTGATTCTCAATAGAGTCATCATCTAAGAATCACATTCTCAGATATGAAATCTTTTAAGAATCTCAAGGTCATAAATTAGGTATCCAATACCATCCTTTATTTTCCTAATGAAGTAGCACTCTCTAGTACTAGATTCCAGTTTACCAACATGGAACCTTGTAAGAATATATATTGTAGTCTCCACTACATATATACCTTGTAAACTAAGAGGTAATTATGCTAAGAATCATCATTGATCAAATCATGTCACACATGATCCAATTGTATCTCCCTACAACTCCATTGAGTTTAGGTTTATTAGGAGGAGTGAGATAGAAATGACATTCATATATCTATAAGGTATTACATAAATTCATCTAATAGGTACTGACTACCTAGATTAGATCAAATTCATTTAATCTTCCTTCAAACTTTGGTTCTAAACCAAAATTGTGAAATCTTTGAACATTTCAAAGATTTTTAAGTGAATAGAAGAAATCTCATATCACAAATAATCATCAATAGATATCACATATCCATAATGTTTATTCTGATATAAATGATTCACATACATCAATATGTATGAGATCTTGAATACCTTGACATCTTACACCATTCCAAGGAAGGGGTATTGGACATTTTTATTTTTGAATACAATATTCACAAGTATGTAAGATTTGAACCTTTAGACAATCTAAAATTTCATCTCTTACTAGTCTATTGATCACATCAACAGATAAATGTTCAAGGCTTGATGCCAGATCATTGTCAAATGATCTTCATTCTCCTATTGTTTTTTTAAGGTTTAATTTCAGTATTAGAAATGTTAATGAACCATTCATTAAGTTTCTAATTTAGTAGAGCCCACTATATTTTAAATTACTATCTGAAATATCTCCATCATAACTCTTTATGATAGGTCTATTCCAGAATTTATGTTTATTCCTAACATTTAGAAATAAACAATGAGTGTATTATAATATCTAGGTCATAGAGACATTCTCTAAGACTAATGGCTCTCCCACTGAAATTAGGACGTCTATTTATCAAATAGAGGTTCTTGCAACAATTGCATTAACATCCATGTGGATGACTATTAAACCTTTAAAATCAAATTTTATAGTCTTCTTATACATATGCAACCAATTGCAAGTGTTATTAGAAGATTGATATACAATTATTAGAATTCATCTTATCAAATAAGAAAGTTAATTTCAATGATTATATGTAGATTATTCTGATGCACTATCCGAGTCCTTCTCTAAGGATTCTAGGTAGACTTGATAGTCATACTATCAACACATCATCTTGTTGTAGTATTGGCATTCATCCAACTCTTTGGATGTCATATGGAAGTCATAGAAGTATAGTCAACTCTTTGACTTTCCTTCTCACATGGGTCAGACACACGCTTCCATTGCGCTCCCTTCATCTATAAACAACCATTGATTAAGACTAAAGATCTCTTATGTTGGACTCAAAAGATTTCAATGTAAGAGTATTTCAACACATACTTCATTCAATTCATACAATATGAATATTATGAAGCTTCATGAATGACTAGAGTATAGACATCAGAATGACAACACTCATCACATCTACATACATCTTAAACTCTTAAAACATTGGTTCAGGTAGGTATTCAAACATTTTGAATACATCATCTCTGATAGAGCCACCATTCTGCATGATGCAATGAACCATGTCATTCATGATTAAAATGTCGAGAGCACATATGCATGCCTTAAACATCTTCTTAGATTTTATAAGGATTATTCGACAATTACGATCATCATCGACATGTCACTTCTAAAGTACATTCGATGAGATCAAGAGTACAGAGACATACAAACCCTAGGGTTGTAGTCCTGTTGTCTATTTAGTTGTCATCCTCATTATTACGAGGAAACATGCACATTGCAACCACATACAATATGTGTTTAACTGCAAGTATAACATTTTGATCATGGATCCAATCCATGATATTTCACTGGTTATTATTGAGTATAGTATTGAGTGGGTTTATGAAGGATTATCTGAAATAAGAAATCTACATAAATATAAATAAATAAATATATATATATATATATATATACGTTTTTACTTTGATTTAGGAATTTTTATATCAAAGTTGTCTTGCTTTGTCAACTTTGAAAGTTCATTCCCTTAATCACTTTCAAAGCAAGAGATATACTTACCGCTATATCTCTAGCAAGAACTGAGATCTCCTCTTAACCTTTGTCACATCCCAATAATATGAGAACCTGTGACTCCAATAAAGAGAAGCGGGAACACTTCCGCCTTGCAAGTCCAACTTGCATTTCCCAATTCGGTCTTTAATACCCGGGCCCACCACTCCTAAGGTGATGTTGACCCATCGTTAATTGAACCAACTATCAACAGGAATACAACTCGCTATGCGCAATCCAATATCGCCCCAATAATATGAGGACCCGATATTGGGGTCACTACGCATACGTCCTTACTCTTTCGAGAAGCGACGAGCCCGATCCAAATGGATCATATGCAGGAGATGTCACTTCAGACAACGTCTCCTATATACAATATATGGCGACATAATCCTTTGCCTTGACGGCAGACCATGGATGTCACTTATGTGATCCTCCACCTCATATTCAAATTTTAATCAATTATTATTAATCATATTCATATAATTAATTCTTCCAAGGGAAATATACATCTATTCATAATAGAGTGTTTTTAATTGGATATAATTAACTTAATCACATTAAATTAATTATCAATCCAATTCAATCAACAAACTTGATTTTACTTGAATATATGGTATTATATCAAAGTACGTATTAATTTGAATTTTAATAATTAGAAACTACATCATGGTTCTCTCAGGCATCATTCATTTCCTACCTGTTGTCATGGCCAGTACCGGCGGGAGTGGGACGGACCGCGACCGGTGCGTCCCGCTACCCCAATGCTCCCCGACTAGACACCATATCTGCCTCGGGAAAAAATAATGCCGATCCAATCACTTTGTACTTGAGATGATCATCGGTTCTTCAACCAAAATTATACCATACAGTAATAATCAAAACAATTTTGATTATAAGGAAATTTGCGAACCAAATTCCCAATCCTATTCAAGCCGGTTGTTTGTTGATTGTGTTTCCAATTATGATCTAGATCAAATCTAATCATTTTATTGGTTGAGGCCAAGTCAATTAAGGAAATAATCATCACTGAATATTTTTCAAATATTTTTCCATAATTATTTCAGGAAATTAACAATTAATTTCACTAGTTGACAATCACATGGTTCTAGATATGGAATGTAATTTCAGCAGTGACCCCTACTTACTAAAATTAACATATCTCAATCAAATCAAATCCAAATTATGCAAAATCAATTTCCAAAGATTGATAATTTAATTTATGACAGAACCTAAGTGATATTTCATGTATTTCTAGGCGCATCAAAACAGTAATTAACTCATTAATCATGTTAACATTCGCAGTTCCCGCAACAGTGTATACATGTTCATTAAAATGACCATATCTCGAGCAAATGGAACACAAATTACGTAAAATAAGATCCTATGGTTTCCTTATTTAATGGGGAACAAAATACAAGTGATTAATTTGTATTTAATCATTTTAAACATGACCGAATTTATTCACTAAACAGATGTGCGAAAATCAAATGCGACAAAAACTTTCACGACCTTAACGAACCCAAGTCATCCTTTGAAATACGGATCGTATACAAAACCTTCAACCTAAGGCTCTGATACCACTTGAAGGATATGGAATAATCCTCAAGCGCATCACAAAAGCGTGAGCGTCGTATCGAATACGACGAAGAACGACTAGTCGGACTAATTGTTCTATGCAGCAGAATTTAAAAAATTTTCATGCGATGAAACCACATGATCCAAGAATGATTCTCTTATAGTTTCATCTAGAACAACATCAAGTATAAAGGAATACCTCTTGTAGCGTGGTTGATCAATTCTCTACGAAAAGAGACCTCTTGTCTCAAGTCCGATCGTCGAAGAAGATGCTTGCGAGCGCGGGGATGAGTCACGTGATCCTCGCAATCCAACAAGTTGATCCAAGCATGTTGAACTCCTGATCTCATCGTACGAGATCGAACACCTTCTTCGCGAGCTTATCACTCCAAAGAAGATGGAGAACCGAAGAACGTCGAGGCGGCGGCGCAGTGGCGAAGCGACGACGAAGGCTCTCCTCTAGGGTTTTGTGGATGGCCACCAAGAGGAGGAGAGAAGAGGCTTGACGTGTGGAAGAGGGAGAGAGAGATGTGTCTCAATTGCATAACCCTAGAGAGCATGGTATGCCTCTCTATTTACAGGGTTTTGGGGTCCATGGATCACAATCCATGGGGCACATAAAATCAATGGATGAGATTGATTTATGTTTAATCCGATGGTCAAGATTGTTGTTGGTAAAAGCCAACAACTAATAATTTAATTTAGATCAAATATATTTGATAAATCAAATACAATTCAATCCTAAATTAAATCAAACAAATGCGGAGAGATTAGCATGGAGATTGCTCCCCACATGGAATAGGTATGACGGCTACCAATTTCCTTGTGGGAATTGGTGGCCGTCCACCATGATCCCATGGTGGAGGCAATCTCATGCAATCTCATGAGATTGCATATCTCCATGAAAATCTCTCATATTTTCCAACAACTTTTGTTGTGATTTATTCTAAAAAAATAATTCATAATTAATTTTGAGAATATTGCAGTCTTGCCATTGGAAATTTGTGAATCACATTCACAACCCAAAATAAAATATAATTTACATTTTCATCTAATTACACAATGTGTATCCAATACACATCAATAATTAATTAACAAATATAAATCATAATTTGCTCTCTCTAATACATTATAAATTACATTTATAAATGTTATGAATAATTGGATATTGCTATCCACATTATTCTTATCCACAATAATTAAATCTCATTTAATTATATTGGATAATTTCCACATGCATCAAGATAATTAAATTACATTTAATTATCATGCTTAGATATAATTCAACTATGGAATTATTCTTGAACCCTTTTAAGAATAATGCGATATCTCCACAGATACTTGGATATAATGACATGGCGATTGTATTGTTCCACGGATAGTGACTTGGATATTGAGATCTCATCTCAAATCCAGTTCTCACGGACCTCTCATAGATGCTTGATTAAATCAAGACCGTAGACATAATCTTCTCACTGCATCTGAATCTCATTCAGATCAATGTCCAATACGTGGATTAAGATTAGGTCACTTCTCTACTGAGAGGAGTCACTAAAATCCAACCCTGTTTCATCACTCCCTCGAAATGGAAGCGTCATGGTTATACAATCATTTATGATCAAATCACCCTCAGGTATTCCTATCCCATGTACATCCTACATATTGGAAGACCTATGATCATCCCGAAGATATAGATCAATTTTACACTATCATCTTCAGGGTTTGATCACCAAGTTTCTCAATCTTAGTCATTGGGAATTGGTATTAATCATATGCTTTCCCAAAGCATATATCATACCTTCAAATTCTTGCCATGCTTCCAAAGCATGACGACCATGCATGGAATTTGATCAGTCCTAATACCTCATGAGTGAGCTCATGTCTTCCGGTTCACATGTGAACATATATGATCCCTTTGAGAGATCGTATTACTCATATGTCCTTACATGCACACCAGCTCGTCGGTGTGTAGACCTTGGTTAGGTCATCAACCTATTGGTCTGCCAAATATACATACTCAGACATATAGTAACACATCTGTCTCTGATTAGAGGATGTATACCTATGCTGTGACAGTAATCAACATAGGTCTTTGGTTATCTCGATCTCGTTAAGTCAACCCATTGACTCAACTAATCTGACACCTCCGAATCACTATTCCTATGCAGAGGACCTGCATCAAGAGGTCGGTCAGATATCATCCAAATGAGAAAGGATTGCCATCTCCTACTCAGGCTGGAGATCATCACTTAACAATCATTTGATGATGCTTGATGAGTCCTATATCCAACTCCTTAGATATTCATCCAAGCATCAACCTCTATGATTCAATTAATGAATCAACAGTTGTATGATTATCAAGTTGGCCATGGTACATAACCCTTATTGTAAAGAGGGACCTTATATGCAAATTAGTTATTCTTCATTTCATATCAGGGAATGATATTCGCAATAACATTTATTGCATAATGGCTCGTCGTGGGCACGCATGTCGAACATACATTAATGAGCAACAAAATATGGTTTGAAACCAGAGTCGAATTGAGCACAAAATATACGAGTAGTCATCGAATCAGGGTAAGGACATGTAGAGCAAGGAACCTCATCTTAACATAAAAATTCACTTTATTTAAAATGGTGTCAGATGAGAAAATTAAATATGTCATGATATATAGGATGAAACAAGGAACAAAACGACACTAAAATCATGCAATTTGGATTTACGATGCTCAAGTTACGCTAAAAATAATGAAAAGGGCATAAATATAATAAAAATGTAGGAAATAAAAGGATAAATATTACAAATAGGTCCCTGGAGGGAGCTATTAGCAATTTCTAAAAATCGATTAGGGCCCTATGTAATTTTTCCATTGCGCGCGTGATGAACACGAAAATCACCTCTTTAATAATGATGAATTGTAGTATAGGAGGCGAAAATCGGTCGATCAAAAACCACAATCGTTTGAATATTGTGGAATATTTTTACTTGGCAAGTCTACCAAGGTCGAACACATGGAACAGTGATTCTTAGTTGTATGGTTTTAAATTAAATTAAATAATTAGTTAATGCTTGGTTAAGTCCTATGCTTGGAAAATATAATACAATGCAATGATGAAGATGCGATGCAAAGAAAATAAACAGAGAAGATTATGCCCAGGATCTGTGATTTTAAACGTATTAAATCCCTGAATAATATGATATATAATTCTTCAAAATTAATCACAAATCAAAATGGATTGAACTCAAGAGGTATTCAAACTGACTCAATGCTTCAGGTTAATAAATCAATTGATACTCAGAATAATTAGAAGCAAAATATCTGGCCTCCAATTTTCTGTGATTCATTTCCTCGAATAATCGACAATAATCTTAAAGGAATAAATCTAAATTAGTCCCCTGTGAAAATTAAAGTATTGAGAATAATCAACAATGATCATAAGGAGTTAATCAAGCTAAAATTCTCATCTGAATTCCTGCAAAAGATGTTAATTTCTCAATGAAAACATAACACAAATATGTCAAAATTAGCCTGTGTATGTCAACAGAGATCTTAAAATAATAATTATCAATAGAAAACCTCAGATCTGTTCACAACTATGCTTAAAGATAAGGCATGAAAATAGCTTCAAAATGACATATCATATGCTAAAAACAAAGTTCGTATGAGAAAAATATGCTAAAATGAATTTGTAGGGACTAAAATGTAAATAAAAAAGGTTTTTCCTTCAAAAAGGTCCCTAGAGGGGCTTATCTGTAATTTTAGAAAGTTGGAGGGGCCCCTCTACAATTTACCCCTCGCATGGGAGTCTTTCTAATATCAGAAACTTCTGGGGGGCTGTGTTGAAATTTGCCCCAGCACAAGTGCGCCGCACATGCGCCTGGAGGTTCGGATGGCAAGGCAGAGGCTCGGTGAGGCTGAGGCGGAGGCTCGGGGCCCAAGGTTGTGGTTACGAGGTTTGGGGGACCGAGGAGGAGGCTCAGGGCCCGATGCTCCACGTGGCTTCTGTCTGGAGGTGTGGCTGCCCCAAGCCACAGGTCTGGAGGTTTGGCTCGGGGATGTGACGTGTCCTCGGGAGAGCCGTCGGATCAAGGGCTGCTTTGCCCGATCCGATGGTAGATGTACGAGGTGAGGGCGGGGGCGATCAGTCGAAGCGGAGGCGGTGGGCGAGGGGTTGAAGTGGAGGTTGTAGCCGAGCGCACAGAGGTGCTCGGTCGTGGCCGGCCAAGGCAGCCGTACGCGGTGGCTAGGGTGTGGCGACGGTGGCAAGATGCGGGCAGAGCAGGGTAGAGGTGAAGCTGGTGAGCGTGAGACGAAGGTGCTCGGGGGTGACGGTGGGGCCGAGCTTGGGTGACGGAGATGCGGAGGAGTGGGGGATCCGTCGATGGGCATTCGACAATAGGAGGAGATGGTGATGTAGGCGTGGAGGTCGACGGCGTGGAGTTTGGGCTACGTTCTGGACAGGGAAGAAGATAGATCGGGTTCCCCTGGAGATTGGAGGAGGCGGTGGCCTTCTCCGGTTGTTGCCCCAGTGACTGGCGATGGGACACGAAGCTCGGCCACTGGTGGAGTAGTAGCCGCAAGGTCGGGGAGCGGCCTTGGATCACGCCGAGGGGCTCGGAGATGATACGGAGGACTGTTGTCACCAGCACAATCGTGGAGCTCTAGAAGATGGCGGATGTCGGTGAAGGCCGGACATGGTTGGATTTTATAGGAAGTCGAGAGTGTAACGGCTGATGGAGGTTTCGTGCAGGTGGAGGAGGCGCAACGACCGATCATGGTGCGAGGTGTTACCCCAAGTAATGGCGACGCAAGGCTGGTGGAAAGGCGGAGGAGTAACGGCTGGGGAGGAGGAGAGGTCACGTGCGCGGCACGTGACCTGGGGAAGGAGAGAGAGTTGGGTGAGGTGGGGATGATACGTGGCATGCCCAGAGGCTGCCACGTGTCGCCCCAAAAAAATTTTTAAAAATAAAAGAGAGAAGAAAATAGAAAAGAACTAGTAGAAGATCTCGGATCAAAAAATCTCCTTCATAAAAGTGGTTCGTCTCGACGAGATCTACAACTTTCATGCAAGACTCAGGAGCAAAAGAGGTCATCTGTGCGAAGTGGTATTTTTAGTGGTTCTTCATGTGTATAGAAAACCAATTTGTCGGGGTTTTGCAATATTTTTGGTGGTTTTAAAGAGGATAAAAATCTAGAAAAATATAATAAAATACAAGAAAATTAATTACACACTAATCTATTTTTTTGGATTTTTAATAAATAAGAAAATAGGAAAATAAAATAGAAGTGCAAAATACGGGATTCTTGTACAGACTCGCAACGGATACTTGGACATGGTCAGTTTCTTTGATTTTAGTCTTGATCTAGATTTAGATTTTTTTGTCACTTAATAAAACTTTCATTAAAAAACACAAATAAAGAAGAAATAAAATTAAAAGGATTAATTATGTACATAAAAACTTCGGTCAAAAATAGCAAAAAGTTAAAATACGCAAAAGAGGCCCAAAATCCAACTTTTACATATGAGCTCCGAATTTTACGAAATTGATCTTATTTTGAAGGTATTTGAAAATGGAGTACTTTAAGAGTGAGTAGACCAAAATCGGACACTGTATGTGAGAGATATGCACGTTTTAGTTTGTCAGATGAGAAATTAGACTTTGGGATTAGTTGACACTTATTTGAGTTAGTAATTTTTTGTATTTTTTATTTATTCTTTTTGGTAATATCTACACAATAAAGGTTATTTGGGGTCGATCGGATTTAGGATGAATTAACTAAAAATATGAGAAGTTAGCGGCTTTTTGGGCTAATTTACACTTGGAATTTTTAATGCAATTATGCATGATGAAATGCAAATATTATTTACACATGTATGATTGCTAATGCTGCTCTATTAATTATTAAATGCATGTGAATTTTGGGAGACAGAGCCTAATTGACCCATTTTAGCATGATGAATACGGGATTCATCATAACCCTATACTTAAACCATGCTCGTCCCCGAGCATAAATGAATGACTTAGTTGGATAAATCCCTGACTGTGAGTGTGAAGTTTCAAGGCTCAATTTTTTTGAAAACCACCAATTTGAGTGATCCTAAACTTCTAGGCTCAACCATGCTTTAATCAAAAGGAACCCATCTTCTCTATTTATCACTCTCTTTTTGTACGTATAATATAAGGATATGTTTTTTAGCGTACTGCAATCATGAGAGTCAAGTCGAGACATCATCCAAAGTTACAATCCAAGAGACTTTCCTCTAGACCTAATCCTCAACACTAGGGAATAAGTCTATTCTTGCTTCAGTCAACCGTCTCATTACTTTATCAGACTTGAAAGTGTAGATGGACAGTCATATGATGGAGGGCATAAGATTGTGTTTAATTTTCTCTCCTCACATTGGAACAAGGTATCTCTCGAGTGTCTTATTACTCAACACAAGTATATTTTTATTTTGTTGATCAATTTGTCCGACAAGAGAATTTGGAGTCGTCTGCACTTGTTTTTCTAGAAGTACACCGGGGTGTGTCTCTTTTGAGTGTCTATGATACCTTCGACACCCAGACTTGTATAACTTACGATGTAGAGCCATTTTATGGTGTCAGCCCGACTCCTTGATCCTAATTAGCGCTTGGTCCAAGTGGACACTTTGAAAATATTTGGGAGCACTCGCCATTGGTGGAAGATCATTTGCAATTTGACTTTGGATGGTAGAGCTTTCCTTTGACATTTCTTTTTCTTTTCTTTTGTTGGCTAGCTCCACTGCTTTTACCAAAAGTTGGCGCACACTGATCAACAATTTTCATTAAGTTTTATCACACCTGGCACATAGGTAAATATTAAAAAGATAGCATATGAACTTGTTCACATACTGGCTAGGATTTTGCTGACACTAAGGTTTTCTGAAACCTTTATTAACTTTATCCCATCCTCGAGCATCATTAGATCGGATCTAAACTCAAATCTCTAGTCCTAGTTCCTCAAGTGATAACTCAACTCTTCTCATCAATCATGCAGTTGTGAACGTGGTTGTGCTTATCATATTCTTTGGAGTGTAGAGATAAAGAGTGCAATATAGCGCTCAAATCTTTCAAACTAGGGAAGTGTGGATTATTAAGTTCAAAACCCTAATGACTAAGGCTGGCTAGCTTAGATTCTCAAGATCTCAGAAATCAAGTGTCCACAAAATCCTCAAGACTTGAGTGATAGTGAATGTGTCAGGAATATATAAGGAATGCGTGAGATATGCTTAATGAAATGCAAGACCATGAGTGATTTTTTTATGCAAAAAGTTTTTTTTGTTTTTTTTTTAAAAATAGGTATTATATACATAATATACACTACTTGTACCCATCCCCGATGTTAGGTAAAAGTGATTAAAAGTATGAGCTATGGATAAAGTAGGATATATATACAGACACACACCCCTATACTTAGCGTGTGCTATGTCCTCATGGTACAAAGTGAAATGTAGACATAGTTCGTACTAATAATAGATGGGTCAAAAACAAAAGAAGAGAAGTGATGTATAACAATGGTACCGATCCCCCTATACTTAGGCTCAGGTCAGCCTAAGTATACTCAGATAATTACACTGGGGAAACGGGTAGATTTACGAATGTACAGGTCAAGGTGGTTTGCGACGGACCTTCTTGTGAGAGTGTGGCGGGAGATAGTATGGAGATGTGGAGTGCGATGAAGAGGGGGAGGGTGAAGATGACTAGCCATCGTTAGAGTTGTCCTCAGGAGAATAGTAGTCGTATGCAGAGGATCTCCAACTATTGTCGATCAGAGGTAAGTGCCCTTGGATCAAAGTTGTACCATATTGCACTTACTTAATGAAGCACTTTGGAACTGGATGAGGACTCTTCAAAAATCACCTGTTGTCTAAGGTCAAAGGTGACTTTCTTGTTCAGTTTGTTTCCTTGAGAAGTATTGGGAAGAAGTTGGACAGTCTTCATATCCCTTTCTTGAGTAACCGGTATGGCATTCATGAATTCCTCATCAGATCAATCCCCATAAAAGTCGACTAATTCTTGTAGGGTCATACGTTTCTTCGGTCGAGAGAGATTGTTCCTAGTGGGTTCGTATGTTATGGCTGTCACTTCTAGATAATCGTGATTTTTGGTGACATCAAAGATTTCCTGAGTCAGTTCTTTATATGGTTCAAGTATCTCGTGGATCACTGCTGACTCAAAGATTGGACCTCTTAAATAATCATGGCGATCCTCAGAAATATGGTCCAATTCTTCATAAGCTCCAAAATAATTTTTCCTCTTAGGAGCAGTTTCAGGGTAGGAGGTGTGATGAGAATCAGAGGTCTGTCCGATAGTCAGTCTCATGGTTGTCTATACTAGGGCATGTGTTGGTGTTTCACAAGGAGAGGTTTGATCATGTGAAGTGTTTGCCTCCCGATCACGAATGTTGGTTTCAAGTTTGGTTTCCTCAGAACATGATGTGTTATTGAGGGTTTGTTCATTGTGGTCCGAGTTCGGGAACATGATGACCTAAGTCTCACAATCCACAATCGCCTTAGCAGAGGCTAAGAGTGGTTTTTCTAAAATGATAGGAGACTCAGACAATGTTCGGGGGTGATCAATGTCAAGGACAATAAAGTTTACTTTATGTCTATCACACTGAAAGTTTACGACAAGCAAAATGATCCCTCGTGGCCTTTTGTTGGATCGATCAAGCAATTGAACGATCATCCTAGTCTTTTTCAGTTGTCCGAGTTTGAGTTTGTCGAAAACATACTTGGGGAGGATGTTTAATGTGGAGTCGTCGTCTAACCGAACATGAGTGAATGTAGAATCCTCAATTTCACATGTGATCCGAGTCAACCGCTTGACTTTGCGGCTTTTGGATTTTTGATTCATCACCAAGGATCTGCCATAGATATGGCATAATATTCTGTCCTGAATCATTTCTTGCCCGTCTTTTTAGGATTAAGTCGAATTTTCACAAATTGCTTAAGATCGAACACATATTCTATGGCCTTGATCAATGGAAGTTCTAAGATCAGGCTCTTGCAAAATGTTTCCTTTTCAGAATTCTCCATTTTTTAAATTTTCTATTTTTTTTATTTTCTAGAATTTTCTATGATATGGTCAGTAGGGGGGGTCAAAGGTCAGCGGTGGTTGTGCCTGATTGTGAGTCACATGATGATTCAGTGATTCGCATGGTGGTGGCCTCACTTCTTCTGAATTCTACATAGACTGGATGAGATCGTATATTCTCTCAATTAAAGTGTCTGCTCTATGATCAATCCAAGCAATATCATCCTCAAATATCTCATGACTAGTTACTGAATAATCATTCTCCATGTGTCGTGATTCTGGCATGTAACCTCGAGTAGAGTATTGATTGTTCATAATCATTATGGTCTGGTCATGAGTTATATATCCTTGACTCTGGTTTTCTCGTGGATTATCGAAGGAAAATTTATTGTACTCAAGAGGATAGTCATCCTGAGTAGGGGATGGTTAAAGAGGCTGTAAGATCATAGTAACCGAAAATCGTGTTCTACTGTCAATATCGGTTACTCTATTGTTCAACCTCAATTCTGCTCGCTCCCTCATGTCCATAAGATTGTCAGAATGTGAGAGAGGTCTATTGCATGAAGAAGTATGGTCATAGGGTGGGATGTAAGGGAGGGAAGAGAATGATGGCTGAGGGGGACCAAGTTTGAAGAGCATATTCCCCTGAACAGTGCGAGAAGAAGGATATCAAGACATGATCATGGAGATCTCGTAGAAAGACCAATGTGTCAACATCTCTTTAAGAGAGGGATGGAATGATTCACGAATCATGATTCTTGCAATTGCAAGGTCTTTGACGCACGCAATTTAAACACAAAACAAACACGTAGATTCACCCACTCAACACTAGTGAAGGCACGTTAGGGCTCGACCGCTTATCTTTTCAATTTTAATTTAATGACAAAACGATCTTGAAAATTAAGTGGATCTGTTAGGAGCTGAAATATTTCACAAAGATTGTCTCGAGTTCGTACAACTAGTTGCACCTACTTTCAGCCAGTATAGGTGTAAGTATGGATCGTTTAAACGGCTACCCGTGTTACTTGAGGACGGAGCCTTCCGTAGTGTCCTCTAAACCACCCACTCTTCTAAGGGAAGTCGAGCCGTGAAATGGCTAACCGAAACTCTCACTGAAAAGTAGCTAATTGTTTTAAAATTAGTAGTCTAAATGAAATTTTTCAATTTTTGGCTCTGTCCTAAGTGTTCGATTTTGTCCTTACAAACAATGAGTGGGTTTCTATCCACCAGGCACAAGGGTTAATTTTATGTCAGTTATATTTCTAGTCACCTTGATTAACAGTCCCAGTTTTAAATTAAGGTTATCACTGAAGTTTATGTGAGCATAGAAATTCATGTCTAACGAGAATACCTAAGTTGTAAAACTGAGGAGGAAGAATCGAAAAAGCTAATGAAAATGTAAATCATTGATGCATGCTTAAGAAGAAGACTTACAATGAATCCTCGCGTTCTTCATGTGAGATGCAGAAAAAGAAATTTTAAAATTTACACTAAATGATATGCACAAATGAAAAACACCATAAGCAGATAATTCTATTAGCGGGAAGAATTGATTTCAAAATTTGGCTAAATTGAACGATCTACCAGTGCATCTAGTTAGTGAATAATGTGTAAAATAATTCTAAACTAGCGTATGTGCTCCTAAATTCTACACCACACCACAGAGAGTCCAGTCTTGGATATTACAAATTAACAAGGTACAAAGAGAGAGGGACCATGTGAATAATGCAGAAAATTAAATCTAGACTAAGCTCTCTCACACAAAAATTATAATTCAATCTCTGTCCTTGCATATCCTTGATCTAAATCCCAAAGTTTTTGCTCCTAGTAGTCTGCGAAGAGAGAAATTGTGGTTAGTATCAGAAGTAAGAGAGAAATGCAAAATAAAATGCAAAAGGAAAAAATAACACAAAAAATAATTTCACAAAAATTAATTAAAAATTATTTAAAACACTAAAAATTCGTTGTTCCCTGTCAACAGCACCAATTGATGAATGCGGAAATCACCTCTTTAATAATGATGAATTGTAGTATAGGAGGCAAAAATCGATCGATGAAAAACCATAATCGTTTGAATGTTGTGGAATATTTTTACTTGGCAAGTCTACCAAGGTCGAATAAAGGGAAAGGTGATTCTTAGTTGGGTGGTTTTAAATTAAATAAAATAATTAATTGATGTTTGGTTAATTTCTGTGTTGGGAAAATATAATACAATGCAATTATGAAGATGTGATGCAAAGAAAATAAACAGAGAAGATTATGCCCAAGATCTGTGATTTTAAACTTATTAAATACCTGAATAATATGATCTATAATTCTACAAAATTAATCACAAATCAAAATGGATTGAACTCAAGAGATATTCAAACTGACTCAATGCTTCAGGTTAATAAATCAATTGATACTCGGAATAATTTGAAGCAAAATATCTGGCCTCCAAATTTCTGTGATTCAATTCCTCGAATAGTAGACAATAATCTTAAAGGAATAAATCTAAATTAATCCCCTGTGAAAATTAAACTATTGAGATTAATCAACAATGATCAGAAGGGTTTACTCAAGTTAAAATTCTCATCCGAATTCCTGCAAAAGATGTTAATTTCTCAATGAAAATATAGCACAAATATGTCAAAATAATAATTATTAATAGACAGCCTCAGATCTGTAACTATGCTAAGTGATAGAGCATGAAAATAGCTTCAAAATGACATATTATATGCTAAAAACGGAGTTCATGTCAGAACGATATGCTAAAATAAATTTGCATATCTTTCTCATATGAACTCCGTTTTTCTTTCAAAAAGGTCCCTGGAGGGGCTTATCTGTAATTTTGAAAAGTTGGAGGAACCCCTATGCAATATATCCCTAGCAAGGGTGTTTTTATAATATCAGAAACTTTCGGGGGCTTTGGGACAATTTGCCTCCAGCGCAAGTGCGTCGCACGTGCGCCTGGAGGTTTGATGGTGAGGCGGAGGCTCGGTGAGCCCGTGGCGGAGGCTCGGGGCCCAAGGTTGTTGTTTGGAGGTTCGGGGGACCGAGGCGGAGGCTCGGGGCCTGATGGTCCATGTGGCTTCTGTCTGGAGGTGTGGCTACCCCGAGCCACAGGTCTGGAGATTTGGCTACGGGATGTGACGTGTCCTCGGGAGAGCCATCGGATCAAGGGCTGCTTTGCCCGATCCGACGGTAGTTGTACGAGGCGAGGGCGGGGGAGATCAGCCGAAGCAGAGGCGGTGGGCGAGGGGCTGAAGAGGAGACAATGGTCGAGCGCACGGGGTGCTCGGTCATGGCCGGTCAAGGCAGCCGTGCACGACGGCAAGGGTGTGGCGACGGTTACAAGATGCGGGCGGAGTAGGGAGGAGGTGAAGTTGGTGTTCGTGAGGCAAAGGTGCTCGGGGTGACGGTGGCAGCCGAGCTTGGGCGACAGAGATTCGGAGGAGCGGAGGCTCCTTGATGGGCATTCGGTGACTGGAGGAGATGGCGGTGTAGGCGTGGAGGTCGACGGCGTGGAGTTTGGGCGACATTCTGGACAGGGAAGAAGATAGATCGGGTTCGTGTGGAGGTTGGAGGAGGCGGCGACCTTCTCCGATTGTTGCCTCAGTGACCGGTGATGGGACACGAAGCTCGGCCACTGGTGGAGTAGCAGCCGCAAGGTCGGGGAGCGACCTTGGATCACGCTGAGGGGCTCGGAGATGATACGGAGGGCTGCTGTCACCAGCCCAATCGTGGAGCTCTAGAAGATGGCGGATGTTGGCGAAGGCCAGCCATGGTTGGATTTTATAGGAAGTCGAGAGTGTAACGGCTGATGGAGGTTTCACGCAGGTGGAGGAGGCGCAATGGCCCGCCATGGTGCGAAGTGTTACGCCGAGTAATGGTGGCGCATGGCTGGTGGAAAGAAGGAGGAGAAATGGCTGGGGAGGAGGAGAGGTCACGTGCGCGACACATGACCTGTGGAAGGTGAGAGAGTGGGGTGATGTGGGGGTGACACGTGGCACACCCAGAGGCTTCCACGTGGCACCCCAAAAAATTTTCAAAAATAATAGAGAGAAGAAAATAGAAAAGAATTAGTAGGAGACCTCGGATCAAAAAATCTCCTTCATGAAAGTTGTTTGTCTCGATGAGATTGTATTTCGTAAAGGATTAAGAAGCAAAATAGGTCATCTGTGCAAAGTGGTATTTTTGGTGGTTCTTCATGTGTATAGAAAACTGGTTTTTTAGGGTTTTCTATTTTTTTGAGTGTTTCAAAGAGGATAAAAATCTAGAAAAAAATGATGAAATACAAGAAAATTAATTACAAATTAATATAGTTTTTTTTAGATTTTTAATAAATAAGAAAATTGGAAAATAAAATAGAAGTGCAAAATACGGGATTCTTGTACAGACTCCCAACGGACACTTGGACATGGTCAGTTTCTTTGATTTCAGTATTGATCTAGATTTGGATTTTTGTGTCGCTTAATAAAACTTTCATCAAAGAACACAAATGAAGAAGATAAAAATTAAAAGGATTAATTATGTACATAAAAACTTCGGTCAAAAAGAGCAAAAAGTTAAAATACGCAAAAGAGGCCCAAAACTCAACATTCACATATGAGCTCTGAATTTTACGAAATTGATCTTGTTTTGAAGGTATTTGAAAATGGATTACTTTAAAAGTGAGTAGACCAAAATCAGACACTTTATGTGGGAGATATGCGCGTTTTAGTCTATTAGATGTGAAATTAGACTTTGGGATTATTTGACACTTATTTGAGTTAGTAATTTTTTGTATTTTTTATTTATTCTTGTTGGTAATACTACACAATGGAGGTGATTTGGGGTCAATTGAAGTTAGGAAGAATTAACTAAAAATATGGGAAGTTAGCGACTTTTTTGGCTAATTTACACTTGGAATTTTTAATGCAATTATGCAAGATGAAATGCAAATATTATTTACACATGTATGATTGCTAATGATGCTCTATTAATTATTAAATGAATGTAAATTTCGGGGGACAGAGCCTAATTGACCAATTTTAGCATGATGAATAAGGGATTCATCATAACCCTATATTTAAACCATGCTCGTCCCCGAGCATAAATGAATGACTTAGTTGGATAAATCCCTGACCATGCATGTGAAGTTTCAAGGCTCATTTTTTTCGAAAACCACCAATTTGAGTGATCCTAAACTTCTGGGCTCAACCATGCTTTGATCAAAAGGAACCCATCTTCTCTATTTATCAGACTCTCTTTTTGTACGTATAGTATAAGGATATGATTTTTAGTGTACTGCAACCATGATAGTCAAGTAGAGACATCACCCAAAGTTCCAATCCAAGAGACTTTCCTCTAGAGCTAATCCTCAACACTAGGGAATAAGTCTATTCTTGCTTCAGTCAACCGTCTCATTAGTTTGTCAGACTTGAAAGTGTAGATGGATGGCCAGATGATGGAGGGCATAGGATTGTGTCTAATTTTCTCTCCCTCACATTGGAACAAGGTATCTCTCGAGTGTCTTATTACTCAACACAAGTATATTTTTATTTTGTTGATCAATTTGTCCGACAAGAGAATTTGGAGTCGTCTGCACTTGTTTTTCTAGGAGTACACCGGGGTGTGTCTCTTTTGAGTGTCTAAGATACCTTCGACACCCAGACTTGCATAACTTACGATGTAGAGCCCTTTTATGGTGTCAACCCGACTCCTTGGTCCTAATTAGCGCTTGGTCCAAGTGGCCACTTTGAAAATGTTTGGGAGCGCTCGCCATTGGTGGAAGCTCATTTGTAATATGACTTTGGATGATAGAGCTTTCCTTTAACATTTCTTTTTCTTTTCTTTTGTTGGCTAGCTCCACTACTTTTACCAAAAGTTGGCGCACACTGAACAACAATTTTCATTAAGTTTCATCACACCCTGGCACATAGGTAAATATCAAAAAGATAGCATATGAACTTGTTCACATACTGACTAGGATTTTGCTGACACTCAGGTTTTCTGAAGCCTTTATTAACTTTATCCCATCCTCGATCATCATTAGATCGGATCTAAACTCAAATCTCTAGTCCCAGTTCCTCAAGTGATAACTCAACTCATCTCATCAATCATGCAGTTGTGAACATGAATGTGCTGATCATATTCTTTGGAGGGTAGAGATGAAGAGTGCAATATAGCACTCAAATCGTTCAAACTAGGGAAGTGTGGATTATTAAGTTCAAAACCCTAATGACTAATGATGGCTAGCTCAGATTCTCAAGATCTCAGAAATCAAGTGTCCTCAAAATCCTCAAGCCTTGAGTGATAGTGAATGTGTCAGTAATATATCAACCAAGGAATGCATGAGATATTCTTAATGAAATGTAAGACCATGAGTGATTTTTTTATGCAAAAAGTTTTTTTTGTTTTTTTTTGTTTTTTATTTTTTATTTTTTTAAAATAGGTATTATATTCATAAAGCAATTAGTATTATATACATAATATACACTACTTGTACCCATCCCCGATGTTAGATAAAAATGATTAAATTAAAAGCTATGGATAAAGTAGAATATATACAGACACATACCCCTATACTTAGCTTGTGCTATGTCCTCATGGCACAAAGTAAAATGTAGACATAGCTCGTACTAAATGGGTCCAAAACAAAAGAAGGGAGGTGATGTATAAACAATGGTACATGTCCCCCTATACTTAGGCTCATGTCAGCCTAAGTATACTCGGATAATTACACTGGGGAACCGGGTAGATTTAAGAATGTTCAGGTCAAGGAGGTTTGCGACGGACGTTCTTGCGAGAGTGTGGCAGGAGATATTATGGAGATGTGGAGGGTGATGAAGAGGGGGAGGGTGAAGATGACCAACCATCTTCAGAGTCGTCCTCAAGAGAATAGTAGTCGTATGCAAAGGATCTCCAACTATTGTCGATCAGAGGTAAGTGCCCTTAGATCAGAGCTGTACCTCATGCACTTACTTAATGAACCACTTCAGGACTGGATGAGGACTCTTCAGAAATCACCTGGTGTCTAAGGTCAAAGGTGACTTTCTTGTTCAGTTTGTTTCCTTGAGAAGTATTGGGAAGAAGTTGGACAACCTTCATATCCCTTTCTTGAGTAACCGGTGTGGCATTCATGAGTTCCTCATCAGATGAATCCCCATAAAAGTTGACCAATTCTTGTAGTGTCATACGTTGCTTCGGTCGAGAGAGATTGTTCCTAGTAGGTTCGTGTGTTATGGCTGTCACTTTTGGATAATCGTGATTTTTGGTGACATCAGAGATTTCCTGAGTCAGTTCTTTATATGGTTCAAGTATCTCGTGAATCACTGCTGACTCAAAGATTGGACCTCTTAAATAATCGTGGTGATCCTCAGAAATATGGTCCAATTCTTCATCAGCTCTAAAATAATTTTTCCTCTTAGAAGCAGTTTCAGGGTAGGAGGTGTGGTGAGAATCAGAGGTCTGTCCAATAGTCGGTCTCATGGTAGTCTCTCCTAGGGCATGTGTCGATGTTTCATGAGGAGATGTTTGATCATGTGAAGTGTTTGTCTCCCGATCACGACTGTCGGTTTCAAGTTTGGTTTCCTCAGAACAGGGTGTGTTATTGAGGGTTTTTTCATTGTGGTCCGAGTTCGGGAACATGATGACCTGAGTCTCACAATCCACAATCGCCTTAGCAGAGGCTAAGAACAGTTTTCCTAAAATGATAGGAGACTCAGACAATGTTCCGAGGTGGTCAATGTCAATGATAATAAAGTCCACTGTATATCTATCATCCCAAAAGTTTACGACAAGCGAAATGATCCCTCGTGGCCTTTTGTTGGAATGATCAGGCAATTGAACGATCATCCTAGTCTTTTTCACTCAATTTCACACGTGATCCGAGTCAACTGCTTGACTTTGCGGCTCTTGGTTTTTCGATTTATCACCAATGAACTGGCCATAGATATGACATGATATTCCATCCTGGATCGTTTCTTGCCCGTCTTTTTCGGATTAAGTCGACTTTTCACAAATTGCTTAAGATCGAGCACATATTCTATGGCATTGATCAATGGAAGTTCTAAGATCAGGCTCTTACAAAATGCTTCCATTTCAGAATGGTCCAATTTTTTGAATTTTCTATTTTTTCATTTTTTGGTATTTTCTATGATATGGTCAGTAGGGGGTTAGAGGTCAGCGGTGGCTGTGCCTGATTGTGAGTCACATGATGATTCAGTCGTTCGCATGGTGGTGGCCTCACTTCTTCTGAATTCTGCATAGATTAGATGAGATCGTATATTCTCTCTGTTAAAGTGTCTGCTCTATGATTAATCCGAACAATCTCATCCTCAAATATCTCATGACTAGTGATTGAACAATCATTCTCCATGTGTCGTGATTCTGACATGTAACCTCGAGTAGAGTATTGATTGTTCATATTCATTCTGGTCCGATCATGAGTTATATATACTTGACTCTGGTTTTCTCGTGGATTGTTGAAGGAAAATTGATTGTACTCAAGAGGATAGTCATCCTGAGTAGGGGATGGTTCAAGAGGCTGTGAGATCATAGTAACTGGAAATCGTGTTCTACTGTAAATATTGGTTACTCTATTGTTCATCCTCAATTTTGTTCGCTCCCTCATGTCCATAAGATTGTCAGAATGTGAAAGAGGTCTATTGCATGAAGAAGTGTGGTCATAGTGTGGGATGTAAGGGAGGGAAGAGAATGATTGCTGAGGGGTACCAAGTTTGACGAGCATGTTCCCCTGAACATTGTGAGAAAAAGGATATCGAGACATGGTCATGGAGATTGGGTAGGAAGACCAATGTGTCGACATCTCTTTAAAAGAGGGATGAATTGATTCACAAATCACGATTTTCTTGCAATTGCAAGGTCTTTGACGCACACAATTTAAACACAAAACAAACACATAGATTCATCCACTCGACACTAGTGAAGGCACATTAGGGGTCGACCGCTTATCTTTTTAATTTTAATTTAATGACAAAATAATCTTGAAAATTAAGCGGATCTGTTTAGGTGCTGAAATATTTCACAAAGACTATCCCGAGTTCGTACAACTAGTTGCGCCTACTTTCAGCCAGTATAGGTGTAAGTACGGACCGTTTAAATGGCTACCCGTGTTACTTGAGGATAGAGCCTTGCGCAGTGTCCTCTAAACCACCCACTCTGCTAAGGGAAATCGGACCGTAAAACGACTGCCCGAAACCCTCACTGAAAAGTATCTAATTATTTTAAAATCAGTAGTCTGAATGAAATTTTTTAGTTTTTGGCTCTGTCCTAAGTGTGTGATATTGTCCTTACAAACAATGAGTGGGTCTCTCTCCATCAGGCACAAGGGTTAATTTTATGTCAGTTTTATTTATAGTCACCTTGATTAACAGTCCCAGTTTTAAATTAAGGTTATCACTGAATTATATGTAAGCACAGAAATTCACGCCTAACGAGCAGGCCCAATTCCTTTAATTCTTATGTTGTAAAACTGAGGAGGGAGAATCGAAAAATCTAATGAAAGCGTAAATCAATGATGCATGCTTTAGAAGAAGACTTACAGTGAATCCTCGCATTCTTCATGTGGGATGCAGTACAAGGAATTTTAAAATTTACACTAAATGATATGCACAAATGAAAAACTAAGAAGATAGTTCTATTAGCGGGAAGAATTGATTTCAAAATTTGGCTAAGTTGAACAATCTACCGGTGCGTCTAGTTAGTGAATAATGTGTATCCTAAAATTTACGAGCACGAGCAAAAATAATTCTAAACTAGCGTATATGCTCCTAAATTCTACGCCACACCACAGAGAGTCCAGTCCTGAATATTACAAATTAACATGGTATAAAGAGAGGGGGACCCTGTGAATAATGCAGAAAATTAAATCTAGACTAAGCTCTCTCTCACAAAAATTAAAATTCAATCTCCATCATTGTAGAGCCTTGATCTAAATCCCAAAGTTTTTGCTCCCAGTAGTCTACGAAGAGAGAAATTACGATTAGTATCAGAAGTAAGAGAGAAATGCAAAAAAAATACAAAAGGAAAAAATAACACAAAAATTAATTTCACAAAAATTAAATTACAAAAATGATTTAAAACCCTAAAAATTCGTCGTTACCCAACAACGCCATTTGATGAACGTGAAAATCGCCTCTTTAATAATGATGAATTGTAGTATAGGAGGCAAAAATCGATCGATCAAAAACTACAATCGTTTGAATGTTGTGGAATATTTTTACTTGGCAAGTCTACCAAGGTCGAATACAGAGAACGGTGATTCTTAGTTGCACGGTTTTAAATTAAATTAAATAATTAATTAATGTTTGGTTAATTTCTGTGTTGGGAAAATATAATACAATGCAATGATGAAGATGCGATGCAAAGAAAAAAATACAGAGAAGATTATGCCCAGGATCTGTGATTTTAAGCGTATTAAATACCCGAATAATATGATCTATAATTCTGCAAAATTAATCACAAATCAAAATGGATTAAACTCAAGAGATATTCAAACTGACTCAATGCTTCTGGTCAATAAATCAATTAATACTCAGAATAATTTGAAGCAAAATATCTGACCTCCAAATTTCTGTGATTCAATTCCTCGAATAGTAGATAATAATCTTAAATGAATAAATCTAAATTAAACCCCTGTGAAAATTAAACTATTGAGAATAATCAATAATGATCGCAAGGGTTTAATCAAGTTAAAATTCTCATCTGAATTCCTGCAAAAGATATTAAATATGTCAAAATTATCCTGCGTATGTCAACAGAGATCCTCAAATAATAATTATCAACAGACAACCTCAGATCTGGCCACAAACTATGCTAAGTGATAGAGCATGAAAATAGATTCAAAATGACACATTATATGCTAAAAACAGAGTTCATATGAGAAAGTATGCTAAAATGAATTTGCAGTGACTAAAATGTAAATAAAATAAAGTTTTTCTTTGAAAAAGGTCTCTGGAGGGGCTTATCTATAATTTTAAAAAGTTGTAAGGGCCCCTCTGCAATTTACCCCTGGCAAGGGGTTTTTTGTAATATCAGAAACTTCCGGGGGCGTTGTTGCAATTTGCCCCCAACGCAAGTGCACCGCACGTGCGCCTAGAGGTTCAGATGGCGAGGCGGAGGCCCGGTGAGGCCGAGGCAGAGGCTCGAGGCCCAAGGCTGTGATTCGGAGGTTCTGGGGACCGAGGCGGAGGCTCGGGGCCCGATGCTCCACGTGGATTCAGTCTGGAGGTGTGGTTGCCCCGAGCCACATGTCTAGAGGTTTGGCTCAGGGATGTGATGTGTCCTCGAGAGAGCCGTCAGATCAAGGGCAGCTTTGCCCGATCCGATGGTAGTTGTACGAGGCGAGGGGGGTGGCGATCAGCCGAAGCGGAGGCGGTGGGCAAGGGACCGAAGCGAAGGCGGTGGCCGAGTGTACGGAGGTGCTCGATCGTGGCCGGCCAAGGCGGTCGTGCGCAATGGTAAGGGTGTGGCAACAGTGGCAAGACGATGGCAGAGCAGGGTGGAGGTGAAGCTGGTGAGCACGAGACAAAGGTGCTCGAGGGTGACGGCGGCGACCGAGCTTGGGCGATAGAGATGCAGAGGAGCGGAGCTCTATCGATGGGCGTTCGATGACTTGAGGGGACGGAAGTGTAGGCATGGCGGTCGGCGGTGTGGAGTTTGGGCAATGTTTTGGACAGGGAAGAAGATAGATCGGGTTCGCTTGGAGGTTGGAGGAGGCGGCGACCTTCTCCGGTTGTTGCCTCAGTGACCGGCGATGGGACACGAAGCTCGCTATTGGTGGAGTAGCAGCCACAAGGTCGGAAAGAGACCTTGTATCATGCTGAGGGGCTCGGAGATGATACGAAGGGCTGCTCTCACCAGCCCAATCGTGGGTCTCTACAAGATGGAGGATGTCGACGAAGGCCGGCCATGGTTGGATTTTATAGGAAGTCGAGAGTGTAACGGCTGATGGAGGTTTCGCGCAGGTGGAGGAGGCGCAACGACCGGCCATGGTGTGAGGCGTTACGCTGAGAAATGGCGGCGCATGGCTGGTGGAAAGGCGGAGGAGAAACGGCTGGGGAGGAGGAGAAATCACGTGCATGGCATGTGACCTGGGGAAGGAGAGAGAGTGGGGTGAGGTGGGGGTGACGTGGCACGCCAGAGGTTGCCACGTGTCACCCCAAAAAAATTCAAAAAAAAAGAGAGAAGATAATAGAAAAGAATTAGTAGGAGACCTCAGATCAAAAATTTTCCATCACCAAAGTTGTTCGTCTCGACGAGATCTACAATTTTCATGAAGGACTCGGGAGCAAAAGAGGTCATCTATTCAAAGTGTTATTTTTGGTGGTTCTTCATGTGTATAGAAAACCAGCTTTTTGGGGTTTTGTAATTTTTTGGTGGTTTTAAAGAGGATAAAAAACTAGAAAATATACGATAAAAGACAATAAAATTAATTACACACTAATCTATTTTTTTGTATTTTTAATAAATAAGAAAATAGGAAAATAAAATAGAAGTGCAAAATACAGGATTTTTGTACAGACTACCAACGAACACTTGCACATGGTCAGTTTCATTGATTTCAGTCTTGATCTAGATTTGGATTTTTATGTTGATTAACAAAACTTTCATAAAAGAACACAAATGAAGAAGAAATGCAATTAAAAGGATTAATATGTACATAAAAACTTCGGTTAAAAATAGCAAAAAGTTAAAATGCACAATAGAAGCCCAAAACCCAACTTTCACATATGAGCTTCGAATTTTACGAAATTTGTCTTGTTTTGAAGGTATTTGAAAATGGAGAACTTTAAAAGTGAGTAGACCAAAATCATATATTGTATGTGGGATTTATGCACGTTTTAGTCTGTCAGATGTAAAATCAGACTTTGGGATCATTTGCACTTATTTGAGTTAGTATTTTTTTTGTATTTTTTATTTATTTTTGTTGGTAATTGATGAGCGATCTGAACGACTAAGATAAAGGTACAGAAATGGTCGTTGCGACCTCGGGCACTCAGATGCACTCAATCAAGAAAATTGAACCACTCAGAATAGATAAAATCACTCAAAACACGAAAGCGGTCCTGTTATTGGATTAACCTGGTATAGCGACCAGGGTCGAACTCAAGAAGCACGGATTGGCCTCTCGGCCTACGAAGTAGTAAAAAGAAATAAAACAAGAGAAGAAAATATTTTTAGTGGTTTTTAATTTATTTTATATTATTATTATTTTTTGGTTTTTTAATGTATTAAGAAAATAAGAAAAACAAAGAAACACACACTTCAACAATTTATTTAAAGCACTAAAATCAACCAAAATGCAAACAAAAATATTTTTATGTGTTTTATAATTTTTTATGTTTTTAATGAATTTTTGAGAATTTTCTGATGTTTATTGAATTTTCTAAAAATCAAAAAGTGGCTGAAATCAAAGGTACTGTCCAGCCGAGCCAAAAGGGCCTAGAAAAAATATCTAAGAGCCCCAAAATGGCTGGCAGGTAATTTTCCTGTAAAGAAGATAAAATGAGGAAAATTTAGGCACCAATTTTATTGTTTTTGGGTTTTTGGTTTAATTATTAGAATTTTTATAAGTTTTTATGTATTTTTCAATTTTTTAGTGGTTTTCAGTAATGAAAAACAGCCAAAATTGGCTAGAAAATCAAACACAGCAAACTAGACAGTAGACAATTTTTTTGTAATTTTTAGACACTATTTAATATTTTTTTGTGATTTTTAAAGTTAGACAGTGACAAAAATGAAGGTTTTTTTATTTTTAAAAATATCAAATGAAATCAAAAATGTCCTCAAAAATCCACGAAAATTTTACACCATGGCAGGAGCCATGTGTCCAATTTTCGTTGGATTTGGAGGTAATTTGCTATTTTATTCAAAAATAAAGAAGGGGCACTGTGCATAGGGACCAAAGTGCAAATACCCAAGAGTCTGGGGGGTCTGGTGCAATTTACCCAGCAAAACACGCGCCACGCGCGTGCCTGGGGCACTCAGGGACCCAAATGCAATAAAAATAAGTCCCGAGGACTTATTGGTAACATGTACCAAAAGTCCAGGGGCTATTCGCAAAATACCCAAAATATCGCGCACATGTTGAAATAAATCACGCACAGGGGTATAAATGCAAATAAACTAAAACATTCATTCCATTGATAACAACCAGAACTACAGGGGCATGAGTTGCAAATAAACCAGAGACACACGTGACGAAGCACGTGTCATACAACGCACAGGGGCATAAATGCAAGGAAAATAAAGTACGGGGTCCTCTATGCAAATAACCCTAAAACTAAACAACTAAATTCAATATTTACAGGACTAAAGCGAAATAAAAGAAAAGACAGGGCCTAAGGGTAAATTACCCTTTATTAAGGTGAACCGCTGGATGCGCGCCACGTGGAGGATCTGAAGGTGGCGAACGATGGGCGCTCCAGATCTTCCCTCCTCAGATCGAACGATGGTGGTTGCTCTGGAGATGAACGGCTCTGATGGAGAGTGGAGCGAGAGGGGGCTATCGAACGGCGACGGAGAATGCTGGATGAACAGGTCGCCGGCGAGACTCGCCGGCCTCGGGCGTGCGCTAGGCTCCTCCTGGGAGCACTCTGAAGGTCGGAGAAGAGACGTGGAGTGCTCCCGCGTCTGGTGGTGGGCTCCGATGATCGAGCCGAGCTCCGAGGAGCTCGGGCGAGGTCGGCGGAGCTGAGCCTCCTGGCTGGATGACGAAGGGCCTCAGATGGCCTTTGTTTGACCTGCAAAGCGAACCAGAAGACTCGCGGGTCGAGGGCAAACTGCCTCGACCCGGTTAGGCGAGGTGACGGTGGCTCGTGGGTCGAAAGGGCGAGCTCTGGCGAAAGGGGTAGACGGAGGAGCTCGGCTCCCAGCTCCTGTGCGAGCTGGGTTGGATGGAGGGGTGAAGAAGGTGCGTCGAAGGGAGGCGGATGCGATGGACGATTCTGATGATCGAACGGAGTGAGGGGATGGTCGGAATCAGCACGAGACGGCGGCGATACGAATTGGGCGTAAATGGAAATCGAAGAAAGATAAGGACCTACAAGGTTACCTGGGTGGTCGAAGAGACTGGGGAGGAGCTGGGGAAGCTCCTGGTCGTTGCCTCGAGGAGCGTCTCCCTCCGAGGCTCAAGCTCCAGCTGATGGCGGAGCGACGGCGGCGTAGCTCGCCGGATCGATGGTCTCGCCCTCCTTCCTCGCTGCGACACCACGGGGGGACGAGCTGTCACTCTCGCTGATGTGATGGAGGTCACTGGGAGTGGAACGAATGAGCCAAAGATGGGGAAATGAGGTGGCGGAGCTCGGCTATATACGCTGGAGGGGTCCGGGAAAGATGGCTCGGGTAGGGCGTGGATGCGCGCGGATCCCGAGGTGGATGCCCCGGCGAGGATGTCGGATGTGGCAGGAGTGAAACGGACCCGGGGTTTAGGTGGGATTCAATCGGGTTTAGGCGCAAGAAATTAGGGAAGTCGGGTCGAGCGCTTAAATCCGCAGAAGGTGGTCCTGGGGGGGGGGGGGTAGTTGACCGGGCGGTCAACATCCCCAGGGCCAACAGGATCAGGCCACGTGGTTGGATCTTGAAGCTAAAAATTAAGGTAGCAAATGGCCGAATTTGCAAAAAGTTAAAACATGAAATATTTTTATTTTATTTTTTTCTATTTTTTAGTGATTTTTAATAATTTTTCCGAAATAAAAATAAGGTATATACATAGTATGTACTATATAGGTATATGTACATAATTAGGGTTTTTAATTTTTGATTTTTTAATTATTATTTTTGTGCAATTTTATTCATATTTTATATTTTATTTATTTTCATTATAAAGTAAGGAATAAAAAGATATTTTTATTTTATTTTTATTATTTATATACATAGGTAAAATAAATACATATATACACTTATATACATGGTATATGTACAATATTTTTGTGTTTTTAATTTTGCTATTTTTATTTTGTTTTGATTTTAATTATTTTTATTTTATTTATTTACATTATAAACCATAGAATATTTACAAAAATTTTGGAAAGTAATTTTATTTATTTACAAGGTTAAATAAATATAGACACAAATTTATAAGCCTATTTTTGGTGAGGAAAATACCTTTATTTTATTTACATAAGTATGTACACACATGAGCCCCTATCTCCCTCTACTTTAGCTTTTATGCGGTCAGGCCCATGCTGAGCCCTCCGTTGGGTTAGGTTGCTCAATATTTATTCTAAATATTTCCCTCTTTTTCTTTTTAATCTTTATTCTTTTATTTTTGCACAAAAACATGCTAATTATAGGTTTTTACACAATGCATGCTTTTAGTAATTATTTCTATTTACACATATCTACATGTATTTGCAGAGGTTTTTGTAGCTAAAATATAAGAATAAAGAGTGATGAATGAGTATTCATCACTCCCCTATACTTAACTTTGATAGTCCCTTAGCAAACACTTATTTGAAAAAGAAGTGAAAAAGAAAGAAAAAAAAAGAAAAAGAGGATGTACATGGATCAAGGTTGATTATTAAACTTGCCTTCATTAAATTGGGGTATGGAGCTCGATCAGATCTTTGGATTATTAATGTGTCGGAACCTTATTTGGACTTAAGTCTAAAACTCAACATCCTCTAAGTTCCACTAATCTATAATCAAGACTCCTCAATGCTCCAGGTCAGAACAAGTCATCAATCACAAACCCTGAAGACCATGAATCTTTTCTCGTCCTGTGAAAGTGAGGTCTAAGATCTCCACCTCAGAAATGGCAACTTGACAACCCTCCCCAACAAGGTAACTCTATGACCTCAATCTGGCCACTCTTTCCTCGAGGAGCGGGGTATTCCCTTCTAAGTTCAAGTTCAACCGGTTCAAGAAGAGGAGGAAGAAGAGAATGGGTCAAGGCCAGTGTAGCCAAGTACCCTTGGGAGCTTGACCAGTGTAGCCAAGTCTCCCTGCTGCAAGCTACATCAGGTGGATCATGAAACTCAAGCTTTGCTTATTGCACTCTATATACATACTCCGGTGGGATTATCATTTTCTATCAGACCCACCACTTTTTTTGGAGTTATTTTCTTTTTCCACATTTTTTTTCAAGTGCATCTGTACAACATATACATGTGCAGCATATATACAAGGAGTTTTTCCTCTTGAGCCAGTAGACTATCCCTCTTTTAAAGCTTTATTGCAACCCACAACTCCTGTCGTTAGACCTCATGGCAACCAGACCAAGTTGAGACGCACTTCCTTCACTAAAAGAAGAAGAGAGGTTCCGCCTAGAAGTACTACCCTCATATGCTACCCCAAGTCAAGGAAGACTGCCTCCTCACCACCTCATCCGTGGAGAGCTCGGTGCATAGTGCTGGTGTCCAAGTAAAGCCATAATCTATATGAGTCATGTGTTGTTGTTAAGTGCTCTACTTAGGCTCATTGAGATGACATGTGATCATAGCCTAGTGGACTCAAAGAATTAAGTCACCATGGACCTGAAAAGCCTTAAACCTAAGCCCTATATGGTTCCTCTTAGAAGTTAGGTGGATTAAGATCTTAATCAAGCTCCATTTCTCAATTTGATTCCAGGCTAGTTTAAATGTCAACTATCATCCAGAAAAACTATATACATATGTACAAAAAGATGCTTATTTACACAAATTTTACAATCATGCAAAATTTTTGAAAAATGTTTTGAAATCATGAATGGATGATGCATGAAGTGCAAGTTTTGCAAAAAGATATTTACACACATTTACACAAGATTTTTGCAAACTTTTGATTTTCAAAACATTTTGGAAAAATTTTGTACTATATACATAATTTTGATAAGAAAATATTTACACAAGCTTTACACAAAAGATTTTTGAAATCATTTTTACAAAAATAATTTGTACACTAGCTATTTATGTGCAAATAAAAGAATGTTTATGTACATGAAATTTTTTTAATTTTTGTGATTTTTAGCCATTTTATTTATTAACACACTCACACAAAGTACGAGTTATGGCTAAAGTATATATGAAATATATACACCCCCCCTATACTTAGCTCGAACGATGTCCTCAGAGTCAAGAGCAATGAAGAAGACATAACTCGTACTAGGTATAGGGAAGTGAAAAGAAAGGCTATATACAGAGACGAATGAATGAAAAGTCAAGAGGGTCTCGGGTCTTCCCCCTATACTTAGGATTAAATAATCCTAAGTATAGCAGGCTGTACACTAAGGGAAAACCGAGTGGAGAATGTACAGGGTCTACCCCCCCTATACTTAGGGTAAAATATCCCTAAGTATAGGCAGCAAAACAGGGGTAGGCAGAAACAAAAGAAATACCCAAACGGTCTCACATCCCCCCTATACTTAGGGTAAAGTGCACCCTAAGTATAGCATAATCAAAAGATGAAGAAAGGGATGTGGGACTAAAGAATGTAGTGATATGGACATATGGATCTATACAAGGCGGAAGATCAGTGAAACTCAGGCGTGAGATGCATTAGATGTGAGTCAAAGACCACATCTCACGCAAAATGAATAGGGGCAAGATCAGCGATCCGCGGCTCATGATCTAGAAATGGCTTGAGCCGCTGGCCGTTCACTCGAAAGGTACTCTCAGAGGACAACTCAGATATATCAATGCTACCGTTGTCGTTTACCTTTCTGACCAAGTAGGGTCCCTTCCATTTGCTCTGTAGCTTCCCTGGAAATAGACGTAGCCTCGCATCAAACAGCCATACTCTCTGTCCAATCTCAAAATGCTTGTGGCTGATATGAGAATCATGCCACTCCTTCACTTTCTCCTTATAATGTAGGCTGTTTGAGAATGCTGTATCTCTAAGCTCCTCCAGGGCCTCTGCCCTCCTCTGGTCTCCCATACCATCTGGATCCATAAGAATATCTGTAACTGCCCAAAGTGACTTGTGCCTCAGCTCAACAGGTAAATGGCACGGCTTGCCATATACGAGGCGAAAGGGAGATGTGCCCAATGGAGTCTTGAAAGACGTCCTATATGCCCACAAGACCGAGTCCATAAGCTGTGACCAATCCTTTCGGTCAGGGCGGACGACTTTCTGCAATATAGTCTTGATCTCCCTATTCGACACCTCGGCTAGACCATTCGTCTGTGGATGGTACGGTGTAGCAACACGATGGTCTATACCGAACTCGCTAGCAAGGGCCTTCACCTGGTCGTTGATGAAGTGAGATCCCCCATCAGAAATCAGAACTCGTGGAATCCCGAACCGCGAGATGATGTGCTTCCTCAAAAATCTGCAAACTGTCCTCGCATCCGCGGCTCGGGTGGGGATAGCCTTAACCCAACGACTAACATAATCCACGGCCAACAGAATGTACTCAAATCCCTGACTCTTAGGGAATGGACCCATGAAATCGATGCCCCATGCGTCAAAAACCTCACAGAAGTGAATGGGCTGCATCGGCATCATATCACGCTATCCACAAGTGCCCATCCTCTGACAGTCAGTACACCCCTTCACGAACTCATCTGAGTCCTTGAAGAGGGTAGGCCACCACAAGCCGGATTGGAGCACTTTCTGTGCCTTTCTCCTCCCAGAATGATGTCCTCCTGCCTCAAGCTTGTGGCAGTAAGTGAGGACGCTATGGTGTTCCTCCTGAGGAATACACCGACGCCAGACGTTGTCCCCTCCTTCATGGTAAAGGATGGGATCCTCCCAATGGTAGGACTTGGCCTTCGCAAGGAAGATCTCAAGCCTCTGCCTGGGCCAATCTTGTGGGACTTTCCCAACAACAAGAAAGTTCACAATATCGGCATACCACGGGAGTGAGGCGATAGCAAGGATTGCCTCATCTGGGAAGGTATCTCGAATGGGATCAATCTGCTCAGACTCCTCAGGCTGCTCTAAACGGGAGAGATGATCCGCCACCACATTCTTGACTCCAGGCTTATCCTTGATCTCAATGTCGAACTCCTGGAGTAGAAGGATCCATCTAGTAAGTCTGGCCTTGGCATCCTTCTTTGCCATGAGGTACCTGATGGCGGTGTGATCTGTGTACAAAGTCACTCTAGATCCAATGATATAAGATCGAAACTTATCTAAGGCGAACACTACGACTAGCATCTCTTTCTCTGTGACCGTATAATTCCACTGGGCGGAATCCAATGTGCGGCTAGCGTAGTGAATGGAAAATGGAACTCCATCCCTCCTCTATCCCAGCACTGCCCCTACGGCAAAATCGGAGGCATCCGTCATGATCTCGAATGGGAGAGACCAATCAGGCGGCTGGAGGACAGGAGCCTGAATCACACACTGCTGAAGAGTCGCAAAGGATGAAAGACACTTGTCATCGACAAGGAACTCGGTGTCTTTCGTGAAGAGGTCAGTCAACGGCCGGGCAATCCTGCTGAAATCCTGAATAAATCTCCTATAAAATCCAACGTACCCCAGGAATGACCGTAGCTGCCTCAAATTGGACGGCGGTGCGAGTTTTCTAATGACATCAACCTTGGCCAAATCCACCTCCATGCCCCTGTTGGAGATGATATGGCCAAGCACCGTCCCTTGAGTCACCATGAAGTGACTCTTCTCCCAAGATAGAACCAAATGGTACTCAATACATCGCTGGAGTACTCGGTCTAGGCAGTCAAGACAGGAGTCGAATCCATCGCCATAGACCGAGAAATCGTCCATGAAGACCTCCAAACACTCCCCTACCATGTCCGAAAAGATCGACAGCATGCACCTCTGAAAAGTCGCAGGGGCATTGCATAGCCCAAATGGCATGCGTCGAAAGGCATATGTACCGAAGGGACAGGTAAAGGTGGTCTTCTCCTGATCCTCAGGAGCGATGGCCACCTGGTTGTAGCCTGAGTACCCATCCAGGAAGCAATAATGGCTCTTCCCTGCCAGTCTCTCAATGATCTGGTCAATAAAAGGCAGGGGAAATGGTCCTTCTTGGTGGCCTGGTTGAGTCTCATGTAGTCAACACAAACCCTCCAAGAGGTGGGTACTCGTGTAGCAATCTCCTCTCCCGACTCACTGATCACAGTCGTGATGCCCGTCTTCTTGGGCACCACATGCAAGGGGCTAACCCACTTGGAGTCGGAAATGGGATAAATAAAATCTGCACTCCACCATTTTGATATTTCCTTCATCACGACCTCTCTCAGGTTGGGGTTCAGTCGCCGCTGGAACTCACGCGACGGCTTCGCCCCCTCCTCGAGATAGATATGGTGAGAGCACACTGATGGACTAATCCCATGGAGATCTGCTACGCTCCATCCGATTGCCTTGCGGTTCTTTTCAAGAACCCCCATCAAACGGGATTCTTGCTCTCCAGTCAGATCGGCGGAGATGATGACTGGGTACATCTCAGGTTCGCCCGCAAGGAACCGATACTTCAGCGAAGTAGGGAGCGGCTTCAGCTCTGGACAGCTGGGCGCTGGCAAATCTGGCTGCGGAAGGAAATGTGTCAATGCTGCTAAGTCTGCCAAATCTGCCTGGGAGAAAGAAAGCGAACTCTCGCAAACTGGGTCTGGAGAAGGCTGCTCAACTGTGCTGTCTCTGATCTGCTCTGCCTCTACCTCCTCCTCATCTGTAGGCTCAGGTGGACTCAAGTCTGGCATCTGATCATCGCAATCAGCCCAATCAGACTCTGAATCCGAGGGATCTGTATCAAACAAGGTGGCATCAGTACCACCGAAACAAAAGGTGGCCTCAGCACCACCATCACTGAAATCCGTGTCGCGGTCAAGAACCGGCTCTGCTGCCTCTGTGGTATCCTGGACCAGGGCTGTGCTCTCCAAGCTCTCCTCTGCTGTCATCTCTGCATCAGTGGTGTCGGGAAATGAGAGGATGGCCTGTGCTGAAGGGTCTGCCCATGCTGCCTCGTCGTCTGTGATCACAAAATCACAGTCCTGGTGGATGTCTGGCTCGGCGTCTGTCAGCTGCTCTGAATCTGTGCTGTCCTCTGAGCGTGCTCTCTCTCTGGCTCTGTAGTCCTCGACCGTCTCTATTTGTATACTCTCGCCCTCGACGTGAAAGTATACCTTCCCGCTATCATGATCAGTCACTGCCTTGGCTGTGGCCAAGAACGGACGACCGAGGATGATGGGGGTATCGGCCACTGAATCAGGGATCTCCATGTCCAACACTACGAAGTCCACGGGGAATTTCAGGCCCTGAATCGTGACGACAACGTCTCGCAACAACCCCTTCAGCCTCTTGACAGATCGATCAGCGAACTGAAGGACTGTCCTGCTCTGTCTAAGAGTGCCCAACTCGAAGCGGTCGAGAAGGGCTGCCGGAAGAAGGTTGATCGACGATCCGCTATCCAATAGAGTCCGGTCGAAGCTCTGCTCACTAATCTGACATCTGACATACGGGGCCCCTGAATCTGGCCTCTTGGCCGGCAGACGGTTCTGGATCGCGAAATACGTGGCTTTCATCAGCACATGAATCTCTGAAGTGTGGTTCCTCCTCCTCCTCCTGACTGTGGTCATGTCTCTCAAAGATCGCTGAAGAAGGGGGATGTGCTGCAAAGCCTCCTGGAGGGTCAGCTAGATGTGAAATCTGTCGATCATGCTCTGGCTGAATTCCTCCTGCTCTCTCTTTTTTTGGGTCTTTTTCTTTTTTCTTCCCCTTCCCCATCTGAAGGGCTCTAAGGAAGGGGATCACAGGGTCCTTCTCAGATGAAGGACTAGGAAAAGGCCTAGACGGCTCGACGTCCGGATCCGCACATACATCAAGCACCACAGTGGGACCAGAAGAAACTAAACCTTTTCCTTTATTCACAACAGTGTTCTGAGATACATGAGAATGAGGAAAAACATCTGATCTCTCTACACAAACACCGGTGGCCTCAGTACCACCACGGGCTGGCTCTGCTACTGGACGTCTCGCGGCCTCAGTACCGCGGGCTGGCTCGGCTACTCTGGTGGCATCAGCGCCACCTCCTCGAACTGGTGAAGCGGCGGCCTCAGTACCGCCGGTGGAATCAGCATCCTTGGTGGCATCAGTACCACCGTCATCATCGTGTGCGGCCTCAGTACCGCTCTCCTCCTCCTCCTCATCTGGCGCCCTGGGTGGATCCTCGAGTCGTCGCTCAGATGAGGCGCCGCCTGCTGGTGCTCTACCGCTCCTAAGTGTAACAAAATCAGCATCAAATAGATCCGAAGACATATCATCAAATAGATCACTAGGAGTGGCGTGCTCAGTGGAAACTACCTGCTCAGATTTCCTCTTCAGGTTGTTCGGATTCGGCTCTATCTGTGCAGGAATGGCGGCCTTCCCTCTCACAAGGTCCCGCATCTCCTGGCGGAACTCATCCATCTCCCGTCTGAAGGTAGCCTGCTGGTCCGTGAGGAGGCGGGCTATGTCATCCAAGGCGGGGCTCTCATGGGAGCCCGACGGGTAGCCTCTCTGATGCTGAGGCTGCTGGAACTGGTGCTGCTGGTAAGAGGGGTAGGAGGAAGGATGCTGCTGCTGGTGTGATGGGTGAGCGTGCTGCTCACGTCTCCAAGACTGTCCCTGCTGCTGATAGGGACGAGGAACGAAGGATGACTGCTGATATGGCTGGTGGGCTAGGGGCTGCTGCTGCGGCTGGTGATCTCTCTGTTGGCCATACTGCCCTCCCTGACCGGATGACTGCTGCTGGGGCTGGGTACCTCCACTCCCCCACCTGAATCCGGGATGGTCTCGGCAGATCCCAGGCTGGGGGCGTTCATACCAAATCCCGTTGACATCCATCAACGACTCTTCATCGTAGGGGGCTGGCGGGAGTACTTCCAGAGGCTGATCCGGCTGGTATACCACCATCTGCATGTCTGGAGATGGTGGGGACTGGTAAGAGGGCTGCTGCTGCTGGTACGGCTCCGCCTGTACAAGGTGAACCTGTCTAGGCTGTTGAAAGGAGCTGGAGCGCTGGGACGAGCTGTTGCTGCCGCCGGTGTCGCCTCGCGACTGAAGACGGGGCTGTGAAGCCGTCTGTGCCTCCTAGAGACACATGAGCTGGGTCTTCATGTCGCTCAGAGTCTGTGCCATCTACTCCATCTGCGTGATGCTCTGGCACTGCTTCTTCTCGATCAGCTCCATCCGGTCCAACTTCTCGCTGATGATGCCCATATCCGCAGCGGACGACTCTGCCTGTGCTGCTGCAACTGCGGAAGAACTGGATGGACCGGTGTCAACCCGTGCTATCCTCTGGTACTGCACGGGTCCTGGCTGTTGCTGGGGTCTCCCCTGTGTGTACAACCGGGTCTGGGACATCACCATGTAATTCTCGGCCATCTCCTCGTAAATGGCCCAGACCTAGTCGTGGTCCTTGGCGAAATAGGACCCGCCGCAAGAAGCATTCACCAGGACTTGGAGCTCTGGTGTCAACCCGCTGAAGAAGCTCTGAACAAGGTTCGGCTTCGAGATGGCGTGGTGCGGGCATCGGTCTGTGAGCTCACGGAACCTCTCCCATGCCTCGTGGAATTGCTCATTGGGGAGCATGGAGAAGTTGCTGATCAGGGCCCTCGCTGCATTCGTCTGCCCGAGTGGATAGTACTTATTCAAGTACTCGGTGCGGAGCTGCTCCCAGGTGTAAACAAACTTCCCCAAATGCTTCAGCCAGGTGGCTGCTCTGTCTGCTTGGGAGAAGGGGAAGGCGATCATTCTGATCGTATCCTGATCCACCTGACGGTCGTGGACAGTGCTGCATATCATCAAGAACTCCTGGAGGTGGAGATGGGGCTCCTCTGTCGCGAGTCCATGGAAGCGGGGGAGTAGCTGCAAAGTGTTCGGGGGGACTTGAAGTCCCCCACGATCGCTGGAAGTATTACCCAGTGGTGCGTCAGCGTCGATCCGGGGTTGTGTAACTCCCGCATCGGTCTCGGTGGTCCTCCGGTCGCTCCTGCGGTGGCTGCCGCTGCTGCGGCGGCTGCTGCTGCGGCTGCTGCATCCGCATCATCTGGGATCCTCGGTCCCTCTCTCCTCTGCTCTCGCTCTGCTCTCATCTGCTCCATCTCTCTCCTCATGTCGATCATGAATGCTCCCTGATCCCTCAGCTGCTGCTGGACGGTTTCTAACGAGGCGATCAGGGTGGAGTTGATCGCTCCCTGATCCAATACGAAGTGCTCATGCTGACGGGAGCGATCCTCAGACCTGCCGGCCATGATGTCTGCAAAATCAAATGAGCCCAACTCAGGTGCTGTCAAATCCATCAATCTCTCCTCGGGCTCATGTCGCTCAGGTCCGAAAGAAAGGGGGTCGAGGGAGAACAGGGCGGAGTCGTACTCGGGCTCGGAGAGCTGGTCTTGGCTCTCGCGGGCCAACCTAGATGATTGGGTAGACGTGCCCGAGAGCGGTGCAGCCAGAGGCTGCCTAAGAGAGCGTCTACCCATCATCTTGATCTGGCGAGTAGTGCGGATGAGATCTGGAGAAACTATGATCAGAATGCAAACCCCCGGTTCACCAACGCAACGCGAGCTGAAGACCGTGAAAGTTCGGTCAAATTATCTTGTCAATTTTTATTAGGTGAACACACAAGATATCAGAGCGCTTACGTGACCTGTTAGGATACCCGAGGCTACCCCAACCGACTGGCCCGCACGGAGAAGTCGGTAATCAGTCGGGAATAACACCGGAGGGCTCTACCTAGGGTGCGGGTCACTCTCTCACGCAATCAAACCAAACAATGAGGGGGTTGCTCTCCCCAAGACAAATTTTTAGGGTGAGTGTCTTTTAGGGTCAATAGTTTTATCCAGTCCCAATTTTATGATTTTTCTTTTTAATATTTTTTAAAATAGAAAACAAACGCCTAACGAATTTTTCGGTTCTCCTGGTTATTTAGTCCAAAGCCGGGGGGGAGAAGATGAAAAAGCCGATGCGCGATGAAATCAATGATGCATGCTGAGTCAGAAATGCGTACCTTGCCTCCAGCACTCTACATGCAAGTGATCCGCGCAGAATTTAAAGACAGAAAAGTAAACTACCCTAAATGATGCAGCGGGAAAAACCGAGTCCTAGATCAGCAATTTCTACTCGCAGAACCGTCTAATCGGTCACCGACCTCCAAGCCAAAGGGTCCGGTCTTGGCCGACCCCTCCTCTGCCCGACAAATCGGGGGTAGGAGAAAGCGCTTTACAGGGTGGGCTGCAGCACGTAGGCTACGAAGGAGATGAGTCGATTATTTTTATTAATTGATTATTAGTGAGTCCAATTAGCGCACTATAGGAACAGGCAAATAATTAAGTGTGGGGACCCTACTAATTACGGCACAAGCAAGAGAAAATCCTAAGTCTAGGGGCTCGATGAAAACCGCGTAAACACCGGAAAAGGCAGAAAAAATGAAAAGAAAACAAAACCGCATAAAAAGCCGCGAAAAACCTAAGGGTCCCCCGAGCACACCGGTGCTCGGCGAAACAGACCCGCTAAGTCCAAGAGTCCACAAGAGTGTTCAGTCTGAGTCCCTGTATTATTACAATAATAATAATAAAAATAAAACCTAATATAACCTCACCCACTCAACTCTCTCTCTCTCTCTCTCGCTCTCTCCTGCGGCTTCGTAGAGAAGGAAGTCGCCTCCAAGTTCCTCGGTTGTACCGGCTTCTCGAAATCGGCCGCCTCGGTCCTCGGGCCCTCGCAAGAAAAAGAGATGAGTGGTCAGACCAAGATAATCAAATAAAATAAAAAGAAAATAAATGAAACTGAAAATAAGGGTATAGATGCAAAAATACAAAATAAAATAAACACTCAAAATAAAACAAAAATAAAAATAAAAGAAAAAGAAAATAAAACAAAATAAAACAAAAATAAAATATAGACAAAAGCCGCGAAAAAGCCGCGAGCTCTGAAAGAGCCGCGAAAACAAAAATGAAGATAAAATAAAAACTACTAAGCCGTGCTCCCCGGCAACGGCGCCATTCTGATGAGTGATCTGAACGACTAAGGTAAAGGTACAGAAATGGTCGTTGCGACCTCGGGCACTCAGATGCACTCAATCAAGAAAATTGAACCACTCAGAATAGATAAAATCACTCAAAACACGAAAGCGGTCCTGCTATTGGATTAACCTGGTATAGCGACCAGGGTCGAACTCAAGGAGCACGGATTGGCCTCTCGGTCTACGAAGTAGTAAAAAGAAATAAAACAAGAGAAGAAAATATTTTTAGTGGTTTTTAATTTATTTTATATTATTATTTGTTTTGGTTTTTTAATGTATTAAGAAAATAAGAAAAACAAAGAAACACACACTTCAACAATTTATTTAAAGCACTAAAAATCAACCAAAAATGCAAACAAAAATATTTTTATGTGTTTTATAATTTTTAATGTTTTTAGTGAATTTTTGAGAATTTTGTGATGTTTATTGAATTTTCTAAAAATCAAAAAGTGGCTGAAATCAAAGGTATTGTCCAGCCGAGCCAAAAAGGCCTAGATAAAATATCTAAGAGCCCCAAAATGGCTGGGAGGTAATTTTCCTCTAAAGAAGATAAAATGAGGAAAATTTAGGCACCAATTTTATTGTTTTTGGGTTTTTGGTTTAATTATTAGAATTTTTATAAGTTTTTTATGTGTTTTTCAATTTTTAGTGGTTTTCAGTAATGAAAAATAGCCAAAATTGGCTAGAAAATCAAACACAGCAAAATAGACAATAGACAATTTTTTTGTAATTTTTAGACACTATTTAATATTTTTTTTGTGATTTTTAAAGTTAGACAGTGACAAAAATGAAGGTTTTTTTATTTTTTAAAAATATCAAATGAAATCAAAAATGTCCTCAAAAATCCACGAAAATTTTACACCATGGCAGGAGCCATGTGTCCAATTTTCGTTGGATTTGGAGGTAATTTGCTATTTTATTCAAAAATAAAGAAGGGGCACTGTGCACAGGGACCAAAGTGCAAATACCCAAGAGTCTGGGGGGTCTGGTGCAATTTACCCAGCAAAACACGCGCCACGCGCGTGCCTGGGGCACTCAGGGACCCAAATACAATAAAAATAAGTCCCGAGGACTTATTGGTAACAGGTACCAAAAGTCCAGGGGCCTATTCGTAAAATACCCAAAATATCGCGCACATGTTGAAATAAATCACGCACAGGGGTATAAATGCAAATAAACTAAAACATTCATTCCATTGATAACAACCAGAACTACAGGGGCATGAGTTGCAAATAAACCAGAGACACACGTGACGAAGCACGTGTCATACAACGCACAGGGGCATAAATGCAAGGAAAATAAAGTACGGGGTCCTCTATGCAAATAACCCTAAAACTAAACAACTAAATTCAATATTTACAGGACTAAAGCGAAATAAAAGAAAAGACAGGGCCTAAGGGTAAATTACCCTTTATTAAGGTGAACCGCTGGATGCGCGCCACGTGGAGGATCTGAAGGTGGCGAACGATGGGCGCTCCAGATCTTCCCTCCTCAGATCGAACGGTGGTGGTTGCTCCGGAGATGAACGGCTCTGATGGAGACTGGAGCGAGAGGGGGCTATCGAACGGCGATGGAGGATGCTGGATGAACAGGTCGCCGGCGAGACTCGCCGGCCTCGGGCGTGCGCTAGGCTCCTCCTGGGAGCACTCTGAAGGTCGGAGAAGAGACGTGGAGTGCTCCCGCGTCTGGTGGTGGGCTCCGATGATCGAGCCGAGCTCCGAGGAGCTCGGGCGAGGTCGGCGGAGCTGAGCCTCCTGGCTGGATGACGAAGGGCCTCAGATGGCCTTTGTTTGACCTGCAAAGCGAACCAGAAGACTCGCGGGTCGAGGGCAAACTGCCTCGACCCGGTTAGGCGAGGTGACGGTGGCTCGTGGGTTGAAATGGCGAGCTCCGGCGAAGGGGGTGGACGGAGGAGCTCGGCTCCCAGCTCCTGTGCGAGCTGGGTTGGATGGAGGGGTGAAGAAGGTGCGTCGAAGGGAGGCGGATGCGATGGACGATTCCGATGATCGAACGGAGTGAGGGGATGGTCGGAATCAGCTCGAGACGGCGGCGATACGAATTGGGCGTAAATGGAAATCGAAGAAAGATAAGGACCTACAAGGTTACCTGGGTGGTCGAAGAGACTGGGGAGGAGCTGGGGAAGCTCCTGGTCGTCGCCTCGAGGAGCGTCTCCCTCCGAGGCTCAAGCTCCAGCTGATGGCGGAGCGACGGCGGCGTAGCTCGCCGGATCGATGGTCTCGCCCTCCTTCTTCGCTGCGACACCAGGGGGGGACGAGCTGTCACTCTCGCCGATGTGATGGAGGTCACTGGGAGTGGAACGAATGAGCCAAAGATGGGGAAATGAGGTGGCGGAGCTCGGCTATATACGCTGGAGGGGTCCGGGAAAGATGGCTCGGGTAGGGCGTGGATGCGCGCGGATCCCGAGGTGGATGCCCCGGCGAGGATGTCGGATGTGGCAGGAGTGAAACGGACCCGAGGTTTAGGTGGGATTCAATCGGGTTTAGGCGCTAGAAATTAGGGAAGTCGGGTCGGGCGCTTAAATCCGCAGAAGGTGGTCCTGGGGGGGTAGTTGACCGGGCGGTCAACATCCCCAGGGCCAACAGGATCAGGCCACGTGGCTGGATCTTGAAGCTAAAAATTAAGGTAGCAAATGGCCGAATTTGCAAAAAGTTAAAACATGAAATATTTTTATTTTATTTTTTTCTATTTTTTTAGTGATTTTTAATAATTTTTCCGAAATAAAAATAAGGTATATACATAGTATGTACTATATAGGTATATGTACATAATTAGGGTTTTTAATCTTTGATTTTTTTAATTATTATTTTTGTGCAATTTTATTCCTATTTTATATTTTTTTTATTTTCATTATAAAGTAAGGAATAAAAAGATATTTTTATTTTATTTTTATTATTTATATACATAGGTAAAATAAATACATATATACACTTATATACATGGTATATGTACAATATTTTTGTGTTTTTAATTTTGCTATTTTTATTTTGTTTTGATTTTAATTGTTTTTATTTTATTTATTTACATTATAAACCATAGAATATTTACAAAAATTTTGGAAAGTAATTTTATTTATTTACAAGGTTAAATAAATATAGACACAAATTTATAAGCCTATTTTTGGTGAGGAAAATACCTTTATTTTATTTACATAAGTATGTACACACATGAGCCCCTATCTCCCTCTACTTTGGCTTTTATGCGGTCAGGCCCATGCTGAGCCCTCCCTTGGGTTAGGTTGCTCAATATTTATTCTAAATATTTCCCTCTTTTTCTTTTTAATCTTTATTCTTTTATTTTTGCACAAAAACATGCTAATTATAGGTTTTTACACAATGCATGCTTTTAATAATTATTTCTATTTACACATATCTACATGTATTTGCAGAGCTTTTTGTAGCTAAAATATAAGAATAAAGAGTGATGAATGAGTATTCATCAGTAATATCTACACAATGGATGTGATTTGGGGTCGATCATAGTTAGGATAAACTAACTAAAAATATGAGAAGTTAGCGGCTTTTTGGGCTAATTTACACTTGGAATTTTTAATGCAATTATGCATGATGAAATGCAAATATTATTTACACATGTAAGATTGCTAATGCTACTCTATTAATTATTAAATGCACGTGAATTTTGGGGGGCAGAGCCTAATCGACCAATTTTAGCATGATGAATACGGGATTTATCATACCCCTATACTTAAACCATGCTCGTCCCTAAGCATAAATGAATGACTTAGTTGGATAAATCCCTGACTGTGCGTGTGAAGTTTCAAGGCTCAATTTTTTCGAAAGCCCTCAATTTGAGTGATCCTAAACTTCTGGGCTCAACCATGCTTTAATCAAAAGGAACCCAGCTTCTCTATTTATCAGCCTCTCTTTTTGTATGTATAATATAAGGATATGATTTTTAGTGTACTGAAATCATGAGAGTCAAGTCGAGACATAACCCAAAGTTCCAATCCAAGAGGCTTTCCTCTAGACCTAATCCTCAACATTAGGGAATAAGTCTATTCTTGCTTCAGTCAACCGTCTCATTAGTTTATCAGACTTGAAAGTGTAGATGGACGGCCAGATGATGGAGGGCATAGGATTGTGTCTAATTTTCTCTCCCTCACATTGGAACAAGGTGCCTCTCAAGTGCCTTATTACTCAACACAAGTATATTTTTATTTTGTTGATCAATTTTTCCATCAAGAGAATTTGGAGTCGTCTGCACTAGTTTTTCTGGGAGTACACCGGGGTGTGTCTCTTTTGAGTATCTAAGATACCTTCGACACCCAGACTTGTATCGCTTACGATGTAGAGCCCTTTTATGGTGTCAGCCCGACTCCTTGATCCTAATTAGCGCTTGGTCCAAGTGGACACTTTGAAAATGTTTGGGAGCGCTCGTCATTGGTGGAAGCTCATTTGTAATTTGACTTTGGATGATAGAGCTTTCCTTTGATATTTCTTTTCTTTTCTTTTGTTGGCTAGCTCCACTGCTTTTACCAAAAGTTGGCGCACACTGATCAACAATTTTCATTAAGTTTCATCACACCCTGGCACATAGGTAAATATCAAAAATATAGCATATGAACTTGTTCACATACTGGCTAGGATTTCGCTGACATTCTGGTTTTCTGAAGCCTTTATTAACTTTATCCCATCCTCGAGCATCATTAGATCGGATCTAAACTCAAATCTCTAGTCCCCGTTCCTCAAGTGATAACTCAACTCATCTCATCAATCTTGCAGTTGTGAACGTGATTGTGTTGATCATATTCTTTGGAGGGTAGAGATGAAGAGTGCAATATAGTGCTCAAATCTTTTAAACTAGGGAGGTGTGGATTATTAAGTTCAAAACTCTAATGACTAAGGCTGGCTAGTTCAGATTCTCGAGATCTCAAAAATCAAGTGTCCTCAAAATCCTCAAGCCTTGGGTGATAGTGAGTGTGTCAGGAATATATCAACCAAGGAATGCATGAGATATGCTTAATGAAATGCAAGACCATGAGTGGTTTTTTATGCAAAAAGTTTTTTTTTGTTTTTTTATTTTTGTTTTTTTATTTTTGTTTTTTTTGAAAAATAGGTATTATACACAAAACGCAATTAGTATTATATACATAAAATACACTACTTGTACCCATCCCCGATGTTAGATAAAAACGATTAAAGTACGAGTTATGGATAAAGTAGAATATATACAGACACACACCCTTATACTTAGCTTGTGCTATGTCCTCATGGCACAAAGTGAAATGTAGACATAGCTCGTACTAAGTATAGATGGGTCCAAAATAAAAGAAGAGAAGTGATGTATAAACAATGGTACCAGCCCCCCTATACTTAGGCTCAGGTCAGCCTAAGTATACTCGGATAACTACACTGGGGAACCGGGTAGATTTACGAATGTACAAGTCAAGGAGGTTTGCGACGGACCTTCTTGCGAGAGTGCGGCGGGAGAGAGTATGGAGATGTGGAGGGCGATGAAGGAGGGGAGGGTGAAGATGACCAGCCATCGTCAGAGTCGTCCTCAGGAGAATACTAGTCGTATGCAGAGGATCTCCAACTATTGTCAATCAGAGTAAGTGCCCTTGGATCAGAGTTGTACCTATTGTAAAACTGAGGAGAGAGAACCGAAAAACCCAATGAAAGCGTAAATCAATGATGCATGCTTAAGAAGAAGACTTACAGCGAATCCTCGCATTCTTCATGTGGTACGTAGTACAAGGAGTTTTAAAATTTACACTAAATGATATGCACAGATGAAAAATGCCCTAAGCAAATAGTTCTATTAGCGGGAAGAATTGATTTCAAAAAATTTGGCTAAGTTGAATGATCTACCAGTGCATTTAGTTAGTGAATAATGTGTCCTAAAATTTACGAGCATGAGCAAAAATAATTCTAAACTAGCGTGTGTGCTCCTAAATTCTACACCACATCACAGAGAGTCCAGTCCTAAATATTACAAATTAACAGAGTACAAAGAGAGAGAGACCCTATGAATAATGTAGAAAATTAATTCTAGACTAAGCTCTCTCTCTCAAAAATTAAAATTCAATCTTCCTCCTTGCAGATCCTTGATCTAAATCCCAAAGTTTTTGCTCCCAATAGTCTGCGAAGAGAGAAATTACGGTTAGTATCAGAAGTAAGAGAGAAATGCAAAATAAAATGCAAAAGGAAAAAATGACACAAAAATTAATTTCAAAAAAATTAATTACAAAAAATGATTTAAAACCTTAAAAACTCATCGTTCCCCAACAACGACACCATTTGATGAACGCAAAAATCACCTCTTTAATAATGATGAATTATAGTATAGGATGCGAAAATCGATCGCTCAAAAACTACAATCGTTTGAATGTTGTGGAATATTTTTACTTGGCAAGTTTACTAAGGTCAAACACAACGGACATTGATTCTTAGTTGCGTGATTTTAAATTAAATTAATTAATTGATTGATGTTTGGTTAATTTCTGTGTTGGGAAAATATAATACAATGCAATGATGAAGATGCGATGCAAAGAAAATAAACAGAGAAGATTATGCCCAGGATCTGTGATTTTAAACGTATTAAATCCCCGAATAATATGATCTATTATTCTGCAAAATTAATCACAAATTTAAATGGATTGAACTCAAGAGATATTCGAACGGACTCCATGCTTCTGGTCAATAAATCAATTGATACTCAGAATAATTTGAAGCAAAATATCTGACCTCCAATTTTTTGTGATTCAATTCCTTGAATAGTCGAGAATAATCTTAAAGTAATAAATCTAAATTAATCCCCTTTAAAAATTAAACTATTGAGAATAATCAATAATGATCACAAGGGTTTAATCAAGTTAAAATTCTCATCCGAATTCCTACAAAAGATGTTAATTTTTCAATGAAAATATATCACAAATATGTCAAAATTAGCCTGTGTATGTCAACAAAGATCCTAAAATAATAATTATCAATATACACCCTCAGATCTGTCCACAAACTATGCTAAGTGATAGAGCATGAAAATATCTTCAAAATGGCATATTATATGCTAAAAACGGAGTTCATATAAGAAAGATATGCTAAAATGAATTTGCAGGGACTAAAATGTAAATAAAATAAAGTGTTTCCTTCAAAAAGGTCCTTGGTGAGGCTTATCTGTAATTTCTAAATGTTGGAGGGACCCCTCTGCAATTTACCCATAGCGAGGGTGTTTTTGTAATATCAGAAACTTTCGAGGGCATTGTAGCAATTTGCCCCCAACGCACGTGCATCACACGTGCACCTGGAGGTTCGGATGGCGAGGCGGAGGCTCGGTGAGGCCGAGCAGAGGCTCGGGGCCCAAGGCTATGGTTCGGAGATTCGGGGGACCGAGGCGGACGCTCGGGGTCTGATGCTCCATGTGGCTTCTTTCTAGAGGTGTGGCTGCCCCGAGCCACAGGTCTGGAGATTTGGCTCGGGGGATGTGACGTGTCCTCAGGAGAGCCGTCGGATCAAGGGCTGCTTTGCCCGATCCGACGGTAGCTGTACGAGGCGAGGGCAGGGGCGATCAGCCGAAGCGGAGACGGTGGCCGAGCGCACTGAGGAGCTCAGCCATGGCCGGACACGGCAGCCGTGCACGGTGGCTAGGGCGTGGCGACAGTGAGAAGACGTAGGCGGAGCATGGCGGAGGTGAAGCTGGTGAGCACAAAATGAAGGTGCTCGGGGGTGACGGTGGCTGTCGAGCTTGGGCGTCAGAGATGCGGAGGAGCGGGGGCTCCGTTGATGGGCGTTCGGCGACTGGAGGAGACGGCGGTGTAGGCGTGGAGGTCGGCGGCGTGGAGTTTGAGTGACGTTCTGGACAGGGAAGAATATAGATCGGGTTCGCCTGGAGGTTGGAGGAGGCGGTGTCCTTCTCCGATTGTTGCCTCAGTGACCGGCGATGGGACACGAGCCTCGGCCATTGATGGAGTAGCAACCACAAGGTTGGGGAGCGACCTTGGATTACGCTGAGTGGCTCGGAGATGATACGGAGGACTGTTGTCACAAGCCCAATCGTGGAGCTCTAGAAGATGGCGGATGTCGACGAAGGCCGACCATGGTTGGATTTTATAAGAAGTCGAGAGTAGAACGGCTAATGGAGGTTTCGCGCAGGTGGAGGAGGCGCAACAGCTGGCCATGGTGTGAGGCGTTACACCGAGTAATGGCGGCACATAGTTGGTGGAAAGGCAGAGGAGAAACGGTTGGGGAGGAGGAGAGGTCACGTGCGCAACACATGACCTGGGGAAGGAGAGAGAGTGGGGTGAGGTGGGGGTGACACGGGGCACGCCCAAAGGCTGCCACGTGTCACCCCAAAAAAATTTCAAAATAAAAGAGAGAAGAAAATAGAAAAGAATTAGTAGGAGACCTAAGATCAAAAAATTTCCTTCACGTCTCGACGAGATCTACAACTTTCATGAATGACTCAGGAGCAAAAGAGGTCATCTGTGCGAAGTGGTATTTTTGGTGGTTCTTTATGTGTATAGAAAACCAGCTTTTTGGGGTTTTGTAAATTTTTGGTGGTTTTAAAGAGGATAAAAATCTACAAAAAAACACGATAAAATATAAGAAAATTAATTATACACTAATCTATTTTTTTGGATTTTTAATAAATAATAAAATTGGAAAATAAAATAGAAGTGCAAAATACGGGATTTTTTTACAGACTCCCAACGGACACTTGGACATGGTCAGTTTCTTTGATTTCAATCTTGATCTAGATTTGGATTTTTGTGTCGCTTAATAAAACGTTCAACAAAGAACACAAATGAAGAAGAAATAAAATTAAAAGGATTAATTATGTACATAAAAAAACCGGTCAAAAATCGCAAAAAGTTAAAATGCGCAAAAGAGGTCCAAAACCCAACTTTCACATATGAGCTTCGAATTTTACGAAATTGGTCTTGTTTTGAAGGTATTTGAAAATGGAGTACTTTAAAAGTGAGTAAACCAAAATCAGACACTGTATGTGGGCGATATGTGCATTTTAGTTTGTCAAATGTGAAATTAGACTTTGGGATTATTTGACATTTATTTGAGTTAGTAATTTTTTGTATTTTTTATTTATTCTTGTTGGTAATATCTACACAATGGAGGTGATTTGGGGTCGATCGGAGTTAGGATGAATTAACTAAAAATATGAGAATTTAGCGGCTTTTTGGGCTAATATACACTTGGAATTTTTAATGCAATTATGCATGATGAAATGCAAATATTATTTACACATGTATGATTGCTAATGCTGCTCTATTAATTATTAAATGCATGTGAATTTTGTGGGACAGACCCTAATTGACCAATTTTAGCATGATGAATACAGGATTCATCAGCGTAGGGCATATATGCAATTCCCAGAAGTATCGAGGGGCTCCCTGTAAAATACCCAGGAACGTACATGAGGCACGCGCCTGGGGATCAAAGTGTAATTCCCAAAAACAATTGGGTCTTTAGTGTAATTTACCCAGACCCTCACGTGATGGGCACGTGAGGAGCTAGGCCCGGGAGGTGTGACCGACTCGGGACACGTGGCAAGCATATGTGGCTCCGTGTGAGGCTTAGTGAGAGGCTCGGGGAATCCGAGCAAGGAGGTTCGATAGGAGGCTTGGATTTCCACATGTCATCATCATGACTGTTTGATCGAGATGATCTTACGGTATATGTATCTTCTTCTTCCGCCGCTGGCCGTCGGACGAGGTTGTTCTCCGGCGAGCACGTTCTTCCTTCACCGACCTCCAACAACTGCTCAGAAAGTGCAAACTTCTTCACAATGAACTGGCGAAGGGGATAGAGGCCCGGTGAAGGCGAGGTGAATGCCAAGAATGCGGAATGGTACATGCATGTCGGAGGTGGAGGAGATGACCAGAGCAAGCATGTGAATTCCGATCAATGGTGGTGTATGCAGTGTTAGCTCAGTCGAGGCGTGCGCAAAGTGAATGTGAGGCAGAGTGGAGTCATGTGGAAGTGGAGGAGTGAGGGACCTGGGTCTCCTCTCCGGCGAGCCGAAGGGGAGGGGGAGCGGAGGCGATCATGTTATGTAGAAGGAAAGAGGGTGATCGAAGTTGGTCGTGGAGATGGAGGTGGCATGGCGAAGATGCGGAGGTGGTCAGATGGGGGTGGTAGTGCTGATAGACGACGGGATAATTGGAAGAAAACAAAGAAACAAAGGGAGGAGGGGGTACCTCATCGGAGAGGAGAATCCGATGGAGGAAGGGCTTGAGTTGGGCTTCGAGGAAGCCCGAGGTCGTCTCCCAACATGCTCAGCCTAGGACACGAGCTCGAGTGGGGCAGAGCCACCGCGGCATGGTCGGAGACCATGGGTCGACACCTGGACGGAGAAGGTCGTCGTCACCTCGCGATTGTCATCCTCCACTGTCACCAGAGATGACGGAGGTTGGGCCTTGGCCCGTGAATTGCTAGACGAGGAGAACAGAGGGCGGAGGTCAGCTATTTGTAGGTGGAGGAGGTGGTAGGTTATGGTAGTGGAGAGATGTTTTGAAATGGGTTGAATGAAGGCTAGGAGTAATGGAAGGAACGTTAGGGGTTACACGAAGAAGGTGGAGGTAATGGCGATGGAGGGGAGGCATTGGATTGATGAGAGGCATCTGGAGGGAGGAGCTAAAAATGGAAGGGGTGTAGAGGTTGCGAGTCGTAATGCCTAGGGAGGGGGAGGCGTCTGAGTTAGGAGATGAAGCCTTGACCGTTGGATCATGTAATCCAACAGCCCAGGTTGAGGTGCGGTGGAGGGCTTAGATCTTGATCCTAGGGCTAAGGTGACAGCGTAAAGGAACAGTCGAGATGGGGGGCTGTAGCTCCATCCAGTGACTTAGTTGAAGCGGGTGACGTGGGAGAAGGAGATCCGTAGGATTAGTAAAGAGATTGAGTGGCTCAGGTTTAGGTGGGAATGAAAGGATGAGATCAGATCTTTGGGAAGATCTAATGGCTGTGAGTGCAGCGGGAGTGGGCGGCTAAGATGGAGGTCGGGAAGCGAGATCGGATGGCTCCAGGAGAAGCCAGGTGGCGGGGAGAGAGCGGGCCACGTGGGCAACCCAGAGGGTGCCACGTGGCCCAATAAAAAAGGTAAAAAAATGTAAAAAAAATAAAAAAATATAAAAGAAATAGTTAGAGGCAAAATTAAGAAAAAGTCAAAACATGAAAATTGTAGATCTTGATGTGTCTACAAGTTTCATGTAGGACAAAAAGCCAAAAGAGGTCACTGGTACAAAAAGAATTTTTGGATGTATTTTTAATGGGTTAAAAACACAGCTTTCTGGTTTTTGAGATGTTTTTGTATATTTCTTTTGAGGGTTAGGTAATTAAAGACAATTATTCAACCTGATTTTTATTGGTTATTGATAATAAAATAATTACAAATTTAATACAAAATTATAGGTTAATTATGCATAAATTATATACAAGATAATAATGAGGAATTATTCGTGATTTTTATTGGATTATTTAAGCCATGGGTTTAATTAGTGAATTTTAGCATGATGAATACGTGATTCATCATACCCCTATACTTAAACCATGCTCGTCCTCGAGCATCTAAAGAATGAAGCAGTTGGATTAATTCTTGATAGTGCAAGTGAAGATTTCAAGGCTCAATCTTTTGATGACCCTTAATTTAAGTGATCCTAAAATTCTTGGCTTATCCTTGCTTTAGTCAGAAGGAGTCCAACTTCTCTAATTATCAGACTCTCATTTGTACATATAATATAAAGATATGAAATTAAGTGTATTGCATCTCATGAGAGTTGAGTCGAGGTATCACTCAAAGTTCCAGTCCAAGAGACTCTCCTCTAGACCTCATCCTCAACACTAGGGAATAAATGTATTCTTGCTTCAGTCAACCGTCTCATCAGTTCGTCAAACTTGAAATGTAGATGGACGGCCAGATGATGGAGGGAATGGGTTTGTGTCTATTTTTCTCTCCCTCACATTGGAACAAGGGGACTCTCGAGTGTCTTTTTACTCAACATAAGTAGACTTTTAGCTTGTTGATCAATGTATCCCTCAAGAGAGTTCGGAGTGGTCTGCACTTGTTTTTCTGAGAGTACACCAGGGTGTGCTCTTTTGAGTATCTAAGATACCTTCGACACCCATATATCTTGTATCGCTTACGATGTAGAGCCTTTTTATGGTGTCAGCCTGACTCCTTGGTCCCAATTAGTGCTTGGTCCAAGTGGACACTTTTAAAATGTTTGGGAGCGCTCGCCATTGGTGGAAGCTCTTTTTGCAATTTGACTTTGGATGATAGAGCTTTTCTTTGACATTTCTTTTTTTTCTTTTATTGGCTAGCTCCACTGCTTTTATCAAAAGTTGGCGCACACTTATCAACAATTATCATTAAGTTTCATCACACCCTGGCACATAGGTAAATATCAAAAGATAGCATACGCACTTACACACATACTGGCTAGGGTTTTGCTGACAGGTGTTCTAAAGCCTTCACTAACTTTATCCCATCCTCGAATATCATTAGATCGGGTCTAAACTCAAATCTCTAGTCCTAGTTCCTCAAGTGATAACTCAACTCATCTCATCAATCTTGCAGTTGTGAAATCGATTGTGCTGATCATATTCTTTTTGAAGGTTGATGAATCTCGGATTCATCACTCTAAATCTCATTTATTAAGCTCAAATCCCTCAAAATCATCAGCATTTATGCATCTATTTTGCATAATTATCAATCATGCATGTTTTCATAAGAATTGCATTTTAGCACTAATTTCTACACAAAATAAGAAGCCAAACAAAAACTCAGTCAAAAATGACCTATAAATAACCTAACTTCCCTGATTTTTAACTCCTTCATGCTAACTCCGAATGATCCAAAACAACCTCCACTGTGTACATACTCACAAGAATAAATGAAAAATACAAAAAAAATCATTATCCCAAATAAGTGGACCAAAATCCCAAACTCTAGATTCAGGATTTCCGGACTAAATCCCCCATATCTTCCCCATCCAGTGTCCTTTTGATCCTACTCATTTTTGAACTAATTTACATTCAATTACCTTCAAAACAAGACCAAGTTCAAGTGAATCGGAGCTCATATGTGAAAGTTGGGTTTTGGGCCTCTTTTGTACATTGTGTATTTTAGCGGTTTTTGACCTAATATTTATGTACGTTTTAACCTGTTAATAAAAATCCAAAAAATTAGTTAAGATGTCTTTATTTATCTTTGATTTTTCCATATTTTTTCTGGATTTTTATCTGGTTTAAAAATGATAAAAAAATACAAAACCCAAAAATCAAGGTATTCTATGTATATGGGATACCCCAAAATATCACTTCATGCATCTGATCGATTTTTGTTTTGATGTCTTCATGAAAGTTGTAGATCTCATCAAGACGAGCATTTTTCATGAAGGAACTTTTTTGATCCGAGGCCATATGTTATTTATTACTGATTTTATAAAATGTTTATTTGCGGATTTTTCTGGTGCTGACATTTGGCAGCCCCTGGGGCCGCCACGTGTCAGCCATTTTTGGCCTCTTTATATTCGTTTTTTAAAAAATAAAAAAAATAAAAAATATATAAAAGACCGCATGTGCGAGGCACGTGCCTCCCTCGCACGTTCCAAGCACGTACACTGCTTCAGCCCCGCCCGTCGCCACGTGTCACATCCTCGGCCGACCGATCTCGGCCGATTGGACGGCCGAGGAGCATCGTCAACCTCCCGCAATCCGCGCTGCTACTCCATGATCTCTGCCGCTAATCTCATGCCGGTCGCTCCGCAACCTCTTCCGCGTCCCTCGCGGCCAACCTCCTCCGCATATCCCGCCCTCACAGTCCTATTTAAAGGCATCGCCGCCCTCGTTCTACGGCATCCGCCGATTCATCGAGAAGAAGGCTCCTCCGCTGGAGGTGACAACCCCAGGCACCTCCAACCCGCGGCGAGATCCGAAGTCCTCCGGGCTTCGCTGCAGTACGGCTCCCCGTCTCCATCGCTGCTCTGCACCGATCATCGTCGAGCCAACGCCATCGCCGTTCTCCTCCGACTTCGCCTTCGCCGTGCTTCACCAACGCATCATCAACTTCGACTTCACCGGCCACCTGCGCAATCTTCGCCAACGGCCACCTGCAACTCCACCTCTCGCCAACCCGTCTTCGACAATGCTCCAGCCAACGACTACGACTTCATCCACCGACACCAACAATGAAGCTCCTCCGCCTTCAGCTTCAGCCGCATCATCAACTCCGCCGCTACTCCAGGAGGTCATCCTCATCTCTGGCTTCGCCTGGTTCTCCTCCTCCGCAACCAAAGCTCCAGGTGCCTCCAATAGCGGCCACACGCTTCCACAGTTGTTGGCGCTCTCAGCCTTCCGACCCTCCGCTACGACATCTCTCCTTCGACGCCATCAGAGCTCAGCCCTGCCGCACCGCTTCTCCACGCCGTCGGGCACGGAGCCCGAGGCCCTCCCACATGCACTGCATGCGCGGAGGGAATGACGTCAGCAGGAGCTCATCCCAGGGGTCACGTGCTACGCATGTGCCCCTTGGGCAATTTACAAAAACCCCCTGGACATTCGCCATATTGCACGCAAACCCCCATCGACCAGAGGGCACGTGCGTATTTATTTTTATATTTATTTTATTTACTTATTGCAGTTATACCCCTGTATTCCCCATTAATTCTAGACCTCTATATGACTTCGTTTTATTATCTAAAAATTAGCATGATGTTTGTCATTTAATTCTCTACAGTCTGACATATTGTGGATATTTTTGTGATTGATGGTTGATTAATAATTAATTGTTTGATGGAACATTGCATATTTTGCCCATTTTGCGCTCTTAAAATTACCATTGATTAACCATTGCTCTAAAAATTCCCGAAAAATCACATATTGTAGAATTAATTGTGCTTGACATTGTGCCCAAAAAGAATTACATTTGCATGCATAAATTTCCCTATAAAAATTATTTTGCAAATTTCAATGTTTGATTTTTAATAGGTATTAGATCTCACATTTTCAAGGTTTAGGATTTTTTTGAGGTCCATTACTTAGTAATAGATCTTATATAATTTTATCCCCTGAAAATAAACGGGTTTAATATTTATTATAATTAAATATTGAAATTCATTTTATTTGCATTTAAAAATTCATAAAAAAATTCCAAAAAAATATAGTCATTCATTTCATCATATTTGCATTATAGGAAAGTTTCATATTTTTTCAGATATTGTGTGAACGTAATTGACATTTTAGTCCCTAAAATATGCCAAACTTGCATATTGCATCCTTTATTGCATTAAAAATTCCAAAAAAAGACCGCCTTGAAAACTGTGTACGAATTTTGACAGACATAATTCTAGGTTGTTCCTTTGCCTCCTTGTAATCGACCTTGGGACTTGCCCAAGTAAAATAAACATAAAACTGCATTCATTGAAATTGACAAATATTTTATGTGGTTATTTTCTTGACCAATTCCGATTGCCGCCTACAACGAACATTTTTACGCATGACGATAAATACAACACATCTTCTTATCGCGGCGATTTCGGACCCGTCAGATAACGTCGTTGCCGGGGAGGCAAACGGCTTAGTTTTGTGTTTTGAAATTTCTTGTTCGGTTTTCTGCATTCGGGTAGTCTGACCCCCGAATTTTTCATTTTATTTCCTGCATTTATTTTTCAGCATTTATTTTTATTATTTTATTTTTGAGTTATTTTTGAGCCACTCTCTTACATTTTCTCTCTTATTTTTCTTGCGAGGTATTCGGCGTACGTGAAGCGGTTTTCCAAGAAACCGAAGCATCTTCACCGACATTCGAAAAAGCCGCAATTAATTTAGTCGAGTCATGAGAGAGCGTAGAGTCTAGGTTTTTAATTTCTGCAATTTTATTTTTGTAATTAATTGCTCATTTATAGCGGTGTCCGTTAGGACTCCCGCGTGGGTAAAAGACTTTGAACTCTTCTGTGGTGTGTCGTGGCCAGTTTCTCTCTCCAGTGAGGGTGGGACCTGACTTGAGTGGCGATTAGGATAGACCTGCACATACGGCTTTCAGAGCATTTATATTTTTTTTGTGCTCGTAGGATCTAAGGCCACACTTCACATTAACTGAGACGTACATAGATCGTTCAATTTAGCCAAAATTTAACTCGATTCTTCCCCGCTAATAGAAGTTTCTGCTTAGGTGTGGTTTTTCATCGGCTTGCATTCATTTAGAATAATTTTTCAATTCTGTACTGCATCCCACATGGAGATTGCGAGGATTTACTATAAGTCTTCTAACTGAGCATACGTCATTGTTTTCACGTGCATCGGCTTTTCCCGAACTTATCCCTCTTGTTTTATCACATAACTCTCAAGGAAATTGGGACTGGACGGTAGACGTGTATTTGTGCTCATTTAAATTCTTCAATGATCACCTAATTAAAATTAGGACTGCTAAATATAGCTGATCTTAAGAACCCATAAAATCAAGAATTTCTGCAGGAGAGCAACCCCGACCTTGGATGTTTTTTTCTTATCTGAGTGAGCGAGAGACGACACTTAAGACTAGAGCCCAAACCTGAATTTTCATATTGACTACTGATTCTACCAAAAACGATTAGCTACTTCTCAGTGAGGATCTACGGGTAGCCGGTAAACGGTCCGAATTTCCTTAGCAGAGTGGGTGGTTTAGAGGACACTACGTAAAGCTCCATCCTCAAGTAACACGGGTAGCCGTTCTACAGTCCGTACTTACTCCCATACTGACTAAAAGTAGGTGCAACTAGTCGTAAGAATTCGGGTCAGTCATTACGAAAATTTCGGCACCTAATAGCTCGCTAAATTTTTCCAAGATTGATTTATCACCAATTAAAATTGAAAAGATAATAGCCAAACTCTTACGGCTTCATTGTGTGTTGGTGAACTCAAGGTTTGATTTGTGTTTGCGTTAGTGTGCGTGAACCGATTTTGAAGATCAACAGCCGCACATTTGATAAAATTTCTTTTGACTATCCCGTGCAATCATCTCTCTCCTTTCTTGATTTAAACCTCATCATGGAACTCTTGTCCAATAACTCTTACAGACCCAACCTCTCATTCCTTTCAGCTCTTTCAAAAATGGCCGAACATTTATCCGAGAATCCATCGGAGCTATACTATGAAAATGAATTCGTATCGGTTAGACCCAAAACACCTCCTCCTACTTCCACAAGAGACTCTCAACCATCAATAGATCCATCTCTCTCTACAGATCCGATCTACTCTCTGAATGACAACCCTTTGTATTCGGATCATACAAACCAACAACCGACTGAGGTCTCCACTTCTTCATACGTCAGTTCACTCTATGACGATCATATGATTCATCATTCATATTCGGTAAATGTCAATCCATCATTCATGGGAGATGATAACCACATGATCGAATTGAACACTTCTTCACCTCTTCCATCGACCCTACCCTGGAACACCAATGAACAATCATCATCTTGGATTGACCATGACAACCCCCTCTTCAGACATGATACTCATACAGAAGAGTGGACAGACCAAATAGAAACATATCAACCATGTATGCTGACTTCACATTATCAAGGTCCGACAACTCATAATCAAAGGATTGAACTCTACTCGGACTAACTCCACATACTTAGACCATATGAGCAGCCGCCTTCTATAATTATTAAGGAGATATTTTCGGAAAAAGATGATCATATATCGGATAATTCAAGAGACTCCTCTCCAAGAACATATAGGAAAATGGAAGAGGAAATTCAATTACAAAAACACACCCCAACTGCTTCCATGATTGGTCATGAAAAGATTTTGGAGGATATTTTGAGGATGAATAAGAAATTTGATTTAATGGAGGATAGATTTCGAGAATTTACCAATCAATTAATTTCAATCTCTGGTAGCTCGGATATAAAAATGAATGAGGAAATGATTGGATCTAAGATTGAAAATTTTGAGGATATTCAGGAATCTGGGGACGATTCTGACAGTGTCACTTCTGCATATTATTCCCCTAGAAATGATTATGCCTCTGACTCCCACTCTGAATATCAGAACCCCTGCTCATCTGAGGAACACATCACATCACCACACCACATAGAAAATAACAAAAAATGGGAATATTCAAAAACACTAAAAAATCGAAAATCTAGAAAATTTCATAAAAATAGAGACTGGAGAAGATCTGAAGAATTTGGATCCTGCTGTACGGGAAGCACTGTAGAAAAGATTGATTTTTGAACTTCCCTTCATAAAGGCCATTAAACACTTCCCCGACCTTAAAAGATATGTAATAGACAAATTAATGATCAAAAAGTCGGGAAGGATTAGAACAAAGACTAAAAGATATATCTTGTCAATGGCCTCCTCCTTGGTGTTGAGGAGAAAAACCAAGAGCCGCATAGTGAAGCGGTTACCCAGATTTGACTGTGAAATCAAAGACACAATTTTTACCCATGCTCGGGTTGATGACGATTCACCAATCAATATCCTCCCGACCTCTGTATTTCACGAACTCAAACTCGGACCGATCAGGAAATTACGAGAGATTGTTCAATTGGCGGACCGATCGATAAAGCGGCTGAGAGGAATCATTTCTATCATCATGAAATTCCAAGGTGCTCCGCTCAAAGTAGAATTCACGATCATTGATATTGAGCATCAAGGAGAATTCACCCAATCTCCAATCATTCTCGGAAAGCTGTTCTTAGCATTGGCTAAGGCAATTATTGATTGTGAGACCCGGGAAATCAATTTTAAAGCATTGGAAACACTACGATCTGACACAGTCTTTGAGGAACCACGATTTTCTGAGGCAACCCACGAAGTCCCCGACAACCGTAACCATGAAGCGGTAGAAGAGCCATACCCCGCTGCTACACCAGAGATAGCGGTTGTTGATGAGACTATTTGTTCAAAGAATCTCCCTCCTGGTCCATTCCCCACTGCTCTCACCATGGAGAATCAAGTACATGAATCATATGACCCAGAGACTTATGCATGGGCACACCCTGGGTCAACCTATTCTGACTACATGAATCACATCAACTCGACACAGGAATGCTCCAACATCAAATCAATTGAAAACAAACATGCAGAGACTCTCCCTAGTATTTCAATTCCTGCAGATCTCAAAATAGATAAATCCTTCTACTACAATCCTGAGACATATTCATGGTCGCACCCTGGAGCAACCTTCTCTGAATACCTTGACCAAATCATCTCAAATCGAGAGTGCACCAATATTCAGAAGACTAAGAACAAACATGCAGGACGAACACCAACTAAGGAGAATTACAATGGATATTCATCTGGATACTCAAGTGAACCGACACCTTCACGAAACAAAAAAAAAGAGAGTTACCTTTGACCTTTCGGAAGAGGAATCAGCTGAAGATCCCTCACCAGGTCCGGATAAGGTAGTCTACATGAGTGAAGTATGTTCAGCAGCTCTAAAGCCATATCTTCGCAAGCATCCAAAATTCAATTCTTGTTGGACAACTCCCATTCCTAACTACTATTCATCCAAAGCTGATGCTCCTGCCTCTTCAAGTACACTGGAATTATTTCGTATGAAGTTATTGAGACCGGTTCTTCTTAGTATTCATCTGAGGACAAACCGCCTGATCCCAAGAAGGAACGAATTCTGAGAAAACAATTAAAGAAACAAAAAGACCAGAATATTTGGAGTATGTCCACTTTCGAATACTACTCCTCTGAGGATAATTCCGATGATGGATATCTTTCATCTGACTCAAACACTTCATCCACTATCCATCATGATTTTTCTGAGGATGACACTGATAATAGCTGGGAATCATATGCTTCATCTCCGACTCGTTATTCTGATCTCCCATTGCAGGCTCACAAGAAGATCAGCTGAAAACCGCTTTAATCATCGGCTACCCAGCCTCCCTCCCGACCACATCGGTCTCCATGTACAGCTTCTTCCTCTACTTAGGCCAAGGCCTAAGTATGGGGGGGACCGATGCCATCTGTATATACCATCCTTCTCCTATCATCTGATCGCTCCATTTCCACCCTTCTCTTATACTTAGGCTGACCAGAGCTTAAGTATAGGGGGAACTGATGCCCATCTGTATATATTCTCTTCATTCACATACCCGAACCACTTCATTTTTTCCGCTCTTCTTCTATACTGAGACTGCTCACAGTCTAAGTATAGGGGGGCAGTTCTGTAAATCTTGATCTTTTTCTTTTCCTTTTTTACTCTCTTACGCTTAGCCCGAGCTATGTCTTCTTTACGCTTCCTGTGCTCTAAGGACACATCACTCGCTAAGTATAGGGGGTTCTGTATATATACTTTGTATATATTTTACCCATATCTCGTACTTTCTCATAAGTCTATATGTATTTACAGGATGGGTAATTAATTTGAAAACAAAAAAAAACAAAACAAAGCAAAAAGAAAAAAAAGAGTTTTGCTACTAACACTGACTATGCCCAAAATTTTTGAAAAAAATGGCTTCTTATCCATTTTGCATAAAAAAATCCCTTGCATAAAATTTCAAAAAAATCAAAAAATCAAAAAATTCACAAAAAATTGTGCCTGCATTCCACGTACCTACACTTCATCCAGCATTTCATGCATTTGCATCTGTGAAAAGTCTTTGGGTTCTGAACCGAGTTGTGAGCAGAAATCGAGAGTGGTCTGGACTTAACCTTAATCCACCTAATTTTCAGAGGAACTTCACCGAGAAATAGGATTTTAAGAACTTCAGGTCTTTGACTTAATTCTTTAAATTCCACATGACAATGTGCAGCGTTTGACTCTTAGTGTCTAACCTGGTCTCTTCATTCTGGGTACAACTCTGAAATAGGGAATTAATTTGTACTCTCGCAATATGCACTTAGCTCAACTCAGACGAGATGTTGGAAGACTGTGTGAGTTTCTTTTCTAGTAGCGTGGAAATCTAAAGACCGGGGTACAAGTTGAAATAAAGCTTCGGAAAAGGGATGGACAGCTGGGCACAATTTTTTCTAAGACCCCAAAAAAATGTACGGAATAAAAAGATTCTATATCCGTAGGGGCACAACAAGATCCAAGCAGAACCACCAAAAATTTCAAATACAAAGAAGCAACTACCAAATAAAATCTGACCAAGTCCAAGCTTCAAGAAAACCTGTAGATCTTGGTGGAGAATCGGCTACACTGGCCAGATTCACAAGGAGAGGTGACTACACTGGCCACCCTCCAGTTCTTTTCCCCTTCTTCTATCTTCTCCCCCCAATTCGATTGTGAACACAGTGCGACAGACCTTAGAAGGAAATACCCGACTCCCCGAGGATGAGTTACTGGAGAGGAGAGGAGCATGGTAGTCCGACATTCTGGATGGGAAGAGCTAAAACGTTTCATACACAGGAGTCGGTTATTCAATGTTCATAGGGTATACTTTGGGAAGAGCATTGATCTAAGATGACTTCTGAGCCGAAACTGCAGCAATGATGTGTAGAACTTGAGGGTTGTCGATTTTAAAATTCTAAGTCTCGCAGAAGTTCCGCCACACTAATAGTCCAAAGGTCGAGTCTAGTTTCATTTTCACCTTCAGCACATGGTCTTGGTATGGAACCCAATCTCATTTCACCTCATGGCATTTCTTTTTTATGCTCAGAGATGAGCATGGTTTAAGTATAGGGGGATGATGAATCTCGGATTCATCACTCTAAATCTCATTTATTAAGCTCAAATCCCTCAAAATCATCAGCATTTCTGCATCTATTCTGAATAATTAGCATTCATGCATGTTTTCATTAGAATTGATTTTAGCACTAATTTTTGCACAAAATAAGAAGCAAAAAAAACTCAGCCAAAAATGATATGTAAATAACCTAACTTCGATGATTTTTAACTCCTTCATGCTAACTCCGAATGATCCAAAACCACCTCCATTGTGTACATATCACTCACAAGAATAAATGAAAAATAAAAAAATCATTATCCCAAATAAGTGGACCAAAAACCCAAACCCTAGTTTCAGGATTTCCGGACTAAAAGCCCCATATCTTCCCCATCCAGTGTCCGTTTTAATCCTACTTACTTTTGAACCAATGTACATTCAACTACCTTCAAAACAAGACCAAGTTCAAGTGAATCGGAGCTCATATGTGAAAGTAAGGTTTTGGGCATCTTTTGTCCATTGTGTATTTTAGATGTTTTTGACCTAATATTTTATGTACATTTTAACCTATTAATAAAAATAAAAAAAATAGATTAAGGTATCTTTATTTAGCTTTGATTTTTTTTCATATTTTTCCGGATTTTTATCTGGTTTAAAAATGATAAAAAATACAAAACCCAAAAATCAAGGTATTCTATGTATATGGGATACCCCAAAATATCACTTTGTGCATTTGATCGATTTTGGTTTTGATGTCTTCATGAAATTGTAGATCTCATCGAGATGAGCATTTTTTGTGAAGGAACTTTTTTGAGCCGAGGCCATTTGTTACTAATTATTGATTTTACAAAATGTTTATTTGCGGATTTTTCTGGTGCTGACACGTGGCGGCCCCTGGGGCCGCCACCTGTCAGCCATTTTTGGCCTATTTATATTCGTTTTTTTTAAATAATTAAAATAAAACAAATAATATATATATATATATAAGACCGCACGTGCGGGGCACGTGCCTCCCTCGCAAGTGCCCAGCACGTGCACCGCTTCAGCCCTGCCCGTCGCCACGTGTCGCATCCTCGGCCGACCGATCTCGGTCGATCGGATGACCGAGGAGCATCGTTAACCTCCCGCAATCCTCGCCGCCACTCCGTGATCTATGCCGCTAATCTCACACCGGCCACTCCGCAACCTCCTCCGCATCCCTCGCGGCCAACCTCCTCCGCATATCCCGCCCTCGCAGCCCTATTTAAAGGCAATACCGCCCTCGTTCTACGGCATCTGCCAATTCATCGGGAAGAAGGCTCCTCCACCGGAGGTGACAGCTCCAGGCACCTCCAACCCACAGCGAGATCTGAAGTCCTCCGGGCTTCGCTGCAACACGACTCCCCATCGCCATCGCTGCTCTGCTCCGATCATCGTCGATACAACACCATCGCCGTTCTCCTCCGACTTCGCCTTCGTCGTTCTTCACCAATGCATCATCAACTTCAATTTCACCGGCCACCTATGCAACCTTCGCCAATGGCCACCTTCAACTCCATCGCTCTCGCCAACCCTTCTCCAACAACGCTCCAGCCAACGACGATGACTTCATCCATCGACACCAACAACGAAGCTCCTCCGCCTTCAGCTTCAACCGCATCAACAACTTCGTCGATCCTCTAGGAGGTCATCCTCATCTCCGGCTTCGACTGGTTCTCCTCCTCCGCAGCAAAGCTCCAGGTGCCTCCAGTAGCGGCCACACCCTTCCACAGTTGCCAGCGCTCTCAGCCTTCCGACCCTCCGCCCGCGACATCTCTCCTTAGACGCCATCAGAGCTCAGCCCCGCCACGCCGCTTCTCCACTGCCACCGGGCATGGAGCCCGAGGCCCTCCCACGTGCACTGCACGTGCGAAGGGAACGACGTCAGCAGGAGCTCAGCCCAGGGGTCACGTGATGCGCATGTGCCCCTTTTGCAATTTACAAAATCCCCCTGGACATTCGCCATATTGTGCGCAAACCCCCGCCGACCAGAGGGCACGTGCTGCGCACGTGCCCCTCTGGAGATTTGCAACAAAATCCCCCTACTTTTGGTAATTACATTACAGTCCACTGCATTTATTTTTATATTTATAATATTTACTTATTGCAGTTATACCCCTGTGTTCCCCATTAATTCTAGACCTCTACATGACTTCGTTTTATTATTTAAAAATTAGCATGATGTTTGTCATTTAATTCTCTACAGTCTGAAATATTGTAGACATTTTTGTGATTGATGATTAATTAATAATTAATTGTTTGATGGAACAATGCATATTTTGCCCATTTTGCGCTCTTAAAATTATCATTGATTAACCATTGCTCTTAAAATTCCTGAAAAATCACATATTGTAGAAATAATTGTGCTTGACATTGTGCCCAAAAATAATTGCATTTGCATGTATAGATTTCCCTGTAAAAATCATTTTGCATATTTCAGTGTTTGATTTTTAATAGGTATTAGATCTCACATTTTCGAGGTTTAGGATTTTTCTGAGGTCCATTACCTAGTAATTGATGTTAGTAATTTTATCCCCTGAAAATAAGTAGGTTTAATATTTATTATAATTAAATATTAAAATTCATTTTGTTTGCATTTAAAAATTCATAAAAAAAATTCATATTGCATCCAAAAATTCCAAAAAAATACAGTTCATTCATTTCATCATATTTTGCATCGTGGCCAAGTTTCATACTTTTTCGGATATCATGTGAAGGTAATTGACATTTTAGTCCCTAAAATAGGCCAAACTTGTATATTGCATCCTTTATTGCATTAAAAATTCCAAAAAAAAGACCGCCTTGAAAATCGCGTATGAATTTTGATAGACATAATTCTAGGATGTTCCTTTGCCTCCTTGTGATCGACCTTGGGACTTGCTTAAGTAAAATAAACATAAAACCACATTCATTGAAATTGACAAATATTTTGTGTGGTTATTTTCTTGGCCGATTCTGATTGCCGCCTACAACGAAGATTTTTACGCATGACGATAAATACAACACATCTTCTTATCGCGGCAATTTCGGATCCGTCAAAGGTAGAGATGAAGAGTACCATATAGCGCTCAAATATTTCAAACTAGGGAAGTGTGGATAATTAAGTTTAAAAACGCTAATGACTAGGTGATGAATACTCATTCATCACTCTTTATTCTTATATTTTAGCTACAAAAACCTTTGCAAATGCATGTATATAGTTGTAAATAGAAATAATTACCAAAAGCATGCATTGTGTAAAAACCTATAATTAGCATGTTTTTGTGCAAAAATAAAAGAATAAAGATTAAAAAGAAAAAGAGGGAAATATTTAGAATAAATATTGAGCAACCTAACCCAAGGGAGGGCTCAGCATGGGCCTGACCGCATAAAAACCAAAGTAGAGGGAGATAGGGGCTCATGTGTATAAATAGCTATGTAAATAAAATAAAAATATTTTCCTCCCAAAAATAGATTAAAATAGGCTTGTAAATATTTGTATATATTTATAAGTATAAAAACAAGATAAAAATAGAAAAAAATTAAAAGGAACACAAAAACACCACTTGTATATATCCACCTTGTACATACCACCACACTTATATTTATTTAGCCTTATAAATAAATAAAATTAATTTCCAAAAATTCTATAAAAATTCTATATGTTATGATGTAAATAAATAAAATCCCTTAAAACAAAAACAAAATAAAAATAACAAAATTAAAAACCTAAAAATATATTGTAAATATACCATGTATATATATGTACATATGTATTTATTTCACCTATGTATATAAATAATAAAAATAAAATAAAAATATATTTTTATTCCTTATTTTATGTTATAAATAAATAAAATATAAAATTAATTAAAATACCTACTATGTAACCCTACTATGTAAATACCTCATTTTTACTTTGAAAATTTAATTAAAATCTCAAAAAAAATAGAAAAAATAAAATAAATATTGTTTATGTTTTAAGTTTTTATTAATTCGATCATTTTCTATCTTAAAAAAATAAACAAATAAAATAAGCTTGGTGGCTTCTGATTGGTCCACGGGGGTTTGTTGACCCCGGTCAACTTCCCCCGCGGACCCTCTTCCCCGCGGATCTGGGTGAATGACCCGATTTCTCCATTTATTCCCCACCTGATCCGGCATCCATCTCACTTAACCCCAGGCTCCGATTGATCGATGAACATCCAGGACCTTCGCCCGGGGTGGATCTTAGGGATCCGAGGCTCGAGCGACTTGCCCGATCTCTTCCTTCTCGGATCCCTGAGCATATAAAATGTCGTCACCGGCGACCTATTCTTCCATCTTTGGACCCCTTGCTCGCCGCCAAAGAGCTCCTCTGGAGTGCCTGAGTGACAGCCGAGTCCTCTGGAGTGGAAGCGAGGCACGAGTACCTAGGAAGCCACTGATCCGGTGGTTCAGCCGTCGTGCGCCGCCGCGAGCGTGCCCAGCCTCGGGGAGACGACGACCCCTTGCAGGCAACGAGCCAGGAGCTTCCCGAGCTCCAGCCCAGTCGACAGAACCCGCCAGGTAACCTTCTTAACCCGTAGATTAGCGTAGATTTAGATTTTTCTGATTTCAGTAGAATAGCTCCGCCACCTTCATCTGTTGTCTCCGGCCACCCATTCGTCCCTCCGACACCACCACCACATCCACCAGACTCCTCTCCACCTTCTCCGACCCTCCATTCCCCCTGGCTCCCCCCGGAGCAGGGTATCGGCTCTCACCCTCCGCCGCTCGCCGGAGAGCTTCCATATCGCCCCATCTTCCACCCATTTCCCGCTCTGACGGGTCGAGGCAGTTTCCCTCGACCCAGCTCTCTTCTTGTGCAGGTATCGGGCCTATTCGACTTCATCTGGAGGTCGAGATTCCAGAGCACAGGAGCTCCTGTTCTTCCACGTCGCCGGAGCTCCCCGAAGTTCCCCGCTTTCATCGGAGCAGCGCATCAGGTGCGGAGCTTCACGGCGGAGCTTCCCCGCACCTCAGGAGCAGCAGGCGAGGTCCACCGTGCGTGTAGTGGGCCGGCGAAGTTCGTCGGCCGCCAGTTCTTCCAGGATCTTCGTCCACCGTCAGATCGACCTCGTCGCTCCAGATCACATCACGTTCGTCCGTTCGTGGAGCTGCAGCCACCGCCAGATCTTCGGAGGATTGATCGCAACCGTTGGTTATTCGAGGGTTTAGACTCCAGAGCACCAGGACCGTCCGATCTCCATGTGTTGGGCCCTCAGACGTTCGATCAGGCCAAGCGTTCTAAGGGTTAAGGCGCCTTCGTTCTCATCCGTTGGATCAACCACGTGGCGCACATCCAGCCTTCGACATTTAATAAGGGGTATTTGCACTTAGGCCCCTCTACTTTATGCATTTAGTTTTTAGTCATGTAAATACGTAGTGTAGTTCCTTTATTTTTGTGAAAATTGCACTGTGGACCCTTCTTTTCATCATATTTCCATTTATACCCCTGCCAGTTGTGGACACGTGCATCAACACATGGTATTTTGGTGTATTTGTATTATTGGCCCTGCCTTTTTGCCCTGTTACGTTTTGAATTTTTATTAATAGGAATTGCAATCAGGTCCCTCCAGGCCTGAGTCACGTGTATCGTGCATGGCCCAGGGGGGTAATTTGCGTTCCTTACCCTATACTTTCCAGGATCGTTATTCCAGGGACCCAAAACTTTGTTATAATTGTAGATAGGTCCCTGTGCACTATTGCTTTCTTTTTATTTTTAATAAAATAGCAAATCTACTCCAAATCCAACGAAAATTGGACACATGGCTCCTGCCATTGTGTAAAATTTTCTGGGATTTTTGGAGACATTTTTATTTTGATTTGATATTTTTAAAAATTCAAAAACATTTATTTTTGTTACTGTTTGAGTTTAAAAATCGCAAAAAAATATTAAAATTCATCTAAAATTCACAAAAAAATACCTACTATTTGTCTTGCTGTGCTAGATTTTCTAGCCAATTTTGGCTATTTTTCATTACCTAAAACACCTAAAAATTAAAAAACACTTAAAAACTCATAAAAATTCTAATAAATAAATTAAAAACCCAAAAATAATAATTTAGGTGCTCAAAATTTCCCTGTTTTATTCTCTATACAGGAAAAATACCTCCAGGCTTATTGGGGGCTCTTAGATATTTTATCTAAGTCCCTTAAGCTCGACTGGACAGTACCTACAGTTTCTGATCTTGTTTCATTTTTAGAAAATTGAATAAACCTCGGAAAAATCCCAAAAACTCACTAAAAACAGTAAAAATTATAAAACACACAAAAATGTTTTTATTTGAATTTTTGGTTGATTTAGTGCACTAAATAAATTGTTGAAGTGTCTTGTTTCCTTGCTTTTATCATTTTCTTAATTCATTAAAAATCCAAAAAAATATAAAAAGACTTAAAAACCACCAAAAATACCTTTTTATTTCATTTTCTTTTCTTTTTGACTACTTCGTAGGCCGCGAGGCCAATTCGTGCTCCTTGTGTTCGACCCTGGTCGCTATACCAGGTTAAACTAATAGCAAGACCGCTAGCTTGTTTTGATTGATTTTATCTTTATTGGTGGTCTATTTTTCTTGATTGATCGATCCTGATCGCTTAGGTCGCAACGACCGTTTAGCACCTTATACCCTAGTGGTCGGGACGGTCTTCAGAATGGCACCGTTGCCGGGGAGCACGGCTTAGTAGTTTTCGTTTTATTTTCGTTTTCTTTTTCACGGCTTTTCGCGGCTCTTTCAGAGTCCGCGGCTTTTCGCGGTTTTTGTTTTTATTTTATTTGTGCTTTATTTTGTTTTATTTTATTTTCTTTTGTTTTTGTTTAATTTTTGTTTGTTTATTTTATTTGGCATTTTTGCATATATACCCTCATTTTATTTTCATTTATTTTTCTTGCCATTATTTGCTCATTTTATTGGTCTGGCCACTCTGTTCTTTCTTGCGAGGGCCCGAGGACCGAGGCGGCCGATTTCGAGAAGCCGACGCAACCGCGAGACTCGGAGGCGGCTCCCTTCTACACGGAGCCGCAGGAGAGCGTGAGGGAGAGACTGAGTGGGAGAGGTTTAGCTTAGGTTTTTATTTTATTTGATTATTATTGTAAAAATACAGGGACATACTCTTGGACTTGGTTGACTAGCGGGTCTGTTTCGCCGAGCACCGGTGTGCTCGGGGGACCCTTAGGTGTTTTCGCAGCTTTATCGCGGCTTTTGGTTTTTCGCTGCCTTTTCCGATTTTCAGCGGTTTTTTATCGAGCCCCTAGACTTAGGATTTTCTACTTGTTTGTGCCGTAATTAGTAGGGTCCCCACACCTAATTGCTTGCCTGTTCCTATAGTGCGATTAATTGGACCTACTAATAATTGATTAATAAAAATAACTGACTCATCCCCTTCGTAGCCAACGTGCCGTAGCCTGCCCCGCAAAGCGCTTTCTCCTACCCCCGATGAGTCGGGCAGAGGAGGGGTAGACCGAGACCGGACCTTTGGCTTGGAGGATCGGTGACCAGTTAGACGGTTCTTCGAGTAGACTTGCTTGTTTAGGACTCGGTTTTCACCGCTGCACCATATAGGCAGTTTATTTTCAGTCTTTACATTTATGCGCGGATCATATTGCATGTAGAGTGCTGGAGACAGGTACGCATTTCTGACTTTGCATGCATCATTGATTTATCGCGCATCGGCTTTTTCAACTTCTCCCTCTGATTTTGACTTAATAACCAGGAGAATCGAAAAATTCGTTAGGCGTTTCTTTTTATTGAAAAATTTCTAAAAACAAAAACAATAAAATCGGGACTGCTAATCACACTTGACCTAAAAGACACTTCACTAAAAATCTGTCTTGGGGAGAGTAACCCCCTCCTTGTTTGGTTTGGATGAGCGAGAGAGTGACCTGCACATTAGGATAGAGCCTCCGATTTTTCTTGACTGATTACCGGCTTTCAGTACGGGACAGTCGGTTAAGGAATCTCGGAATACCTATTTACCTCACGTAATCGCTCTGATAGACTGGATGATCACCTAAAATAAAATTGACAAGATAATTGACCGATCCCTTCGGTCTTCAGCTCTGTGTGCGTAGGTGAATTGGGGGTTTGCTTGTTCATCTTGTGTGATTTCCAGATCTCTTCGATCCTTCATTCCATTCTCTTCTCCTTTACCTCTGGATGATGGATCCCCCTCACTGTGAGCCGACTCTTGCGGCTTTTTCTTCGCTATCTGACCATCACTCCAGTCCACCTTCTAGGGAGGTCGGATCTCCGACCAACCTCCCGCTCCCTCCCTCCCTTTCATCTCACTACTTTGGGCATGCTGTGCGAGACGTCCGAGGATACCAGATAGAGCAGATGCGAGACCCGGACGATGCTATTGCTGAGGTGAGAGCGCACTCCGTTGGTGACCAGAGAGAGAAGTGGAGATCAGCAGACAGATCCTATTCCAGAAGGATGGAGGAGCAGATAGCACATGGAGCTCAGTCAGCTTCTACACTAGGTCCATTCGTCTTGGATTTGGATTACATTCAGCGACTGCTGACATTTTCAGGAGAGGCGCACGAGGAGTCATATCTTCACCTGTCAGCATTTGAGGAGTTTTGCAGAGCTCAGAGATATTCAGACGTCACTGCAGAGGAGCTGATGAGCAGGACCTTCCCCTTCACGCTTCATGACAGAGCCATGAGATGGCACCGCCGATTGGGGAGGACATTCGAGATGTGGGGAGAGCTACGCCGAGAGTTTCTACAGAGATACTTCCCTCCACGTAGAGCAGATTTCATGCGGTCATTGATCACCGACTTCTCAGTAGACCCCCAGGAGCCATTGCACGAGGCATGGTCGAGGTTTCTTGACCTCTTGAGGAGATTTCCAGACCATGGACTTTCACTGACAGACCTGATAGAGATCTCCATGCGGGGGATGACCATAGAGCAGCTTGCACTGGTGATTACCACATGTGGCGGTTCACACCGCGGTTTCGACATTCACCTACTGGATACCATCTCGAGGCTACTTTCACAGAGTTCTTCTTCACGAGATGCCTTGGTCGGAACATCACATGTGGACGAGGCAGTACCAGTGAGATGTGTCACTTTACACGATCAGTCAGCTTCTACACACCAGCCCGAGGACTTGGATGATGCAGCACCACTGACAGAGGAGATGACTGTGATAGCAGAGGTTCGGACCCAGAGTCTACGTGAGTTCCCGTTTGTTTTCCAGTTGGAGTTCGAGTCAGTCCCAGAGTTCCCAGTTGACGAGTCTTGGATGTCAGACCTTCTGATACTCCAAGAGTCGGAGGATCCCCCGCTTTTTCAGCCATTGATTCAGACACTTCAGATTCCAGTCTCGGAGGAGTCAGTTTCCTTCCTGCAGAGACACTTCTTAGATGCAGACAACTATTAGGACTCAGTCCAGCAGCCATCGATCGAGGAGGGACACCACTTTGAGAGTACAGACACAGAGAGTCATGTCTTCGAGCCTTTTGTCCTCCACTTTGTTGAGTCAGACACACTTCCTGAGGACCAGTTGGCAGCCAGCATAGCCACCGAGCGAGGATCAGTCGCAGACACTTTGCCAGCTTCCATGATGTTGACTAGTACCTTCTCCTGTTTCCAGATTGCCGAGATCTACACTTCCGATGATGATGCAGCCTGGTGCACCGAGTGGATACTTGATAGCAGTGCAGATGCCCATCTAGATCCTGATCCTCTTCTTGTCACTTCTGATCCTGCATCTCTCCCCGAGGGTCATCTGCGGGAGAATGCCGCACTAGATGAGTACTCGGTTTCACCTGCTGAGAGTGGTTTCGATATGGCGGAACATGAAACCGAGTCTTTAGATCATTCTGATTCTAAGTTTTCTCACCTCGACGACCCTCGCGAGGATGATCCCATTCTGGAGATATTCGATGATTTGCCTGCTCTGACTCTATTTCATGCATCGGATATCAGTCTGCTTAGAGAGTCTCCTGATCTTGATTGTCCACACCTGCTTGAGACAATGATTGACGTGGAGGATTCTATTACTGATCCATCCTTCTCCACGTTTGATTTCTTCGGCTCTATACTCTCACTCCAGTCTGAACCAGAGCTGATGATTTCTTTTGTGCTACCGGATCCCGATCACTTCTCTCCTTATCACTGGCCAGTAGCAGACACCCGCCTGATTGCATACCTGGGTGTCTTTGTTTACACTGTTGACTTCGTCGCTGTTCTCATACCGAGACTGCGACGACAGTACGGCATTCGCTTCACCGATGCCGTACTGAATCTTGATACGGCATTGTCCTGGCCTTTGCGCCCAGCTAGGGGTGTAAAATCTAGCGCTTGTTGAGAGGCACCTCAACATTGTATTCTTTTGTATATACGTGTTTCGTCTTATGTTGATCTTACTTTCTTCTGTTCTTGTTTTCACCCCAGGTCTCGCTTAGGATTATCTTTGCTATACTTAGGATATTGCTCATCCTAAGTATAGGGGGGTGGAGACACCGGGTTGTTCTTCGTTCTGTTTCATCACTTCTGTTGTTGCCTATACTTAAGGTTCTTCACCTTAAGTATAGGGGGAGTGATGTCCTCCTTCTTGTATATATTCGTTCATTTTCTTCGTGTTTTGCTACCCCTGTTTGTGCTGCCTATACTTAGGGATATTTTACCCTAAGTATAGGGGGGGTAGACCATGTACATTCTCCACTCGGTTTTCCCTTAGTATACAACATGCTATACTTAGGATTACTTGATCCTAAGTATAGGGGGAAGACCCGAGTTCCTCTTGACTTTCTATTTTATCCATTAGTCTTTGTATATAGCCTTCCTTTTCACTTCCCTATACCTAGCACGAGTTATGTCTTCTTCATCGCTCTTGACTCTGAGGACATCGTTCGAGCTAAGTATAGGGGGGTGTGTATATATTTCATATATACTTTAGCCATAACTCGTACTTTGTGTGAGTGTGTTAATAAATAAAATGGCTAAAATCCCTAAAAATCACAAAAATTAAAAATTTTTCATGTACATATACATTCTTTTATTTGCACATAAATAGCTAGTGTACAAATTATTTTTGTAAAAATGATTTCAAAAATCTTTTGTGTAAAGTTTGTGGAAATATTTTCTTATCAAAATTATTTATATAAGTACAAATTTTTTCCAAAATGTTTTGAAAATCAAAAGTTTGCAAAAATCTTGTGTAAATGTGTGTAAATATCTTTTTGCAAAACTTGCACTTCATGCATCATCCATTCATGATTTCAAAACATTTTTTAAAAATTTTGCATGATTGTAAACTTTGTGTAAATAGCATCTTTTGTACATATGTATATAGTTTTTCTGGATGATAGTTGACATTTAAACTAGCATGGAATCAAATTGAGAAATGGAGCTTGATTAAGATCTTAATCCACCTAACTTCTAAAAGGAACCTTATAGGGCTTAGGTTTAAGGCTTTTCAGGTCCATGGTGACTTAATTCTTTGAGTCCACTAGGCTATGATCACATGTCATCTTAATGAGCCTAAGTAGAGCACTTAACAACAACACATGACTCATATAGATTATGGCTTTACTTGGACACCAGCACTATGCACCGAGCTCTCTACGGATGAGGTGGTGAGGAGGCAGTCTTCCTTGACTTGGGGTAGCATGTGAGGGTAGAACTTCTAGGCGGAACCTCTCTTCTTCTTTTAGTGAAGGAAGTGCGTCTCAACTTGGTCTGGTTGCCATGAGGTCTAACGATGGGAGTTGTGGGTTGCAATAAAGCTTCAAAAGAGGGACAGTCTACTGGCTCAAGAGGAAAAACTCCTTGTATATATGCTGCACATGTATATATTGTATAGATGCACTTGAAAAAAAATGCAAAAAGAAAATAACTCCAAAAAAGTGGTGGGTCTGAGAGAAAATGATAATCCCACCGGAGTATGTATATAGAGTGCAATAAGCAAAGCTTGAGTTTCATGATCCACATGATGTAGCTTGCAGCAGGGAGACTTGGCTACACTGGTCAAGCTCCCAAGGGTACATGGCTACACTGGCCTTGACCCATTCTCTTCTTCCTCCTCTTCTTGAGCCGGTTGAACTTGAACTTAGAAGGGAATACCCCGCTCCTCGAGGAAAGAGTGGCCAGATTGAGGTCATAGAGTTACCTTTTTAGGGAGGGTTGTCAAGTTGTCATTTCTGAGGTGGAGAGCTTAAACCTCACATTCACATGACAAGAAAAGATTCATGGTCTTCAGGGTTTGTGATTGATGACTTGTTCTGATCTGGAGCATTGAGGAGTCTTGGTTATAGATTAGTGGAACTTAGAGGCTGTTGAGTTTTAGGCTTAAGTCCAAATAAGGTTCCGACACATTAATAATCCAAAGATCTGATCGAGCTCCATACCTTAATTTAATGAAGGCAAGTTTAATAATCAGCCTTGATCCATGTACATTCTCTTTTTCTTTTTCTTTATTTCTTTTTCACTTCTTTTTTCAAATAAGTGTTTGCTAAGGGACTAGCAAAGTTAAGTATAGGGGGGTGATGAATACTCATTCATCACTCTTTATTCTTATATTATAGCTACAAAAACCTTTGCAAATGCATGTATATAGTTGTAAATAGAAATAACTACCAAAAGCATGCATTGTGTAAAAACCTATAATTAGCATGTTTTTGTGCAAAAACAAAAGAATAAAGATTAAAAAGAAAAAGGGGGAAATATTTAGAATAAATATTGAGCAACCTAACCCAAGGGAGGGCTCAGCATGGGCCTGACCGCATAAAAACCAAAGTAGAGGGAGATAGGGCTCATGTGTGTAAATAGCTATGTAAATAAAATAAAAATAGTTTCCTCCCAAAAATAGATTAAAATAGGCTTGTAAATATTTGTATATATTTATAAGTATAAAAACAAGATAAAAATAGAAAAAAATTAAAAAGAACACAAAAACACCACTTGTATATCCACCTTGTACATACCACCACACTTATATTTATTTAGCCTTATAAATAAATAAAATTAATTTCCAAAAATTCTATAAAAATTCTATATGTTATGGTTGAAATAAATAAAATCCCTTAAAACAAAAACAAAATAAAAATAACAAAATTAAAAACCTAAAAATATATTGTAAATATACCATGTACATATATGTAATATGTATTTATTTCACCTATGTATATAAATAATAAAAATAAAATAAAAATATATTTTTATTCCGTATTTTATGTTATAAATAAATAAAATATAAAATGGGAATAAAATTGTATAAAATTAACAAATTAAAAATCAAAATTAAAATCCTATATATTGTGTATATATACCTATATATAGCTATATAATGTAAATACCTCATTTTTATTTTGAAAAATTAATTAAAAATCACAAAAAAATAGAAAAAAATAAAATAAATATTTTTCATGTTTTAAGTTTTTATTAATTCGATTATTTTCTAGCTTAAATTAAATAAACAAAAAAATTGTGCTTGACGGGCTCAGATTAGTCCACGGGGGATTGTTGACCCCCGGTCAACTCCCCCCCAGGACCACTAGAGCCGGGTTCGTCCTGACCGACCCGATTTCACTATTTTCTCCACGGTCGACTCGATCGCCAATGACCTTAACCCCGGGCTCCGATTGATCATTGAACATCCGTGACCCACACCCAGAGTGGATATTAGGGATCCGAGGCTCGAGTGACTCGCCCGATCCTGATATTCTCGGATCCCTGAGCATATAAAGTCTCAGCTCCGGTGAGGTTTTCACGCATCTTTGGACCCCTTGCTCGCCGCCAAGGAGCTCCTCCGGAGTGCCTGAGTGACAGCCAAGTCCTATGGAGTGGAAGCGAGGCACGAGTACCCAGGAGGCCACTGATCCGGTGGTTCAGCCGCCGTGCGCCGCCGCGAGCGCGCCCAGCCTCGGGGAGACGACGACCCCTTGCAGGCAACGACCCAGGAGCTTCCCGAGCTCCAGCCCAGTCGACAGCACCCGTCAGGTAACCTTCTTAACCCGTAGATTAGCGTAGATTTAGATTTTTCCGATTTCAGTAGAGTAGCTCCGCCACCTTCATATGTCGTCTCCGGCCACCCATTCGTCCCTCCGACACCACCACCACGTCCACCAGACTCCTCTCCACCTTCTCCGACCCTCCATTCCCCCTGGCTCGCCCCGGAGGAGGGTATTGGCTCTCACCCTCCGCTGCTCCCCGGAGAGCTTCCATATCGCCCCATCTTCCACCCATTTCCCGCTCTGACGGGTCGAGGCAGTTTGCCCTCGACCCAGCTCTCTTCCTGTGCAGGTATCGGGCCTATTCGACTTCATCTGGAGGTCGAGACTACAGAGCACAGGAGCTCTTGTCCTTCCACGTCGCCGGAGCTCCCCGGAGTTCCCCGCTTTCATCGGAGCAGCGCATCAGGTGCGGAGCTTCACGGCGGAGCTTCCCCGCACCTCAGGAGCAGCAGGCGAGGTCCACCGTGCGCGTAGTGGGCCGGCGAAGTTCGCCGGCCGCTAGTTCTTCCAGGATCTTCGTCCACCGTCAGATCGACCTCGTCGCTCCAGATCACATCACGTCCGTCCGTTCGTGGAGCTGCAGCCACCGCCAGATCTTCGGAGGATCGATCGCAACCGTTGGTTATTCGAGGGTTTAGACTCCAGAGCACCAGGACCGTCCGATCTCCACGTGGAGGTCCCTCAGACGTCCGATCAGGCCAAGCATTCTAAGGGTTAAGGCGCCTTCGTTCTCATCCGTTGGATCAACCACGTGGCGCACATCCGGCCTTCGACATTTATTAAGGGGTATTTGCACTTAGGCCCCTCTACTTTATGCATTTAGTTTTTAGTCCTGTAAATACGTAGTGTAGTTCTTTTATTTTTGTGAAAATTGCACTGTGTACCCTTCTTTCTATCATATTTGCATTTATACCCCTGCCAGTTGTGGACACGTGCATCGACACGTGGTATTTTGGTGTATTTGTATTATTGGCCCTGCCTTTTTGCCCTGTTACGTTTTGAATTTTTATTAATAGGAATTGCAATCAGGTCCCTCCATGCTTGAGTCACGTGTGTCGTGCGTGGCCCGGGGGGGTAATTTGCGTTCCTTGCCCTATACTTTCCAGGGTCGTTATTCCAGGGACCCAAAACTTTGTTATAATTGCAGATAGATCCCCGTGCATTGTTGCTTTATTTTTTATTTTTAATAAAATAGCAAACCTACTCCAAACCCAATGAAAATTGGACACATGGCTCCTGCCATAGTGTGAAATTTTCTGGAAATTTTGGGGACAATTTTGTTTTGTTTTGATATTTTTAAAAATTCAAAAACATCCATTTTCTTCACTGTCTGACTTTAAAAATTACAAAAAATATTAAAATCTATCTAAAAATTACAAAAAAAAATACCTACTGTTTGTTTTGTTGTGCTTGATTTTCTAGCCAAATTTGGCTATTTTTCATTACCTAAAACCCCTAAAAATTGAAAAACACTTAAAATCTTATAAAATTTCTAATAAATAAACTAAAAATCCAAAAATAATAATTTAGGTGCTCAAATTTTCTTTGTTTTCTTCTCTATACTTGAAAATACCTCCAGGCTTATTGGGGACTCTTAGATATTTTATCTAAGTCCCTTAAGCTCGGCTGGACAGTACCTACAATTTCTGACCTTGTTTTATTTTTAGAAAATTAAATAAACATCAGAAAAATCCCAAAAAAATCACTAAAAATAGTAAAAGTTATAAAACACTCAAAAATATTTTTATTTGAATTTTAGGTTGATTTTTAGTGTATTAAATAAATTGTTGAAGTGCCTTGTTTTCTTGTTTTTATTATTTTCTTAATATCTTAAAAATCCAAAAAAATATAAAAAGACTTAAAAACCACCAAAAATACCTTTTTATTTCTTTTTCCTTTCTTTTTGACTACTTCGTAGGCCGCGAGGCCAATTCGTGCTCCTTGTGTTCGACCCTGGTCACTATACCAGGTTAAACTAATAGCAAGACCGCTAGCTTGTTTTGATTGATTTTATCTTTATTGGTGGTCTATTTTTCTTGATTGATCGATCCTGATCGCTTAGGTAGCAACGACCGTTTAGCACCTTATACCCTAGTGGTCGGGACGGTCTTCAGAATGGCGCCGTTGCCGGGGAGCACGGCTTAGTAGTTTTCGTTTTATTTTCGTTTTCTTTTCACGGCTTTTCGCGGCTCTTTCAGAGTCCGCGGCTTTTTGCCGTTTTTGTTTTTATTTTATTTTTGCTTTATTTTATTTTATTTTATTTTCTTTTATTTTTGTTTTTGTTTGATTTTTGTTTGTTTATTTTATTTGGTATTTTTGCATATATACCCTCATTTTATTTTCATTTATTTTTCTTGCTATTATTTGCTCATTTTATTGGTCTGACCACTCTGTTCTTTCTTGCGAGGGCCTGAGGACCGAGGCAGCCGATTTCGAGAAGCCGACGCAACCGCGAGACTCGGAGGCGGCTCCCTTCTGCACGGAGCCGCAGGAGAGCGTGAGGGAGAGACTGAGTGGGAGAGGTTTAGCTTAGGTTTTTATTTCATTTGATTATTATTGTAAAAATACAGGGACACACTCTTGGACTTGGTTGACTAGCGGGTCTGTTTCACCGAGCACCGGTGTGCTTGGGGGACCCTTAGGTGTTTTCGTGGCTTTATCACGGCTTTTGGCTTTTCGCTGCCTTTTCCGGTTTTCAGCGGTTTTTTATCGAGCCCTTAGACTTAGGATTTTCTACTTGATTGTGCCGTAATTAGTAGGGTCCCCACACCTAATTGCTTGCATGTTCCTATAGTGTGATTAATTGGACCTACTAATAATTGATTAATAAAAATAACTGACTCATCCCCTTCGTAGCCTACGTGCCGTAGCCTGCCCCGCAAAGCGCTATCTCCTACCCCCGATGTGTGGGGAAGAGGAGGGGTAGACCGAGACCGGACCTTTGGCTTGGAGGATCGGTGACCAGTTAGACGGTTCTTCGAGTAGACTTGCTTGTTTAGGACTCGGTTTTCACCGCTGCACCATATAGGCAGTTTATTTTCAGTCTTTACATTTATGCGCGGATCATATTGCATGTAGAGTGCTGGAGACAGGTACGCATTTCTGACTTTGCATGCATCATTGATTTATCGCGCATCGGCTTTTTCGACTTCTCCCCCTGATTTTGACTTAATAACCAGGAGAACCGAAAAATTCATTAGGCATTTCTTTTTATTAAAAAATATCTAAAAACAAAAACAATAAAATCGGGACTGCTAATCACACTTGACCTAAAAGACACTTCACTAAAAATCTGTCTTGGGGAGAGTAACCCCCTCCTTGTTTGGTTTGGATGAGCGAGAGAGTGACCCGCACATTAGGATAGAGCCTCCGATTTTTCTTGACTGATTACCGGCTTTCAGTACGGGACAGTCGATTAAGGAATCTCGGAATACCTATTTACCTCACGTAATCGCTCTGATAGACTGGATGATCACCTAAAATAAAATTGACAAGATAATTGACCGATCCCTTCGGTCTTCAGCTCTGTGTGCGTAGGCGAATTGGGGGTTTGCTTGTTCATCTTGTGTGATTTCCAGATCTCTTCGATCCTTCATTCCATTCTCTTCTCCTTTACCTCTGGATGATGGATCCCCCTCACTATGAGCCGACTCTTGCGGCTTTTTCTTCGCTATCTGACCATCACTCCAGTCCACCTTCTAGGGAGGTCGGATCTCCCTATACCTAGCACGAGTTATGTCTTCTTCATCGCTCTTGACTCTGAGGACATCGTTCGAGCTAAGTATAGGGGGGTGTATATATTTCATATATACCTTAGCCATAACTCGTACTTTGTGTGAGTGTGTTAATAAATAAAATGGCTAAAAACCCTAAAAAACACAAAAATTAAAAAAAATTCATGTACATAAACTTCTTTTATTTGCACATAAATAGCTAGTGTACAAATTATTTTTGTAAAAATGATTTCAAAAATATTTTGTGTAAAGCTTGTGTAAATATTTTCTTATCAAAATTATGTATATAGTACAAAAATTTTCCAAAATGTTTTGAAAATCAAAAGTTTGCAAAAAATCTTGTGTAAATGTGTGTAAATACCTTTTTCAAAACTTGCACTTCATGCATCATCCATTCATGATTTCAAAACATTTTTCAAAAATTTTGCATGGTTGTAAACTTTGTGTAAATAGCATCTTTTGTACATATGTATATAGTTTTTCTGGATGATAGTTGACATTTAAACTAGCCTGGAATCAAATTGAGGAATGGAGCTTGATCAAGATCTTAATCCACCTAATTTCTAAGAGGAACTTATAGGGCTCAGGTTTAAGGCTTTTCAGGTCCATGGTGACTTAATTCTTTGAGTCCACTAAGCTATGATCACATGTCATCTTAATGAGCCTAAGTAGAGCACTTAACAACAACACATGACTCATATAGACAATGGCTTTACTTGGACACCAACACTATGCACCGAGCTCTCTACGGATGAGGTGGTGAGGAGGCAGTCTTCCTTGACTTGGGGTAGCATATGAGGGTAGTACTTCTAGGCGGAACCTCTCTTCTTCTTTTAGTGAAGGAAGTGCATCTCAACTTGGTCTGGTTGCCATGAGGTCTAACGACGGGAGTTGTGGGTTGCAATAAAGCTTCAAAAGTGGGATAGTCTACTGGCTCAAGAGGAAAAACTCCTTGTATATATGCTGCACATGTATATGTTGTATAGATGCACTTGAAAAAAAATGCAAAAAGAAAATAACTCCAAAAAAGTGGTGGGTCTGAGAGAAAATGATAATCCCACCGGAGTATGTATATAGTGTGCAATAAGCAAAGCTTGAGTTTCATGATCCACCTGATGTAGCTTGCAGCAGGGAGACTTGGCTACACTGGTCAAGCTCCCAAGGGTACATGGCTACACTGACCTTGACCCATTCTCTTCTTCCTTCTCTTCTTGAGCCGGTTGAACTTGAACTTAGATGGGAATACCGCGCTCCTCGAGGAAAGAGTGGCCAGATTGAGGTCATAGAGTTACCTTGTTAGGGAGGGTTGTCAAGTTGCCATTTTTGAGGTGGAGAGCTTAGACCTCACATTCACAGGACAAGAAAAGATTCATGGTCTTCAGGGTTTGTGATTGATGACTTGTTCTGATCTGGAGCATTGAGGAGTCTTGGTTATAGATTAGTGGAACTTAGAGGCTGTTGAGTTTTAGGCTTAAGTCCAAATAAGGTTCCGACACATTAATAATCCAAAGATCTGATCGAGCTCCATACCTTAATTTAATGAAGGCAAGTTTAATAATCAGCCTTGATCCATGTACATTCTCTTTTCTTTTTCTTTATTTCTTTTTCACTTCTTTTTTCAAATAAGTGTTTGCTAAGGGACTAGCAAAGTTAAGTATAGGGGGGTGATGAATACTCATTCATCACTCTTTATTCTTATATTTTAGCTACAAAAACCTTTGCAAATGCATGTATGTAGTTGTAAATAGAAATAATTACCAAAAGCATGCATTGTGTAAAAACCTATAATTAGCATGTTTTTGTGCAAAAATAAAAGAATAAAGATTAAAAAGAAAAAGAGGGAAATATTTAGAATAAATATTGAGCAACCTAACCCAAGGGAGGGCTCAGCATGGGCCTGACCGCATAAAAACCAAAGTAGAGGGAGATAGGGGCTCATGTGTGTAAATAGCTATGTAAATAAAATAAAAATATTTTCCTCCCAAAAATAGATTAAAATAGGCTTGTAAATATTTGTATATATTTATAAGTATTAAAACAAGATAAAAATAGAATAAAATTAAAAAGAACACAAAAACACCACTTGTATATATCCACCTTGTACATACCACCACACTTATATTTATTTAGCCTTATAAATAAATAAAAATTAATTTCCAAAAATTCTATAAAAATTCTATATGTTATGGTGTAAATAAATAAAATCCCTTAAAACAAAAACAAAATAAAAATAACAAAATTAAAAACCTAAAAATATATTGTAAATATACCACGTATATATATATATGTACATATGTATTTATTTCACCTATGTATATAAATAATAAAAATAAAATAAAAATATCTTTTTATTCCTTATTTTATGTTATAAATAAATAAAATATAAAATGGGAATAAAATTGTATAAAAATAACAAATTAAAAATCAAAATTAAAATCCTATATATTGTATATATACCTATATATAACCCTACTATGTAAATACCTCATTTTTACTTTGAAAAATTAATTAAAAATAAAAAAAATAGAAAAAAATCAAATAAATATTTTTCATGTTTTAAGTTTTTATTAGTTCGATCTTTTTCTATCTTAAAATAAATAAACAAATAAAATAAGCTTGGCGGCTTCTGATTGGTCCACGGGGGTTTGTTGACCCCGGTCAACTTCCCCCGCGGACCCTCTTCCCCGCGGATCTGGGTGAATGACCCGATTTCTCCATTTATTCCCCACCCGATCCGGCATCCATCTCACTTAACCCCGGGCTCCGATTGATCGATGAACATCCAGGACCTTCGCCCGGGGTGGATCTTAGGGATCCGAGGCTCGAGCGACTTGCCCGATCTCTTCCTTCTCGGATCCCTGAGCATATAAAATGTCGTCACCGGCAACCTATTCTTCCATCTTTGGACCCCTTGCTCACCGCCAAGGAGCTCCTCCGGAGTGCCTGAGTGACAGCCGAGTCCTCTGGAGTGGAAGCGAGGCACGAGTACCTAGGAGGCCACTGATCCGGTGGTTCAGCCGCCGTGCGCCGCCGCGAGCGCGCCCAGCCTCGGGGAGACGACGGCCCCTTGCAAGCAACGACCCAGGAGCTTCCCGAGCTCCAGCCCAGTCGACAGCACCCGCCAGGTAACCTTCTTAACCCGTAGATTAGCGTAGATTTAGATTTTTCCGATTTCAGTGGAATAGCTCCGCCACCTTCATCTATCGTCTCCGGCCACCTATTCGTCCCTCCGACACCACCATCACGTCCACCAGACTCCTCTCCACCTTCTCCGACCCTCCATTCCCCCTGGCTCGCCCCGGAGTAGGGTATCGGCTCTCACCCTCAGCCGCTCGCCGGAGAGCTTCCATATCGCCCCATCTTCCACCCATTTCCCGCTCTGACGGGTCGAGGCAGTTTGCCCTCGACCCAGCTCTCTTCCTGTGCAGGTATCGGGCCTATTCGACTTCATCTGGAGTCGAGACTCCAGAGCACAGGAGCTCCTGTTCTTCCACGTCGCCGGAGCTCCCCGGAGTTCCCCGCTTTCATCGGAGCAGCGCATCAGTTGCGTAGCTTCACGGCGGAGCTTCCCCGCACCTCAGGAGCAGCAGGCGAGGTCCACCGTGCGCGCAGTGGGCCGACGAAGTTCGCCGGCCGCCAGTTCTTCCTGGATCTTCGTCCACCGTTAGATCGACCTCGTCGCTCCAGATCACATCACGTCTGTCCGTTCGTGGAGCTGCAGCCACCGCCAGATCTTCGGAGGATTGATCGCAACCGTTGGTTATTCGAGGGTTTAGACTCTAGAGCACCAGGACCGTCCGATCTCCACGTGGAGGGCCCTCAGACGTTCGATCAGGCCAAGCGTTCTAAGGGTTAAGCTGCCTTCGTTCTCATCCGTTGGATCAACCACGTGGCGCACATCCGGCCTTCGACATTTAATAAGGGGTATTTGCACTTAGGCCCCTCTACTTTATGCATTTAGTTTTTAGTCTTGTAAATACGTAGTGTAGTTCTTTTATTTTTGTGAAAATTGCACTGTGGACCCTTCTTTCTATCATATTTGCATTTATACCCCTGCCAGTTGTGGACAAGTGCATCGACACGTGGTATTTTGGTGTATTTGTATTATTGGCCCTGCCTTTTTGCCCTGTTACGTTTTGAATTTATATTAATAGGAATTGCAATCAGGTCCCTCCAGGCCTGAGTCACGCGTATCGTGCGTGGCCCGGGGGGGTAATTTGCGTTCCTTACCCTATACTTTCCAGGGTCGTTATTCCAGAGACCCAAAACTTTGTTATAATTGCAGATAGGTCCCTGTACACTGTTGCTTTCTTTTTATTTTTAATAAAATAGCAAATCTACTCCAAATCCAACGAAAATTGGACACATGGCTCCTGCCATTGTGTAAAATTTTCTGGGATTTTTGGAGACATTTTTATTTTGATTTGATATTTTTTAAAATTCAAAAACATCTATTTTTGTTAATGTTTGAGTTTAAAAATCGCAAAAAAATATTAAAATTCATCTAAAATTCACAAAAAAATACCTACTGTTTGTCTTGTTGTGCGTGATTTGCTAGCCAATTTTGGTTATTTTTCATTATTACCTAAAACACCTAAAAATTAAAAAACACTTAAAAACTCATAAAAATTCTAATAAATAAATTAAAAACCCAAAAATAATAATTTAGGTGCTCAAATTTTCCTTGTTTTATTCTCTATATAGGAAAAATACCTCCAGGCTTATTGGGGGCTCTTAGATATTTTATCTAAGTCCCTTAAGCTCGGCTGGACAGTACCTACAGTTTCTGATCTTGTTTCATTTTTAGAAAATTGAATAAACCTCAGAAAAATCCCAAAAATTCACTAAAAACAGTAAAAATTATAAAACACACAAAAATATTTTTATTTGAATTTTTGGTTGATTTTTAGTGCATTAAATAAATTGTTGAAGTGTCTTGTTTCCTTGCTTTTATCATTTTCTTAATTCGTTAAAAATCCAAAAAATATAAAAAGACTTAAAAACCACCAAAAATACCTTTTTATTTCATTTTCTTTTCTTTTAGACTACTTCGTAGGCCGCGAGGCCAATTCGTGCTCCTTGTGTTCGACCCCGGTCGTTATACCAGGTTAAACTAATAGCAAGACCGCTAGCTTGTTTTGATTGATTTTATCTTTATTGGTGGTCTATTTTTCTTGATTGATCGATCCTGATCACTTAGGTCACAACGACCGTTTAGCACCTTATACGCTAGTGGTCGGGACGGTCATCACTAAGGCATGTTAACTCTGACTCTCAAGATCATAGAAATCCAGTGTCATCAAAATCCTCAATCCTTGAGTGATTGTGAATGTGTCAGGAATACACCAACTCCTTAGTGAATATTTTTATGTGATTTTTGGATTTTGCTTATTTTTATGAATTTTAATTTTTCAACTTTTTTTTAAATTCTTTGGAGAAATAATGACTGCCCCAGACTCATATGAATAAAAGTAACTACTCTCAACCAGCATGGGTGTAAGTACGGGCCATTAGATGAACCCGTGTTCCTTAAGGACGGAGTCATATACAGTGTCCTCTAAACCGCCCACTCTGCTAAAGGAAATCGAAGTTCCCTCACTGAAAGTAACTACTAGGTCTAGTAGTCAAAGTCTCATTCGAAGAAAGATTTTTAATTTTTCAAATTTTTATGGTTTTTTTAAAAAGGGTTTATTTACACTATTTTAATCCCTCAATTTTTAAGAAAATAATTTTTTACAGGATTTTTACAAAACTCGGATCACAGGATTACTTAAATCAAGCCGAAAAAGATTTTAAAAAGTTTAAAAATACGAACTATGGCTAAAGTAAATATACAGTAACATAAGGTATACCTCCCTATACTTAATTTTTGTTATGTCCTCATAGCACAAGTGATATGAAGCCGTGGCTCGGTTAAATATAGGGTAATATAGCGGAACTGAGGAGGAGGGTCCCCCTATACTTAGGTCAAAAATCGACCTAAGTACAAGAAGAGACAGAGAGGGATTGGTGAATGAGTCTTCCCCCCTATACTTAGGCTACAAATTGCCTAAGTAAAGGATCTGAATTGGGGTGTGGGGTCAGTGTTTGGGAGAAGCATTTACAATAAGATACAAGGAGGAGGAGGGGTGTGTTTTTACATAAGAATATGAGAGGGGGGTTTGTGCAATGTGTATGTACAGTTTAAGGTGTGAGAGGGGAGAGAGAGTGTGAATGTGAGATATACAGAGAGGAGGGAGATGGGGGGTGAGTGTAAATGTGCAAGTGTGGGAAGGGGGGGTAGATCATCTAGTAGTCTATTTTTTTTCTCTTTTTTTACAACATGCAAGCCCTCTAATGAAGACTGTTAAAATAATGCACATGCAACAAATATTTTTTACGGTATGCAAATGCAAGCAGACTGATAAAAATTCCTAAAATTCTTTGCCAATTCTTTTGTGGCCTCTTTAGCGGGAGCTCCCAACTCCATACCTCCATGGAGATCAAGCGTCCCCGATCCTCACGGGCTCTGCCACAAAAAAATGTTAGAAAAATAGAAAGGAAATTAATCAGCTGAAATGATGCAAGAATAATGCATGAAAGGAAGACCTGTGAAACTTGAAAATATTTAAAGCCAAAAACAAATCAAAATCAAATAAATAAATAAAGGTGAGTCGTGTCCCCGGCAACGACGCCATTTGATGAACGTGAAAGTCGCCACTTTAAGAATCGATATTTGTAGTATAGGAGGTGAAAATCGGTCGATCAAAACCACAATCTTTGAATGTTGTGGAGTATTTTTAACTTGGTAAGTGTACCAAGGTCAAACACAGGAACGCGAGCTAATTTATCTATGTATCAAATTTTGGTCAATTAAGAATATGTGTGAATAAATTCTCATTTACAGGTCACCATGCAGAATACAATGCAATGAAATGATGCATGTATTTTTAGTTGTTTCTTCGATGCGATTTTATAATGATGCATGAAAAATAATGCAATGTTAAATGCAGGTGATGAGTATGCAAGGGATTATTACAAATATACCCTAGTAAGATTACATAAATGAGCAACAAAATATGGTTTTAAACCAGAGTCGAATTGAGCACAAAATATATGAGCAGTCATCGAATCAGGGCAAGGACATCTAGAGCAAGGAACCTCATCTTAACATAAAATTCACTTTATTTAAAATGGTGTCAGATGAGAAAATTAAATATGCCATGATATAGAGGATGAAACAAGGAACAAAACGACACTAAAATCATGCAATTTAATCTACAATGCTCAAGTTATGCTAAAAACAAAGCAAAGGGCATAAATGTAATAAAAATGCAGGAAATAAAAGGATAAATATTAGACATAGGTCCCTAGAGGGACCTATTTGCAATTTCCAAAAATCGACTAGGGCCCTATGTAATTTTCCCATTGCACACAGGGGCATATATGTAATTCCCAAAAGTACCGAGGGGATCCCTGTAAAATACCCAGGTGCACGAGACGGACGCGCCTAGGGACCAAAGTGTAATTCCCAAAAAAATCTCGGTCTTTCATACAATTTACCCAGACCCTCACGTGTTGGGCACGTGAGGAGCTAGGCTCGGAAGGTATGACTGGCTCGGGACACGTGGCAAGAATATGTGGCTCCATGTGAGGCTTGGTGAGAGGCATGGGGAATCCAAGCCTGGAGGTTCGGCAGGAGGCTCGGATTGCCACGCGTCATCATCGTGACTATTCGATCGAAATGATCGTACGTCATTTGTATCTTCTTCTTCCGTCGTTGGTCGCCGGACGAGGTTGTGCTCCGGCGAGCACATTCTTCCTCCACCGACCTCCAATAGTTGCTCAGAAGGTGTGGAAACCTTCATGATGAGTTGGCGAAGGGGATAGATGCTCGGCGAAGGCGAGGTGATGATCGAGAATGCAGAATGGTGCAGGCATGTCAGAGGCAAAGGAGATGACCGGAGTAGGAATGCGAATTCCGATCAATGGTGGTACCTGCAGTGTTAGCTTATCCGAGGCGTGCTCAAAGTGAATGTGAGGCGGAGCGGAGTCATGTGGAAGTGGAGGAGCAAGGGACATGGGTCTCCTCTCCGGCGAGCCGAAGGGGAGGTGGAGCGGAGGCGATCAAGTTATGTAGAAGGGAAGAGGGTGATCGGAGTAGGTCGCGGAGATGGAGGTGGTCAGATGGGTGTGGTAGTGCTGATAGGCGACGGGATAATTTGAAGAAAAATAAAGAAACGAAGGGAGGAGGGGGTACCTCATCGGAGAGGGGAATCTGGTGGAGGAAGGGCTTGTGCTGGGCTTCGAGGAAGCCCAGGGTCGTCGCCCGGCATGCTCAGCCTAGGGCGCGGAGCTCGAGCGGGGCAGAGCCACCGCGACATGATCGGAGACCATGGGTCGACATCTGGGAGGAGAAGGTCATCGTCACCTCGCGATTTTCATCCTCCATTGTCACCGGAGACGATGGAGGCTGGGCCTTGGCCCGTGAATTGGTGGACGAGGAGAACGGAGGGCGAAGGTCGGCTATTTGTAGGTGGAGGAGGTGGAAGGTTATGGTAGTGGTGAGGTGTTTTGAAATGGGTTGAATGAAGGCTGGGAGTAATGGAGGGGAGCATTGGGGGTTACGCGAAGAAGGTGGAGGTAACAATAATGGACGGGAGGCGTTGGATTGATGAGAGGCGTCCGAAGGGAGGGGTTAAAAGTGGAAGGGGGGGCAGAGGTTGCGAGTCGTAACGCATGGGGAAGGGGAGGTGTCTGAGGTAGGAGATGAAGCCTTGACCGTTGTATCATGTGATCAAATGGCCCAGATTGAGGTGCGGTGGAGGTCTTAGATGTTGATCCTAGGGCTAGGGGACAACGCGAAGGAAAGGTCGAGATGGGGGACTGTAGCTCCATCCACCGACTTAGATGAAGTGGGTGATGCGGGCGAAGGAGATCCATAGGATTAGCAAAGAGATCGAGTGTCTCTGATTTAGGCAGGAATGAAAGGATGAGATCAGATATTAGGGAAGATCTAACCGCTGTGAGTGCAGCGGGAGTGGGCCGCTAAGATGGAGGGTGGGAAGAGAGATCGGATGGCTCCAGGAGAAGTCGGTGGCGGGGAGAGAGCAGGCCACGTGGGCAGCCTAGAGGGTGCCAGGGGTGGCCTAATAAAAAAAATCAAAAAATGTAAAAAATAAAGAAAAATATAAAATAAATAGTTAGAGGCAAAATTAGGAAAAAGTCAAAACATGAATGTTGTAGATTTCGATGAGATCTACAAGTTTCATATAGGCCAAAAAGAAAAAAGAGGTCATTTATACAAAAATAATTTTTTGGTGTATTTTTAATCGGTTAAAAACACTGCTTTCTAATTTTTAGATGTTTTTGTATATTTCTTTTAAGCGTTAGGTAATTAAGGACAATAATTCAACCTGATTTTTATGGGTTGTTAATAATAAAATAATTACAAATTATATACAATAATTATAGTTTAATTATGTACATTATATACAAGATAATAATGAGGAATTATTGGTGATTTTTATTGTATTATTTAAGCCATGGGTTTAATTAGTGAATTTTAGAATAATGAATACATGATTCATCAGTCAGCACCGTAGACAGAACTGAAGATGTTATGCATACCATCCATAGACCAACGGATAGAGCAAGTGTGTTATTCAGACACTTGACGATTTGTTATATACATGAATTCTAGAATGGAAAGGATCCCAGAAGGACTACATGCCATTAGTAGACTTCACATACAACAACAGTCATTATTCCAGTATTAGTATGGCATCATTCGAAGCCCTATACAAGCAGAGATGTCTTGCACCTCTCAGTTGGCGTAAGGTAGGTAAACACGCTATTTACTCCGTAGATTTCTTGGAGGAGATTGCGAGGGCTAATAACATTGTGAGGCGAATGCTTCTAACAACTTAGGGCCACCAGAAATGCTATGCATATCGTCGGAGAAGATATTGAAGTTTCAGGTAATCCGATCATCTTCTCTTAATCCATTCAAATACGACTTATCACTATTCAACTTAGTCTCTCATATTGATGAAATTCCTATAAAAATAGGAAGGAGATTGAGTGTTTCTACTAGTATCTCTCATGAAGGGAGTACAGAAATTTGGTGTTCATGGAAAGTTGACGCTGCGATATGTTGGACCATTTGAGATTATTACTCGTATGTGGAAGGTGATCTATCGAGTAACCCTTCCTCCACACTTATCAGCCATATTCTTTCATATATCCAACCTAAGGAAATACATGCACGATCCTCGCCATGTCATCAGCTACGAGAACCTTGACGTGGAGCCAGACTTGATATATGAGGAGAGGCCGGTACATATACTTGATAGTACTGTGAAGAAACTTCGTAGCGAAGAAAATTCCTTAGTCAAGGTGTTATGGCACCGACATGATGTCAAAGAGGCAACATGGAATACTGAAGCAGATATGTGGGTACGATACCTGCAACTCTTTTCAGGTAGTCATCAAAACAACCCCATTTAATTATATATGTTGAAAGAATATGGCTTGTTTTCCCTTTGACCTTTTTATGGGATCAAAACCTTTGAGGTTTTATGTCAAGATTAAACCCATATAAAACACATAGTGACTTTGACCCAAGTCTCGAGGATGAGACTCCCTTTGAGGTGTTTATATTTATAACATCCGGATCTGAATAAACTGAAGCTCCTGTCAAGAAGAGGTTGCGACATGCAAGTTTGGATCTCCAAAGTGGAGATATTCAAAGGTATAAATCCCTCTTCTCTTTACTCTCATTATAGCCAACGTTGGAGTCTCTAATTTAATTTTTTTCCTTTTAATGTTGTTGTCCAGCGGGTATTTTAGCTATTATTGCATGTTAAATGAAGCCACAAATGCCCTACACACTTAGAGGACCAAATGTACAATCTTTCCCCTTCTTGCTGCATTGCATGCTTGTGAATCCTAATTTCTCATGAAGAGTGAACCACTATTATTGGAAACAATTTAGTGAACCGGTCACAACAAAGGGATTGAACTTTTCATACAAGAAATTCTAATGTTCAACAATTGGCCACGTCATAATGCAAGAGTTTATTTGATTAATGTGTGTTCATTTGACCAACTTAATAAGATCTAGAGATATGTAAAATGTCCCAATCCAGCCACTGGAAAATAAAGGAGCAAGCATGCAACTAAAGTATTTTTATAAGGTTCATGTGATAGATGAACTAAATCTAATAAGAGGGTTTTTGACCTATTACACTATAAATTTAAGAAGTGGTCACAAGCTCAAATTTAGATCTCATATCACCCTCAAGTTTTGTACTGGTCAGTGTCAAAATTTCTTTGTGGACTTGAGATTGTTCACTAGACTTCACACGCATACATCTTGAATAGACGAGTTGCAAAGAGAATGTCATATTCTTAATATGGCCAGAACTTGTTGAAACATATCCATACTCCTCACAACGTATATTGTGATTTTCTCCACTGGCTATCAAATGTGTTTTTTTAGGATACTCATAAACTGACAGGAGATGTGGATGTTATGATCCTCTTAATAGACGTTATCATCTTAATACAATTGCATTTTTTATTTGTTCCATATGTGTATCCTATAGGAACAAGGTTAAGTACTTTCATCACTGAAGATGAGACCTATTCACAAACCTCCTACTGCACCTACAAAGCTTACTCCTGATATGTGTTATGACATTGTCTATGACTGCTATCCCTATCCTATGGAGAACACCACACCCCCACTCATGATCATGTGCTATTAACCTCCATATGTTTGGTCCATTGATAGAAAACAATATTGTATCTATGAATAATGCAGTAAAATATAACAATTTGGTTGCATGGGTAGAGGCTCCTATAAGAACATATGCCCCTAAGGATCTATATATATATATATATATATCTTTTACAATTGCTTGAGTCAGGGCTCTGTACTCATATACTATACCATATATGGCTACAACTGCCGGCTTCTTATTGTGTAATGTGATGAGGTTTCATCCAGAGTATAAACTAAAGTTTGTCATGGATTTCTTGTCTACAGGATAACCTACATAATATACATATGCACAAATGGTGAAACCCAGAGACTCCTTGCTGAGGAAGAGATGACCATTTCCTAATGCAGTCTTAAGGTATATGTGTAGCATTGTAGCAACATCCTAGGGTGACCCATGAACTAACCTACTTTGCTACATACACGAGCAATGTCCAAGCGATTCACAGTGATATGTAGTAGCTTCCCGAAAACCCCTTTATATTATATAGCATTGACATCTTCTGAGAATTCATCTTTTAAAATATTAAAACTCTTCCCTCAAAGTCAACAAATGATTCCTCAATATCTTTATGAATAAGAAATCATCGATCAATTGATCCTTATGTATAGTCTACTATTTATGCATATCAATAAGATCATTGACCAAATGACCTAGATCTTTACAATCAACCATATAAAGGATTGAAAAAAAATGAGGAATCAAGTCAGTGGGGGTGATTCAGCTATGACTGTAATTATGAGTGCAAACCATGGTGACCTTTACACCTGACTGTGCGAGGGTGCGGTGACCCTCAGCTGGGCGGGAGATAGGAAACTCAGTTAGGGTGACGACCGCTTAGTGCGCGGGTCTAGGATCCCAATCTCTCTCGGGCTTTTTTTTCATGAGCGCTCGTAGTTTTTACGCCTCTCTGAGATCCACAGGTTTTCTTTTAAAGAATAGTTTCGCTAACCCTTGTTCTTTAGGGTACCTAGGCTGGAGGGCCCTCGGTTTTAGTTTTTCGAGCTCGTTTGCCCGTACCGGTCGGGTTGGTATTTCTAGAGTGACTTTTCTGGAGAGTCTCTCTCACCCGTCTCAGTGGCGTAGTTTTGGAGTAGACCTATCCATATACTGGACCGTACTTCCGTTTAGAGGGTGAGATGGAAGGATCTCTTTGGAGACTACCTCACTGCTTGAGTTTTGGTTATCGTTCTGCCAATAGACTTAGCAATGGCTATATCTGAATCCTCTATGGCTACATCTAAATCAGTTACAATTGAATTTGGAGAAGTTACAATTGAGCTTCGAATGAGTCACAAATAAGTTGGACTAGAGTTGAGATAAATTACAGTTGAGATTGAGATCGGCTACAGTTGAGTTGGTTACAATGAAGCTTGATTTTAGTTGAGTTGAGTATAGTTAAGTTTGGTTACAGTTGAGCTCGTTTTCAGTTGAGCTAGTTATTGTTCCTCTAGTAGTTCCTGGTAAAGAGAAAAGATCGTATTATGAAAATTATCTTTATCAGACTAAAAGCTACTACCACGGCTGTTAGACATAGCTAGTGGACGTGTTGGGAATTTAGTTAGGATGCATTTTAATCCACTGCATGCCCACGGAGGCACCCCAACCCTAAGGCTTTCCTTACCGCCTTAGAGTCATAGTGTGAGGTCTTACCCAGATCAAGAACACACACTATTCACTAAGCTTGAGAAATTCAACAAGAAAAGAATCAGAATATGAGACACATTATTTACACTTACTAATATCCATCCACATGATTCATAAACATCAAAAAGAGATCTGGATCACCTCGATCATAATAAGTATATAGTGAATCAAAGAATTAATGAATCATTGATACTTGAAAAGGGATAAGGAAGACTAGAAATCATATACGGTTGTATATGATTTGGCAAAGATAAAGATCAAAATAGGAGTTTCATCATCATCAACACCAAGATCCATCAAACATGAATCATAATTTTAAAAGAAAGGGCAATAGCTTAAGTATGAATCTTATAATCAATATATAAAATGCTAACTATAACTAGTATATGAAATATTAAATATGGGTAATTGAGGTAGTATGGGTAAGTTAGGAGATTCACCTTTACAGAACAACTTGAAAACGTGTTTTAATGCAAGTAGCTCTAAATTTTAATTATCAAACCTTATTTACTTGCTTTCTTTTGGAAACACTAAATTTCCTTATTATTATTAATTAGTTAGATGTTCTCAACATTTCATTGATGTTCTTTTCTCCCTATTGTATGGATTGCAGGCAAAACACATGCATCGTGGTATTGGGAGAGTTGAACCCCAGCTTCTGCAGTTATTATTAACATGTCATGTTATAGTTTTTGTTCAGGATATTATAAATGCTCTTCTTTCTCTTATGCTAAAATTTGGGATTCATGTACATAATGCAGTTTCTATTATTACATGATAAATACTATGGAAAATTTATGCATGGTTACATATTATAGTTATGTGGCTTGTTAGTTAAATGTGAATATCAATAGAAAACTAAACGCAAAAAAATTTCCTTAAATTTCAATAACCTAATGCGATCTATAGCGAACTTGATACTACGAGTGTTATGTAAACGGGAATTCCAGATCCACGGGATAGATAGAGCAAGTGTGCTATTCAGACACTTGACGATTTTGAATATATCCTATAGAAAATAGAAGAGTGGATTTCATATGAATAATATACTTATGAAAAATTATTGAATTTTATTCTCTTTTATTTTTAGCTTGCTTTTGTGATTTTTATATTTTAAGTGAATTACACAGATATAGAATAGTTATTAAAAATGTACAAGGAGGAAGGAAATATATTGTACCTTACAGAAAATTATACAATTTGAAATCGCATGACAAATGTCTACAATAATGTCGCAAATTCCATTTTACATATATGAATATTAGTCACCCAAAAAGTATTTTATAAAATGCTATATGTTTAATATTTGATATAAAGATGATAAGAGTTTGATTGGAGTTCATACGCTCAAGATACATGATTTACAAGTTGGTTATTCTAGAAATTAGTGTTTGGGGTTTCTAGGTATTTGTGAGTCACGTGATTTACCTTATTTTAGTATCTTTATTCACCATGTTATTGAATGAGTGCAATTTGAATAAAGTCAATTGAAACTTGTAATGGCTCTACAGAAAAGCTTAATAGGAAATCAAGAAGATTCCTTATTAATTAAGTGATTTTATTGAGAAGTATACACCGACAATTTAAATATGTGTTTGTGCCTTTACTTGGTTTTCTCTTCCGAGTATTATTGTACATTAGTTTACATGAAATTAACAAGCTTTTAGTGGCATTTTGTGTGTTTTGTGAGGTGATTTGGACCAAAATTTGAGTGTAATTTAGATGAACTACAGATTTATCAACTATATATACTTAAATTTTATTAGTTCCTTAGAAAGCATTTATTTGAAGAATAAATAAAAGAGAAAGAAAAGGAAAACTTTGGGAAAATTCCTGACATTTTATCGAAGTATTTTTTTAAGACAAATTGAACAGGTGTCTTGATCCGTGAACTCAACAAAGTCAATTATTGATCAGCACTTATTAAAAGGAATTCAAGAATCTCTATGATTTTAGAATCTGTTATACATATATACATAACAAGTATGCCATTTGAGTGTAGATTACAATTATTATGTACAATCATACTTTTAAGGTGAAAACACCTTACGAAGACCCCTACAAATTTAGAAATAAAATTAGGAGGAACAAGCTCAAAAATCAAACAATTGTAAGAATCTAATTGCTTACATCCAATGCAGAATATGTTTGGTTCTAGTTTAGCAACTTCCATAGTAAGTTTTTGGATCGGAAATAAAGGGTGGATACCGCATTTTCTATGATAACTCTAACCATGCATTTTTAAATAAAAAAATTAACATAAAAACAAAATTTAATCATAAGCATAATCTAGTAAAACATTTAGAAAATATCATATCACAACAGATTTACCATACAAACCCTCCTTACCATTGAAACACTAACTAGCCACAAAAGGGTTAGCGAGCCATCTTGTTCATCATTTTCAAGGGTTCTATGTTGGGGATACACATCTAGAATCATAAGCAATTACCACAAAAAGAATGCGAAGAATAGACACAAGATATAATAATGATTGATCACCTCTCCGATTATCAGAGAAGAAAATTCCCTTAGAAGAAGAATGAGTACAACTCTATGTTCTATTGCTTTCTTCCTTTTACCTTCGGTTGTGGTGTGGTATTGAATGACTCCATCCATCTTCTCTTTTATAGGCTCAAATACAATCTCAGATTGATTGTAACAAATAATTATGTAATTGGTCTTAATTAATCAAGATCTCAATCAATCTTAATCAATAAAAATCGTAACGAGATTCAATCAAATTTAATAAAATCTCCTTCAAGGATCACATGGAATCCAAATATAATATTCGGATTTTAATTTCCCCCATCAAAATCATGTAATCCCCACCTTAAGTTGAGAACCATCATAACCTCCATGTCGTCTTGAGTGTGTATTTGTCCATCCTCACCATCTACAATCTCCTCTCACTACCACTAGATCTCATAACCATTGCGGGTGTCCTCGACATGCCTCCTCCATGGCAAACTCAAACACTTCATTGTTGTACCTTTTAGCATAGCATCACCCATCTATCTTGACTAGGGAGTGCGCCAACATCTTTTGACAAAGAGAACTACACCCACTTCTCCTTGTTGCATACTTTTACAGCAGAGATGCTTGTAACTTGTTGTCCTCTTCTCATAACGCTCACCCTTGGAATAAATGGAACTTCATAACTTCCCACAACCATTCCCTCAGCCTATACACCTTGTTCGATATCATCTCCTTGCATCATCATACATGCTCCTTTATGCACTTTGTGAACTCCACCTCCAATGATGACTAAATATCCGCATGACTTGATCATTCCCCATAATTTCATTTTCTTTTTTACCATGGGCACATGTTCAATACCTCTTAGACTTTGTATTGCCCTAACAAAAATGCAAAATTGCACCGATCCACCTTCCTTGTCATGGGAACCTCTCCACATGCCATCATTGGTATATGCTAAATTGATCCTTGGATGTGCACATATGATTTGAGCATCTTGAAACTAGAAATCATCTTGATTCTTTTTTCATTTCTCTTGAGCATGCTAGAAAGTCTCTCTCATAGACTACAGTGTAATCCTCTTTGTCTGAGTATGAATCACATAGCTTCTTCTTTTTCATTTCTACTTCTAACATCTCAAACAATCATCAATCACGTGACCTTCCTTGTCATAACAGAGGCATCTGATTGAACCACATGACTTAGATCACCTCTGGACATTATCACGCTTGATATAGAATGTCTGATCTCGGTTGCCAACATGTCCTTCATCATTTGTTGTCTTATCTGTTGACCTCTATCGAGACTCACTCATAAGTAGAGAAGATATTGTCTCGTCTAATGTAACGGTATACTTACCACAAAGCAAGGAAGAAAACTCAACAAGATCATGGCCTTAACTCTTCTTCTCAAGTACAATCACATCCACCATAATGTTGTTGAATTCATCCACGTGTTCCTCTAGCTCCACAAGCGCAAGCTTTGCAAGTTACAGAACTTTATAATGGTGGTAGTCTGTCTCCACAAGCACAAGCTCTGCTAAACAATGATGATGAAGAGTAAGATGAACAATAAACGAGACAGACAAGAGGAGGATTAAATTATGACGGAAGAATGTAAGAGTTTTAAATAGGAAAAAAACGCATGGTAATGAATGTATATTAGTTGTAGAATTAGTATACAACATATTGTGCTACTTTTAGTTGTAAAACATTATGTCCATTTATGATATGTGTAGTTGTGTTTATTATTTTTTTGGTTGATAGCAATCTAGTACATCGCAAAGATTATGATGATTGGCTGGTTTGATACTCGCAACGAACATGCATGTTTTCTCTCTCGACAACTTAGTCAAGAAGGGCAAAGTAGACTGGGGGTCCCTTCAGTGATCAATGACTAAGGTTGCGTTTGGTTGCAGGGTTGGGTTGGGGTAACCATGTGAATAGTAAACTGTGAGGAGGATTGGGAGGGTTGAAAGGAAGGGTACACTGGTATACCCCAACCCAACCCTGCCCAAGCCTTCAACCAAACGCAGCCTTACATGCCCAGAGAATAAATGAGATGGGCACGCACGACTCATCTTTATAGTACGATGGGATGAGCACACCCATCCCCTCTGGTCATCGTAGACGGGACATGCTACTTCCTGAAGGGACAGACTCTCATTGTCCCGATTGGATATGTAATGGTTGCACACCATCCTTTGTGTGAGTTCAGACGGGTCGATCACGACAGTCCCTTCTGTCTTACGTGAAGGAACGAGTGCATCGTATTCCCCTTCTAGGCAGATGAGACAGGTTTAGAGGGGTCATGGGAACGATTTTCTCTTCCGATCAAATGGGGCATGTGTACTCCCGAAACGCCCATCACCTGATGTTTGTTTAACTGTAGAAATCACATTCTCTCGTTGATATCAAACTTGGCTTTGATACTAGTTGTTGAGGTAAAATCATATGGATGCACAATCAATCATCATGAAAACACATGAAGAAGAAGGCACGAGATATGATTGTGGTTGGTCCCCTCTGATGATCATCATGGAAGAAAATTAACTAATAAGAAGATTGAGTGCAACTCGTTGTGTTCCCTTGCTCTCTTCATTTCTTCTCCTCTCTCTCTCTCTCTCTCTCTCTCTCTCTCTCTCTCCCTCTCTCTCTCTCTATATATATAGAGAGAGGTTAATGTGGCTGCCCCCTGGGGGTAGCTAACATGGCTGCCCCCGCGCCATTTTCGACGCTTTTTTTATTTTTTTTCAAAAAATGTCACCATGCATATTCATCCCTATATCCCTCCTACATGCCATTCGAATTTCGTCGGAAACAGAGACTCCTACGGCCTCCATCCAGACAGTCATTTTTTAACGGTAACAGGATTTTTTAAATCGACACCATCTCGATGGAGGCCGTAGGAGTCTCTGTTTCTGACGAAATTCGAATGGCATGTAGGAGGGATATAGGGATGAATTTACATGGTTTTATTTTTCAAAAAAAATAAAAAAAACGTCGAAAATAGGGGGCGGGGCAGCCATGTTGGCTGCCCCCAGGGGGCAGCCCCACTAAATCCATATATATATATATATATATATATATATATATATATATATATATATATATATATATATATATATGAGGTTAATGGGGCTGCCCCCCTTGGGGCAGCCAACATGGCTGCCCCCGTGCCATTTTCGACGCTTTTTTTTATTTTTTTTCAAAAAATGTCACCATGTATATTCATCCTTATATCCCTCCTACATGCCATTCGAATTTCGTCGGAAACAGAAACTCTTACGGCATCCATCAAGACAATCATTTTTTAACGGTAACAGGATTTTTTAAATCGACATCATCTCGATGGAGGCCGTAAGAGTCTATGTTTCTGACGAAATTCGAATGGTATATAGGAGGGATATAGGGATGAATATACATGGTTTTATTTTTCAAAAAAAAAATAAAAAAACACGCCGAAATAGGGGGCGGGGCAGCCATGTTGGCTGCCCCCAGGGGGCAGCCCCATTAAATCCTATATATATATATATATATATATATATGAAAAAATGTGGCTGCCCCTTAGGGGAAGCTAACTTAGCTCCCTCCACCCCCATTTTTTTTCTCTTTTTTTAAATGCTTCCGTGGATTTTTCATAAATATATTCTTATATGGATTTAATGGGGCTGCCCCGCCCCCTATTTCCGATGTTTTTTTATTTTTTTTGAAAAATAAAACCATGTAAATTCATCCCTATATCCCTACTAAATGTCATTCGAATTTCGTCAGAAACAGAGACTCCTACGGCCTCCATCGAGATGGTGTCGATTTAAAAAATCCTGTTACCGTTAAAAAATGATTGTCTGGATGGAGGTCGTAGGAGTCTCTGTTTCCGACGAAATTCGAATGGCATGTAGGAGGGATATAGAGATGAATATACATGGTGACATTTTTTGAAAAAAAATAAAAAAAAAACGTCGAAAATGGCGCGGGGGCAGCCATGTTGGCTACCCCCAGGGGGCAGCCCCATTAACCTCTTCTTATATTATGTCATTCTAATTTCGTGTGAAACAGAGATTGCTATGGAATCCATCCAGATAGGGTCGATTTCAACAATTCTGCACCGTTAAAAAATGATTGTCTGAATGGAGGTCGTAGGAGTCTCTCTTTTGCACGAAACTTGAATGACATAATATAGGAATGTAGTGATGAATTTCACTGGAAGCATCTTTCAAAAAAATAAAAAATAAAAAAAATAAAAAAAATAGGAAAAAGTTAGCTCCCCTTGGAGGCGCACACACACGCAAACACGCACGCGCGCATACACTTGCACACATGCGCGCACACACAGGTCTTGAATGACGCCAACAATCCTCTCTTTTTATAGGACGAACCGTAATATTAGATTTATTATAACAATCAATAATCTAATGAGATTTGATCAAATCTAATTAAATATCCTTCAAGGATTACATGGAATCTAACTTTCTCGTATAAGAATTCTAATTTTAACAATCATAATCCTAATACTTAATCCAACCCTACGTAACCGTGTTGTGTCGTATAAGGATTACATGATGGTGTATCCTAGTGTTCAAATTAAGGGACAAAAATTATCGAGCATGATGATGTGGGATCTTTCATTGACTCTCCGATAAAATCAAACCATGATCATGATTTCCAGGTCAAGATCAAAATTTAACCAAAATCTCACTACAACATCTTTATAACTATACTAAAGTCGGGCATTTCTCCCATTACATTACACGCATTCTTCCTCCTCCTCTTTCGTTTCGCTGCTTTTCCCGTCACGTGTCGTTCCATCTTTTCACCCATATCGTTGCCTTCCCTTTTTGCCTCCTTTCCTTTTTGCCTCCCGCTTCGATTTTATTGTCTTCCACGTAACTTTTCTTTGCCACGTTTCTTTTTTTACTTTCTTTCCTTCTGCACGTGTCCCGCATCTACCCCTTCCCAAAATCCCTTTCTAAAAAACCTAATCTCTTCGTCTACACCGCCCTTGGTTGAAGCATCTCTCGAGCACCCTCTACTCTGCTCCTTCCCTTCTCCTCCCGACCTGCTTCTGTGTGGTAACAGCTTTCCCATTCTCTCCTTTTCAAATCGCTGAAGATGGTTTACCATCTTCTGACGATCGGTATGTCTTGAGTGCTCTCTTTTCTACTTCTGTTCTTCTCCTTCTGCAAATAGATTTCTAAACGTGAATGGGTGCAACTGTTTCTCCTGTTGGTTATCGGAAACAATGTTGATACCAATACCTCTCTTTTTGTAGCAGCAAAACCTATAAAGCGAATTTTTTCTCGATTCTCAAATAAAGGGCCCTTTCACCCCGCATGTTTCTCCTCTTTTTCCATCTATATTCGAGATGGCTTATATTGTATAGTATCTTCTGCTTATATAATTTTGGCATTTTAGTATCATTCGAGGGGTAAGGTCCACTGAGTTCTTACTTTTTCATGTCTACAGGTTCATCCGATCATTACAGGGATGAGCCCAATCCGGAATATGAACTGTAAAAGAAAACACCTATTGAACCGATCACAAGAATACCAGTTACAGTACCTATCAGCCAAAGAGGAATCCTTCCAGTAGTATCGGCCATTTACCTTGCTTTCCTCCACATTTCATCAAGTGGTCATGCTAGAGACAAAAACAATCATAGATAGTCATAAGGATGGTACCCTTCTGAATGGTATAAGAGTCTGCAAGTTATTTCGGATATTAGAAAGAGGAAGTTCAAGTAAACAAGTGCAGATATTGACAACGCACCACAAAAGTCATTGGGACTATTCGATTTCATTTCCTCAATTTCCTGTACTCTGAAATCTGCAATTATTCATTATTGACATATTATAATATTCATCGAATTCAGCTCTCCAATGAGGCTTGACAGTAACTTAAAAAGAAAAAATGAAGTTGGACCAAGCAGCAATGATGCAGAAAAATCTGAAGCAAAACTGCAAAGACCAATGTATATTTTACTTCAGCAGATATGTTTTACTTCTCATTTTATATCAATGGATCTTCTTCCCTTCGTATCTCACACACATATAAATGTGCGCGTGCATTCACAAACACATATGTATTTATATGTGTGTTTGTGTATAGTCCTTGAATTGTTATTTTTTTCCTATTCTTGCAGGTACCAAACCTGATCTAAGAACAAACTTCAAGCCAGATGGAAAAAAACCATGCTATCTTTTGCCTCTCCCTGTAAAAATATCCTTTCTTTTTTGCGTAAACAATGTTCAGATGGTGTTGACCCTGTATGGTTATTTTGGTAGAGTTAGATTTCTGTAGATGTAGTTTAATCCAAACACTCACATATACACATGAAACAGTTCGAAAATACCTACCTATATATATTGTATACTGTTCTCTTGGATTTTGATTCGCATATACATCAATTGCACCTAATCTCTTAATTTTTTTCTAGCAGTTTTGCTCCTCCTAAAATTCTGCATGTCAATGTCTCAGGTATTATTAGCATTAGTATACTTATTCACCTGCTTATTCTTCTACCAAATATACAATTGCTCCTATTTCATTTATGAATATTAACCACCTAGAACACTAAAATCCAGATCTATTTTTGCTTCGAAGATTTGTTTCTACATATTCAATATCATCTCAATATCTTTTTAAAATGATACTAACCAGTTTTATTTCCACATAACATACACCTATCTTTTCAAAATTTTCCCTATGCTTACAATTTTTTCCCACCGCCGCGAAGCGCGGGTATACACACTAGTATTTGACTATCATCCAGCTCCCAACTTCTCTAGGTCGTTTGACCTTTCTTCTATTACTTCCTAATATCGTTATGTTTGGTATTATAAATTACATGTTACATCCTACTCGGTTTCGGAGCGAAAAGCTCTTTACCTTACCTCGTCGCTTTGCTTTAAGAATCATATATTGTCAGCCATGAATATAACGAAGATTTTCCCTTGATTTTTTTGCTTGTAATCATTGCTAAGTTAACGATGATTACTATAAATTTTAATGAAATGTTAATGGATAATCATGTTATAAATCTTTAGAAATGGATATTAAATTCATTATGAATTATAAGAAAATAAGATAATTTTACAATGAAATAGTATTCGTTCTTACAAATTTAACATTAGTAGATAATACAACTAATATTAAATTATCGGTTGCTATTATTCAAATTTTTTGTTGTGTTTGTAAGTCAATCTTTTAAAACATTTCCACCAAATTAACAAATTGATCATCCAGGCTCCTTGTAATCCAATTCTATAAATTGATTAAAACACCACTTAATCCATTAGATAACATCTAATAATCTACATTATTGAAATCATAATTAGTTTCGTGATGTTAACAGTAGGATGCAAACGGTTACGGATATATCCGTTATCGTATCCGTTTTATACTTATTTTTACATTGGTATCCGTATCTATTTTAAATAGATACGGATATGGATATCATTTTGACATATGTAAACATCTATATCGGTATCCGTATATCCATTTCCTTATATAAATATAGTTATGTTTATTTTTTTAACTATATGTAACATAATTCTATACCTGCTTTTACCATATTTGTATAATTTTTATGATACAAATACATTTAGTAAATGTATATCATGTGTTTTCCGTCCAATTCGTATATATAAGTCGATTTTATATAGTATTTCTAACATTACTCGTATGCGATCAGTATCCATTTTACATCCATATCCATTTTTTAAGGATATGGTAAGATACTTTTAATATCCGTCAATATCTATATCGACATCCGTATTCGTATTCAAAAACGGGTAAGAATAAGGTAATACCTATATCTGTTTCTGTATCCGTTCGTTTGCATCTATGGTTAATAGTGAAGCCACTATATATACATGAATCTTCACCAAAGAGGACACTATAATCTTGAGAATCTAATTCTAATGTTTTGGTTTCTCTTATATCGAGGATTATATATATATATATATATATATATATATATATATATATATATATATATAACGTCCTCGTCAGGAATATATATTATATATCGAGGATACACAGTGCGATAGATGTGGAGCGCAGATTGAGGATGCAGAGCATTTGTTTTTTACTTGTCCTTTGGAAGGAGATAGGTGTGCCTTGGTTATTATATGGTGGCACTGCTGATTTCTGGAGATCTATTAGGTCGGTAGGGATGAACTCAACGGATGATGTTTCTTTGCCATTCGCAGCCCTCTGGGTCATCTGGGGTGGAAGAAATGATCTGATCTTTAAGAACCAGAGGTTTTATTCTGAAAATGTAATCGCTTCATGTCTTTCCCTTTATCGTTTCTGGTCTGCAAGGTAATATGTATCTTTATCTTCCTATTAATTGAAAGTTTTTGGCGGTGAGTCCCATCTCGGGATTTCACCCTTTTTCCTTTAAAAAAATAAATAAATAACGTCCTCGTGTTATAACAGCAGGTGTTGTTGTATTACATGAGATCGGACGACCCTCCTATCTTCATTGGACGGTGTCCTGTAATAGTGTAATACAACACCTGATGTTCAGATTATCATCTCTCCAATGAATTAACTCACAACGTAACTTTGCTTTTATTACGTCGAGAAATCATGTATCTCACGTATCGTTCGAATTTCAAAATATGCACCTTCTTCGGCTTTAATAATGGATATACAATTTTATGGAAGTTTTCTGATAACCCCATTTTCGATTCAAATGAAAACAAAATCAGTAAAAAAACAAACAAAGAATCCAACTAGGGTGATGTAACAAGGCCACATTCTGGAACTAGCAAACAAATTTTACCCGAAATGAAAAAACCCAAGTAAAAGATCAAAATCTACAGGGAAAGCACTATCAGGAGAACCAAAGATCAAACTCCATTCTTCTTGTGGTGGACCTTCTTAACATAACACCTGCAGTCATCCAGAGCTGACCCCTCCTTGCAACCAAGCTTCCACTTCACCATCTCCCTCCAAAACCCTAAACGCTTCTTCTCCTCCTCCTTCCTCTTTCTCCTCCTCTTTCCATCACCACCGCATCTCTTGCATCTCTCCACCTCCTCCATCTTCACCACCACCCCCTCTCCTCCTCCCATCACCACCACCTCCTTCTCGTCTTCCTCCTCCTCCTCCTCCCCGTCCACCTCTTCTCCTCCTTCCTCAACAACCTCCTCCAAGACACTAGCAATCGCCTCTCTTATCCTCAGCTGCTCGACAAGCAGCACCTGCGTCACCACCCTTATCGGCAGCCTCTCGTTCCTCGCTGCGTGCTCGCACGCCTCCGTCGACAGCCTCCTCACGTCCAGGACCCTGCACACCTCCTCCCTCTCCGCTTGCGTCAAGTGCCCATGCGCTACCAAATACGAGTCCACCGCCCGGTACACGCCGTCCGTCTTCCTTCCCGTCCGGCCCACCACCGCCGCCAACACCCCTGCCATCGACGCAAACGTCTCCTTCTTCAAATTAATGTCCTTGGCAGCCTCTGGCAGGAAGCCTTCCACCAGCTCCGCCACCGCCACGAGCTCCTCCATGTCACCCGGGCAAGGCTCCGAACAAAAGTGCCCGAGGATCCTCCTCGTGCACTCCACGTCGTGCTCGGTTTCGATCGTGTACCCGTGCTGGGGAACGAAGAGGTCCTCCGCCGACGCCCAGGGGAGCTGCCGGGCGATGCGTAGTTCCAGCTTGTGGCGGCACTCGGAAGAAACGTCGAGGAATATAGCTCGTCGGAGTATGCCAAAGAGGTGGCTGACATGTAGAGCATCTCGTTTCTCCGGTAACAGCCTCTCCACGGCTTCAATCACGTCCTTCTCCAACGTCCTCTGAGAGACCAAAGACTCTCCTTCCGGCTCCGTTCCTACGTGCGCCCATAGCTTCAAGTGCCGGTAGAGGCACCGCGCTACGTACTCATCGGGCACGGCGGCACGGATCACGACCCTCATAGCCGGGATGTAGAGCAGCGGGTGGAGTACCGACAAATCCTCGGCCGGGGATCTCTCCGCCGGCTGGAAGAGCCGCCGCTTCACGCCGATGGTCACGCTATTCATCTCGGCGGGGTCGTTGAGGAGTCCGGGACTGGCGGTCACCATGGCTGTGATCGAATCGAGGCACGCGTCAATGAGGCCGAGCCGTGTCGCGTAATCGAGAACTGGGAGGGCGGCGCCGAGGGCCTGAAGGGTCTCGTTCCAGCGATTGAGGACTCGAGAGGAGAAGAAGGAGAGTGCTCGGTGGAGGAGGTTGCCGGGGCAATGCTCTTCCGTCATCTCGAGGTAGTCAGCGAGGCACGCCGCCGGTATCACATTGTCCGGGGAGAGGTCGGGATCACGGCCGAGGAAGAACCGGACGGCGACCTGGAACGTCTTGACGTCGGCTGGCATGTCCGGGAAGGTGTAGGAAGTGACCGGCTGGTGGCCCGGCCTTGACTTCAGTATCTCCGCCAGCTTCGCCGATTTGGAGATCGCATCTTTCTGTGGAGATCGGTGCAATTGTTAGTTAAAATACCATGCAGATTATACAGATTAGAAGAAAGACGAGGCTGACCTTGTTGACGAAGATGGTATCCGTGGGGAGACGTATCCAGATAACAGGAGATGACCTGAAGGGAAGGGAGCAGTAACGATGAGATCATCTGATAAGATGAGATATTAGAGGCGAATCTGATAGTATTACCTGTGCAGTTCTTCCTCCGGAGATTCACTGCCCATCGTTCTCTGTCGTGGTTCTAGTTTTGCTCAACACTTGTGTCGTGCGTGGAGAGGAGGTGAGGAAACCAAATGCTATGTTTTCTTTTTTGACAAAATCAAATGGGGTTGTAACGGTTGGCAGTGGGAGCAACGTGAGAACGAGTCGGCCCTTCCCGGAGAAGGCGGAGCTGATTTAGATCATATTTAAACTACTTTTAACGTTCATGTTTTACTCTTTCTTATTTACTCTCTCGCTATTTTTAAATATTCTCCATCTGGTATGAATGCCTAGATTTTTGGAGAATATTTATATATTTTATCCAGCTCTCTCCTTTTTAGGATTTTTTCTCCAAACAGTCACTCTTTTCATAGTTATTTATTTGCGGGGAGTTCTTTATGCCTATATGTTTATGAGCTCATTTGCAATAGTAATTATAAATAAGAAAATTATAAATTACTATATTTTCAACAACACCTCTTAATTTATAATTTACACAATTTTCTAACTTTCTAGAAGTGCCTTAGTAAAAATATATGCAATTTGAACGTATGTGCTAATGAACTCTAGTCTAGTTTGATGTCGTCACTCTCTACTAGATCTTCTACATGATGATGATGAATTTCAATATACTTTATTCTTCCATAAAAGATCCGATTATTTGTCATAGAAGTAGTTGACATGTTATCGCGTGGTATAATTGTTGGAAGAACATTCTCCTTTTGAATATCACGAGGAAATCTTCTTAGCCATACAGCTACATATAATATACTTGTTATAGAAATATATCTGGCTTTCACATAAGAAAGATCTATAGTTTTTTACTTCTTATAAGTCGATGACACAACTTTGGATCTTTTGCAAAATAAATAACCGGATGCACTTCTTCAATCATCTATAGATCGACCCAGTCAAATTTGAATATCCTTTGAGTTAATCTTTTTTGAGGTATGCTTAATCAGAAATTCTTTATACCTTGAATATACTGTAGAATCCCTTTTGCGACTGTATAATGAAGCTGCTCGGGTTGCTCATAAATCTTGATACAACACTTATTACATATGCAATATCTAATCTTGTATTAGTTGAATATAATAAGGAGCCCACAAAATTAAAAAAAATAATTAACTTCTTGAGTTCTATCATTTGAAGAAAGTTTTGAGTTAAGAACCATAAGAGTTGCTTCTTCCGTGTAATTTGATAAATGAAATTTCTTCAACATATTATTAATATTTTTTCGAGAAATAGATATTTAACCTTTTTGTTGAACTTGAATACCAAAAAAATCTAATAAAATCGAGACATGTCATCTCATGCTCTTTCATCATTTCATTATTGAATTCTGCAATCATCTTAAAGAATTACTTTTATATATAAAATCACCAATGTAAAGACATACAATAAGGAAATTTTACGTACTTTTTTCTTCAAGTATAGAGATGTCTTATTGTGACTTCTTAGAAATCCATTATCGTGAACCATCAATTTTATTATTCCAGGATCTTAGAACTTGCTTTAAGCCTTACAAGGCTTTGTGGAAACTATACACCTTTTTTTCATTATCTTTGGAGAGATATCCTTCTGGTTGTTCAACTTACACCTCTTCTTCAAGATCTTCATTTAGAAAGATAGATTTGACATCAACTTGATAAATTGTAGCTTCTTTTGAGAAGCAAGATCAAGTATCATTCTAAAAGTATCTGTATGAGCAACAAGTGCAAAAGTTTTATTATAACCAATGCATGGTTGTAATGAGTGGCTTTTAGCTACCAACCAAGTCTTATGCTTTTGAATGGAGGTATTTTTATTATATTTTACCTTATATATCCATTTAAGACCAACATCTTTATCTGTTGGTCAATCAAGGAGCTCTCATGTATGACTTTTATCTATAAATACAATCTCTTCAGTCATTGCTTGAGTTTGTATCTCTTCTTAAATTACTTTCTCAATTTTTTATGATTTATAAGAAAATAAAGCAATAGTAGAAGATGATGCATAAATTTCTTCAAGAGATCGTACATTTTATTGAGCATGTTCTCAGTTAGAGCCATTTGGCTCGATTGTTTTTGAATTAAAGGAATAGTATCTTCATTGTTTGGCTTGTCTTCTTCATTTGCAACTGTTTATTATATTGGAGAATGTTACCATTTCCATGAACATGATTCATCGATGATGATATCTCTAGATATAAATAATTTTCCTTACTTGGGCCTATATAATCTGTAAGCTTTGGATTCATCACAATATCCAATAAAGGTATACGTTTCTCCCTTTTTATCGAATTTTCTTGTCTAACTTGTGATAGTACATAAGCATATATAATGGAGCCAAAGATTTTAAAATGAATCACCTTAGATTTTCTTTCTATAGCAAGCTTCATATAGTGTTTCTCCAACATTGCTTTGCTTGGAGATCTATTCAAAATATATACTGCAGTATTTACTGATTTTTCCCAAGCTATATTAGGAAGACCTTTACTTTTTAGCATACTTCTTTCCATCTCAACGATCATTATAATTCTTCATTTATCGACTCCATTTTGCTAAAAAGTGTAACTTGAATGCAAAAGTCTTGAAATTTTTAGTTGTGAATTCTTCTCTTCGGTTTAATCAGGAGACTGTTATCTTTCTTTCACTTTTTTAGTCAAAAGCAACAAAATTGACGAAAGTATAAAAAACTTCGGATTTTTTTCTGTAAGAAAAACTCATACCACAACTATAATTGTAAACAAATACAAAAAAGTACATGGCTCCATTTATATATGGAGTTTGAGTTGGCCTATAACTCAAGTGGAACTTTCACACTCCATGATGTCTTCGTGAATGTCAATCCATGCATTTTTCCATATATGCATCATTCATAAATAGTTTCATATTTCTTGATGAATGAAAGTTCACCAAGTTCTTCTACTTAATAACATAAGCCTTCTAAAATTTAGATGTCTAAACTTTAAATACCATATATGGGAGTCATCTTCATTCAAAGATTTAAGGTATAATATTCTTTTATATGGATTTATAATGGAAAGACTTTATTTGGGGTCATTTCTACAATTAGTTGAATTCTTCTTCTTGTTTGCATATTCCATTATCAAATCTTAGAGAATGATCATTAATCACAGGTTGCCCAACGCTTAGTGGATTCTAAGTTAAACCTGGTTCAAAAAGAATAATATGCATGAGTTTATAAGTATGTTGCTTTGTCCATCCTTAGCTTAACTTGTGAATTAAGCACTTTCTTAATGTTCACAATTGCATCTTTGTCCCTTGTCATATGGTTACCATAACCATCATTCATATATCAAATATCTTTAGAAACGTCTTTAATGCTCTTTCAAGAATAAAACAATGGACTAGAAGCCTCATCTTTTGCAATATAATTTTCTTCATATTTTCAGAACTGACACTATCTTTGAGATGATTCTCAATCTTGTATTTTTTGCATCAAAATCTAACGTTTATAGATTCATGATTATCTTTCTTACAGATGATGTAATAAGTAGATAATTTTATTGTACCTGGAGCTCGTTGATTACGTTATCATCTTAATCTTCCATTGAATTGATCTTTGTAGGATCCATGTCTTCCATTGTTCTCTTGTCTCCTTGTGTATTGTCTCCTTCTTTGCTTATTCTGATCTCCATTCTTAGCTTTGAAGATGGTCATTTTTATTTGAAATGCTTGCTCCAAGGGTTGAGTGGTAAATCGGTAAATTCTTTGCTCATGTGTTTCAAATGAGACCATTAATTCACATATATAAAGAAGATAAATCTTAGATTATTCAATGGCAACAATAACATGGTCAAACTTAGATGGTAAACTTCTTAATATCTTTTTAATAATTTATCAGTAATAATATATCCATAATTTCGAATTTGATTTATAATTGTACTATTCTTGAAAAAAATCCGTGAATGGTTTTACTATTTTTATTAAGAGATTATCAAAATTCCCCCATAAAGATTGAAGTTTGATGTAAATTACTTGGCAGGTGCTTGGAATTATTTCTTCAAAATCTCTCATGCATCTTTAGAACTGCTATCTCTAAAAATACGAGGAAGGATAGATTTGTTTACTCCTTGTTGAATAAATATATGTGCTTTTGCATCTTTTTTTTGTTTTCATTACACTCTTTCTTCTTTCCTTCACTTAGTGATGCAAGTACATCTGCATCTTTAGTCTCCTCAGGACCTTTATGACAAGTTCCCACAAATCTTATGAGATGAAAAAAAACTTTATTTGAAGACTCTAATAATCATAACTTTATCCAGCAAATATAGGAATAGAGTGTTTGGTGTAGTTGAATAAAGTTATGTTGGAGGCGGATGTCATGGCATGGAGAACCAATAAAAGACTTAAACAAGGATGTGATGATGATGAGGCTCTTACACAAAACTTATTGGGACAATAGAAGATGGTGGTGAAGCAAGTAAAACCCTTTTATAAAAATTCCCATAGATCAAGAATGAAGTTTCATTTTGTATACAAAAGATCATAAAAATTGTACACACACATTTAACAATGAAACATGATTGTCGATAGGCACTCATGTTACTAAATCTTTGTAGCTTACAAGATTGACAAAAATATCAACTCCAAGCCTCCAAATTAAAGGCCAAGCTCTACTTGACTCCACTCGAGTGTTGATGTGTTGATGTATTTCTCATATATACATGATCATATAAAGCATATCATCCACTCAAAACATCAAATTGTGTAGATACCTCTATATTGATTGATTACTTTCGCGATCCCCTCGATCACATTTGCAACCTGGTTAAATACCATATTGATTACTTTTGTGACCTGATTATTCACTTTATGTTATTGCATAAAATTCCTATCGATCACTTTGTATCACTAGATCAGTTGGCTATTCTCATTATTGACATGGTTTTGAGATTTTTCTAAAAAGATGACATTATCTTGCAATGTTGTTGCAAACTGTGAATATGGTAACAATTTTTTTTATCTTTCCCAAACCTTGTATAGATTCCATGATCGAAGTCAAGGAGACAAATTTTCAATTTAGATAAATAATATAACTTTGAAGTGTTTAGGGGTTCTTGTGTGTTTTTGGTATTTTATAGGTCTTTCATGTATTTTTAGTGGTTTTTATAGTATATATGTGTTTTTATGTTGTTTCATGTATGCATATGTGATATGTTACATATATATAAGTTACTCTATTTTTTATGTATTTTAGATTTTTTTTGTTATTTTTTATGTACTATTTTTATTAGGGATTTTTACACCCATAACCCTGAGTAATTTCGCAATAACATTCATAACCCTGCATAATTGCGAATTACATGAGAAATCCTGAGTAATGCTTAACTCTTACATGACATAACCCTATGTTATGTTCCGTTTGAGATGCCCGTTATAGTTAATCGTTTCCGTTAAAAAGTAAAAAATGCCTCTGATATTCATTCTTATTTGCAAAACATGTCATCACCAGTTCCCCCTCCCCGTCATCCCTCTTCCCGATTTGACCGACCAGCTATCCCCCCCCCCCCCCCCCGCGTCGACGACGAGCTCTCCTCGATGAGCCACGTGCTGATCTGCTTGAAAACGAGGTTGCGTTGCCATGCTCTCTCGTCCAAGCCCACGCGACTTTGCTGCACCCGTACAAAGCTCCGTCATCGATGGCTCCTCGACGCCATCCGCATCAAGGTCCCCTCACCCTAGCGCCCGAGTTGCCCCCCCTCCCCCCTCCCGCAGCAGAGCTCAAGGCCCCCCGATGCCCGAGCTGCTCCCCCCCCCCCCCCCCCCCCCCCATGCGGCCGAGAGCTCTGTCCCCCCCCCCCACCCCCCCTCCCGACGCCCGAGCTACCCCCCTCCCCCCACGGCCGAGAGCTCCAGTCGAGCTCAAGGCCCCCTACTAGAGCTCTTTTCCTGCGGTCGAGAAGCTCCTCCCCTGCGGCCAAGCTCAAGCCCCCCCCCCCCCCCCCCCCCCCCCCCCCCCCCCCCCACACACACACACACACCCGAGCCCCTGCGACCGAGAAAGAGATAGGATACATGTTTTTTTATTTAGATTAAATTTCAGCCGTTAGATCGTTTGTTGGTTAGATTAACTCAATCATCTGGTTGAATTAACATAGTAAAGTAACGGAAGGTTATAGGTGTAAGACGGCACACTTATTCATGGTCCTGAACGTAATTCGCGATTATGTAGGGTTATGAATGTTATTGTGAAATTACTCAGGGTTATGGGTGTAAAAATCCCTTTTTATTATATATTTTATTGGTTTTTAATGAATAAATGAACTAAGGCTTGGAAACAAGTGTTTTTAATAGAGAAAGTGATCTTTTTTTTTTAAATATAGGTAAATGCTAAAAAAACGTACTAAAATGTTTTATATATTTTTACTGTCTATGGTAATGTTAGGGTATTTTAAGTTTTTATAGAATTTAAAAATGATTTAATTCAGAAATCAATACGTTAGTATAAAATTATATTTTATATGATTTTTATGACAGTAAATAGTAAGTCAAAATATGGAACTCGTTTTTATTTTTAGAGACTTTTAACACCTTCAAAATGATGCATTGCATATATTTTTATAATTTTCTTGATTTTATACGATTTTAAATATCTTTACTATTATTAGGATTTTAAGGTGGGAATTTTTAAATGACTTTTGGGTATATTTTAATGTAAGGTAATATCTATAAATCCTAATATTTTAAAATTTTTTGTATGATTGATTTTTTGGTGTTTTTTAGAGTAAAAAGGATTTTTTTTACAAATCTTTGTAATCTATTAAAATTATTAAATTATAGTTTTTTAAAACTAAACTTACATGTGATATTGTATAATAATGGGTATTCATGCTGCGTTAATTTTATATTTAAAATAATGTATTTATTTTATAATTTATAAGGTTTAAAAATATTTATTTAATGTAGATGGATCTAATTGTAATTATTATAAAATAATTTTGCATGCAATATATATGGAAAAGTTTACGGAAAAATATTACAAAACCCTAAAAGGTTCGAGCACGTGAATCGTTGGATGATCGATTCGCAAAATCAACAAGTTCTGAGTGCATCGGTATAAAATGCCAAATCATGTGCAAGGGAGCCCATGAACCTTTTTTTTTGAAAGGTAAGTAATTGTATTGCTGATAAGAACTGAATTACAGTAAGTGTGAAATAAAAGTCCCCCTCACAAAAACCAAAAGATGGGAGAGGGAGTTAAACAATGAGAGTTCATTAACTATGAACAGAAATGGCTCCATAGGAGCAAACCACCTCCCCAATTACGGATGCAACATAGATACCTTCCCAAACTTCCCACGAGTAGGGGCAATCCCAAAAACAAATGGTCTCTAGTTTCAGTAGCATGATCACAGAGCAAACAATTGGCTTCCACTGCTATGCCCAGCTTATGGAGCCTAGAGCGAGTGGGAAGCTTATTTCTCACCACTTTAAACATACAACATTTGTGCTTGGGGGCAGCCCTGGAGCACCAAATTTCCTTCCAAAAAGCAAAGATGGGACCTCTATAGCGAACAAGTTCAAAGCATGAGCGAAAAGAGAAATCAGATGGAGAGTAGGTCCAGCTGAAAGGGGCATGCAGCTGCCCCAAGGCCTGCCTAATGACATCTCTATTCCTCAATAAGATCTTCCAAAGAATGGATGCATTTATTGATTTTGACATATCCCAAAACGACTATGCCCAGAGATATCTGGAACGAAGATAGTCGGCCCAAATAGAGTTATCCGCTGTGAGAAATCTCCATACCCACGCAACTTTAGAAGCTTTAGATAAGTCCCCAAGGGACCTAATTCCGATACCACCTTCCTCTTTGGGAAGGCAAACATCTTTCCATGCCAAGTCATGTCTTTTGTAATTCCACAGGAAGTTTGCACAGAGAGAGGAGATCTTTGAGACTATACATGAGGAGAGGATAGAGTAGTCAGTCCAATATAAAAGGATTCCAGTAATGACTAAGTTAATAAGCTGAATACGCCCCTCCAAAGAGAGTAACTTTGCCTTCAAACCACCAAGTTGCAAATGAACTTTGTCCACAAGCACCTTCCCAGTTGAAGAGCAACCAAATTTTTGTGAGAGGGGGATGCCAAGGTAGGAAGTGGGTAGGGCTTCCCCAATATGACCCAGGGCAATGTTCCAAATGAATTGTCCCCTTGCATTCTTAGAGAAAAATAGCCTACCCTTTGCACCATTCATCCAGAGTCCAGACATTGCCTTAAAGGCATTCATTGTAGAGGTGATAGCGGAGAGAGTCTTAGAATTGCACTTAGTGAAGAACATAAGGTCATCCGTAGAAATCAAATGCGTGGGAGTCCGATTTCGCCCACTGCCCATGGGAGCAATAGTCCCGTCCACCACAGCCAGATCAACCAAGTAGGTCAGTGCCTCCATGACCACCATAAAGAGGAGAGGACTAAGGGGATCTCCCTGATGGAGTCGCCTAGATCCTTTAAAGAGACCATGGGGAACACCATTGACCAAGACTAAGAAAGAGACAATACCAATACAGTTTTTTATCCAGGTCATCCAAACATTCCCAGAACCCATTGCCGACAGTCTGTCCAAGAGGAATTAGTGGTTTACCATATCAAAAGCTTTAGCGAGATCCACTTTGACACAAGCTCTGTCTTGCCCCCTCCGCCTCTCAAAATCCAACACCAGTCCTGAGCTAGCCAGACACTGTCACCAATACGTCTGCCCTTAATAAAAGCCATTTGGTTAGGGGAAATTAGGCGGGGGAGGACCACCAATAGCCTAGCAGAGAGCAATTTAGAAAATAACTTGTAGATGACATTACACCAAGAGATGCGTCTAAAATCCCCAATCCCCAATGGGGAGGAAATCTTTGAGACAAGCGTCAGGAAGGTATGGTTGACTTGCCTAACCATAGCCCCACCCGGGTGAAGGAAAGTCATAGCTGCAAATACGCCCTCTCTAACCAGAGTCAAATGGTGCTTGAAAAATTCTGCATTGAATCCGTCGGGACCTGGAGCTTTAGAGGAAGGGATCGAGCGCAGAGCGACCAGCACTTCATCTTCACAAAAATGCCTTTCAAGCCAAAGCATAGCATCCTGTGTTAGCACTTTCTTCGACACAGGAGGCACATACATAGAAGGCAGATCGGAATTCAAGAGAAGTCCTTCATAGTAGGAGAGAGCTTGTGTAGTAATTTCCAACGGGTTGTCTACCAACTTCCCCTCACTATCAATAAGGCAAGGAATTCTGTTCTTAGCCTCTTTGATTTTGGTGGAAAGGTGAAAGAATTTTATGGAACGATCTCCAAGTTTCAACCAGGAAACACGGCTTCCTTGCTTCCAAAGAGATTCCTGATAAGCCTCGAGTCCCTCAAGATAAGATTTAAGATCATGTTCAACTTGAGCAAGTGTAGAATCTCCCGGGGATAAAGCAAGTGCCTCATTGACATGTCCCAGAACCGCAAGGCCCGCACTGAGGTCATCCTCCATCTTAGCATGAACAGCATCCCAAGCTTTCAGAGAATGCTTAATAGCAGTTAACTTTTTGGCAAGAACAAACAAGGGGTTTTCTCTGACATTTATTTCCCACGTTGCCTCCACCGGGGGAGTGTATCCATCTATGGCTACCTAGAAATCCAAGAATCTAAATGGTCTTGCACGCTGCATTTTTTCACAAGTACCACAGAGAGGAGTGAATGATCACTGGAAGGCAAAGGAGAATAGCGGACTTTTGAGAGAGGAAAATCTCCATCCACCTCGAGTTGCAAAGCGCTCTATCAAGTCTCACCGTGATCCTCCTAGGACCAATGGAGGAGTTGTTCCAAGAGAGAGTGTTGCCCCCTTGTTCAAGCTCAATGAGGCCAGTTTCATCAATGCAACGGTTGAAGTCCATAATAGAGGAAGGAGGTAGAGCCCTTCCCCCAAATTTCTCTTCCGTGAATCTAATGACATTGAAATCCCCAATGACCAACCAAGGGGCTCTAGTCGAGGAGCCAATCTGCCCAAGTTCAGCCCAAAGGCTCCTCCTTTCAGAGGGAAAATTGGAGCCGTAAATGATGGAGAGGCAAAGCTGGATACCTCCAAAATTAGTGCATGATGTTGTAATGAATTGAGAGGTAATGGATATTGGGGTGCAATTCCAAGCGTCCTCCTTCCAGAGGAACCAGATCATGTCCAAGTGTGGTGTTGTTATGCATAGAGCCCCACCCATGCGGGATAGCAGCAAGAAATTTGGAGACATTTTCCGGTTTGATTTTCGTCTCAACAAGACCCATAAGTTCACAATTATCTTTAGACAGCTCACAGAGGAGACGTTTCATCTTGCTCGGCTTGTTCAGCCCCCTAACATTGTAGGTGGCGATTGACATTAGGAGGTTGGGGAGGGATTGCTTCGACAGCTGGAGGCGTTTTTGTTATGTGACGAGCTGCAAGGTTTTTTCTTCTTCCCATGGTTAACCTGGACCCAATCCGGGTTCTCCTCTAAAATTATGATTGGAGGGGCACTACAGTTCACTGAATTCGTAGTGTGTTCCTCCAGCAGAGAATGTGAAGGGGTTAGAATTTTATTGGAGTCAAGACTCCCCGCGGTAGCAGCATCTGAGGAGTTGAGGTTGATGCGTGGGGCATGAGGTGGCTTGGTGGCTTTTTGTGGGTTAGCAATAAGTCGGTGGAGTGAAGAGCGGGTGCCAATCGTAAAAGCATTGTAAGGCGGGCCAGCAGCCTTCCTTGGAGGCTTAGAAGGCAGTTGCACCTCCAATTTTGAGAGAATTTCCAGCCCTTTGGAACTGTCTGGGCGGTGGGCAGCCACAACCGTAGAGTCCGCAGGAGGAACAACAGTGACATTTCCAATTGTAGAAAGGGCAGCGGCAGGTAGGTTGGTAGCCACAGCCGTAGGGATGGCAACAGGGACATTAGATACCATAGTTTTTCCCTCCAAGGGAGGAAAGGAGGCCCCGACTGACCTTGGTAAGGTAGAGCGCATATATTTGCAACAGAAGTCCCAGCTGATCTCAAGGACTGCAGGTTTTTGTCAGAAGTGCCCAGAGTAGGCCCTTCTAAGCCTGAAGGAAGGCCATCATCGCCCGAAGAAAGTCCAACAAGGTGGGGAGGTTGCTGATTCGGACAGGACTCCAGGGAGTGTCTGAATACCGCACACGAAACACAACGTTTGGGCTTCCATTCAAGCTCAACGCGGATCAGAGATCATTCCCCATATGGTAGAACGAGTGGGACAGCAAGAGGGACCTCTTTGCAAGCCTTAATGGATATTCAACATCTAGCAAACTCACATCGAGTTCCGTTGGCTGTTTTTTGTGTCCATGAATAGGGGTACTCCCAGCACGCTAGCGAGCACGTTGAGCACAATATCGAAGTTGTGCCTCGGTCTAAGTCCGTAGAACCTAACCCAAACAGGGATCTCACTGAGGAGAACTCTTTCCAAGAACATGCTAGTTTCCCAAAGACGCGGGACAACCAAACACCCTTGAAATAGCCACGGTCCTGAGCTAAGAATCCGCTGGCAATCAACCAATGAGTGCAGCTTGAGATAGAAGAATCTGTTTTCTCGGGGCAGCAGCTTCCACGGACCAGAGGGTCTGCGGACTTTTTCCACAAATGAAGTCAGAAGCTTAGCAAAGGGTTTCTTCACAAGAACATAGAAGACAAGGGTATTTTCCCATCTCCGATCAGGAGCATCAACGTCCCCTTGAGAGAGGAGGGCTATAAGTTCACCATCGACAACCGAAGGTGCTTCAAACACCATACGGAACTGATACAGGTAGCCAGTCCCGCAAATCTGGGCCCTAGAGCAGCCAGCAGCAGGGAAAGGGGAGGCGGTGGGCGGAGGTAGGGGGTTTGAAGCAGCGTCTACAATAGACTCACTAGCAGAATGAAGCGCATGGAGACTGGTAGGGTACCTGGAAGCCGACAGGGATGGGAGAGGGCGTGTGAGGATGGAACAAGGGCAGCCAGCCGAGAGTAGTGGGGGCCAGCAACCATTCTGAGGGGACGGGCGAGAAGGCAATGGACCGGGCGGTGACGGCGGCGGTGAGGGGCAGCTTTGAGACGAAAGTGGGCTAGGGTTAGATGGGGGCAGGGTTGGGGGGGGGATCGCACATGAACCTTTCGTTGGCAGTTAATGGTGGAGATGCCCCAACACCCTTCGATAATGGGGCTCTAGATGCGCCACGTAGTGCGCCTTGCTACATTAGATTGCAAGAGATCGAGCAGTTGAGGTTCATATGTTCCGCAACGGCTGAGATGCATCCATTTTATTCTATCAAACAACTATGATATGATGACTAAGGAGTTGATATGATCCGTTAGATAAAGCTTCTCATATCTGATCAGACGATCATGATTAGAAGATGAAGCATGGATCTAGATCGTCGATCTAAAATAGTGGCTAGTAATGTAATGAAAACTATACATTCTAGAGTTGAGGTTGATATTCATCCCTAAATCGATCGATCTTCGGACAATGGTCGACGGTGAGGTTGTTCGATGGAAGAGGCAGATAGCGTGGGATCTCATGATCTCATCTCACCCAATGATGGTCCCCATGGTGGAAAAATGGTGCATTGAGGGGAGAAGACTTGGCTCACCAATCTCTTGTTTCCCTGCAAGTTGAGGGAATCCTCTCGATTTGACCTGAATTGGAGCACAGAATGGAAAATAAACAACTAAAACAATAATCAGAGCTCGAAACTCTGATCAATGACCAAATGGAATAAAGGATCTGGATGGTTGTTGTTGCTGCTTGGTTTCTACGTGGATGAACAAGGAAATGAACTCTAGTATTACGCGATAGACAATGAAGCTTACAACCTCTAATCTGAAGATAGATTGGAGGGGAACACTAGTGAAATGGATTTGATGGAATGTAATGGATGTGAATATTTAAATGCAGAGGTGGAACATTGAAAATGGAGATGAACGAAGGGGATCAAAAGTGAGATCGAAACATGTGAATGGACATGCCAATTAAGGTAGAACTGGAATCAAACTAAAAATTAAAATCTAAAATAACTAAACTATGAACCTAGGATAGAAAATCAATGAACTAGAATGAATCGAGGTTGTCGTCCTCAATTTGATTATCGTCTAAACAGCATGAAATCACCGGAACCTCAACATAGTGAAGCTTGCTAGTACAGATTGCACCTTCCTCTTTCGCTATCAACCTCGCTCGACAGAGGAGTTGGAGACCTGACCTCTCTCTTTCGAGTCTAATCAGAGCTTTAGAAGAGAATGGAAGAACTGACAGATGCTACCTATGGGAGCCATAGATGTCTATATATAAAAGGGGACATGACACTAGAAGATAAAGGTTAGAGTGGGCATGGACTGACGCTGATGTGGAGACAAAGTCGAATTCTGTCGTAATGATTGGTCATCGGCTCACTCACAGAAGAAGGAAGAAGAAGAAGAAGAAAGAAAGAAAGAAAGCAAAAAAGAGGCTAGAACCAGGAGAAGATTGACCAGCCAAGCCCGATAAGGCTCAACCCCATGGCAATCAAAGGTTATGGCCTGCCAAAAGATCGGTCAAGTTATAAAATAACTTGTAATATATATATATATATATATATATTCAATAGTAAGAAAAGTTAAAAATGATAAATAACTAGGATATAATTTAGAGATAAATTAATAAACTAACTAATGGTACTATTAACTTAATTAAAATACTATTATTTCTATTGTAAAAAAATAAATATCATAATTTATAGGTATAATACATATATTTAAATAGTATAAATATTTTTAGCTTAATAATTTTACATATAAAGTAATAAAAATTATATATTTTATTAATTTAATATATATTTTAAGGATTTTGAACATGTTTTGATTTTTGAGAAGGTTATTTACAAATATACCTAAATAGAGGTATGCAAAAAAGTTTTTTTTATTTATTTGAATGTTTTCTAGCTGGATTTATTTTTTATTTACAAAATATACATCAACAACAGCAAAGCCTTTTCCCACAGTTAAGTAGGGTCGTCTACATGTTTTCTTCGCCTCCATTCAGATTTATCATGGGTCAATCCCGGGCTTATATCCACAAAACAAAGATCCCTTCGTATGGTCTCTTTCCAACACTTCTTGGGTCATCCCCACCCTCTCTTAGCTGGCTCAACATCCCAACACTCGCATCTCATAAATGATGCATCAGTTGATCTTCTTTGCAAATGACCAAACCATCTTAAGCGGTTTTCTCGCATCTTATTGATGAGCGTCAAAACTCGACAAAGCAACCGAGGTAGGATATATCAAGAAGCGGATGTTGCGATCTCAGTCGCTCGGGTGGCTCAACGAGAAAATATTAGACCACCAAATAGATCAACACACGATAAAACTCAAAGTAGCGGTCTCGCTATTAGATTAACCTGGTATAGCGACCAGGGTCGAACTCAAGGAGCACGTGATGGCCTTGCGGCCTACGAAGTAGTCAGAAATAATGAAAAATAAAAGACAAATATTTTTGGTGGATTTTTAATATTTTTATATTTTTTTGGATTTTTAATCTAATTAAGAAAATAAGAAAATAATAAAACAATCAACTTCACATAATTATTTAACTACTCAAAATTCACCCGAAAATTCAAACAAAAATGTTTTTATGTTTTTTATATTTTTCTATTTTTGGTTAATTTTTGGGGTTTTTCTGATTTTTATGGAATTTATAAAAATAAAACAAAACTGAAAATGCAAGACACTGTCCAGTCAGGTTTCAAGGGCCAAATTAAAATGCAAAATGGCCTAATAAAACCTGAAGATAATTTTCCTGTAAAGTATGAAATACAAGGAAAAATTAGGCACTGGATTTATTGCTTTTGGATTTTTCAAATATTTATTAGAATTTTTATCAGTTTTTCAATGTTTTTCAATTTATATAATTTTATAAATCTAAAAATGATCAAAATTGGTCAGAAAATCAAACACAGCAAGATAAATAATATTTAATTTTTTTGTAATTTTTAAAGTTGTTATAATATTTTTTTGTGATTTTTAGAACTGGACAGTAAGAAAAATGCGTGTTTTTGAATTTTTAAAAATACTAAAAAGAGTAAAAAATGTCTCCAAAAATTAGAGAAAATTTTACACCATGGCAGGAGCCATGTGTCCAATTTTCATCAAATTTGGAATAGTTTTGCTATTTTATTAAAATTAAAAACCAACAGATAGTGCATAGGGACCTATCTGCAATTAAAATAAAGTTCTGGGGCCTTTTGATAACACACAAGGAAACCCAGTGGCCCAAAGTGCAAAAAGCTCCGAGGCCCACGCACGATACACGTGACTCAGGCCTGGAAGGGCATATTTGTCATTCCTATTTTAAAAGATGCATACAATAACACACGAAAAACACAGGGCAAATCTTGCAATTTCACCAAAAACTCACGTGTCGATGCATGTGGCCATCATGTACAGGGGTAAAAACGCAAATAATACAAACAGCAGGGTCCACTATGCAAATACACTAAAATAAAATGAACGGGCTAAAATATTTACAGGACTAATTTGTAAAAACAGAAAGAGAGGGACCTAAGAGCAATTACCCCTTATTATATGTCGAGGGCTGGATGCGCGCCACGTAGTGAATCGGACGGTTGAGGAGGCGCGGCGCACAACAAAGGGAATTCGCTTGGATCAGACGGCTGAGGACCCCCCACGTGGAGGATCGGACGGCGGTGAATCGCTGTGGCTGCACGAAGGTCTTCTGCTCTGATCTGACGGGGGGAAGTTAGCCACGTGGATGATCGACGGCTGTGGTACGTTGTGGCTAACCCTCGTGGATGGAGGGTCCAGATCAGTCCTCCCAGAGATCAGACGGTGGAGGGATCCTCAGATGGACGGCTAAGATCGCGTCTGGAGTAGGAGGAAGATCGGACGGCTATGGAGGATGCACGAAGAACAAGTGACCGGCGAACTTCACCGGCCCGGTGCACGCATGGTGACCCTCCTCGCGGGCTGCTAGTGATTGGAGAAGGAACGCCTGGGCCTCTCGCGTCTGAAGAGCCCCTCCGATGACGCAACGGAGCTCCGGAGAGCTCAGGCGACACCGGTGGAGGTGGAGCTGCTGCTCCAGAACGTCGAGCCCTCAGATGGGATCGCCTTGACCTGCAAAGCACAGCAACAGACTCCTGGGTTGACGGCAAAGTGCATCGACCCAGTTAGTGGTGGTGTAGGTGATCGGTGCGTCGAGATGAGGGGGCTCCGGCGAAGCGACGACGGTGGAGCCCCAATCCCGGTTCCTGTGTGAACTGGGTTGAACGAAGGGGTGGAGAAGGTGCGTGGGAGAAGTGCGAAGGTGTTGATCGAATCCGATGATCGAGACAGGGACTAGGGTGGTCAGAATCGAAGGTCGTCGGTGATGGGTCGATTTGGGCGAAAATCAAAATTAGCTAAGGAAAGAAAGAACTGGGGTTACCTGATGGACGAGGTCGACTGGGGATGAGCCGGTGAAGCTCTAGGTCCTAGCCTCGAGGGTCGTCGATGCCCGAGGCTCGAGCACCACATCTGGGCGGCGCACGGCGGCGCAAGGTCGCCGGATCAATGGTCCGGTCGCTCCCTCCTCGCTGCAACACAGCCAATCGCGAGCTGTCACTCAGGCGGTGGCTATGGAGGACCTAGGGTGGAAGGAGCTGAGCCAAAGATGCGTGAAAATGGGGCGGAGCTCAGACTATATACATCTAGGGGTCCGGCTAAATGGGAGTCGGGCGTGAAGCTCGGAGTACGGATCCCAAGGCTAAAGGCCGGGCGTGTATCTCGGATGCAAGAGGAAGAAGTAGAGCCTGGGATTTACGGATTTGAGTGTCGGATCGAGTGGGGATAATATCGAGAAATCGGGTCGAGGGCTCGGATCCGGAACGCTGTGGTCCAAGGGGGGGAGTTGACCGGGGGGTCAACGTCCCTCATGGACCAATGAGAATTGGCCATGTCATAAATATTTAGAAATTAAAAATAAAATAATAAATGGCCGAATTAGAAAAAAAACTTAAAACATGAAAAATGTTTATTTATTTATAAACTATTTTTTTGTGATTTTTAAATAATTTTTTGAAATAAAAATAGAGTATGTATAATATAGTACGATGCATAGGTATATATACAATATAGATTTTTAATTTTTGATTTTTAATTAATTATTTTTGTGCATTTTTATTCCCATTTTATATTTTATTTATTTATAGAATAAAATTAGGAATATTTTGATATTTTTATTTTATTTTTATTATTTATGAACAAGGGTGAAATAAATATTTATATACATATATATACATGGTATGTATACAATGTTTCTTTTGGTTTTGATTTTTGTTCTTTTTATTTGATTTTTGTTTTTATGATTTTTATTTTATTTATTACATAATAGGATATGGAATATGTACAAATTTTTATGGAATTAAATTTATATATTTACAAGATGAAATAAATAGGGAAAGGTGTTCTATGTACAAGGTGAATATCTACAAGTGAAGAAGATATTTTTAATTCTTTTTAATTTTCTTTTTTTTTATTTTGATTTTGTATTTACACATATTTACAATTATATACAAGCCCATTTTTATTGTATTTTTAGAGGAAAATATTTTTATTATGTTTACAGGTATATTTACACATGAGCTTCCTTATCTCTCTCTACTTTGGCTTTTATGCGGTCAGGCCCATGCTGAACCCTCCCTTGGGATTAGGTTGCTCAATATTTATTCTAAATATTTCCCTCTTTTTCTTTTGTTTCTTTAATCTTTTATTTTTGCACAAAAACATGCTAATTATTGGTTTTTATACAATGCATGACTTTTGTTAATTATTTGTATTTACAGATATCTACATGCATTTGCAAAGGTTTTTGTAGCTAAAATATAAGAATAAAGAGTGATGAATGAGTATTCATCACCCTCTATACTTAACTTTGCTAGTCCCTTAGCAAACACTTATTTGAAAAAGAAGTGAAAAAGAAAAAGATAAAGAGGAGAATGTACATGGATCAAGGTTGAATACTAAACTTGCCTTCATTAAATTGAAATATGGAGCTCGATCAGATCTTTGGATTATTAATGTGTCGGAACCTTATTTGGACTTAAGTTTAAAACTCAATAGCCTCAAAGTTCTACCAATCTATAATCAAGACTCCTCAACAATCCAGATCAGAACAGGTCTACAAACACAAACCCTGAAGACCATGAATCTTTCCTTGTACTGTGAATGTGATATGTAGCTCCCCACCTCAGAAATGGCAAAGTAACAGCCCCCCTCAACAAGGTAACTCTAATTCCCTAGTTTGGCAGCTCTTTCCTCGAGGAGCGGGATATTCCCTTTTAAGTTCAAGTGCAGCCGGCTCAAGAAGAGGAGGAAGGAAGAGAATGGACCGTGGCCAGTGTAGCCATGTATCCCTGGGAGCCCAACCAGTGTAGCTACGTCTCCCGCTGCAAGCTTCATGAGATGAGAATGGGTAACATAAGCTTTGATTTATTGAACTATATACACTCCGGTGGAATTATTATTTTCTCTCAGACCCGCCACTTTTTGGAGTTTTTTTCTTGATTTTTTTTGCATTTTTTCTCTTTTCTTTTCTTTTTTTTTGAAACACATATGTACAACATATCTACATGGTGCAGCATATATACAAGGAGTTTTTCCTCTTGAGCTAGTAGACTATCCCTCTTTTGAAGCATTATTGCAACCCACAACTCCTGTCGTTAGACCTCACGACTACCAGACCAAGTTGAGACGCACTTCCTTCACTAAAAGAAGACGAGAGGTTCCGCCTAGAAGTACTACCCTCGTATGCTACCCCAAGCCAAAGGAAACTGCCTCCTCACCACCTCATCCGTAGAGAGCTATGTGTAAGGTGCTGGTGCAAGTAAAGCCATTGTCTGTGAGAGTCATGCGTGTGTTGTTAAATGTTCTACTTAGGCTCATCAAGATGACATGTGAACATAGCCTAGTGGACTGAAAGAATTAAGTCTCAAATGGACCTGAAAAGTCTTAACCCCAAATCCTATAAGGTTCCTCTGAGAATGAGGTGGATTAAGGTCTTAACCAAGCTCCATTTTCCAATTTAATTCCAGACCAGTTTAAATGTCAATACTATTCTGAAAAATGCAAATGCTCATGCAAGAAAATATTTACAAAACTTTTTTATGAGAAGAAAATAGAAGACAAAATCTTTTTGAAAAGTTTTTCAATGAATTTTGCAATTTTTATGGATTTTATCATTTTCAATTTTTATGTATTTTCAATTGTCAATTATACACATTACAAGAATTTACAAGGCTTTTACACACAATTTACAAAGAGTTTTATACAACAATATATACAAGAATTATACACATTTTATACAAAGTTTTACAAAAAGACTTTTTATTTACAAGTTTTATGTACAAATTTTACAAGTGAATTTTTAAAGGATTTTAGATACAAGTTGTAAATTACATAAATTACAAATAATTATGGATTTTATTCACACGTGGATTTTTACAAAAATAATTTTTATACCCATAATAATTTATATCCCATGTGACAAAATATTTTACACAAATTTTACAAACCATTTTACAAAAGTTTTCAAAACATTTTTATTCCAATTTTATAAATAATAGCCATATTATTAAAATACAAAAGTACGAGTTATGGCTAAAGTATATATACAATATATACACCCCCCCTATACTTAGCTCGAACGATGTCCTCAAAGTCAAGAGCGAGAAGAAGGCATAACTCGTGCTTAGTATAGGGAAGTGAAAAGGAAATCTATATACAAAGACGAATGAATGAATAGAAAATCAAGAGGATCTTGGGTTTTCCCCCTATACTTAGGATCAAATAATCCTAAGTATAGTAGGCTATACACGAAGGGAAAACCGAGTGAAGAATGTACAGGGTCTACCCCCCTTATACTTAGGGTAAAATATCCCTAAGTATAGGCATCAAAATAGGGGTAGAAAGACACGAAGAAGAATCAACAATCAAATATATACAAGAAGAGAGGGGACATCACTCCCCCTATACTTAAGGTGAAAAACCTTAAGTATAGGCAACACAACAAAAGTGATGAAACAGAACGGAAGAGCAACCCGGTGTTTCCACCCCCCTATACTTAGGATGAGGAATATCCTAAGTATAGCAAAGATAATCCTAAGCGAGACCTTGGGTGAAAACAAGAACGGAAGAAAGAAAGATCAAACTAAGACAAAACACGTATATACAAAAGAGTACAATGTTGAGGTGCCTCTCAACAAGCGCTAGATTTTACGCCCCTAGATGGGCACAAAGGCTAGGATAAAGTAGTGTCAAGGTTCAGGACGGCATCGGTAAGGCGAATGTCGTACTGTCGTCGCAGTCTCGGTATGAGAACAGCGACGAACTCAAAAGTGTAAAGTAAAACATCAGTATGCAATCAAGCGGGTGTCTGCTACCGGCCAAGGATGTGGAAGTAAGTGATCGGGATCCGGTAGCACAAAAGAAATCATCGGCTTTGGGTCAGACTGGAGTGGAAGTGTCGAGCCGAAGAAATCAAACGTAAAGAAGGATGGATCAGTCATAGTATCCTCCACGTCAATCAATGTCTCAAAAAGGTATGTATAGTCAAGATCAGGAGACTCTGTCAGAAGACTGATACTCGATGAATGAAATAGAAGAAGATCGGATAGATCATCGAATATCTCCAAGATGGGCTCATCCTCGCGAGGGTCGTCGAGGTGAGAAGACTCAGAATCAGAAGGATCTAAAGACTCGATTTCGTACTCCGCCAGATCGAAAACACTCTCAGCAGGTGAAACCGGGTACTCATCGAGTACGGCATTCTCCCGCAGATAACCCTCGGGGAGAAATGCAAGATCAGAGGTGAATAGTAGAGGATCAGGATCTAGATGGGCAACTGCAGTGCTGTCAAGTATCCACTCTGTGCACCAGGCTGCATCATCATCGGAACTGCCACTCTCGGCAATCTGGAAGCAGGAAAAGGTACTAGTCAACACCGCGGAGGCTGGGAAAGTGTCTGCGGCTGATCCTCGCTCTGTGGCTATGCTGGCTGCCAACTGGTCCTCAGCGAGTGTATCCGACTCGTCAAAGTGGAGGACAAAAGGCTCGAATATGGGACTCTCTATGTATGTACTTTCAAAGTGGTGTCCATATCGAACTGTAGCTGCTGGGCTGAGTCATGAAATCTGTCGGTCTCCGAGAAGTATCTATGCAGAAAGGAAGCTGACTCCTCTGGGACTGGGAACTGAAGTGGCTGAATCAATGGCTACAAAAGCGGGGGCTCCTCCGGCTCCTGGAGTATCAGAAGATCTGATATCCAAGACTCGTCAACTGGGAACTCTGGGGCTGACTCGAACTCCAGCTGGAAAACCAACGTGAACTCAAGTAGACTCTGGGTCCGAACCTCTTCTATCACAGTCATCTCTTCTGTACTCTGTGGTGTTGTATGCTCCAAGTCCTCTGACTGGTGTGTAGAAAGTGTATCCTCCTGTAATGTGACATGCCGCACTGGTACTGCATCGTCCGCATGTGATGTCTCGACGAAGGTATCTCGTGAAGAAGATCTCTGTGAAAGTAGTCGCGAGATGGTATCCAGTAAGTGAATGTCGGAACTGCAGTGTGAACCACCACATGTGGTAATCACCAGTGCTATCTGCTCTGCGGTCATCCCCTGCATGGAGATCTCTATAAGGTCTGTCACTGGAAGTCTGTGGTTTGTAAATCTCCTCAAGAGGTCAAGAAACCTTGGCCATGCCTCATGCAGTGGCTCCTGGGGGTCTACTGAAAAGTTGGTGATCAAAGACTGCATAAACTCTGCTCTACGCGGGGGGAAGTATCTCTGTAAGAACTCTCGGTGTAGCTCTCCCCACGTATCGAATGTCCTCACCAATCGTCGGTGCCATCGCATGGCTCTCTCGTGAAGTGTGAATGGGAAGGTCCTCCTCATCAGCTCCTCTGCAGTGATATCGGAATATCTCTGTGCTCTGCAAAACTCCTCGAATGCGGACAGGTGAAGATAAGGCTCCTCGTGCGCCTCTCCTGAAAATGTCGGTAGTCGCTGAATGTAATCCAAATCCAAGACGAATGGACGTAATGTAGAAGCTGACTGAGTCCCTGTGCTATCTGCTCTTCCATCAATCTGGAATAGGATCTATCTGCTGATCTCCACTGCTCTCTCTGATCACGAATGGAGTGCGCTCTCAACTCAGCAATGGCATCGTCCGGGTCTCGCATCTACTCTATCTGGTATCCTCGGACGTCAAGCGCAGCATGCCCAGAGTAGTGAATGGGATGGGAGGGAGGGAGCGGGAGGTTGGTCAGAGATCCGACCCTAGAAGGTGGACTGGACTGATGGTCAGATAGCAAAGAAAAAGTCACAAGAGTCGGCTCGAAGTGAGGGGGATCCATCATCCAGGGGTAAAGGAGAAGAAGAAGACGGAAGGGAGGGTGGGTGGGAGACAGAAGAAGGGAGGAAGATGGGGGGAAGGCAGAAAGGATCTGGAAATCACACAAGATGAAAAAGCAAACTCCCAATTCACCTACACACGCGAGCTGGAGACCGAAAGGGATCGGTCAATTATCTTGTCAATTTTATTTTACGTGATCATTCAGTCTATCAGAGCGATTACGTGAGCTGAATATGAATCCAAATATTTCTCAACCGATTGTCCCGTACAGAAAGCCGGTAATCAGTTGAGAAAATATCGGATATGGCTCTAGCCTAAGGTGCGGGTCACTCTCTCGCTCATCCAAACCAAACAAGGAGGGGGTTACTCTCCCCCAAGGCAGATTTTTAAATTCGGTGTCTTTTAGGTCAAGTGTGATTAGCAGTCCCGATTTTATTGTTTTTCTTTTTAGGTATTTTTCAAATAAAAACAAACGCCTAACAAATTTTCCGATATCCTTTTTATTCCTAAGTCCAGAAAACAGAGGGAGGAATACGGAAAAGCCGATGCGCGATGAAATCTATGAATGCATGCACGAGATAGAAGGCGTACCTTGCTCCAGCAGTCTACATGCAATATGATCCGCGCAAAATTTAAACTAATCTATATGAATGCAATGCGAGAACCGTCCTAGACAGAAACTTCTATTATCGTGAAGCACAGATTTATTTGTCTAAGTCCAAGCGAGTTCTATAGGAACAGATATTTTATTAGGGGCTTTGGACCTAATGCTACCTGGCTCAATCAAATAGAAACCTAAATCTAGGGGCTCAAGCACAAAAATCCACGTGAAACAAAATAAAATAAAGCGATAAAAATAAAACACGGTGAGGTCCCCCAAGTGCACCGGCACTTGGCGAAACAGACCCCAAAAAAGTTAAGTGTCCAAAGTCCTAGAAATTATTACAACTTATTACAAGAATGATAATGGAATAAAATGCTAAAAGTCCACAAAGGATCTTCCAAATCTTCTGCTCCTCTTCTTCTACGCTCTCCTGCGGCTCGATGGAGAAACTAACTGCCTCCGCTTCGCTCGGGTGCGCCGGCACTCCTAGGAATGCCGCCCTCGCTCGTCGGGCCCTCGCAAGAAAAAGAGAAACAAAAGATATGTCAGATCACCGTTATGCAAAATATATCAAATAAAATGAAGCAGAAAATCAAACAAGTAAAGAAAAACAAGTATATACACAAATCAAGAGCAGAAGGCAAAGAGGACCTAACTACCCTCGCCGTGCCTCCCCGGCAACGGCGCCATTTTGATGAGCTTCAAAACCCGACAAAGCAACCGAGGTAGGATATATCAAGAAGCGGTCGTTGCGACCTCAGTCGCTCGGGTGGCTCAACAAGAAAATATTAGACCACCAAATAGATCAACACACGATAAAACTCAAAGTAGCGGTCTCGCTATTAGATTAACCTAGTATAGCGACCAGGGTCGAACTCAAGGAGCACGTGATGGCCTTGCGGCCTACGAAGTAGTCAGAAATAACGAAAAATAAAAGACAAATATTTTTGGAGGATTTTTAATATTTTTATATTTTTTTGGATTTTTAATCTAATTAAGAAAATAAGAAAATAATAAAACAATCAACTTCACATAATTATTTAACTACTCAAAATTCACTCAAAAATTCAAACAAAAATGTTTTTATGTTTTTTATATTTTTCTATGTTTTTGGTTAATTTTTGGGGTTTTTTTGATTTTTATGGAATTTTATAAAAATAAAACAAGATTGAAAATGCAAGACACTGTCCAGTCAGGTTTTAAGGGCCAAATTAAAATGCAAAATGGCCCTAATAAAACCTGAAGGTAATTTTCCTGTAAAGTATGAAATACAAGGAAAAATTAGGCACTAGATTTATTGTTTTTGGATTTTTCAAATATTTATTAGAATTTTTATCAGTTTTTCAATGTTTTTCAATTTTTATAATTTTTATAAATCTAAAAATGACCAAAATTGGTCACAAAATCAAACACAGCAAGACAAACAATATCTAATTTTTTTGTAATTTTTAAAGTTGTTTTAATATCTTTTGTGATTTTTAGAACTGGACAGTAAGAAAAATGCATGTTTTTGAATTTTTAAAAATACTAAAAAGAGTCAAAAATGTCTCCAAAAATTAGAGAAAATTTTACACCATGGCAGGAGCCATGTTTCCTATTTTCATCAAATTTGGAGTAGTTTTGCTATTTTATTAAAATTAAAAACCAACAGACTGTGCACAGGGACCTATCTACAATTAAAATAAAGTTCCGGGGCCTTTTGATAATACGCAAGGAAACCCACGGGCCCAAAGTGTAAAAAGCCCCGAGGCCCACACACGATACACGTGACTCAGGCCTGGAAGGGCATATTTGTCATTCCTATTTTAAAAGTTGCAGACAATAACACATGAAAAACACAGGGCAAATCTTGCAATTTCACCAAAAACTCACGTGTCGATGCACATGTCCATCATGTACAGGGGTAAAAATGCAAATAATACAAACAGCAGGGTCCACTATGCAAATACACCAAAATAAAATGAACGGGCTAAAATATTTACAAGACCAATGTGTAAAAACAGAAAGAGAGGGGCCTAAGCGCAATTACCCCTTATTATATGTCGAGGGCTGGATGCGCGCCACGTAGTGAATCGGACGGTTGAGGAGGCACGATGCACAACAAAGGGAACCCGCTTGGATCAGACGGCTGAGGACCCCCTACGTGGAGGATCCGATGGCGGTGAATCGTTGTGGCTGCACGAAGGGTCTTCTGCTCTGATCTGACGGGGGGAAGTTAGCCATGTGGATGATCGACGGATGTGGTACATCGTGGCTAACCCTCGTGGATGGAGGGTCCAGATCAGTCCTCTTAGAGATCGGACGGTGGAGGGCTCCTCAGATGGACGACTAAGATCGCGTCTGGAGCAGGAGGAAGATCGGACGGCTATGGAGGATGCACGAAGAACAAGTGGCCAACGAACTTCACCGGCCCGGTGCATGCACGGTGACCCTCCTCGCAGGCTGCTAGTGATTGGAGAAGGAACGCCTAGGCCTCCTGCGTCTGAAGAGCCCCTCCGATGACGCAACGGAGCTCCGGAGAGCTCAGGCGACACCGACGGAGGTGGAGCTGCTGCTCCAGAACATCGAGCCCTCAGATGGGCTCGCCTTGACCTACAAAGCACAGCAACAGACTCCTGGGCCGAGGGCAAAGTGCCTCAACCTGGTTAGCTGTGGTGTAGGTGATCGGTGCGTCGAGATGAGGGGGCTCCGGCGAAGCGACGGCGGTGGAGCCCCAATCCCAGTTCCTGTGCGAACTGGGTTAAACGAATGGGTGGAGAAGGTGCGTGGGAGAAGTGCGAAGGTGTTGATCAAATTCGATGATCGAGACAGGGACTAGGGTGGTCGGAATCGAAGGTCGTCGGCGATGGATCGATTTGGGCGACAATCAAAATTAGCTAAGGAAAGAAAGAACTGGGGTTACCTGATGGACGAGGTCGACTAGGGATGAGCCGGTGAAGCTCTAGGTCCTATCCTCGAGGGCCGTCGATGCCCAAGGCTCGAGCACCACGTCTGGGCGGCGCACGGTGGCGCAAGGTCGCCGAATCAATGGTCTGGTCGCTCCCTCCTCGCTGCAACACAGCCAATCGCGAGCTGTCACTCAGACGGTGGCTATGGAGGTCCTAGGGTGGAATGAGTTGAGCCAAAGATGCGTGAAAATGGGGGTGGAGCTCAGACTATATACGGCTAGGGGTCCGGCTAAATAGGAGTCGGGCGTGAAGCTCGGAGCGCGGATCCCAAGGCTAAAGGTCGGGCGTGTATCTCGGATGCAAGAGGAAGAAGTAGAGCCCGGGATTTACGGATTTGGGTGTCGGATCGAGTGGGGATAATATCGAGAAATCGGGTCGAGGGCTCGGATCCGGAACTTTGTGGTCCAAGGGGGGGAGTTGACCGGGGGGTCAACGTCCCCCGTGGACCAATGAGAATTGGCCATGTCATAAATATTTAGAAATTAAAAATAAAATAATAAATGGCCGAATTAGGAAAAACTTAAAACATGAAAAATGTTTATTTATTTATAAACTATTTTTTTGTGATTTTTAATTAATTTTTTGAAATAAAAATAGAGTATGTATAATATAGTACTATGCATAGGTATATATACAATATAGATTTTTAATTTTTGATTTTTAATTAATTATTTTTGTGCATTTTTATTCCCATTTTATATTTTATTTATTTATAGAATAAAATTAGGAATTTTTTGATATTTTTATTTTATTTTTATTATTTATGAACAAGGGTGAAATAAATATTTATATACATATATATACATGGTATGTATACAATGTTTCTTTTGGTTTTGATTTTTGTTCTTTTTATTTGATTTTTGTTTTTATGATTTTTATTTTATTTATTCATGTAATAGGATATGGAATATGTACAAATTTTTATGGAATTAAATTTATATATTTACAAGGTGAAATAAATAGGGAAATGTGTTCTATGTACAAGGTGAATATCTACAAGTGAAGAAGATATTTTTACTTCTTTTTAATTTTCTTATTTTTATTTTGATTTTGTATTTACACATATTTACAATTATATACAAGCCAATTTTTATTGTATTTTAGAGGAAAATATTTTTATTATATTTACAGGTATATTTACACATGAGCTTCCTTATCTCTCTCTACTTTGGCTTTTATGCGGTCAGGCCCATGCTGAGCCCTCCCTTGGGATTAGGTTGCTCAATATTTATTCTAAATATTTCCCTCTTTTTCTTTTGTTTCTTTAATCTTTTATTTTTGCACAAAAACATGCTAATTATTGGTTTTTACACAATGCATGACTTTTGTTAATTATTTGTATTTACAGATATCTACATGCATTTGCAAAGGTTTTTGTAGCTAAAATATAAGAAAGTGATGAATGAGTATTCATCACTTATCCTCGATCGGAGCAACACCAACTTTCTTTCTGACTGCATCATTCCGAATCCGATCTTTACGTGTGTGTGTCCACACATCCACCTTAGCATTTTCATTTCTGCTACAACCATTCTCTGCAAATGTCTATGGTTCACATGCCAACATTCAGATCCATAGAGCATAGTAGGTCTCATGGTTGTTTTGTAAAACTTTCCTTTAATTTTAAAGGAATTTTCTTATCACAGAGAACAGCAGAGGCTCCTCTCCACTTTAGCCAACCTGCATTTATTCTATTAGTAACATCTCCATCAATTTCCCCATTATGTTGCAAAATAGATCCCAGATATCTAAAAGAATCTCTCTTCCGAATGTTATCATCACCAATCTTCACCTCAATTCCTTCACCATTGCTTCCATCAAAGGTGCACTCCATATATTCTATCTTAGCCCTACTTATACGAAATCCTTTACTCTCATGTCTCCAGACCTCAAGCTTCTCATTTACTCCATCTCTAGTCTCGTCAATCAACACAATATCATCAACAAATAACATATACCAAGGTAACTCATCCTAAATGTGACTTGTCAACTCGTCCATAATCAAAGTAAAAAAAATGGATTCAAAGCTGAACCTTGATGTAAACTAATGTTGATGTCAAAATAGCCAGTCTTCCCAGACAGGGTCCTTACACAAGATAAAGCCATATCATACATGTCCTTTATGAGGTTAATGTATAGGACAAGCACTTGTCTCTTCTTCAAAACCCTCCACAATATCTCTCGTGGGACATAATCATAAGCCTTCTCCAAATCAATAAAGATCATACGGAGGTTCTTCCTTTTAGCTCTATAAATCTCCATTGTTCTCCTCAGCAAATGGATGACTTCTTATTTACAAAATATAATAAAAATAAAATAAAATAAGAAATATAAAAGAAACTACAAGAAAAAAATATAAAAATGCAAAAAATTATTTTACATATATAACGTCAGGGTTCCAAAACCTATTTTTGCTTATTAACTATGTTTTGGTGAAACAACTTTCGTTTCATTGACAACTTCATCAATTACACTTTTTGCCCACGTTGCGAGTTCATATGGGTGAGATATAAGGTTTGGAAGTTTGTGTTTCTGACTTTTTTTGTTTTGATATTTATTGGTATATGCACAATTAGTTTTAGAGCTTATTTTTTATCTTTCTAATGATTGTCACTCCTTATCTCTCTATGCTTATTGCTTAGTCGCCCAAGTTGGTACTAACTTAGTCTCTATGTTAGGTTTTTAATATATACATATATACATATTTAAACTCTTTTTCTTTCTTTTTTATTATCTCTCTTTTTATTTTTATAATATTTTTGTGTTAGTTTCATTTGTTTATCCATGAAGAATGTATTTACAAAACTTAGATATTAATAAATATTTGCATGTATCATTAATGACTTTAGCATAAAGTGAAAGGATAAGGTTTGAATCCTACAATGCATCACCAATTATACTTGAACTTTGTTAGCCCCTAAAAAACATTTATTCGAAGAATAAAAAAGAAAGAAATTAGATCGTATTTGTTTTCCTAATCAATTCATTATAAAATGCTAAGAATAGAGATCGACCGGACCTTTGGATCATGAATGTGGAGGAACTCGAGTATGGTTAGGATTTTAAACTCAGAAGCCCTCAAGGTTCACTAATCTCTATTCAAGCTCACATTACTAGTAAATTCAGATTGTCTTCTCCATTCGCATTATCAAAATGCAGTGAGGCCAATCAATCTGTGAGTGAAAGGAATCAACTCCTCCTAGTTAAGGAGGTGAAGAAATCAAATAACAAGACATCAAGATATTCCCTTATGTCTAACAACTTAATTCTCGTAGAATGGGGATACTTGCTTCTCTAAGAAACTGGAAGTACTGCAGCTTGAGTATGACCATTGTAGCCACATCTACTTGGGAGTCGAACCATGACAGCTAAATCTCCTCATGTAGTCATAAACATGACTGTTGTGGTAGTTGATTGCTTTGGATTCGACTTTGTATTGTTATTGCATTGAATTCTTTTTTTCCGAAAGATATAAAATATGTTCATGTTTGCCCATTTTTTTTAAATATTCACATTTTCCTTTTGTTCTTGTGCAAATCGATTAGTTCGCATCCAAAATGTTATTTCAGCCCTGCTACTCCATCATTGGACTTTTCAGTCTCTAGACGATGTTAGGGATGTTCGAGCATCAATCTTAGAGAGAGATGGTCTTTCACATGCCTTATTTAAATAGAGTTGCAAGAAAGTGCTAGAATTTAGTTTAGTTCAATGCTTTAGAATGTTATGAATGAAGTAATCTTTTAGACACATAAATTGGTTCCCAAACATGGTCTTACGAAAACAAAATCAAGTCTCACAACCTTAAGAGTCTAAATTCTAGTTCCCAATAAAGTTCCTGTAAATTTAAGTATATTAATGTCATGACCACGCTCTACCCTTTTGATCTTTTACAAGTCTTTTACGTGAATTAAGAGTCAAGTCGCATGATAAGGGGCTCGCCATGCAGCGATCTTGGAGCCGATATAGCCTTACACGAGCCCTCTCATGTGGTCTGGGCTAATTGATAACCACCTACGTTTGTTCTCATAGTTACATCTAGGTTCGTGTGAACTACTTACACGTTGAGCACCCTTGAGAATTTGCAACACGTCACCTCTCCCTTCTGCATATCACAAAATAGGGCATGCGACACATAAATTTTACCAAGAAGCCCTGGTCGTTTCTTGAAATTCCAGATAAACCCTTAGATTTTTATTTTAGTTTCTCTTTGAAATTTATTTTCTTATAATTTACTCCATATCCTCATTTGTGTATAACTTGAGAACTAATCATCCACTTTTAATGAAATTTATCTCATTTTAAAGCTTTATTAATTCACTTTATTTTAAGATATAACAGAGCTTTATGGACCTGACTTGAATTATTGGTGAATTTTGATTGGAAGCAATCATCAGAGCTGGTAAATTTGACATTAATAAAATTGTAGTATTAATGAAAGCATACTTTTGGTACCTTACTTGCTAAAATCAATTGAGCATGCCTTGAACTGATTAAATAGTGAATTTCTCGCACGAATTTTTATAGGGAAATATTTAATATTACTAAAGATTTAAATCAACATTAACATTTTTTATGTGTTGATTTTGTGGGAACTATTTGAGTACTCTGAGCAATTGAACTGCAATCCCAATGAGTTTTACAATAATACATATTAGTTGGTTTCATTTAAATTGCCATTTTTTGTCGGATTGTAACATAATTATAAATGATTTCATATCCAAATATGGATTCTCATGAGTGTGACATGGATTACTAGTAATCTTGAAGATATTTTATTGTCATAAATTTACATTAGTTTAAAAATAAAAAAACTTAAAATTATGGACTTTGCATTGTTGCATTTTCAATTGATTCATTTCACTCAAAAAAATCTAAAAACATTACAATCATTTCATTCATATGCATCTCTTATAATTTTTATGTGAATAAATATTAATTTCTATCCATTAAAATATAAAAAATCCATAAAAATTAAATTGGACATATTTAATTTTCTCATTATTAAAAATCAATAAAAAAATATATCTTGAGTTCCTCATAAAATAAGGTTTCCAGGAAAAATAGTTATCTTATTCATTGAGCTTAAATTAATTAAAAATTGGATTACTTAGTTTGGCTAGAATCCATAAAAAGCAATCTTGTGCATTATATTATATGCCTTGTATTTTTTGCATTTACTTCACTAAAAATTCTATAGAAATATAAAAAAACCATAAAACAATTCAGAGAAATATTTGCCTTGCACTTGAGACACTGGAATTAATGTCACACTGAATTGAAAACACCTAAATTGACCTAGTTCAAGATTAAAACAATCTCACATCATTACGCTCGATCTTGGGAAACTTCCTAAGTAAAATAAAAAGAAACACCATATCACTTCACTCACATTCTAGGTGATTTTTTATCACTCACATTCTTTGAATAAATGGTAAAAATTCAAAGAAGAACAAAAAGCTCAAAAATAAATGCAAAGCAAAAAATTCAAATCCTAGTTTCTTGACCGCAATGGTCCAATGCCTACATAGCAAAAACTTGACTACACTGGCCAAGCTTCAAACGAGAGACTTAGCTACACTGGCTAAGCTCATATTTCTTTCCTCTTTCCTTTTTACAGCATTAGCAATACTTGAACTTAAAAGGAAATACCTGACTCATCGGGGATGAGTTACTAGAGGAGAGGATTGCATGATATTCTAACATTTCGAATGGGAAGAGTTAACACCCTTTATGTACACAAGAGACGGTTGGTTCAATATTTTTGGAGTATGCTTTGGGAGGGGGTGGATCTAAGATGACTTCTGAGCCGAACATGTACAATGACTTGTAGAACTTGAAGACTGTCAATTTAAAAGTCCTAATTCTCACTAGATTCTGTCAAACTATTAGTCCAAAAGTCAGGTCGACTCCATTTTCACCTTTTATTCATGATATTGGTATATAACCCAATCTCATTTCACCTCTTCATTCTTTAGTTGCTCGGGGACAAGCAGTGTTTAAGTACAAGGGGTTAATAAATTTGTGATTTATCACATCAATTAGTTGAAAATAGAGCTTCGTCCCAAGTAATTAGATGCATTAAGATGTTTATACCTCATATCTAACATTCATGCACTTGTAAATAATGTGCATGAATTAACATTTCATTCTGCATTCATAATCACTTGTAAATATTCACCCAACTTCACACATTCTTAACTAATTAAAACTTACTCCAAATGACATGAAATCAATTGTATTGTGTATATATCACTAATATTAATCAACAAAAAAATCCTAAAAATTCTAACTTATATATATTTGAAATAAAGTCACATCCTAATTCCGTGAAAAAATGAAAAAGTCGATGTCTCTCACATACAATGTCCAATTTTATTCTACTTACTTTTGAACTAATGTACATTTAATTATCTACAAATCAAGACCAAATTCAAAAGAATCACAATTTATTTGTGAAAATTAGATTTTGGGACCAAACGGTATAGTATACATATTTATTGTTTTTTATTTGTTATTTCATGCACATATTTGACTTGTTTTTATTTATGGCTTTTTCATTTCTTTATTTCATCTCATGTTTAAACTAAGTACATAAAATTAAAAATCCAAAAAAATCATAAAGTTAAGAGATATACAAATTCTGACTTGAGTTCACTGACCTAATTCACTTAAACATAACTCACATCATTCATTTATTCTAACCTTTTCTTAACTCAGAAAAAATCTAAAAATGCATTTGTGTCCAATGCACTATTTTAATTCATATTTGATTTTTGTATGCAGTTATTGTTCATAGAAAATAAAATATAAAACTAAAAAAATGATATTTAATACACATAAAGCATCACCAAAAAATTCACAACTTACAGAATCAACTCCATTTGCATCTCACCCTTCATGAACATTGTAGATTGCATCTAGATCAACATTTTTCATTGAGGGTATTTTTACATTTAAGGCCATTCTCTATTTTATTCATTTATCTTTGCATTTACATGTCTCGTCAATGGTCAATAGTACACGTGGCATTCACCCATAGGAACACCTCAACCTCTACCTTACCCACTAGTCAACACCGCTCACCCTTGGGTAAACAACCTTATTCTCTAGCATTTTCATTCCTGACCGTTGGATCAAGTTTGATCCAACGGTCCCTATCCTCCCCGCTTCATCTACTCTTCCTCGCATGCCATGCATGTGAACTTCTCCTAATCGTTGGATCGAGATGATCCAATGGCTAGTGCTCATCACCCCCTTCCTCCAGCCACCGCTGACCTCCCTCCACTTTGCAACCATCTGCTCCAACCAATCACCTCGTCCCCTATGACTTTATTATCTCCTTTCTTCCCCGATCAGCCCAACGGTCAACGACCACAACTCCTCTCTCCCATCCACTTCTAACCCCTTCTTCCTCCCCAATTGTAATCCCCTCTTTACAACTGAGACCCAACACACCATGACTTTATCCCTTCGCAAGATCAAGCCTCCCAATGGCCAACTCTAATAAGCCAACTCCACACCATGAATCCCCTCCTTCATTACATGCAACGGACTTTATCAAGTCCCGAACCACAACCATCTAATCTCAATCCACCATCGCTCGACTAGCATAGCCATTATCTTCTCCCTTATAGCCTGAAACCTTCGTTATTCATTCTGATAGCCAAGGTTCTGAGTATCATCCAACAGTGTGGGCTAGACTTAGGCCTAGTTTTAAATATTCATAGACGTAACTCTTTTGGCCTACACGATGGCAAGAAGCTTCACAAAGGGTTGTTCCCAACCGGTGTTGGAAGAACTTTATTAGACGTGAAGTTGCTTGGAGGGGCGGTTGATGATCTCAAAATCCGCCTCTTTAATAATGATGAATTGTAGTATAGGAGGCAGAAAACGATTCAACAAAAACCACACTCTTCGAATGTTGTGGAATATATTTTTACTTGGCAAGTTTACCAAGGTCGAACATAGGGAACGGTGATTCTTAGTTGCGTGGCTTTAAATTAAATTAAATAATTAATCAATGTTTGATTAATTTCTGTGTTGGGATAATATAATGCAATGCAATGATGAAGCTGTGATGCAAAGAAAATAAACAGAGAAGATGATGCCCAGGATATGTGATTTTAAACGTATTAAATCCCTAAATAATTTGATCTATGATTTCGCAAAATTAATCACAAATCAAAATAGATCGATCTTGACTCAATGCTTCAGGTTAATAAATTAATTGACGCTCAGAATAGTTTGAAGCAAAATATCTAGCCTCCAAATTTCCTTGAGTCTATTCCTCGAATAATTGACAATAATCTTAGAGGATTAAATCTTAAATGAATCCCTTGTGAATATTAAAATATTGCGAATAATCAACCAGGATCACAAGAAATTAATCAGATTAGAATTCTCATTTGAATTCCTGCAAAAGATGATGTTAATTTCTCAAGCACAAATATGTCACAATTAGCCTGCATATGTCAACAGAAATCCTCAAATAATAGTTATCAATAAACAACCTCAGATCTGTCCACAAACTATGCTAAGTGATAGAGCATGAAAAGAGCTTCAAAACGACATATTATATGCTAAAAACGGAGTTCGTATGAGAAAGATATGCTCAAATGAATTTTCAGGGACTAAAATGTAAATAAAATAAAGTTTTTATTTCAAAAAAGTCCCTGCAGAGGCTTATCTGTAATTTCGAAAAGTTGGAGGGGCCCCTCTGCAATTTACCTAGTAGGGGTATATTTGTAATTTCAGAAACTTCTGGGGGTGTATCTGCAATTTTCCCGTGGTGCACGTGTGTGCGCCAGGAGGCTCGGAGGTGGACCGGAGGCTCGGAGGGGACGAGCTTGTGGTTCGGGCCCTGGCCTGAGGTTCGGAGCCCCAAACCCAAGGCTTAGTTGAGAGGCGAGAGGCTCGGACCGAGGCTTAGGCTCGGATGGTTCGAACCTCACGTGGCTGGCTGGGGTGGCTCGGAGGCCCCGAGACTCGGGATTGATTGACGTGGCTCAACAGGAGTCGTTGGATCAAGGGCTACAACCTGATCCAACGACCCAGATGACATGGGGCATGACCGTAGTGTCGTGCGGAAGTCGCTCAGCGGAAGGGGCGGAGGCACGGAAGCTCCGCCGCGAGGCGACTGACGGAGGACCTCCAAGGCGGCGGAGGCGAACACACAGGAGGCGCACGAGCGTCGCACGTGGGGCGGAGATGAAGGTGGTGGCAGCGTGCGGCTTCGGGCAGAACTGATGATGGCGGAGCGACACGGGCGGAGGCGCGAAGCCACCGCTGCACGGTGAGGCGGAGCTCGACCGGTCGACACACGACCGGGGAAGCTCGATGGTGAAGGCTGTATGGGGTGGGGCTGCGGACGACTATGGCGGCGCCTCCGCGTGACGGAGGGTACCTACAGGAGAAGATGGAACAGAAGAAGAAGCGGGGCCTTCGCGCATGATTGAAGCTGTTGTCGATGCGCGAAGACATCGAGGCGATGGTGCTCCGGAATGGTTGGTGCGGCCGATCTTGGGCGGCGAAGAGATGAATGGTGGTGCACAATGAAGGTGGAGCATGGAGGAGCAATGGGAACGAGCGAGGTGGTGGGCGGCGTGTTCTGGAAGTTGTTGATAACAGTGGGATCACACGGAGGATGTCTCCTATGGAAGGTGGAGGAACGCCTGGGAGTAGTGGAGGGGCCAATGCCTCCTCTATCTTTGCCTCAGTCGTGGGTGTTCACAGCGAAGCTCAGCCACTCGCTGGAGGAGCGGCAGCAGAGGTGAAGCTACCTCTAGATAACGCCCTCCAGGTCACTGTCACCAACTTCAGGGATAATGGCGGATGGGTGAAATTGCCGGAGCGGAGACAGTTTTATAGGAGTGCGGGTGGCGGTGGTTACGCAAGGAGGAGGTGGACAGCTGGGGGATTGACGGGGGTGGCGCATAACGGCCAAGGGCCGTGCATGGTGGAGCTGCAAGGGAAGGTGAACGGCAGGGGAAGAGGAAGGGGGTCACGTGCGTGGCACGTGACCTGGGAAAGATAAAGAGAGTGGGGTGCCACATGTCGCCCCAAAAAAATTCAAAATTAAAAAGGGAAAGAAAATAGAAAAGAAATAGGAGGGGAGCTCAGGTCAAAAAATTCCTTCACAAAAATTGTTCGTCTCGACGAGATCTACAACTTTAATGAAGGATTCGGGAGCAAAAGAGGTCATTTCTATGAAGTGGTATTTTTGGTGGTTCTCCATGTGTATAGAAAACCAGCTTTTGGAGTTTTATAATTTTTTGGTGGTTTTTTAAAGAGGATAAAAATATCAAAAAAATACGATTAAATATAAGGAAATTATTACACACTAATCTGATTTTTTGGATTTTTAGTAAATAAGAAAATAGAAAAATAAATTCAAAGTGTGAAATACGAGATTTTTGTACAGACCCACAACGGACACTTGGACTCAGTCAGTATCTTTGATTTCAGTCTTAACCTAGATTTGAATTTTTGTGTTGCTTATTAAAACTTTAATCAAAGAACACAAATGAAGAAGAAATAAAATTAAAAGGGTTAATTATATACATAAAAACTTCAGTCAAAAATAGCAAAAAGTTAAAATGCGCAAAAGAGGTCCAAAACTCAATTTTCACATATGAGCTCCAAAATTTACGAAATTGATCTTGTTTTGAAGGTTTAAAAATGGAGTACTTTAAAAGTGAGTAGACCAAAATCGGTCACTGTGTATGGGAGATATGCTCATTTTAGTCCGTCAGATGTGAAATTAGACTTTGGGATTATTTGACACTTATTTGAGTTAGTAATTTTTTTGTATTTTTTATTTATTCTTGTTAGTAATATCTACACAATGGAAGTGGTTTGGGGTCAATTGGAATTAGAATGGATTAGCTAAAAATATGAGAAGTTAGCGACTTTTTGGGCTAATTTACACTTGGAATTTTTAATGCAATTATGCATAATGAAATGCAAATATTATTTACACATATATGAATGCTAATGATGCTCTATTAGGGACTAAATTCATGTGAATTTAGGGGAATAAAGCTTAATTGACCAAATTTAGCATGATGAATACGAGATTCATCAGCGGTTACTAGGGATAAAATTTTATTGAATGTTTGACTTTGGAGAGGGCTATTAAAGTGGTGAAGTTAATGCATCTCCTTCCTCGGTTGGATGATCCCCCATAGTGAGCTTTTTTTACTCCATTCATGTATGGTTATAGCACAACTTTTATTTGACTTGAGGACTTGCCAACCTATGTACATGGAGGAGGTTGCAATATTATTCGACAGAGGCTTACGAGATTCTATTGAAGACATTGCTATTTGTGAAGGCCCTTTTTTTGGAGACCTCCAATGGAGGATTGCTTCATTCCCCATTCAGATTGGCGGTTTAGGGCTACTTTCAGATGTTGAAGCTTCTTTGTATGCCTTTGTGGCTTCCAGGGTGCAGTCTTGGTAACTTCATGATCATATCCTTCGAGATAGTGAGATTTACAATATGGACTCAGACTTTGATTGTGCTCTTCATAGACTTCATGGCATGATTCCCTATTTCGACCTCGGTTGTTTCTCTAGAAAGGACACCCCCCCCCCCCAGATCCAAAATGTTCTGGAGAGTGTTCTTTTTAGCAAAATAATTGAGGATATGGAGGTGATTTCAGGCTACTTTCAGCTGTTGAGGCTTCTTCGTATGTCTTTGTGGCTTCCAGGGAGCAGTCTTGGTAACTTCATGATCATATCCTTCAAGACAGTGAGACCTATAATATGGACTCCGACTTTGATTATGCTCTTTATAGACTTCATGGCATGATTCCCTCTTTCGACCTCGGTTGTTTCTCTAGAAAGTATACCGTCCCCCAAAAGACCCAAAATGTTCTAGCGAGTGTTCTTTTTAGCAAAATAATTGAGAATATGGAAGTGGATTTTAATATGTTCGTTAGACAAAAGAAAATGTTTCCGTGTCTTCAAGATGATCATGCTCAAGATTTTCTCCTTGCCTTTCCTATTGACAGACTTGGGATTTACATGTCACAGATGGAGTATCGCAGTATCCCAGATATCGTCTCGTGATTCCTTTATTTCCAGCGGATGAGATATATCCAGTCTGTCATAAGGCATGCATAGACAATTTTGACAATCATGCAATTCATTGCAGGGAGCTTTCGTATTTTAAATACAAACACGACCTTGTTACAGACGTTTCATTTGATGTATTCAGATTTGCAGGTAGGCAACTGTGAACTTTTTAACTGATCCGCAAGAGGGAAGATCCACACTTAGACCTGCTGATATTTTGATTTTTGGATGGGTCGGAGGGATTCATGCTTGTGTAGACTTGACAGGAGTTTCTCCTCTGGTGTGGTTGAAGAGTGGGACCTTCACACAAGGCATGCTGCCCTTAAAGCTGCTTCAGTAAAAATGGTGAAGCACGAGAAAGCATGCACTGAGAATCACATGTCTTCTTCCCTTTTGCTTATGATACTTTTGATTTCTTAGCACCAAAAGCTGTTGAGCGTTTGAAGAGGATCCAAAAAATCATGTGTAGTAGTGTGACGGTTCTTAGGTTTATGGATCTAGTGTTTAGAAGGATTGATTTTGCAATTAAAAAAAAACTAACGGTAACTTGTTTCCGGCTTGTCTCCTATTTCAATATAATTCTCTTTAAAATTTCCAATTTACATCTAATTATAATACATAGCCAACCACCCTCTCTCTGACCCTATTTCGTCAGCAGTTGTACCTAATCTCAAACCCAGGTCCCAAACAAGAATGAAGTCCCTGAACCGAGCACACCTCTCCTACTTTCATCTTCTCCCTATAAAACTCAAGCATCGATTTTACATGCAAAAATATCCGCCAGACTCGACGCCAAAACACAAGAGAGGGAGAGAGCTCAGAGTCGGTCGGCTGGTGACAGCAGCCCCAACTCCCTTCGCAGGACTTCGAGGTGAAGACAAGAGTCGAGGCCGGCCCCCTACACTTCCAGGTATCCTCTTTTGCACCTTTTCTTTTCCTCCTTCATTGTCTCAGTTAGCCCTCTAGCACATCCTCCAATCTTCTTCAAATCCAAGTCCCCTTCTTCCCCTTCGTTTAATCCGACTTGCTATCCATTTTCTTCGTTCCATCACCCATCTGACCGCGGACGAGCCCACCTCATATCTCTCCCTCTTCGCTTCACTTCACTTCTTCCCTCGGCGACCTCCCACCTCCGGTGAACACACCACCGGAGAATTGCTCCTATTCCCCCACCTGACAGCAGGAGTCCACCCCCCATTTCCATTCTTTTCCGCATCACGTTCAGGCCGAGCAATTTACTCGATCCATAAACCCTTCCATCTTGCAGGCCCTCGACGACGACCATTACAAGCAGCACCATCGAGCCGTCGATCGGAACTATAGAAGCAGGCACTCGGACGAAGGAAGAAGAACTTAGATCATTCTCGGGCCACTACGGGAGGAACACAACCAGAGCCCCGCCGTGAAGAGGCGTGACATCGGAAGAGGAGAAGACGGGAGCCTACAGTTGGCATTCATTTAGAATCGAAGGGCTCTGATCACGCTCAATTAATAGCCCTTCGATCTAATCCGTAACACATCTCAACCGTTCATATCGCCCACCTGGTCACGTGCATGAAGCATGTGATTTTGGTCTTTTGCGATAAAGGCCCTCACTCTTTCGAGGAATTGCATTAAAGCCCCACCGGAGGACATTTGCAGAATCAGACCTCCAATTCAAAAGGTTCACGAAGAGGATTGAAGCGCGTGACGTTGGTAATTTTGTTTCCTCGCCCCCCTCATATTATAGAATTCGCGCACAAATCCCCGCCTGAGGGTAAATTATAGAGAATCCCAAGCGACTTTCAAAAAATTACATAAAAGCCCTCATGAAGTTCCAAATCGCGATAGTTCTATTTATTTTTATTACATTTATGCCCCCAAAATTATTAAATTCATAACTTGAGTATTATTTATCTGATTTTTGAGTTCTTAGTGTCATTACGGAACTAATTAAATTTTCTATTATCTAGAATATTGTGATTCATATTTTGAGACATTGTTTGATATCAATAAATACGACAATCTATTTGAGCACATATATTCTCTGAAATTGGTTTTATGGCTCATAAAAATTGTGTAAATTGAGGGAATTGTTTGTGGAATTAAATCGAGACTTAATTGATCATTAATTTTCTGAAATTTATTTGAGGGGCTTGTGGATCAAATTACTTGAGAATCCTACTTGTTATTGCATTTATTTTTGTATCATTCTTTCATTATCATTTAAAAACTTTAAAAAAAGTTGCACTATCTATTTTCTCTTACATATTGTATTGTATTATTTTATCGCATAAAATATTTATAAAAATTTATGCATCATAGTTATTTTAGACAAGGAAGGCCGTATCGATATCGATATCGTTTCGGTCCGCTCAGAAATGGATATAAATATATCGACGATATCGGTGGAAATGTCGGAAATGGCTCAAAAAAAGCCATTTTTGTTATTTTTTCAGAAATTAAGATCATCCAAGATATTAAAATAACAAATAACCTACAAATACACACTTATGCCTCATATATCGGTCATTTATAGCCCATATATTGCACATATCGGTTATCATATCAAACATATTGTTGTTAATGTTTATTTCTAACCTTTAGATATTGGAAATGGATTCCATTCAAGTTCTTATAACATTAAATAACTTACAACTATACACTTAGATGATACATATAAATCATTTGTGAAAACTATGATCCTTATATTGCATATATCGGTCATATCGAACATATCGCTTACTATTAGTTGTTGACATATATATATATATATATATTGAAAATGGAGTCATCCAAGTTCTTATATCACTAAATAACTTACAAATATACTCTTAGATCACACATATTGATCAATCTATGAAGCTTATATTGCATATATTGATCATTTTGAACATACTGATATTAATGTTTGATTCTTGACTTATAAATATTTTGTTTTGAAGAATTGACTTATAGATATCTGGAAATGGATTTCATTCGAGTTCTTACAACATGAAATAACTTGTAAACATACACCAAGTTGAAGAACCATTGTATGCACCCTCGACCCGAAACAAAATATATGAATCATTGTGTGCTTTAAACCTAGGTGTAACAAGATATGTGTTTTAATACTGGGTGTAGCTAGATAAGTAGTTGAATTAATCTTGCATGAATAATAACATTGATATATAGAGATATCAGCGAAATATCGACGATATCGATCGATATCCGGTATTTTTTCTACTGAATCCAGTCATTTTTGACCGATATGAGTCAATATGGTGATATATCGCCGATATATCGAGGATATATCGCCGATATCCCTGTAAAAGGATATACTAGGTAATATCGAACCCCCTATCCCATCGAAACCGATATATCGACGATATATCGCTGATATATTGCCGATACGACCTTCTATGATTTTAGATACTTGCATCTCTTTTTTAAAAAAACTCATAATTTTTTTGGAAAATTTAAAAAGAAACATAAAAATCTCTTCTTTGAAATACAAATTCCTAAATTATTTTGAAAATTAATTCTAAACCCTCACACTACCTCATTGGGTTCGACCTTGGGACTTGTCCAGGTAAAATAAATAAATTGACTACATTGGATTAATTTTCATATTAGTTGTTGTATCGTGATTGGCTTGCTCTCTATCACATATTACAACCGACATTAATTCCATCAAATTAAGAGTGGTAGAGAGCATGTCTTTCAATGAGGGGGGAAAGACAAAGATGGAGGGTATACTGTAGAGGGAACATAACTTGAGAAGTCTGGTATGGATACTGACATGCCAACATCTTCGGAAAGGGATGGTGATAGTAGAGATGGACTAAGGTAGAAAACGTGTAAATGCACTATAAAAAATACACAAAACAAACAAAACACAAAGCAATCCCTAATTTCACACCGTGAAAATCGTAAAGGTTCGACGTATTTTATCTTTTCTATTGTAGTGTGAAATTTTTTAAACAATTGTAATTAAGCAAACTCACAAGTGAGGTCACCTAGGGTGATAAATCTCCTTTATATGGTCGGAGGCAAGTGCTTACAGTGTTTGTACTAGAATGTTAGACTTCAAACACTTAGGGCACAAGTCTAGGGATTTTTACTCTATTCCTTATGGCTCGTGCCTCCCTCAATCTGCAGTATACATGCATATAATGTTGGGGTTGTTCTCCCACAAACAATGAGGTTAGTCATTTTTGTATTTTATTTAAGTTAGTACTATTTATCAAGTCTTAATTTTATTTAGGCATTGCCACTTGATTTGAGTTCAATTCGAAAATTCACCTACCATTTTTCCAAATCTCTATTAGATCGAAGCGAGAAAATTAGAGAGAGAATTGAAAAGGCCTATGCACAGGAGAAGGGGATGATATATGCAAAGTTAGAAGGACTTATAATGCCCCCTTTTTATCTCCATTCCATATATTAATCAGAATTATTAAATTTGTTCTATATGAATGCAAAGTATAAAACATACTCCGATGCAAGTAGTTCTATTAGCGAAGAAAGAATTAGTTTATTTGAAGTTATGTTGTCCTATTATTACGAGCACAATCAAGAAATCTCAATAGCTCCTGTAGCCTCTATGCACCCAAATATGCCCCACAACCATAACAACCCATAAGGTCCCCGACCAAAGTCCAATCTCCATGGCACAAACATGAGATCCCATGCATGAACTATTGTAATGTACAAGAAAATAAAATGCAATGCAGAAAATAAATCTAAGATCTAAACATTCTCTCACCAACTTATCCTTAAAGTAAAAAAGCAAAACCAGTTCTTCTCGATCTTATTAGCAGGCTCGACCTACAGAATCGTCCACTTCCATTGCCTCGAGTTGCATCAGCTTTCGAGAAAGTGCTCCAAGTCCCTGGGTCTTGTCCAAGAATCACAAATGACTAAATTCGGTGAGAGATATGAAATGATATTTGTATGAAAATAGTTGATGCTGAAAAATAAATGGACATGCAACATATAGTGAAATGAAATGAATAAACAATAATGTATATCACAAAAAAATCAAAGTACACAATACTGGCCTAGATCATAAATGTAGTGTTGCCTCCTCAACAACAACACTATCATCGAGACATGTTGTCTACCACTATTAAGAACAGGGATATTTACACTCATAACCCTGAGTAATTTTGTAATTATATTCATAACTCTGCGTAATCGTGAACTACACCCAGGACCCTGAATAGTGCTTCACTCTTACACCCATAACCTCTTGTTAACTTCCATCCAATCTCCCATTAACTATAATGGTATCCATCACATATTTTACATTGTATACCATTTAAGTTCCCATTATTTACAAGTGGGACCACTCCCCTTCCTCCTCCAACCTCTCCTCCCACCGTCGAAGCCTCCTGCAAGCCCACGTTGACCTACCCCTGCCATCGACACCCTACTGCCGCCCTCCTCGAGGCCCCCCGGCAAGCCCCCATTGCCCTGCCACTATCATTGATACCCTGCTACCGCCCTCGTCGAAGACCCCTGGTAAGCCCCGTCATCGTCACTCTCGTCAAAGCCCCCTAGCAAGCCCCCGTCACCCCCAACCCTCGAACCCTGCCTACAATCTCCCCTCATCGCCCTACCCCTGTCGTCAACCCCCCTACCCGTGATCTCCTCCCTCGTTCCGCCTCTTGCAAGCTCCCTGATGAGCCGCCCGAACGACTAAGGTAAATCAGGTGTCACTAAGGTCGTTGTGACCTCAGTCACTCGGGACTCAGAGCTCAATCAAGAAAAAAAATCAGACCACCAATCAGAGATAAAAATCGATGAAAATCAAAATAGCGGTCTCGCTATGATATTAACCTGGTATAGCACCCAGGGTCGAACTCGAGGAGCACGAGATGGCCTTGCAGCCTACGAAGTAGTCTAAAAAAGAAAATATAAATAAATATTTTTTTTGGTGGATTTTTAATATTTTTATATTTTTTTGGGATTTTTAATTATGAAGAAAATAATAAAAAGGCAAATAAACACAATTTCATGCAATTATTTAAACACCCAAAATTAGTCCAAAAATTCAAACAAAAATATTTTTAAGTTTATGGATTTTTTACTGTTTTTGGTGAATTTTTTAGAATTTTATACTTTTTATAGAATTTTTCTAAAAATAAAATAAGGCAAAACAGAAGAAGGTTGTCCAGTCAGGCTTCAAGGGCCAAAATAAAATATAAAATGGCCCTATCAAAGCCTGGATGTATTTTTCTTGGAAAATATAAACAAAAAGGAAAATTCAAGAAAAGGAATTTTGAATTTTTGAATTTTTTTATGAATTTTTAGAATTTTTATGGGTGTTTAGGGGTTTTCAATTTTTATAATTTTTATAACTCCAAAAATAACAAAAAATGACCAGAAAATCAAAGACACAGAAACACACAAAACCTAATTTTTTGTAATTTTTGAAAAGGTTTTAATATTTTTTTATGAATTTTTAATCTGAACAGGCAGAAAAATAAGGGTTTTTTAATTTTAAAAATACTAAAAGGGCTCAAAAATGTACCCAAAAATTGGTGAAAATTTTACACAGTGGCAGGAACCACGTGTCCAATTTTCTCTCAATTTGGATTAATTTTGCTATTTTATTAAATCAAAAACACACAAACAGTGCACAGGGACCTAGTTGCAATAAAAATAAGTCCTATGGATGGAAAGGTAACAAAATCAGAAGCTCAGGGGGTCCTCGTGCAATTTCACCAGGTTCCCACGCGTGCGGCATGTGGGCTGGGCACATAAGGACCCAAATGTAAAGAAACTTAAGTCCCCGGGCTTGTTAGCAACAGGTGCTAAAAGCCCAGGGCATAAGTTGCAAAATACCCAATCAAATTGAACACATGTCGAATAACATCATTCACAGGGGTATAAGTGCAAATAACAGAAAGTATTTCTCATTTATTAACACATCAGAACTACAGCCCAAAACATGCAAATTTACCAACAAACCATGTGACGAAGCACGTGTCTCACATACACAGGGGTAAAAATGCAAATAAACTAAACAGCAAGGTCCTAAGTGCAAATGTTCCAAAATAAAATGAACTCTATAAAATATTTACAGGACTAAATGATAAAGACAAAACAGAGGGGGGCCAAAGTGATATTTACCCCTTATTATCCGAGGGTTGAGGACGCGCCACGTGGGGTATCCAACGGCTGCGGGTAGCGGCGCCTCAACGAATGGCCTCAGCTTTGATCGGACGGTGGAGGGCTCGCCGCGTGGAGGATCAGACGGCTACGGTACGCTGTGGCTAACCCTTCATCGGGAAGGACGGTCCAGATCTAGCCTTAGATGATCGAACGGTGGTCTGCTGCTCCTCAAATGGACGGCGTGGATCACAACTGGAGCTCAAGGCTGAATGGACGGCTGAGGAAGGTCCTCCACGAACTCGACACCGGCGATCTTCGCCGGCCTCCTATGCACGCTGAGGAACTCCTCGGAAGCTGTTGAAAGGTGGAACACGTTCGCCTCTGTCGTCCGCAGCTACTGTATACCTCCGATGAGGCTGGAGACGTCGGAGACGCTCCGGCGACGAGGGGGCTTGAAGCTCTGGTGCCCAGACAACTTGACCTCCCAGATGGGGTCCTTTGACCTGCACAATGGCACCAAAGCAACCTCGGGTCGAGGGCAAATTGCCTCGACCCGGTTAGAGGTGAAATAGGTGACTAGATGGGTCGGGGCGACACCCTCCAGCGATGCGACGGTGAAGGAGGGTGGAGGACCTGCTCCAGGGCGAGACAGGAGGGGTGGTTGGGTGAAGAAGGTGAAGAAAAGTATGGCGAAGGTGGTGGTCAGGTCAGGTGAACAAATGGGTGGACGGAGCGGGCTGAATTGGTTGGAGACGGTGGCGGAGCAATTTGGGGGAAACCTAAAATTACACTAAACTACAAGCTAAAGAAGTTACCTGGCGGGCGTAGTCGACTAGGCTGGAGCTCCTGGAGCTCCGAGGGTTATGGCCTCAAGGGATCGTCGAGTCCCGAGGCTTAGCGTGCTCGCGGCGGCACACGGCGGTGAAAACGCCGGATCAGAGGCTTTTCAGCAGCCCGAGCCTCACTGCTACTCTCTCTCGCTCCGCTGTCACTCAGGCGAGGTGAAGGAGGTCACTGGCGTCGAGGGGGAGGACCAAAGACGCGTGAATCGTGCGACGGAGCTGAGGATTTATATGGTGACGGGTCCGAGAAGGCAAGGTCGGGCAGTGGAAAGTGGAGCTCGAATCCCTAGAACTCACCCCGGGCAAGGGTCTCGGATGTGTTCTGATCAATCGTAGCCCAGGGTTTGAGGTTATGGTTGTCGGATCAAGCGTTGAAAAAGGCGGGAAATCGGGTCAAAAACGCAGGATCCGACTCTGGTGGTCCTGGGGGGAGAGTTGACCGGGGGTCAACATCCCCCGTGGACCAATCAGAGCGCGCCAATTATTCAATATCTGAAAATTAAATAATAAATAGTAAATGGCCGAATTTCAAAAAAGTTAAAACATGAAAAATGTTTATTTATTTATAAACTATTTTTTGTGATTTTTATTTATTTTTTTGAAATAAAAATTAGGTATGTACAATATAGTATTAATATATATAGGTATATACAATATTGTATTTTTTATTTTAATTTTTATTATTTATTTTTGTATATTTTATTCCAATTTTATATTTTATTTATTTAGAAAATAAAATTTAGAATAATTTGATATTTTTATTTTATTTTTATAATTATTTACAAGGGCTAAATAATTAGATATACACAAGTATGTACATGGTATATATACAATGAAGGTTCTGATTTTTATTTTTATTTCTTTTTATTTTATTTTTGTTTTTGTGATTTTTATTTTATTTATTTTCAATATGGAATATGGAATATGTACAATTTTTATGGGATTTTATTTATTTACTTATAGGGAGAAAATAAATATATAAGGGGTTTTATATACATGGTAGGTATCTACAATGATGAAGGGATTTTTATTTATTTTTAATTTTGTTATTTTTATTTTAATTTTAATATTTACAAATAAATACAAATAAATATAAACCCATTTTATTTGAATAAGAGGAAAATAATTTTTATTTCTTTATAGGTCTATGTACACATGTGAGCTTCCTTATCTCTCTCTACTTAGGTTTTTATGCGGTCAGGCTAAAGCTGGGCCCTCCCTTGGGATTAGGTCACTCAATATTTATTCTAAATATCTCCTTCTTTTTCTTTTATTTCTTTATTCTTTTATTTATGCACAAAAACATGCTAAAAATGCATATTTACACAATGCATGTTGAATGACAATTATTATTATTTACAGGAATATACATGTGTTTTGCATGGGTTTTGTAGCTAAAATAAAAGAATAAAGAGTGATGAATGGGTATTCATCACCCCCCTATACTTAACTTTGCTAGTCCCTTAGCAAACACTTATTTGAAAAAGAAGTGAAAAAGAAAAAGAAAAAGAAAAGGAGGAGAAAATGCATGGATTAATGCTGATAATTAAACTTGCCTTCATTAAATTGAAATATGGAGCTCGATCAGATCTTTGGATTATTGATGTGTCGGAACCTTATTTAGACTTAGGTTTAAAACTTAACAGCCTCTAAGATCCACTAATCTATAATCAAGACTCCTCAACAATCCAGATCAGAACAAGTCTACATACACAAACCCTGAAGACTATGAATCTTTCCTTGTACAGTGTATGTGAGGTATAGCTCTCCACCTCAGAAGCAGTAACTTGACAACCCTCCCCAACAAGGTAACTCTATGACCCTAGTCTGGCCACTCTTTCCTCGAGGAGCGGGGTATTCCCTTCTAAGTTCAAGTTCAACCGGCTCAAGAAGAGGGGGAAGAAGAGAATGGACCATAGCCAGTGTAGCCATGTATCCTTGGGAGCTCAACCAGTGTAGCTAAGTCTCCCTGCTGCAAGCTACATAAGATGGAACATGAGTCTCAAGCTTTGCTTATTTGCACTATATACATACTCCGGTGGGATTATCATTTTCTATCAGACCCACCATTTTTTTGGAGTTATTTTCTTTTTGCATTTTTTTAAGTGCATCTATACAACATATACAATGTGCAGCATATATACATAAGAAGTTTTTTCCTCTTGAGCCAGTAGACTATCCCTCTTTTGAAGCATTATTGCAACCCACAACTCATGTCGTTAGACCTCATGGCAACCAGACCAAGTTGAGACGCACTTCCTTCACTAAAAGAAGAAGAGAGGTTCCTCCTAGAAGTACTAGCCTCATATGCTACCCCAAGTCAAGGAAGACTGTCTCCTCACTACCTCATCTGTAGAGAGCTCAGTGTAAAGTGCGGGTCCAAGTCAAGCCATTGTCTATATGAGTCATGTGTGTGTTGTTAAGTGCTCTACTTAGGCTCATTGAGATGACATGTGATCATAGCCTAGTGGACTCAAAGAATTAAGTCACCATGGACCTGAAAAGCCTTAACCTTAAGCCCTATAAGGTTCCTCTTATTATTAGGTGGATTAAGATCTTAATCAAGCTCCATTTCCCAATTTACTTCCAAGCTAGTTTAAATGTCAACTATAATCCAGGAAAAACTATACATATATATACAAGGATGCTATTTACACAATATTTACACAAATGCAAAATTTTTGAAAAATATTTTGAAATCATGGATGTGTGCATGAATGCAAGTTTTGCAAAATATTTACACAAATTTACACAAGGTTTTTGCAAACTTTTGATTTTCAAAACATTTTGGAAAAATTTTGTACTATATACATAGTTTTGATATGCACATATTTACACAATCTTTACACAAAAAGTTTTTGAAAACATTTTTACAAAAATAATTTGTACAATAGCTATGTATGTGCAAATATAAGAATGTTTATTTACAGGGAAAATTTTTTAATTTTTATGGATTTTGGGGGTTTTTAGACTTTTTTATTTATTTACACACTCACACAAAGTACGAGTTATGGCTAAAGTATATATGAAATATATACACACCCCCCTATACTTAGCTCGAACGATCTCCTCAGAGTCAATAGCAATGAAAGAGACATAACTCGTGCTTAGTATAGGGAAGTGAAAAGGAAGGCTATTTACAAAGACGAATGAAAGGATAGAAATCAAGAGGATCTCGAATTTTCCCCCTATACTTAGGATCAAATAATCCTAAGTATAGCAGGATGTACACAAAGGGAAAACCGAGTGAAGAATGTATAGGGTAAAATATCCCTAAGTATAGGCAACAAAAATAGGGGTAGCAATGACACGAAGAAGATCAACAAATATCTACAAGGTGAGAGGACATCGCTCCCCCTATACTTAAGGTGAAGAATCCTTAAGTATAGGCAACAACAGAAGTGATGGAATAGAATGATATGAACAACCTGGTGTTTTCACCCCCCTATACTTAGGATGAGGTATATCCTAAGTATAGCAAAGAAAATCCTATACGAGACCTGGGGTGAAAACAAGAACGGAAGAAAGAAAGATCAAACTAAGATGAAACACGTATCTACAAAAGAGTACAATGTTGAGGTGCCTCTCAACAAGCGCTAGGTTTTACACCCCTAGCTGGGCGCAAAGGCTAGGACAAGGCTGTGTCAAGGTTTAGGACGGCATCGGTAAGGCGAATGTCGTACTGTCGTCGCAGTCTCGGTATGAGAACAGCGACGAAAACAACAATGTAAAGAATGACAACCAGGTATGCAATCAAGCGGGTGTCTGCTATCGACCAAGGATATGGAAGTAAGTGATCGGGATCCGGTAGCACAAAAGAAATCGTCGGCTCTGGATCAGACTGGAGTGAAAGTGTACAGCCGACGAAGTCAAATGTAGAGAAGGATGGATCAGTCATAGAATCCTCCACGTCAATCAGTGTCTCAAAAAGGTGTGGGAAATAAAGATCGGGAGACTCTCTAAGAAGACTGATATTCGATGCATAGAATAGAAACAAATCGGGCAGATCATCGAATATCTCCAGGATAGGCTCATCCTCGCGAGGGTCGTCGAGGTGAGATGACTCAGAATCAGAAGGATCGGAAGACTCGATTTCATGCTCCGCCAGATCGGAAACACTCTCAGAAGGTGAAACTGAGTACACATCATGTGTGGCATTCTCCCGCAGATAACCCTCGGGGAGAAATGCAAGATCAGAAGTGAGTGAGAGAAGATCAGGATCTAGAAGGGCATCTGCGCTGCTGTCAAGTATCCACTCGGTGCACCAGGCTGCATCATTATCGGAAGTGTGGCTCTCGGCAATCTGAAAGCAGGAGAAGGTACTGGTCAACACCGCGGAGGCTGGCAAAGTGTCTGCGGCTAATCCTCGCTCTGCGGCAATGCTGGCTGCTAACTGGTCCTCAGCAAGTATGTCTGTCTCGTCAAAGTGGAGGACAAAAGGCTCGAATACGGGACCATCTGTGTCTGGTCTCTTAAAGTGGTGTCCCGTATCGAACTGTGGATGCTGGGCTAAGTCATGAAATCTATCAGACTCCGAGAAGTATCTCTGCAGAAAAGAAGATGACTCCTCTGGGACTGGACACTGAAGTGGCTGACTCAATGGTTGTAGTAGCGGGGGCTCCTCCGGTTCCTGGAGTATCAGAAGATCTGATATCCAAGACTCGTCGACTGGAAACTCTGGGGCTGACTCGAACTCCAGTTGGAAAACCAACGGGAACTCGAGAAGACTCCGGGTCCGAACCTCTGCTATAGAAGTCATCTCATCTGTACTTTGTGGTGCTGCGTGATCCAAGTCCACTTGCTGGTCTGTAGAAATTGTCTTCTCATGTAATGTGACACACCGCACTGGTAGTGCAACGTCCGCATGTGTTGTCCCGACCACAGCATCTCGTGAAGAAGATCTATGTGAAAGTAAACTCAAGATGGTATCTAGTAAGTGAATGTCAGAACTACGGTGTAATCACCAGTGCTATCTGCTCTACGGTCATCCCCCGCATGGAGATCTCAATAAGGTCTGTCAGTGGAAGTCCATGGTCTGGAAATCTCCTCAAGAGGTCAAGAAACCTTGGCCATGCCTCCTGCAATGGTCCCTGGGGGTCAACTGAAAACTCTGTGATCAAAGACCGCATCATCTCTGCTCTACGCAGGGGAAAGTATCTCTGTAGAAACTCTCAGGTAGCTCTCCCCATGTATCAAATCTCCTCCCCAATCGTCGGTGCCATCTCATGGCTCTGTCCTGTAGTGTGAATGGGAAGGTCCTCCTCATCAGCTCCTCTGCAGTGATATCTGAATAGATCCGTGCTCTACAAAACTCCTCGAACTCTGACAAGTGCAGATAAGGCTCCTCATGTGCCTCCCCTGAAAATGTCGGCAGTCTCTGAATGTAATCCAAATCCAAGATGAATGGACCTAGTGTAGAAGCTGACTGAGCTCCCTGTCCTGTCTGCTCCACCATCAATTTGGGATAGGATCTATCTGATGATCTCCTCTGCTCTCTCTGATCACGAACGAGTGCACTCTCAACTCAGCAATGGCCTCGTCCGGGTCTCGCATGTGCTCGATCTAGTATCTGCAGACGTCTGGCGCAACATGACCAGAGTAGAGAAAGGGATGGGAGGGAGGGGGCGGAAGGTTGGTCGGGGATCCGACCTCCCTCGAAGGTGGATTGGACTGATGGTCAGAGGATGGAGAAGAAGCCGTAAGAGACGGCCAGGAGTGAGGGGGATCCATCATCCAGGGGTGAAAGAGAAGAATAGAAGACTGAAGGGAGGGTGGGTGGGGGACAGATGGATGGGAGAAGAAGATGGGGGGAGGCAGAAGGGATCTAGAATCACACAAGATGCGAAAGCAAAAACCCCTGATTCACCTACGCACACAAGCTGAAGATCGAAAGGGATCGGTCAATTATCTTGTCAATTTTATTTTAGGTGATCATTCAATCTTTCAAGGCGATTACGTGAGATGATAGGAATCCAATATTTCTCAACTGTCTGTCCCATACAGAAAGCCGGTAATCAGTCGAGAAAAATTAGATATGGCTCTAGCCTAAGGTGCGGGTCACTCTCTCGCTCATCCAAACCAAACAAGGAGGGGGTTACTCTCCCCAAGACAGATTTTCAATGAGATGTCTTTTAGATCAAGTGTGATTAGCAGTCCCAATTTTATTTTTTTTCTTTTTAGGTATTTTTCAAATTAAAAACAAACGCCTAACGAATTTTTCGGTTCTCCTGGTTATTTAAGTCCAAAAATCAGGGGGAGAAGTCGAAAAAGCTGATGCGCGAGAAAATCAATGATGCATGCATAGTAAGAAATGCGTACCTGACTGCAGCAGTCTACATGCAAGAATGATCCGCGCAGAATTTAAAGACAGAAATAAAACTACCTAAATGATGCAGGCGAAAATCTGAGCCCTAAGCAAGTAGTTCTACTCGACAGAACGACTAGTCGATCACCAGCCTTCAATCCAAGAGTCCGGTCTAGGCTCACCCCTCCTCCTCTCGACAAATCGAGTTCAGGAGCAGCGCTTGGCAGGGTGGGCTCGTGGCGCGTAGGCTTGAAGGTAGTGGATCGACTATTTATTTAGATTTTTATTCTTGGTCCAATTATTCGATCTATAGGTACATGCAAAGTTATTAAGGTGTTGGGACCCTACTAATTACGTCACAGTCAAGCAAAAATCTTAAGGCTAGGGGCTAAAAATCCGCGAGAAACCGAATAGGCAGAAAATAAAAGAAAACCGCGTAAAAACTACGAAAAAGCCGAGGGGTCCCCCGAGCACACCGGTGCTCGGCAAAACAGACCCCGAGAGTCTAAGTGTCCTGCTGAGTGTCCTGTCCCTGTTTTATTACAATAATGGTTCAAATAATGCAGGAAATAAACTAATCTAAGTCTAAACTAATCCTCCCGCACTCTGCCGCCTCCTCGCGCTCTCACGTGGCTCCGTGCAGAAGGGAGCCGCCTCCGATTGCCGCGGTTGCGTCGGCTCCTCGAAAGTCGCCGCCTCGATCCTCGGGCCCTTGCAAGCAAGCAACAAAGTGTTAAACCAGATAAAAACAAAGCAAATAAAGTAAGAAAAAGAAAACATGGTATATATGCAAAAATAGGAATAAAAATAAACAAGCAAAACAAATAAAAATAAAAAATAAAAGAAAAGAAATAAAAATAAAAGAAAATGAAAATAAAAGAAAAATAAAAAGCCGCAGACAAAGAAAAAGCCACAGAAAACTGCGAAAACAAAAAAAAACAAAATAAAATAAAACAAAAACAAAAATAAAAGTGACTACTAAGCCGTGCTCCCCGACAACGGCGCCATTCTGATGAGCCGCCCGAACGACTAAAGTAAATCAGATGTCACTAAGGTCATTGTGACCTCAGTCACTCGGGACTCAGAGCTCAATCAAGAAAAAAATCAGACCACCAATCAGAGATAAAAATCGATGAAAATCAAAATAGCGGTCTCGCTATGATATTAACCTGGTATAACACCCAGGGTCGAACTCGAGGAGCACGAGATGGCCTTGCAGCCTACGAAGTAGTCTAAATAAAGAAAAAATAAACAATTATTTTTTGGTGGATTTTAAATATTTTTATATTTTTTTGGGATTTTTAATTATGAAGAAAATAATAAAAAGGTAAATAAACACAATTTTAAGCAATTATTTAAATACCCAAAATTAGTCCAAAAATTCAACAAAAATATTTTTAAGTTTTATGTATTTTTACTATTTTGGTGAATTTTTGGGAATTTTAAACTTTTATAGAATTTTTCTGAAAATAAAATAAGGCAAAAACAGAAGAAGGTTGTCTAGTCAGGATTCAAGGGCCAAATAAAAATATAAAATGGCCCTATCAAAGCCTGGAGGTATTTTTCTTGGAAAATATAAACAAAAGGAAAATTCAGGAAAAGGAATTTTGAATTTTTGAATTTTTTTATGAATTTTTGGAATTTTTATGGGTTTTTAGGGGTTTTTCAATTTTTATAATTTTTATAACTCCAAAAATAACAAAAAATGACCAGAAAATCAAATACACAGAAACACACAAAATCTAATTTTTTTGTAATTTTTGAAAAGGTTTTAATATTTTTTAAGAATTTTTAATCTGAACAGGCAGAAAAACAAGGGTTTTTGGATTTTTAAAAATACTAAAATGGCTCAAAATATACCCAAAATTGGCGAAAATTTTACACAGTGGCAGGAGCCACGTATCCAATTTTCACTCAATTTGGATTAATTTTGCTATTTTATTAAAATCAAAAACACACAAACAGTGCACAGGGACCTAGTTGCAATAAAAATAAGTCCTATGGCTGGAAAGGTAACAAAATCAGAAGCTCAGGGGGTCCTCGTGCAATTTCACCAGGTTCCCACGCGTGCGGCACGTGGGCTGGGCACAGAAGGACCCAAATGTAAAGAAACTTAAGTCCCCGGGCTTGTTAGCAACAGGTGCTAAAAGCCCAGGGCATAAGTTGCAAAATACCCAATCAAATTGAACACATGTCGAATAACATCATTCACAGGGGTATAAGTGCAAATAACAGAAAGTATTTCTCATTTATTAACACATCAGAACTACAGCCCAAAACATGCAAATTTACCAACAAACCATGTGACGAAGCACGTGTCTCGCATACACAGGGGTAAAAATGCAAATAAACTAAACAACAAGGTCTTAAGTGCAAATGTTCCAAAATAAAATGATCTCTATAAAATATTTACAGGACTAAATGATAAAGACAAAACAGAGGGGGCCTAAGTGATATTTACCCCTTATTATCCGAGGGTTGAAGACGCGCCATGTGGGGTATCCAACGGTTGCGGGTAGCGGCGCCTCAACGAAGGGCCTCGGCTCTGATCGGACGGTGGAGGGCTCGCCATGTGGAGGATCAGACGGCTACGGTACGCTGTGGCTAACCCTTCATCGGGAAGGACGGTCCTGATCTAGCCTCAGATAGTCGAATGGCGGTCTGCTGCTCCTCAAATGGACGGCGTGGATCACAACTGGAGCTCAAGGATGAATGGACGGCTGAGGAAGGTCCTCCAAGAACTTGACGCCGGCGATCTTCGCCGGCCTCCTGTGCGCGCTAAGGAACTCCTCAGAAGCTGCTGAAAGGTGGAACACGTTCGCCTCTGTCGTCCGCAGCTACTATATACCTCTGATGAGGCTGGAGACGTCGGAGACGCTCCGGCGACGAGGGGGCTCGAAGCTTAGGTGCCCAGACGACTTGACCTCCCAGATGGGGTCCTTTGACCTGCACAGTGGCACCAAAGCAACCTTGGGTCGAGGGCAAATTGCCTCGACCCGGTTAGAGGTGAAATAGGTGACTAGATGGGTCGGGGCGACACCCTCCGGCGATGCGACGGCGGAGGAGGGTGGAGGACCTGCTCCGGGGCGAGACAGGGGGGATGGCTGGGTGAAGAAGGTGAAGAGAAGTATGGCGAAGGTGGTGGTCGGGTCAGGTGGACAAATGGGTGGACAGAGCGGGCTGAATTGGTCGGAGACGGTGGCGGAGCAATTTGGGGGAAACCTAAAATTACACTAAACTACAAGCTAAAGAAGTTACCTGGCGGGCGTAGTCGACTAGGCTAGAGGTCCTGGAGCTCCGGGGGTTATGGACTCAAGGGATCGTCGAGTCCCGAGGCTTAGCGCGCTCGCGGTGGCACACGGCGGTGAAAACGTCGAATCAGAGGCTTCCCAGCTGCCTGAGCCTCACTGCTACTCTCTCTCGCTCCGCTGTCACTCAGGGGAGGTGGAGGAGGTCACTGGCGTCGAGGGGGAGGAATAAAGATGCGTGAATCGTGCGGCGGAGCTGAGGATTTATATGGTGACGGGTCCGAGAAGACAATGTCGGGCAGTGGAAAGTGGAGCTCGAATCCCTAAAACCCACCCCGGGCGAGGGTCTCGGATGTGTTCTGATCAATCGGAGCCCAGGGTTTGAGGTTATGGTTGTCGGATCAAGCGTGGAAAAAGGCGAGAAATCGGGTCAAAACGCAGGATCCGGCTCTGGTGGTCCTGGGGGGAGAGTTGATTGGGGGTCAACATCCCCCGTGGACCAATCAGAGCGTGCCAATTATTCAATATTTGAAAATTAAATAATAAATAGTAAATGGTCGAATTTCAAAAAAGTTAAAACATGAAAAATGTTTATTTATTTATAAACTATTTTTTTGTGATTTTTATTTATTTTTTTGAAATAAAAATTAGGTATGTACAATATAGTATTAATATATATATAGGTATATACAATATTGTATTTTTTATTTTAATTTTTAATTGTTTATTTTTGTACATTTTATTCCAATTTTATATTTTATTTATTTAAAAAATAAAATTTGGAATAATTTGGTATTTTTATTTTATTTTTATTAATTATTTACAAGGGCTAAATAATTAGATATACACAAGTATGTACATGGTATATATACAATGAAGGTTTTGATTTTTTATTTTTATTTCTTTTTATTTTATTTTTTTTTTGTGATTTTTATTTTATTTATTTTCAATATGGAATATGGAATATGTACAATTTTTATGGGATTTTATTTATTTACTTATAGGGAGAAAATAAATATATAAGGGGTTTTTATACATGGTAGGTATCTACAATGATGAAGGGATTTTTATTTATTTTTAATTTTGTTATTTTTATTTTTATTTTAATATTTACAAATAAATACAAATAAATATAAACCCATTTTATTTGAATAAGAGGAAAATAATTTTTATTTCTTTATAGGTCTATGTACACATGTGAGCTTCCTTATCTCTCTCTACTTGGGTTTTTATGCGGTCAGGCCCATGCTGAGCCCTCCCTTGGGATTAAGTCGCTCAATATTTATTCTAATTATCTCCCTCTTTTTCTTTTATTTCTTTATTTTTTATTTATGCACAAAAACATGCTAAAAATATATATTTACACAATGCATGCTCAATGACAATTATTATTATTTACAGGAATATACATGTGTTTTGCATGGGTTTTGTAGCTAAAATAAAAAAATAAAGAGTGATGAATGGGTATTCATCACTCCCACTGCCGCCTGCAGGCCGTCGACCCCCCACCCCGTTGCTGCCCTTCACACCTCCACAATCATCAAACCAACCCCCTCCCGTCCCTCTCCGCCTCCTGCAAGCTCCCCACCCTACCCTCCTGCACGCTCCCCCCATCCACCTCGTAAACCCCCTTGCCTCTACAAGCTCCCCACGACCGCCCGTCTGCTCTGCGAGCTCCCCACAGCCGCCCGTTTGCATGCCTACACCTGCTTGCCTGCAAGCTCCTCCGCCGACCTCGTCAACCCTGTCGCTGCCTCTCCAAGCTCCCCACCCTACCCTCTACCCCGGCCTCTGCAAGCTCCCCTAATCGACCTCGTCAAAGACCCCTCCTCCCCCCCCCCCCCCCCCCCCCCCGGCCTCACCGTCGACCTCGTCAAAGCCCCCCTGCAAGCTCCGCATCGACACCCCCGCCACTGCCCTCCACCATCGTCAAGCCCCACCCCTCGTTGCATGCAAGCTCCCCACCCCTGTCGTTGCCCTCCACCATCGTCAAAGGACCCCCTTTCTGCTGCATGCAAGCCCCCATCAGTTGTCATCCTTCTCCAACGTCAAAGCCCCCCACCCCAAATTGAGAGCTATGTCGCTACAGGTGTTGGCTCAGGGGTGGGATTATTTTTGCTTTAGATTAATTCCAGCCGTGAGATTGTTGACTTGTTAGATTAACTCAATCATCTGGTTGAGTTAATGAACTAAGGTAACATAGGGTTCTAAGTATAAGACGACGCACTCATTCAGGGTCCTGACGTAATTCATGATTAGCAGAGTCGTGAATGTAATTATGAAATTACTCAAGGTTGTGGATGTAAACATCCCTTAAGAATATGCAATTATATAGTACACAATAAGAAATTGTTATAAAAAGCCACACAAAAATGTGAATAAAGTGAAGTGTTCGTGATTATTTTCATTTTACCTAGCAAGCATGCCCAGGTCAAACTTAAGGAGGTGGGAAGGCTTTAATGTGTGATTCAAATCAAGCTAGGCATCCGTCACTATAGTGTGAAATTAATCCAAGTATATAGTGTATGCATGCAAATTAATTAAATGCAAGGAGATGTTAATGCATAGTGATGTGTATGAATGCAATGACAACGCCAATGTGATGAAAATGCAATGAATGCAATGATAATGCCAATGTGGTGAAAATGCAACGATGAAAAAAATAATAAAAGGGAAACACACATTCTTGGTGTTTTTAACATTTAAAGTCTTTTCTGGCATTTTAAACAAAGAAATATAATCAAAACTAAATAGACAAAAATGAAGTGGTTTTTTTAACATTTAAAGTATTTTGGAGTATTTTGAAACTAAGAAATATAATTAAAAGGAAGAAAACAAAAATGAAGTTTTGAAAGCGGTTTTAAGGCAAGTAGGGCTAGTTTCAAATACATGCTTCCATGCGATTTTTGACCTAACATTCGTAAATCTATTTTTCCTTGATAGGCTATTATTCAAGCTTTTCAAAACATAATTTGGGTATTTTTTTATTTCAATGAATTAAATATGCAATGCACGATGTTTAGGATCTTTTTCAATTTTTGAGATGAATATGCAATATTTATTTAAACCAAATTTACTGGAAATGCACGTAAATGAGGATAAACTACGTTAACTTTTTTGGATTTTTTTGGAAATAAGGTGAATAAATAAAAATAGAAACAAACAAAATCCTTGATTTTGTGTTTTTCAATTTTAAAGCATTCTAAGAAAATTACTACATGTAGAGAAAATGAAGGGTAATCTAGGTTTTTTTATGTTTTTGGAAATTTTGTAAAATGTACCCTATAAATATGAAACATGTATATTACAAAACAATTTACATGAGCCATAAATCTCAAAGGATTTTAATGAACTATGTATCAAAATTTCCCTTGTTAAAAACTCTGTTTAATTCTTACTTTTTCATACTTCTTGATTTAATACAGAATTTATGATGCAAGATGGTAGGGTTCATTCTAAAAATCACGGTAAATACATAGTAACTGTAATTAAGCTCATGAAAATCAGAGTAGTGGTTTGCAAAATACAAGTGTTTCTTTACGCGGACTAAAATGTAAAACTATTATGAACAAAAACAAAGCCAAATTATGAAGGCAGGAGCTTATCACCAAATGAATAAGCCGGGTATTCACATAACAATACCACGAGGGGGTGTTTTTAGAATTCTCTAAATCTCAGAGGGGGTCGCTGCAAATAAACCATGCCACGTGCTTAGCAACACATTACATGGTTCTGATCTAACAGCATCAAGTAAGCTTCCGAGCCCCAATCTTACGATTGTGAGATAACTACGTGGAGCCTTCTCTGATCACCGATGAAGCACAATCGGGTGGCTGTGGATTTGCGATCCTTGGATGACCCTGGTGAGATCCATTTTGATCAACAGGCTTATGTTGGTTTGATCCAACGATTACTGATGGAGTCTGAGTCTTGATGAGATGACGAGCTGCGGATGAAGCCCGATCGATTGTTCATGTGTCCTCTTTTGGCATGAGATCCTTGGCAAGAGTCTGAACTATGGCGAAGCTCATTGCTTCAGCTTCGATTGCTTAAGTGGTTGAGCCAGACGATCACGTCTCATCGGGGAAGGATGAAGCGAGGATGGGGGTGGGGAGCCAGACCCAGAGGATGTCTCGTGGGTTGCCTGGAGACTGTGGGTGATTGCTAGTAAAGTGTGGAGCCTAACTCTAGTCGAGTTTCGACCTATAAAACCCTTAGATCAACCGTCTTTCAGCTATGTTAAAGTCGTCTTGTTCTAGTAGGAGCCTAAGATAGTTCTTCTGAACCTCGATGATAAATATCCCCGCGAAGAGATCGAGACTTTCGTTTTAACCTGGATACGTCCAGGGTCGATCATAGGGATACGAGCAATTAAGCGGTCTAAATTAGGATTCAAATATCTATGTTAAGTGGTTTAAAATGCAATCTAGGTCAAGTTGGACAGAACATATGGATGCATGATCTTTTGCGATTTTTAAGTGCAAGTTAGTTTAAGTGCTACAAAATGAATGTCAATGTAACGTTAAACAGTGCAACATGAAGGCACAAATCACATAACATTAGCATCATAATTATATCCTAATAAAGACATCCGATCAATGCACAATTTGGTCCAACTTAAGAATTAATGGGTTGCTCCAATTCTAAAGATTCATTATATGCTCTTAACTCATAAAACTCCCATAGTGCTTAATAGAAATTTAGCAATTAATTAGAGTGTTGATGATATTTAAATAATTATTTGATCATCTAATTAACTTGTAGATATAACCAAACAAATCTAGGTTAATTCATATATAAATTTAAGCTAGGAAGAATGAATGGCAATTAAATCAATTAGTACCAAATAAGGAACTTTGAATTTAATATTTATTGATTACATAAGAGAATACAATATGTCATCTTAAAGATAATTTTCAAATGTTTCTAACAAGATCAAAATCACTTAATTTGGATAACAAATGCTCAAGTTATTCAATGTTTATTCCAGGGATATAAATATAAATAAAATCTAATTAAACACTACATACAACATCACCGTTCATTCTAAAATGGAATAAATAGTAATAAAATAAAACCACATGGGCTTATCTACAAGAGTTTAGGCACGAGGAGCATATTTGAAAATATAGAAACCTAATGGGCCTATGATGCAAAATCTCCATACATACACGTGATGCACATGTGGAGACTAGGCTTGGAGCATGATGTGGCTTGGGCCACGTGGCTTTCTGTTGTGCCTCAGATCTACTGAGGTGTTGAAGGTCGGAGTGAGGTGCAGAGAGGCTCTGGATCATAGGATTAAGATCAGTGAGGCTTGATCCAACGGTATCTATATGTTGTAGAATGGTGTCTCCTCCATAGGCGAAGATGCAAGGGTTGTGCTCCAGCGAGGCTCCTGCTCTGCCTCCTTTGTCCTCGAAGCTACTTAAAGGTCGAGGAAGCTTCCGCAAGGGTCCACAAAGGTGGTGGAGTGTCTGAGAAGACTCTAGGATGGCTGAGTCAGCGGGACTACACCCGCTTGTCAGAGACGAAACACGAGATCGAAGCTACTCTGAAAATTCTGACCATTGAGGAAATCTTCGACCTGCAGATGATAGCATGTATATCCGAGACCTTGGAGAGGAGTTTGGGGTTGGAATGGGGGCGAATGGAGGGCCGTCGGAGGCAGAGAGAATGAAGCCTCAGTGGGTTCTTCACCTTTGCAAGGTGAAGAATGGATCGAATCAGAGAGGCTCTAGAGAAGAAGAAGGTGTAATCGGAATGGTGTACGGAGATGAGGGGTGTTTGGTGGTGATCTGGAGATGATCAAATTGATGGGAGGATGTGTGTGCACATGTAATGAAATTTGAGAAAAATTAAAGGGGGAGAATTGAGATCTACCTAGAGAATGGAGAATGAAATAGAGGATAAATGGAGGCCTGGGAGTGAAGCTTTGGAGCTTCGGGTCGCCGCTCAATACTTCAGCAAGGAGTAGAGCTTGAGGAACATCTGGAATGTGGGATGTGACATGATCGAGGCGGTCGTGGATCTCACTGGAGAAGACCTAGGTCTTCGTTTGACTTCTCTCTCACAATATCACCAGAAGGAGGAAGAAGCTCGTAGGATTCTCACACAAGGGAAGGTAGGGTGAAAAGTTTGTCTTAGAAGGGGTTTTGGTCTGCCACAAGTGGTTGAACTGGGTAGTTTTAATCATTGAATGAGAGCTCACATGATGAGGAGATTGGAAATGGTGTAACTAATGTGAGAGATGGTTGAACGATGAATAAGAGGGTACTGAACTAATTGCTTAAAGCCATGTGGATCAACAGAGAAAATGGGGAGAAAATCGACTAACAAACAGACGTGTCGCTTGGCTGGGTAACGACTAGATGTTGAAGACAACCAAGTGTCGTTGGATCTAAAGATCCAATGGCCATGATTAGGGTGCGATTGGAGCATCAGAAATCTTCTGATCAAAGGATCAAGTGGTCTAGATAGGAGCGAGATGGAGTGGATCATGGTCGTCTGCTCAAAAGATCAAACGACCCAGATGAGGAGGCAACATGTTATGAAGGGAGAGCTACATGGAAGGCTACAATTGGATCATGTGGCCCAATCAGAAAAAAGAAAAATAATAAATAATATAAAATCAACATAAAGTACCAATTGGAGTCAAAATAAAAAGTGTTCTACATGAAGGTTGTAATTTTTTTAAGATCTACAACTGTCATGTAGACTACAAAAATCAAAATACATCATATATACATAGTATTATTTTTGCAATTATTTTATAAATATAAAAATACTTCTTTTATTTGTCTTATTATTTTTAAATTTTTGAATAACAAATAATCTACAATATATTATGTACAATGTTAAATTAATTTTTATTGGATTTTTTATAAAAGGAAAACACATAAAATAAAGAAATCCATAAACATGTACACATGAATCGATGATTTTATTTATTCACAATAATTTGCCTTAATTATTTACAAGGTATCAAATATTAATTATGATTAAATAATTGTTAAGTTAATTAAGTAGTTCAAGATAGAGGGCTAAATACTGAGAATGATGATGATGAATTTAAGATTCATCAACCCTACAACAGAGATGAGGACTCGAGATTTAAGTCTTGGTTCGGAGGTTAACTTGAATATGAAGGTGGGTGAGAGGGCTCTATTTGTATGAAAGATAGAGTTTGGGAACTCTGACCTCGTTTTGGCTATGTTGAGATTTATCCTATGAATATCGATTGGTTGGATACTAGTGGAGAGCATTGTTGATGTGACTGATCTCCCCTACCTTCTGATTGGTCAAGAGCTGTTAGGATGGATTGTTGAGATGTCTGATTGAAATGTACAGAGGATGGAGTTCCTGACGTCCGGCCTTGGAGGGCATGCAGTGTCCGATAAGTCAGATTCGGTAATCATTGTATCGACGCCTCTCTCGGCCCTCGGTACCAAATCCAAAGTGCAATCTTAACAATTAACCCACAAAAATAATTAACCAATACAGTAAGTGAGCTAAAATTTGTTATATCCTACAAAATGTATATAGATGACAAGTAGTAGGGGTCGAATCACAAAGGAGCACACTAGGTAGAGTGACAAAAATGAATAGACAACTTAGGATTTTCGTGTATGATTTTAAATGTTTTTGCGGGTTTTTAATTTTGCAAATTTTTATTTTAATTTTAAAAATTAAATATAGGATAATACATGTATATATGTATACTATATAGAAAAAGAATAAAAAGAGATGTTTTAGAATTTTAAAACATAACAAATAAACTCAAAATGCATAAATAAAATATTTTTGGGTTTTATAAATTTATCTCTATTTTTTGAGATTTTTGGATAATTTTTGAGAATTTTATGGTTTTTTAAATAAGGAAATACATAAAATAAAGAAAATAGTAAATACATGAAATTGAAATGGGCTTAATAAATATTTATCAAATCAGATTGAGCCCAATTTCAATTTTCTTAAATACTAAACATTACAAGAAAATTAGAAACTTAAACAAATATTTATTTTATTTTATTGTGATTTTTTAGAATTTCTATAGTTTTTCTGTGTTTTATGGTTTTTAGGATTTTTTTCTTAATATTTTGTAAAAATATTTGGAAAGAAATTAAAATATAGCTAAATATATAGATAGAATTTTTTTAGAATTTTTCAATACATTTTATATTTTTATGGATTTTTAAATGTTAAAATGAGAAAATAAAATGTTCTTATTTTTTATAAATAGGAAAATAATTTTATTTGCCTTGTGAAAGATATATGTGATATAATAGGATTCCAAGCACTTAAACAAAATTCCCATAATTTTTAGATGCAAAATGATAATTTTATTAATTAAAATACAATTAAAAAATAAATATACAAATGGACCTAGTTGCAATTTCTACAGAGTTTCAGAGCATTTAATAACACTTTGTTAAAGTCCATGGGCATACATGCAATATTTCCACATTTATATATAATATATGCTTGGTAGGGGTATAAATGCGAATAAACATAATAACATGACCAAGTATGCAAATTTACCAAATATATTAACCTGATATTTTTTTGAACCAAATAATAACATAATATCGGGAGGGTGCCTGCGCAAAATTCTAGCCCCTTACACGTACATGCACGTGAGGTGTAAATAAGCTCTATGTCCTCAGAGTAAATATTATAAATATTTTACAACCTCTGATAAATGTTTCTAGATTAATAAATAAATACACAAATGCAGAGGGGAAAGGTTACAAAATACCCCTGGTAGCGCGTGGACAGTTGGTGAATCTCCATTTCATCACCTTTATTCTTTCATTTTGGCCTTAAATGCCTAGCTAGATGCATGTATATATCATTAATTTGCCAAAATAAATGCTCTTTAAAATGCATAAAATATTGTACGAAGTATTCTATAAATTATGTATTTAATTCCAAAATAAAAGAAAAGGAAATAAAAGAAAAATAATGAAGTGTCAAAGACACTGAGTGACCCTAGACCCCGAGACACAGCCATCTGATGACTTGATCGATAAGGAATAAAGTTGGGGGAGATATGACAGAAGAATTATACAAAAATACACAGAAAATCATACACAAAATCCTAATTTAATTTGCCCAATAATTAATTTTGGGGACGTATTTTATTTCATTATTTTTGCACCTCAAATAACAAAATCGTCAACATCATTATTGTAGATAAAAATACAAAGAAAAATACAAAATTGATTTCACAAAAAATAAGGCACAGTTGCTCGAGAGACAAAATAAAAGCCGTAAAGAAAAACTTAGCAAACATGTATCTTCTCCAGAGTGTATCAAAAGTTAGGTTGTGTGCCCTCAACGTGCAATATACTTGTATATTATATTCAATATATTTATTCTTTATATTTTTCATTTTATTATATTTTTATAAAATTGTAAACACTATTTAAAACATGTGTCCATAATTAAAATAAATTAAAACAATTAAACAAAAATTAAATAAACCAATTAGTTCAAATATGTAGATGAAATATACTATATACATATAAGAATAATGTATATAATTAATCATGTATATAAATAAACTTATAAACATATAATAAAAATACTTAAATATGTAATTAAATAAAGTAAAAATATATAAAATATCTGTATATATTAATAAAATATATAATACAAACTAAAACTAAAATATCCAATATACATGTATATTTGCCTATAATTAGACATGTAAAATGTAACTTATAATAAATCACCTCGAAAAAAATAAAAGAATGTATAATATACTACATAAAATTAGCAACATTTTTTTATTTTCAAGAAAAAAATAATTAATTCATTTAATATTTTTAACTGAATTTACAAATAATTTCCATCCCCCTTTTTTTGGTTGGTCCACGTGGACCAGCCAGAGGGCAGCGACCGTTGACCTTTGGACAACTGTCCTACCCCGACTAGCCGACCTGTCAGACTCACGGGAACCCTGACTTCTCCCATTTTCCACGCTTCCCTCATGTGTTCCCTCTCCCTCGAGCTTCGCCAATCATGTAGCCCCATGTTCGTCCACGCCTACCTTGCCCTACCCACCAACTCCTTCTCCCTCACATACAAACCCTCCTCGAACTTCACCATTTCTTCGCATATAAATAATCCACTTCCATCCCTATTGTTGGATTTGAGCCCTTTTGGTCAATCTCATCCCCTCAGTTCTTCCATACATCCCCTCCTTGGTGACAACTACCAATGATCAATCCTGCAGCGAGGAGGAGCAGTCGAACAAGGCGATCCAAATCCACCGTTGGAGTAGCTTCGCCAGGTTCAGTCTCCTTGGCCTCCGGCCAAATTTAGGCCCATTTCCAAGCATGATCAGGTTAGTTTTCTTCGTAGCTTTCAATTTCCCATTTTAATTCATCAGTTAGTGGTTTGATTAGGTAGATTCCAAATTTTGTGTTGACCTGGATCTCGAGTTCAAGGTCTGATTCACTGTGACTCCGCTCGTGTCTCGACTCATTTCATCTCCATTTTCTGCCATGGTCATCTTCTCCATCTGAAACCTCCATTTTTCCCCTTGGATTCTGCAAGAATCTGTCATCTTCGCTCCGAGCTTCTTTGCCTCATTATTGTCGAGCTTCAAAATCGATTGAGGAACATCGCCTTGAGCCATAGAATTTGTTTATGCATGTGAGGACTGCCAATAGACACCTGGAGTGTGAAATAGACGAAAAGCATCAGATCTAGGTCGCAAGAGCTTAAAGAACATCCAGGTCCCCATTGATGGGACCTGGACTCCATTGAGGGAACCTACAAGTGCACGAGACACCCATGAGGAAGTTTAGCTGATCAGATCTGCAGGAAATGCCTTGGATAAGAAGTATTTGATGAACCAAGATGGGGGAGAAAGACTTTCTTCCATGTTCTTGGAGCTCTTCCAAGCACCATAAGATCAAGAATGCATGCCAGGTTTTTTCACAGTCATTGCATTGGAGCGAAACGAAGACTAACCACAATCGTTTGATGCGCTTAAGTGAGGCATTTTGGATCGCTCATCTCTGTGCATGTGGAGGGTAATTTGCACAAAACCCCTCCCTTTTGTATTTTATAAAAGTCTTGTAAATATTTAGTTAAGTTCAAAACATTTTAGAAAATTTGCAATCAAGCCCATGTAACTCTTTGTAATTGCAAGTAGGTTCCCTGCCAACTCAACTTATGTGGCCCCCCACATGAGCTGGGTAATTTACACTTTTACCCCGACAACTTTGTAAATTACAAATTAGTATTTAAAAATCAGATTTTAATTGAAAAGTTCATGTGGTTTTCCACGTAGTCCCTGCATTTAATTTTTATTACAAAAATATCCCTACGAGCTTAGTTAATTTTTGTGTATGCTTTTCTATTTTTTATAAATAATATCAGCGCTCCAAAATCATGAGAAAATGGGATTATGCGGCTGATTAGTTGCTCAACCGTGCCATCTATTTTTTCCATTTTCACGCATTTTCTATTTATTAAAAAATAAAAAAGAGCATGTTTATTTCATGTTTGCCTTAAAAAATACAAATTATAAAACCCTAATTAAAAATTCCAAAAAAATCACCTAATATTTATTATAGTATTTTATCACTATAGACCAAAAATCACAAAAAAATCAAAGAAAACCCTAAAAATCAAAAACCCTTGCTAACCCTAAAAAAATTACAAAATATTTCTAAAGCCCCCCAAAAGAGTTGGACCTATATTTTTATATATACCTATTACTATATATTTAAATTAGCTTTAAGATATTTTGGACTTATTTAGTATTTTTAAATCTCAAAATAATTCAGCCTATTTAAAAAGTTCCTGATTTGGGATATTATGCATTTTAAAAATATATAAAAATAAGTAAAAAAATTGCCGAAAAATACCAAAAATAGAGGAATATTTGCAAAACACAAAATATTTTATTTTGTAGATTCTAACTATATGTATCTATATTTATAAATTGTACATCCTATATAGTCTATATAAACATATATAATATTATATAATTATTTTATTAATTAGTATAAAACCTTTAAATATATTTTTAAATCCTTTAAAAAATAAAAAAGATGGTTCTTGTTTGTATTTTCTAATTTTTGCATATTTATTATATCTATTAGACATGTATACCCTATATTATATACATATTATTATCTATAGTTATATATACCTTTATTATATAATTAAAAGAAAATAAAATTAAAAATAAAAAATAAAAAATAAAAAATATTGAAAATTAAAACCCACAAAACATTAATTAATGAATTAACTAGTGTACATATATACATTATTATTTATTTATAAATAATAATACAGCTACACCGACTTGTTCCATGTATTCGACACCCTACTCTGCTTGTCGCTATAGACATATATTTGTAGGGTTTATAATAACTTTTTATCCACATACTCTGCTTTGATTGCTTTATTCATTTATTGTGGGTTAATTGTTGATTTGATACATTGAGCTTCGTATCGATCACCTCCGCGACTGTGGTCCCACCTTGTGTGGACCACATGACTGCTCTGCATGTCTCTTTGGGTTAATCAAATGTCGGCATGGCCTGGGATCAATGGAGTGTAGCATTTTTGTGCATATTTATTTTCTCATTATTTATCTCTTTTATTTTCTGCTATTTATTGTTGATAATTATTTTATCTGTTTCTGACCCATTTTCTTTGTTGACTTTCTTGCAAGGGACCAAGTGATGATGATTGCTTCTTAGGAGGTGGACACAATCGAGCCGCGAGGAGATTGGCGCTTTTCTTGTGCACTAATTAGAGAGAGCATAAGAGTGTGACATAGAGAGAATGAGAGGAGCATGCTTTAGCATTTTTTATTTTATTTTGTGAGGAGAGTGTTCTATTTTATTTTCATATAATTAATTAGTAATAATTTTGGAAATTTGGACACTTCAGTTAACAAGGTCCATTGCCTGGGTGTTTGTTCACATGGGGGCCTCGTCGGATTTTTCATGTTTATATTGCTTTTATTTTATTTTGTTTTACAAGTTTTGAATTTTTCACCTTTCTTTTTCTTTATTTTGTGTGATTGAGCCCTATCCCAGAAATTGCTTGCTCGATATAATAGGTCCAAAGACTAATTAATTGCATGTACATGTAGACTTATGCTTGGAGCTAGTCAAATTTAATTGTTGATTATTTGGATTCGAAACCGTATGCCGCGTGAGGTTCCACACAAGGCTTGTGGAACCTGTTGTGGCGAGTACCGAGGAGTCTCCAATACCGAACATAGGTTTCTTTTTTAGATATTCAACACTTTGTTCTTCACGTTAACATCAACTCCTGTTTTAGGGTGCTTTCATCGGCTTTCATTTCTATATAGAGTAGGTTTTAATTCATGTTTATCATCTTGCATGAGGAGACCTGGAGGCAAGGTGAGCATCTCATCTTAGCATATATCATTGATTATTTCTTGCATTTCTTTTCTGATCTCTTCCTTCGATTTTGATCACCATAGGATACTAAAGGAATTGGAACCTCATTAGGATTCGTGCATTCAAAAATTTTTAAAAAAGGTGATAACCAAATACACTAGGACTGTTAATATTACTCGACCATAAAATCAAAAATGACAAATCATTGTTTTGAGGAAGTAACCTCCTCATTGTTTACAGCTACGATCTAGATTGAGAGAGGCATGTACACATAACAATTAGATCCCCTAACCCTGGACTTGTAACTTAAGCACTTGGGTCGGCTCTTGGGCCATGTTATATCTGGAAGAACTTGCCTCTGACTTTAGACGAAGTGGTCTCGGTTATATAGTAGGTGTGTACCGCCGACTAGAACACAACTACTCTAAGTGACTGCACCTGTGAGCTTGTAAATATTTGTTTTGTCACCTAACTCTAAAATTTGACAAGATAAAACGATCGAACTTTCACAATCTTCACTGTGTTGAGTTGGTGAATTGAGGGGTATGTTTTTTTTATTTTTATTTGTTCATGTGCATACTAGATCTACTTTACGCATGTGCGCCTTTTTCTTGCATGTCTTGACTTGATCATCATGATCTCCTGATCCCCATCTTTGTTTCAAAGATGACATGCTGGACTTATTTCTATTCGAACTTCGTAGATCCTTCTTATTCTCCGGCCGGTCCACATCCATTTTATTAGGAGGACCTTTCTCTTGAGTTTTCTTTTTTACACATCTGCCACATCCACAGTATCATGCATCGGATTTTGATTTCGACCCACCACCACCATCACATTGCTCACCATCTCACCCACTCGAGACCGAGCTATTGGAGTCACCTCTCATGGACACCACTCTTGAGTACATGACCCAGGTAGTGGAGAAAATGAAGATGCGTATAGATGACCTCACTAGTATAAATAAGAGCCATATTGGCGTCACGCCTTCCTATGCCATGGATTCACTAGAGGACATCCATGAGAGCTTGCAATCATCCAAAATACAGAAAAATGGGAAAATATAAAAATAAAAAAATAAATTGGGAGACACCTAGCCAAGTCATTTTGTGAGGAGAGGGTGCCCTTGCCATATCCTATGCCCACACACACATTGACCCAAGTTCCATGACACTGTACAGACTGTTCTTCATCACCCTCATGTAGATGATGACTTCGATGTCTTCCCTAGTATGGAAGAGGTAGAAATCTTAAAAATGTTAACCAACCCTGAAGTGGTGGCGACTATTTAGGATATTATTGAAGCCCTACTTCGCAAGGCCATGAATGTATGCACCCACACCCAAAAAGAGAAAATGACAACGCAGAACCGAGCGACACCGTCTCACCATGGCCACTACCCACACTATCACACACCTCCCATCCTATAGTAAAGGGGACACTAGTATACCCCTCGTGAGATGTTCCATTTCTAGCTACATTGTGATCATACTCTCTTTGACGGTGGTGCATCGATTAACATAATACCCTTCTCTCTTGTTCAGTCTCTTAATCTGGGACCTCTCAAGAAAACCATGATGATTTGCCAATTCGTTGATGGATCAATAAAGAGACCGAGGGGTATTCTTGAAAACATCGTCATTTAGATCCAGGGCATGAGATTCACAGTTTATGTTGTGTTATTGCACATGGAGATCTCCACCGCTATTAATTATGGATCTGGAGAGGTAAGATTCCGTTCTGACAACGAGAGTGTCTTGATCAATACACCCACCACAGACCATAGACCCACATCTGATGAGAGTGTACCCGTGTCAACCGACCTCGAGGACTATGACCTAAATGTTAATATTATATGGGTTTGCTTTGTCATGGATGATACTGAGATCCGAGAATTCCTCTTCAGGAAGGAAGGCTCAGATAGCATAGACCGTGGAGTTCCCTCTTCCAGTGTGTGGTGATGTGTTGATGAGATCCATAGCATTTACACTATAGACACTTAGTGCGGAGGGAAAATTTAGGATAAACTTCCTGGTCTGGTCACGACCACACTACTTCCACTAATGAGTTCATGCCTTTTCGTTTTGAGATCCCCAAGACTTCCTGGGCCGAACCTAACTGTACTATTTCCACTGATGAGTTCATGCCTTTTCGTTTTGAGATCGCTGAGGATCTATACCATGTCGATCCTGATCGGTTTGAGTCAGTTGATGACCCCGATATTGATTTGCACTTGTTAGATCCATTCCTCCGCGATCACACAAGAAGATACACTTTCTACCTTATTGATCATTGTATAGCCACCGCCTTGTATATTCGCTTTCATTTACTTCATTCCATCTACTATTTCCCTCATCCACCTCGATCAGTGTGTTTGCCTTGCATAGGACGTATTTTTTCCTAAGTATAGGGGGATGGACGGGTCGAATATTCTTTCTTTGTTATGTTTCGTCACTCATATTGTTGCTTATACTTAGGGCTCTTTTACCCTAAGTATAGGAGGAGTGATGCATACAATCCCCAATATTTATTCTTCTTTTTATTGATTTATTGGTCCCCTCGCATATCTCCTCTCATGTTGATATTTTTATCTATACTTAGGGACCTCTTACCCTAAGTATAGGGGGGACTGTCAACTTCCCATTCTTCATTCTTTCATTATTCTTTAGTCGTTGTAGTATGGGCTCTTCTATACTCAGTACGAGTTATGTCTTCTTTTTTTCTCTTTGATCTATGAGGACATAACTCAAGCTAATTATAGGGGACGTATATACATTGTATATACTTTAGCCATAACTCGTACTTTCATATTTTTAATAATATGGCTAATCAAAAAATGAAACACACATCAAATCCTTTATATATAATGAGTAATAAACCCATTAAACATATATTGTAAAATAATTGAAAAATGGTTGTAAAAATACATTGAAAAATCTATAAATGTTGTTTGGAAAATCTTTGCAAAATGATTTTCAAAATTTTGTAAATGTTTACAAAAATTATTTGTCAAATTATTTTCAAAATAAACTTTTTAAAATGTTTGAAAAAAAATCTTTTCAAATTATTTTGAGAACCATGTACATAATTCAAGCAAAGAAAAAATCTTTATAAACTATATACATCAACTTGTAAATAATAATTAACCTAATCCCTATAAATACTTAGTGTAAATTCTTTCACCTAATTCTTGTAAATAAAGAAACACTCGTGTAAATATCAACAATAACCCTTTTTACTTTTGAAAAATCTCTAAAATATTGCAAAATCAAAAATCCAAAAAAAATTGCAAAATGTTTTCTAAAATTGCATAAAACTTTGTAAAACTCTTCAAATTCCATAAAAGTTTAAAATCAGAAAATTGCTTCACAAAAATATTTTCTTACATTGTGCATAGAATTTGTATTTTTCAGTTTGATAATGACAATTGAACAAGTCCGAATAAAATCCGAAGATTGAGCTTAGTTGGACCTTAATCCACTTAATCACAAGAACCTTATAAGAATTAGATTGAGGTGCTTCAGATCTACTAGACTTAAATCTTTGAGACCACAAGACTTGGTTCGATGTCTTCTTGACAGCCTAAGTAGGATATTTCAGAACACATGCATGACTCTTGTCGACAGTGACCTAACTTGCACACATGTACCTTACACATTGCTCAACTCAGTTGAAATGGTAGAGGGCTGGATTTGCCGGCATGAGGCACAAGCGAATGAAAACATACAAAGTCACGGTTCAGGGCCATTGTGCCCCAACCTGATCCAGTAACCGTGAGGTCTAATGATAGGGTGTTTTGGATTGCAATAATGCTTCAAAAGAGGGATAGTCTACTATCTCAAGAGGAAAAAGTCCTTATGTAAATGCTTTTGTACATAGCATTCAAAAAATACAAAATTAAAACTTAAAAAAATAGACAGGCAATAATCAAAGAAAAATCAATTCTCGTCATAGTATATATGTATTCAATAAGCAAGATTGAGCTTCAAAGTCAATGATACATGTGAGCATGCAGCGGATGACTTGGCTACATTGGTCAATCATCCTACGATAGGTAGCTACATTGGCTACTGTCCATTCTCTTCTTCACCTCCTCTTCTTGAGTCGGTTGCACTTGAACTTAGAAGGGAATACTCTGCTTCTAGAGGAGAGAGTCATTGGATTGGGGAATTAGGATCATCATGTTGGAGAAGCTTGACTTTTACCGCTTCAGCCGAGAGGATCTACATATCACTAACACTGTACAAGATAGATTCATAGTCATAAGGGATTGTTTATGGCATCGACTTGTTCTGGCTTTTGAGGAGACTTGGGCAGAGTTTTGTGGATCTTAGAGTTTGTTGTATTTTAAGTCCAGTTCTCAATAAGGTTATGACCAAACTAAAAATCCAAATATCCGACTGAGCTCCGAACTTTGATTTTACAAAGGCAAGTTTAAAAGTTAAAATCAATCTAAGTTCTTTCATTTTTTTTCTTTATTTTCTTTTATGCATTTATAAGAATAAGTGTTTGCTAGGGACTAGCAAAGGCAGGTATGGGGGGTGATGAATCTCCATTTCATCACCTTTATTCTTTCATTTTGGTCTTAAATCCCTAGCTAAATGCATGTATATATCATTAATTTGCCACAATAAACACTCTATAAAATGCATAAAATGTTGTGCAAAATATTGTATAAATTATGTATTTAATTCCAAAATAAAAGAATAAAGGAAAGAAAAGAAAATGAATGAAGTGTTAAAGACATTGAGTGACCCTAGACCTCGAGACCCAGTCATCATGATAACTTGGTCGACAAGGAATAAAGTCGGGGGAGATAGAGCAAAAGAATTGTACAAAAATATGAAAAAATCACACATAAAACCCTAATTTAATTTGCCCAATAATTACTTTTTAGGACATATTTTAGTTTATTATTTTTGCACATCAAATAACAAAACCCCAGCATCAATATTTTAGATAAAAATACAAAGTGAAATACAAATTGATTTCACAGAAAAAATAGATAGTGTGCCTGAGATATACAAAATAGAAAGCCGTAAAGAAAACTTTATAGACATGTATCTTCTCCATACTGTATCAAATATGACAAAACTCATCTTTAATTGTATATAAAATGTAATAAGCTATAATCAAGGTGATTTCATTCCATTTGGAATTAAGGTGCAAAAGTTAGGTTTTGGGCCCTCATTGTGCAATATACATATTTATTATATTCAATATATTTATTCCTTATATTTTTCAATTTCTTATAGTTTTTAGAAATTGTAAATATTATCACATATCCATAATTATAATAAATTAAGAGCATTAAAATAAAATTAAAATAAATCAATTACTTTAAACACATAGATGAAATATACCTATATATACATATAATAATAATCCACCTCCACCATTTCTTTGCATATAAATAATCCACCTCCACCTTTTTTCGGATTTGATCCCTTCCTGGCAAATCTTAGCCCCTCAGGCCTTCCATACATCCTCTCTTTGGTCACAGCAAGCCGATGATCAGTCCTGCAACCAGGAGGAGCAGTCGGGCGAAGCGATCCAAATCCTCTACTGGAGTAGCTTCGGAAGGTTCAGTCTCTTTTGCCTCCGGCCAAGTTGAGGCCCATTTCCAAGCATAATCGGGTTAGTTTTCTTCGTATCTTTTAATTTCCCATTTTAATCTCGTCAATTAGTGGTTTGATTAGTTTATATTCCAAATTTTGTGTTGACCTAGAACTCGAGATCTAGGTCTGATTCACTGTGACTTTGCTCGTGTCTCTACTCATATCACCCCAATTTTTTGCCTCGATCATCTTCTCCATCTGAAACCCTCATTTGCACCTTGGATTCTGCAAGAATCCAAGAACCCAGATCTCATCTATCATCTCCGCTTCGAGCTTCTTCGCCCTACTCATTTTCAGTGATGTCGAGCTTCAAAACCGGTCGAGGAACATCGTCGCGAGCTCTAGAATTTGTTTATTCAAGTGAGGGCCTTCAGTAGATGCCTGGAGGGTGAAATAGACTAATCCAGTCGCTAAAGCTTAAAAAACATTCAGGTCCCCAACAATGGGACCTAGACTCCATTAAGGGCACCTGCATGTGTGTGAGAACCCCAGGAGGAAGCCAAGATGATCCGATCTGAGGGAGATACCTTGGACGAGGAGTATTCAATGAACGAAGATGGGGGAGAGAAACCTTCTTCCCAATTCTTGGAGCCCTTGCAGGCACCGTAGGATCAAGAATGAATGCCATGTCTTTTTGTAGTTGTTGGATCTGAGCGAAACGAAGTCTAACCTCAATTGTCCGATGCGTTTTAGTGAGGCATTATGGACCGCTCATCTCCGCGCATATGGAGGGTAATTTGCACAAAACCCCCTCCCTTTTGTTTTATATAAAAAGTCTTGTAAATATTTAATTAAGTTCGAAATATTTTGGAAAACTTGCAACCAAGCCCATGTAACTCTTTGTAATAGCAAGTAGGTTCACTGCTAGCACAGTTCACATGGCCCCCACGTGTGTTGGGTAATTTACACTTGTACCATGACAGCTTGGCAAATTACAAAATTAGTTTTAAAAACATGATTTTAATTGAAAAGTTCGAGTGTTTTTGCATATAGTACCCTACATTTACTTTTTCTTACAAAAATATCCCTACCAGCTTAGCTAATTTTTGTGTATGCTTTTCTATTTTTTTATAAATAGCATCTGTGCTCCAAAAAACATGAGAAAATAGGATTATATGCATGATTAATTGCTCATTCATGTCATCTATTTTGTTTTTCATTTTTCACGCATTTCCTATTTATTAAAAAAAAGAGCACGTTTATTTTTTATTTCCCTTAAAAATAAAAAAAATAAAACCCTAACTAAAAAAATGAAAAAAAATACCCATTGTTTATTATAGTATTTTATCCCTACAGACCAAAAATCACAAAAAATATCAAAAGAAATCCCTAAAATTAAAAAACCCTTGCTAACCCTAATAAATGCAAAATATTTCTAACCCCCTCCCCCCAAATAGTTCATGTCCTGTATTGATCTACCTATTACAATACATTAAAATTAGCTTTGAGAAATTTTGGACCTATTTAGTATTTTTAAATCACAAAACAATTCGGCCTATTTAAAAAGTTCATGATTTGGGATATTTTGCATTTAAAAATATATAAAATTAGTAAAAATTACCAAAACAATTACCAAAAATAAAGGAATATTTGAAAACACAGGAATATTTTATTTTGTAAATTTTGACTATATATATTTATATTAATAAATAGTATACCCTATATAGCATATATATATATATATTTACTATTATATAATTACAATTATTATTATTAAATAGTATAAAACCTATATATACTTAAATCCTTTAAAAAATAAAGAGACTGTTCTTATTTGTATTTTCTAATTTTTGTATATATATTATATCTATTATACATATATACCATATATTATACACATATTATTATAAGTTATACATATACCTTTATTATATAATTAAATAAAAAGAAATAAAAAAATCAAAAAATATAAAAAGAAATTAAAATTTTAAAAATTAAAAATTAACAAAATATAAATATAAAAAAATTAAAATTAAAAACCCAAAAAAACATTAATTAAGTGTCTAGTGTACATATATACATTATTATTTATTTATAAAGAATAATACCACTACCCCAACTTGTTCCCTGTGTTCGACATCCTACTCTGCTTATCACTATACACATATATTTGTAGGGTTTATAATAAATTTTGATCAACATACTCTGCTTTGATTTCTTAATACATTTATTACGGGTTTATTATTGATTTGATCCATTGAGCTTCGTATCAGTCACCTCAACGATTGTGGTCCTACCTTGTGTGGACCACATGACCTCTCTGCTTGTCTCTTTGGGTTAATCAATGGTCGAGATTGATCCACTTAAACATGTGGCATGCTAGCAATAGTAGATGATGGTTCAATGGTTGAGGACAAAAGATTAAATCCTGCCCTTAGATCTGATGGCACTCTAGCACCGAGTTAGACGGTGGCTGTGCAATTTGGAACGAGGGCTCGATCCAACTGTGTTGATCCTCTCAGGAAAACATGGAAAACATCTTGAAGCTGAACTTCGACCGAGCCTCATGCTCACTCCAGATGGGTTAATTCGCTGTTGAAATGCTCTACATATTCCTTGAAGTGTTCCACAGTTGTTGGATGCTTCAAAAAGGTCCAAAGCACAAGCTGGAAGATTGGAGAAGTCTCGAGCACCTAGAGCTACAAGATTAGTAGTTTTGACCTCCATATGGGATCCTTTCACGCTGAGGCCTGCACTGGAAGCTTTAAGGTTTGAGAGTGAAGTCCCTCGACCTATTGGTAAACAAAAAAAATGGTTTGGAATGAAGGGGCGATGAACTCCAACAATAGGCAGAGGAAGGAGATCCGTCTCCCATATCTAAGCAAAATCAGGGGTGGATGATGGCTTGGAGCGTTACAAGATGAAAAGGCAAAGCTGTGGAGGTGGTCAACGGGTTGGTCGACAACCGAGAACATCAGGAACAAAGGCCGGAGCTCAGAGTCCGGGGAACTACGATCTTGTATTTAACGCTAAAATAGATTAAATTAAATGAAACAAAATGCAAGAATATGCTACTGCTACTCCTACGAATAGAAAAGGCAAAGCAAATAAAAGCTCACCTACCTGGGGAGGCTGGGAGTAGAACCACAAGGAGATAGCTCCGGTGATGGTGAACCACCTCCTCTGCCCTTCCTCCGTGCAACAAATTAGGAGGCTCCGCTTCCTGTCACGAAAAGGTGGATAAAAGGGATTAAAATTCAAAAATAGACGGAGGAGATATTATATACAAGCTGCTTAAATGAGGGTCTTTGCCTAGGGTTTTTGGTTGAATTGAGGGTTGACTGACGCCAAATCTTGATCTGCGTGAGAGATCAGAGGTAGGTGAAGAAATCGCAAGAATAAATTGAGGGCAAAAGAGTTCTGTAGTGAGTCAGAAAATTTGGCAAGAATGGGGAAAAACTGTGAACGGATCAGTTCATAGAGGGGGCAGGCCAGTTGACCTAGGACAGCCAACGTCACCTCCTCATTGGTCCATGCCAGATGCTAGAAGATAAAACCGAAATAAAAATAGAATGAAAATGAAAATAAAATAAAAAATGATTTTACTAAATAAAACTTAAAACATTAAAGTTGTTTATTATTTTATGTACTATTTTAGGTGATTTTTATTTTTTTTATCGACCTCTTTATTATAGGTTAATTTTTACAAGTTTTATCATAGGTATAAATACCTATGTATTATGTATTTTATTTTTATTTTGCATTTTAAATTTTATAATTGTAATTACTAATTTTTATATTTTTAATATAATTAAATACATATTTACATATGTTTTTGATTTTATTTGTACACTTAAATAAATATAGGTAAGTATATTTTATGTATAGTATATCTATTCCATTTTATTATATTATTTACTTTAGTGAATATCACTTGGTTAATTCTATGTTTATATTTTTAATATGTTTTATATAATATTTAAAAATATTTTAAAATATTAAAAAATAAAAATATATAAAGAATGAATAAAACAAATAAAACATATAGGTATATAATATAATGGGGCACAAAAAGTCAACTTTTGTATATTAACTCCAATTTTAATGAAACTGACTTCATTAGATAGGTAATTTAATTTAGAGCGCAATAAAGGTGAGTTTGGTCAATTTTGAGTTCATATGAAGAAGATATTGATCTATGAAGTTTTGTTTACAACTTTTTCATCTGTGTGTTGCACGCACATTGTACCTTATTTTCATGTGCAGTTATTTTGGAATTTTTCTATACATTTTTTGTACATGTTTTGTGTTGAATAAATCTTTATTTGAGATGTGTAAGGTTGTGTAAAAAATTACTATAATTTTGGCGATAAATACAGTGTATAGGGTACCTAGGGTTTCTAGGCGTCGGTGTTATTTTGTCTGCATTTATTGGCCCTTATCTCCTACTTTATTCCTTGTCGATCAAGTCAAAATTGGTTTCATCTTGGGGTTTAGGATCAGTCAATATTTACAATACTTCATATATTTTGCTTTTCTTTATTCATTTAATTTTTGTTTAAATACATGTATTTATGTACTATTTACAAACAATTGTCAGTGTGTTAATTTGCACAAGTTAAAGGTGTTTACATGCATTTATCTAGGGATTTAAAGACAAAATAAAGGAATGAAGGTGAATGAATAGGTATTCATCAGTGTCGCCTCCTGCATCATGATTGGTTGAGAGTTGTTGGGATGGATCGTTGAAAAGCATGATCCATCTCCTGCATCCTAATTGGTTGAGAGTTGATGGTGGGGATTGTTGAATACAAATTGATATTCTTTTGTTGCAGTATAAAAGGGGCCCTAGGTCACTACATATTTTATCCTAAAATCGTTCAAGCAATAATAGAGAGAGTTTGGTGTGAGCAAGTAGAGTAGGCACATTGCCTTCACTATAAATCCTCATCTTATGTGGTTGTACATGCTTTCTTCTCTGATCATCGTTCTATTCGTGTGGTGCTTGGAACAATTGGTATTATAGCAAGGTTTGGAGATCAACCTCTACATAGATGACAGAAGAATCAAAGGTCAATGTCGAGAAGCTCCATGGATAGAACTTCGCATTCTGGAAGATGCAGATTGAAGATGTTCTATACCAGAAGGATCTCTATCCTTCGATTAAAGGGAAGAAGCCCTAAGCCATGAAGAATGAGGAGTGGAAGGTGATGGATCGAAAGGCTCGAAGAACAGTAAGGCACAACCCTTCTCAATCGATGGCTTCAAATATTACACATGAGACGATGATGGTTAATATTTTCAAAGCCCTTGAAAATATGTATGAGAAGCCATCCCATCAAATAAGATGTATTTGATGAAGAAGCTTTTCAATTTAAAGGTGAGTGAGAACCCCATAGTGGCTTCACACTTGAACGATTTGAACAGTATCATCAACTAGTTGGATTCTGTGAAGATCATATTTGATGATGAGGTAAAAGCCCTTCTACTTCCTTCTAGTTTACCTGATTGTTGGAATGCATTAGTTATAGCGGTTAGCAACTCCTCTAGTTCTGTGAAGTTGAAGTTGGAGAATGTTGCTGGTGTTATTCTTGTAGAAGAACCACGACAGAAGATGTGTGGAGAAGAACACTCATCAGGTTCTTCCTTAAATACAAAAGGAAGAGGCATGAAGAGATATAGGAATCAAAAGCATTCCAGGGGAACTTCAGCAAGAGGAAGATCCAAATCTAGAGATCCAAAGTCTGTGATCTTGATGATCTGAATATTAACCTCTTTAATAAAGATGAATTTAATTGTAGTATAGGAGGAAGAAATCAGATCAACAAAAATCATAAATTTTGAATATTATGGAATATTTTTTACTTGGTAAGTGTTTTGAGGTTGAACACAGAGAACATAGATTTTTAGTTATGTGGTTCTAAATTAATTTAAATAACTAATTTCTATATTATTCCCTATGGTAGAAAATAAAGTGAAAAATAAATTAAAAGAAATGTAATGCAATGCAAGCAAAACAAATAGAGGAAACAATATAGCATGAGATCTATGATTATGTCTATTTTCAATATTCAATTAAAATAATCAATTAATTCTCAAAATGATCAAAGGTTTAAAGAAAAATATTTGAGAAATATTTGTCAATTTGAATCCAAGCTACACAGCAGAATATCAATCAATCAATTCATAATCCTGCGAATGAAAAGATCAATGATAATTTTCAAAGAAGGTTGATCTCAAAGTTCCCTATAATTTAATCCTCAAAGAAATGATCAATTATACCAAGGGAATAAATCAATTATTTATCCTTGAATAGTTGTCTGCAATAGATCAAACTCCTCAAAATATTAGGGAATAAATAAGTCAATTTGAGCTCGCAAGATCAATTTAATCCTAAAATACTTTTTCAATTTAATCAAGCTCTGATCTGTTCACAAAATAAGTAATACGCAACATTAAAGTGCATTAAATAGCTTCAAAATGAGATTATGCGTTAAAAATGGAGTTCAAATGAGAAAGATATGATTAAATGAAGTTCTAAGGACTATATCGTAATAAAATAAAGTTTTCTTCTCAAAAAGGCCATGAGCAGACTTATCTGTAAAATATGCAAAACTGTCTAGGTTTTTCTGCAATTTTCCCAAGCGAGCATGTGCGGGACACATGCTTATGGTCGGCGGGGATCCGGCTACAATTTCTGGAAAAGCAGGGGGCAGAGCATAATTAAGTCATGCTCATGTGTTGGGCACATGCATAGGAGGCACGGATGGAGACTCAAGTCCACGATTAAGGTGTGGGCACCTGAGGCGTCATGTGGCGTTGGGGGGGCTTAGGCTAACCCGAGCCTCGAGGTGTGGGCCAAGGCTCAGGAATCTAGCGGTTTAATGGTCGTTGGATCAAGGGCCAGCCCCCGATCCAATGGAGGTTGCATGTTTGGCGGTGAGGGTAGAGATGGCAGTGCTATCGGTTAACGATGCTCGATGAGGAAGGAGTGCAACTGAGCGTAGTAGGGTGGAGACGGCAGTGCGATCGGCGGATCTAGGTCGACCACAAGTGACACATGCCCGAGGGCGGTGGTGCAATGGTGGCGAGGGCGCAAGTGGGCGATGAGGCAGTGGTCAATGGAAAAGGTAGAGGTGGTTGATGGTGAGCAGACTGAGGTGCTCGGTGGTGAAGGTATGGCCAAGCGTGGAAGGGTGGAACTATGCGCAAGCAAGGCGAAACTGAGAGGCACGAGGGCGGAGCAGCGAGGGTCAGGTCAGTGAAGAGGCGAAGTGAAGGATGTGAGGTGTGAGCGAGGGGTTAAGCAACGGAGGTCGAGTCAGTGAAGAGGAGTAAAATCTAGGGGGTTCCGTATGGAGAAGATCTTATGGAACGAAGGATGACCTGGGGAGGAACTCACAGAGGAGCTCTGATCTTTTCTCAAGACTTCGACCGAAGCCGAGCTCCAACTGCTGCAGGAGGTAGCTACGACAGGAGGTAGCGATGATGGTGGTTGATGGATGGCAAGGCGAAGTGGTGTAACATGAGTGCGGTGGGGAGGTAGCTCTGCAATGGATGATGAAGGTTAAGGAAGGAGGCATTGGTCAAGCTGATGGAAGTCAAGGTGGTGGAAAAAGAGAAGGCAGAGCGATAGTGTAGCTCGAGGAAGAAGAAGAAGAGGATTTGGAGCAAAGGATGGAGAAGAAGAAAGATAGAGGAAGAAGAATCTAGGAAAAGGGATAAGACATTTACCTGTGGGTTCTTTGTCGGAGGAGGAGCTTGATGCATGTCTCCAGATCTTGGCCTCGAGGAGCTGCGGTGAAGATTCAACTCCTAAGCTATGTAGTGACCTTGGAAGGTGCTGCTACGAGGTCTTCTGAGGACCTCAGATCCCGTTTATGGGTGCTTCCCGTCGTCGTCGCCTCCCACTCGAACTCTCATGTTGTCACCTTGAGGGGATGGGTCGATGGCTTCAGCTCACGATGATGGAAGATGACAAAGGCGAGGCACGGTGAGGTTTTTTTGAAGGATGTCGTCGTAACGGTCGGAGGATTTGAGGTGGAGGATGATTGCGGGAGAGGGAGGTGGAGGGTTGGCCATTGTGGGAGGCAGAGGGAGAAGGGGGGCATGTGCTGTGTACGTGGTTGAGAGACAGGGGAGAAAAGAAGAGGGGGAAACTAAAAATAAAAATTAACTAAAATAAAAAATAAAAGGAAAGGAAAAAATAAAAAAAATAAAATAGTGTTGACATGTGGCAAATCCATGAGATGCCACGTGTCGCTCCCTAAAAAATTGAAAAATAAATTAAAATAAAATTTCATAAAAATAGTAAACGAAGTCAACTGAAAAAGTTGTATTCATGAAAATTATCCTTCTCGACGAGATCTACAACTTTGATGAAGGGATCAAAACCAAAAGAGATCTTCTATACAAAAAGAATTTTTGGTTGTACTCTATACATATAAAATACATGTATTTTTGTATTTTTGTATTTTTATAATTTTTAAACAAGATAAAAATCAAAATAAATTAAATAGAATATAAAATAAATAAATACATATTAATATATTTGTGGATTTTAAATAATTAAGAAAAGGTGAAATAAAATCAACAAAAATAAAGTATGTACAAAATATAGTATATACAATTATGTCCCAAAATCTACATTTTGCAAACAAGCTTCGATTTTAATGAAATTACTTTCTTTGGATAGATAATCTTATAACTTGAATTTTAAAACTAAGTTTCACGAATTTGGAGTTCATACGGAGCGGGAATTTAGTCGAGAAGTTGGACTTTACGGCTTTTTTCGGTTCAAGATCTAAATGTATTTATTCAAGGTGAAAATTATTTTGTATATTTATTTATTTATTTTTATGTATAAATTAGAAGAAGAATTAATTCAAAAGGAGTAGGTATGAATTTATTAAAAATCAAGGAAGTTTGGGTATTTACATGGGATTACTTACAAATAATTTTCAACACTTTATTATTATTTTTATTATTTTGAATTATTTTGTGGAATTATTTACAAGATAATTAGCCCCCTTTATTAAGAGTTATATTTTGTTAATTTATTTAATTGTGGGACTTTTATTTTTGTATTTTGTTGAAGGAGTTAAGTTAAGATTAATATATTAAGATGATGAATCACATATTCATCATCCCCCTATACTTAAAATTTGTTAGTTCTCGAGCAAATAAAGAATGAATAAGTTAGATTAATCCCTGAATGTGCATGTGAATGTATGAGACTTGACCTATTAAGAACTCTCGATTTTAGTGATCCTAAAATTCTAACTTGAACTAATCTCTAATCAAAATGTATCCAACTTCCCTAATCATGAGACTCTCTCTGTATACATATATAATAAGGATATGACATTAAGTATGGACTACAGTTACAGGAGTAGAGTCTAAGCATCAACCAAAGTTCTGGTCCAAAAGAATCTCCTAAGAACTCAATCCTCAACACTAGGGAATAAATCATTTCTTGCATCCAATTCATTGTCTCTTTAGATGTTAGTCTTAAAAGTGAATATGGAAAGCCAGTTGATGGAGGGCATATGATGGTGTATTTTCTTCTCTCCCTCTCATTGGAACAAGGATCCTCTCGAGTGCCTTATTAATCAACACATGTATTTTTTTGGTGTTGATTAATGCGTCCATCAAGAGATCACTGAGTCGTCTGCACTTGTTTTCCTGGGAGTACAATGGGGTGTGTCTCTTTTGAGTATCTATCATAACTTCAACACCCAGACTTGTATCACTATATGATGCAGAGCCCTTTTTGGGTGCTAACCCGACTCATAAAAGCCTAAGACTGTGGTCCAAGTGGACATTTTAAAAGGTTGGGAGCGCTTGCCTTTGGTGGAAGCTCTTTATATTTGTCTTTGTAATGAGAGCTTTTCTTTGATCATTCAGATCCATTGTTTTTACCAAGTTGGTGCACACTGATCAACAAATTTATTAATTTCATCACACCATGCAATTTGGGTGAATACCAAGAGATAGCATGAGAACCATTTTCTCATATGAGTTAAAGTTGCTGACTCTCAGGTTTCATGAAGCTTTCATCGATTTTATGCCATCCTCATAAAATCAGGTCCAGACTCAATTCCCTCATCCCAGTTCTTCAAGTGAATCATCAATTCATCCCATCATAACTGCAGTCGTGCAAGTGAGGTGTTGATCATATTCTTTAAGGTAGAGACTAAGTATGCAATATAGCACACATATCTTTCAAACTAGGGAAATGTGAATAATTAAGTCATAGACCTCAATGAGTAAGCTCGGTTAACTCTGAATTATAGGACTTGATAACCCAAGTTTTCTTGAACTTCACAAGTCTTGTGTGAATGTGTAAGTGTCAGGAATACCTCCAACTCATTAGTTAGGTTTTTTGTTTTTTTTTTAATTTTTTTTCTTTTTAAAGAAAAATAGATTTGTTGGTTTTCACTTTTTTTGGAAAAGGGGTTTGGCTTGGTTTTATTTTTTAAATTTTGAAGGAAGAGGAAAAATTTTTTGAAAAGATTTTTGATGGTTTTGTTTTCAAAAAGTGTTTTTGAAAAAGTTCCATATTTTTTTTCAAAACTTTTTTTCAAAATTTTGCCCATCCTATATTTAATGAGTATTATACATAAAATACGTGAAAGTACAGGTTATGGGTAAAGTATATATGTAGTATATATATACCCCTATAATTTGTATGCGTTATGTCCTCATGGCACAAAGTGAAATAAAGACATAGCTCGAACTAAGCATAAATGGGAAAAATAGAAAACGAGAAGAAAAAAGGAAGAAATAGATGTGGAGAATACACAACGAGCATCGACCCCCCTATATTTAGGCTCTGATAAGCCTAAGATTGGAGTAGTGGTCAAAATTGAGAGATCGCTGAGAGTAGGAGAGAATAAGCAAAAAGAAAAATAAAAGAAGAGAAAGAGAAATTAGGGTCACGCACCCTTATACTTAGGATATAATCATCCTAAGTATAGCCACAAAATGAAAATGATATGTTACTGGGGAGAGTGATGTGAATCTGGGGAGAAGGAGGAAACAAAAAAAAAGAAAACTATTCAAGGTGGAGTAAGAATGTACAAGTCTCAATAAGGGTTGTATCGAACCTTCTTGCATGAGCAAGGTGGAAAAGAATATGGAGGTGGAGTGGGTGGAAGGGATGAAGAAGAAGCAGAATCCCAATCATCATCAGAGTCATCCTCAGAAGAGCAATAATGTACAGTGGAGGCTCTCCAACTAATATTGTGATTTGGTTGCCCACTCAAAAGACCTCAGACGAAGAATATTCTCGTGAGGAAGTGTCCGACTGGTCACAACAAATTATTCTGGTACATCTACTGGGACCAGGAGAGTCATCCTCAGACATGTCTATTATGATATACTCGGCTAGTTTGCTAGATCCTGAACAAGCGGAGGAGAAGGAGCGGAGTGCTTTTTCCACCCACTAGCCACCATAATCAGGGATGTGTCCATTCTATATTGAGTATGTGAGGTGCAAGCCATGGTTTCTTCATCACATGAGTCACCCTCTATGTTGTATATCTCCTGTAAGGTCAGCACATGTCTCGGGTACATGGTAGTGCTCTTAGTTGGCATGGATTTGGTGGGATCATCTTTCACCTTTTGGGCAGCACTAGTGATGACTGTGTGGGTTAATGCCACTTGAGTCTGGGTGACATTTCAGAACTCCAAGAGTGGTTGTAGATGATTTCTAGTCATGATAATTTTTTCCCCTTTTGGAAGTGAAGGCTCCCTAGCGGTGTTGGGCTTGGTCATCTCGACAATCGTCTCATCAATTGAAGTGGAGAGAAGGGACTCATCCGTCTCTCGACGGTCACGACTGTTTGCAGCTAATTGGGTCGCTTTGGGTTGGAGCGTGTTCTCAAAGGTCACATGCGGGCAGTGCGTACCTAATGCTAGAAATAGATTTCCCTAGTCTTGCGATCTATAGTCGTCGCAGCTAAGGCTAAGAATGACTTCCCAAAAATAATAGGAGACTGGGTGAACTCTCCTCGGTGCTCAATATCAATGAATGAAAAGTCCACTTTGAGTGGAGTACCTTGGAAAGTAATGATGATTGAAATAACCACTCTTGATCGTTTAATGGATCATTCAACCAACAGAACAATTGCTACTGACTTCCTAATTTGTCCAAGTTTGAGATTGTCAAACACAAAAGTTGGGAAGATATTTATAGTTGAGTCATCATCGATTCTAGCATGGGCAAAGATGGTATATTTGATCTCACACTCAACTCGGGGCAGCCGCTTCACTCTGTGGCTCTTTGTCTTTCTCCACGTCACTAAGGAGGTGGACATGGACACTAGGTGTCTCTCAGTCATTGTTCTCTTATTGCCCGACCTCTTAGGCATCAATCTATTCTTCACAAATCTTTTGTGGTTGGTAAAATGATCTATGGCCTTTATTAAGGGAAGTTTAAGAATCAATTCCTTAGTGAGTGCTTCCCTAAGGGCAGGGTCCAATTTTTTTAGGTCACTTTCAATTTCAATTTTTATGATATTATCTAGTTTTGAATTTTTTTGGTCTTTTTGAGATTTACAATTTTTTAGTCTCTTTGATAGGTGAAGGAGGAATAGGAGAATGTACAGACCCTAGATTGGAGGACAAGTGGTTAATAGAAGAGGTAGGAAGAAGTGACTCCAGATGTACATGACATGCGGTCTTCCTAGTGTCCTCCATGTTTCCAACATCTAATCTGAAAAGTTCATGATCCACTTCTTAACTTGGCTAGGCATAAGATTTCATTGTATCAATGATATTTCTATACCTGTCAACCAATGAATCATATCTCACGACAAGTCTAGAATTATCATCCTCCATAACACTCTCATGACAAATCATGGGACAAGTTTGTTTAGTTGGAGGATACTGCTGAGAACTTGGGGTATCATGCTCAACATACCTAGACTATGATATGTAATTCTGGGTCGAGTACACCATCTGTGTGGCAGATATTGGTCGAACCTCATGTGGTGCAGTCAATAGAAAGGGGGTTTGTATATCGAGCTCACGAGTCCAATCCCCTATATGTGTAGGCTCTATGAATGGGTGGTATGAAGGTTGGTCAATGTAAGCTTGATCACTAAGGTCAATCAAGTCTAGAGGATAATAAAGGGTGGGCCTCCCCATTCAGTTTGTTTGGTCGACCATATTATATCATAAGGTCAAGTTAGGATGTGGATGTGTAAACTGTTGACCAGTCCCAACATTCACATGAGAACAAAATGAGGAATGTGGGGTAGGTAACCCTGCTAGTCATCTATCTCAACAGTGGCTTGCTCTTCGAATGGTTCCTTGATTCTGACAAGCGTTCGTGAATATGGTAAGTCAGCACATGATGGAAGTGGATCCAGAGTGTAAGATGCGGGGTAGGTGATAAGTGCGAAGAAGTGGAGAAGTGAATCGAAGCTCTGACTTCATACTCATGGTGGGGTGGGGAGAAGGAAGATGGTTGGGGAGGAACCATCTCAAAGAGAGGGTTCTACTAGGATGAATGAGAAGAGGGGGCTAGAAAGTCGATTGGAGGTCCGACTTCGTGGTTGGAATGGGGTGGAGGGTATAAGGAAGAGTGAAATGGTGAAGATGTCCAGTAATCAATAGAGGAGAAATGACATACAGAGTTCGAGTAAAGATATCGATAAGCCGACATCTTTGAAAGGAATGAAAGCGGATCGAGGCAGAAACGTGAAAGTGCAAAGAATAAAACACATATAGATAAACACAAGAGCGAACCTTGATTCTACCGACTTAACACAATGATGGTCGCAAAGGTTCGACCGTTATCTTTTCAATTTTATTTAGGTGATCAATCAAGATGTGAATCCATTTACGTAAGATTAAAATGTGGGTTTTGGGCACTATCCTAGGGATGCGACCTCACCTATCAACAAGCAAAATATATAATGCGTACAATGTGGGGTTTGCTCTCGCAAAAACAAATGTTAATTTTAGTCATTTGTTGGTCAAATCTATATTAACAGTTCTGATTTTAAGTTAGAATATCACTTGATTAAGTCCATACAACACGGAAGGCCTAACGATCAGTCTCGATTTCCATTTATCCTAAGTTATAAAATCAAGGAGAAGGGAGTCGAGAAAAATCAATGCAATCGATAAAAACAATGATGCATGCCCAGTTTAGAAGACTTACAATGATCCTCACTCTCTACATACAGAATGCAATACATAATTGAAATTTTATACTAAATGGAATGCAAGTCAGAGATAATTGCTCCTAGCAGAATGTTCTGATTAGCGTGAAGAATTAGTTTGAATTTGACTAAGTTAGAACGATCTAAGGCGTGCATTATTAAAGTGACGTGTAGTCCTAATTTGTACGGGCACAAGTAGATAAAAAATGTATAAGCTCTATTAGCTTCGGGTGTAAGTCTAACCTACGAGCCACTCAAGTCAAGCCCCACCCTCACCGGAGAGTGAAACAGGTCTCGACACACCACAAAAAATGTCCAAAGTCCTAATACAGACACGAGATCCCAAAGGGGAACCAATGGAAATCAAGTAGTTAACACAAATTAATTACTAAAATTGAATGGGAAAAAGATGTTCTCTATTAAAATATAAAATCTCCTTCTTGTCGTCTCAACAGTCGGCTCGGACCAAGAAGAGCCAACCTTCGATGTTCTTCGAGATGCATCGTCTTCAAGAAAGTTGCTCCAAGACCACAAGGTCCTCACACACAAAAATATATTAGAGAGATAAAATATCTACAAAAATTAGAAATTAAATGTTGAAAAAGAGAGAAAAAGAGAGAAAATGGTAGGGAAATATCTCCAAGAAATGTTCAGTTGTCAAACTGCCCGAGTGAATAGAAAATCTAACTCTAATTTTTCTAAAATGAACCTAACTCCTTTGCCTCCTTGACAACGACACTATTTGATGATCCTAAAACCCACCTCTTTAAAAAAAGATGAATTGTAGTATAGGGGTCAGAAATCAGATGAACAAAAATCATAAATTTTGAATATTGTGGAATATTTTTTACTTGATAAATCGAATAAACAGAATAATGATTTTTAGGTGTGTGGGTCTTAATTAATTTAAATAATTAACTAATTGCTATATTAATCTATATCTCAGAAAATAAAGTGAAAAATAAATTAAAAGAAATGCAATGCAATGAAAGCAAAATTAATAGAGGAAGCAATGAAGCATAGGATATGTGATCATGTCTATTTTCAATCTTCAATTTAAATGATGAATTATTTCTCAAAATTAATCACAGATCTAAAGAAAATATTTGAGAAATATTCGTCAATTCGAATCCAAGCTGCAGGGTGAAATATCAATCAATCAATTAATAATCCTGCAAATGAAGAGATCAATGATAATTTTTTAAGATAAGCCGATCTCAAATATCTTGATAATTTATTCCTCAAAGAAATGATCAATTATACCAAGGAAATAAATTAATTAATTATCCTTGAATAAGCCTCTGCAATAGATCCAACTCCTCAAGATATCAATGTACAAATAAGTCGATTTGAGCCTACAAGATCAATTTAATCCTCAAATATTTTTTCAATTTAACTAAGCTCTGATCCGTTCAGAAAATATGTAATACGAAGAGTATTAAAAGAGTTTCAAAATGACATATTGTGTGTTAAAAATAAAGTTTAAATGAGAAAGATAAGATAAAGTGAACTTCCAGGGGCTATATTATAATAAAAATAAACTTTTCTTATCAAAAAGACCCATGAGGGTACTTATATATAAATATGCAAAACCACCTGGGATTTTCTAAAAATTTGCCTCGACAGGCACGTGTGGGACACGTGTTGATGCCCGGCGGGGATCCATCTGTAATTTCTGGAAAAGTAGGGGCATAGCGTATTTGCCTCCGCTCGCATACTATGCATGTATGTAGGAGGCTCGGATGGAGCCTTGTGTCTGAGGTTGAGGTGTGGGCACCCGAGGCACCATGTGGCGGCCGAGGGGGCCTCGGCTGACCCGAGCCTTGAGGCATGGGCAAAGGCTCGGGTAATCCACATAGTAGCTAAATGGTCGTTGGATCACGGGCCAGCCCCTGATCCAACGACGGTTATATGTTAGGCGATGAGGGTGGAGACAATGGCACAATCAGGCAGCTTGGCTTGGTGGTAAAGGCAGGATGTCTAGCGTGGAAGGTCGAAGACGGCGATGCGATCGATGGAACTGAGCTGACCTCAGACGACACTCACCGAGGGTGTTGGCAGAATGGTGGCGAGGGCTCTAATAGGCGGTGAGGATGTGGTTTATGGCCAAGGTAGAGGTGGTTGATGGTGATCAGGCCAAGGTGCTCGGTGGTGAAGGCATAGCCAAGCATGGAATGGCAGAACTGTGCGTGAGCAAGGCGTAGCGGAGAGGTGCGAGGGCGGAGCAGCAAGGGTCATGTCGGTGAAGATGCGGAGCGAAGGAGGTGAGATACGAGCGAGGGGTGGAGCAATGGAGGTCGGGTCGACGAAGAGGAGTAAAATCTAGAGGGTTCTATCTGGAGAAGATCTTGTGGAACGAAGGATGGCATGGGGAGGAACTCTTGGAGGAGATCTGATTTTTGCTCAAGACTTCGACCGAAGTTGAGCTCCAACTGTTGTAGGAGGTAGATACGGCAGGAGGTGGCGATTATGGTGGTTGACGGATGGTAAGGAGGAGTGGTGTAATGCGAGTGTGATGGGGCAACGAATCTGTAGTGGACGATGAAGGTTGAGGAAGGAGGCATAGGTCGAGCTGGTGGAAGTCGAGGCAGTGGCAAAAGAGAAGGCAGAGTGATAGTGTAGCTTGGGGAAGAAGAAGAAGACGATTTGGAGCAGAGGATGGATAAGAAGTAAGATAGAGGAAGAAGGTGCTAGGAAAAGGGAGAACAGATAAACCTGGTGGGTTCTTCGTCAAAGGAGGAGCTTTATGTGTGGCTCTTGATATTGGCCTCTAGGATCTGCAGTGAAGATTCAGCTCTGAAGCTAAGCAGTGACCTTGGAAGGTGTTCCTACAAGGTCTTCTGAGAACCTCAGATCTTGCCGATGGGTGCTTCCGGTCGTCGTTGCCTCTCACTCGAACTCTCATGTTGTCACCTTGAGAGGATGGGGGCTGGTGGCTTCAACTCGCACTGATGGCGGATGACGAAGGTGAGGCGTAGCGAGATTTTTTTGAAGGGGGTCATCATAAGGTTCGAGGGCCATAGTAGCCAGAGGAGGTGAGGTGGAGGATGGTTGCGGGAGAGGGAAGCAGAGGGATCACCATTACATGAGGCGGAGGGAGAAGGGGGGTGCACGTGTTGTGTGTGGTTGAGAGAGAAAGAGAGAAGAGAAAAGAAGAGGGAGAAAAAAAGGAAAAAATAACTAGAATACAAAAAGTAAAATAAAAGAAAAGAATAAAATAAAAATATAAAAGAGGGGTGACATGTGGTAACTCTAGTAGCTGCCACGTGTCACTCCCTAAATTCGAAAAATATATTAAAAGAAAATTTTGTAAAAAATCGTAAACAAAGTCAAAGAAAAAGTGGTCTTCATTAAAGTTGTTCGTCTCGACAAGATCTACAACTTTTATAGAGGGATCAAAATCAAAAGAGATCTTCTGTACAAAAAGGATTTTTAGTGGTACTCTATAGTTATAAAATACCCGTATTTTTTAATTTTGTTATTTTTTTGTATTTTTTGAATTAGACAAAAATCAAGATAAAAATAGATAAAATATAAAATAAATAAATACACATTAATGTATATTTTGGATTTTAATTAATTAATTAATTAAAAGGTGAAATAAAATTAAAAAAATAAAGCATATACAAAATATATAGCATATAATTAGGTCCCAAAATCAGCATTTTGCAAACAAGCTCTGATTTTAATAAAAATCACTTTTATGGACGGATAATTTTATAACTTGAACTTTAAAAGTGAGTTTGGTGAATTTGGACTTCGTACGGAGCGAGAATTTAGTCGAGAAATTGGACTTTACAGCTTTTTTCGATTCAATATCTTAAAATATTTATTCAAGGTGAAAATTATTTTGTATTTTTGTATTTATATATATATATATATTATGTACAAGTTAGAAGAAGAATTTAGTCAAAAGGAGTTAGTATAAAATTATAAAAAATCAAAGATGTTTAGGTATTTATAGGGGATTATTTACAAATAATTTTCAACAGTATTTATTTATTTATTTATTTATTTATTGAATTATTTTGTGGAGTTATTTACAAGATAATTAATCCATTTTATTAAGAGTTATATTTTGTTAATATATTTATTTTAGGGACTTTTATTTGGTATTTTGAAAAGGGAGTTAAGCTAAGATTAATATATTAAGATGATGAATCATATATTCATCATTGCTAGAATTACAATCAAATGGGGCATTACAACACAGAATGCATGTCCCCAAGAAAACAGAAAGGAGAAAATGACAATGGTAAGAATATTGTAAACTTCACCGATGATGAGTATAAGGATATGTGTTGTAGATGCTCGAAGTGAGTCCTGGATTTTCGACTCGGATGATTCATTTCATACAACCCCACAAAAAAAGATCCTCCAAAATTGTGTGAAAGGTGATTTTAGAAAGGTGTTCTTAGGAGATGATCAATGCTGCAACATAATAGGAAAGGGAGACATTGACATTTCCCAACCCAATGGTGGCTTCTTCAGATTGAAGAATGTTAGACACGTACCAAGTCTAACAAGGAATCTCATATATGTTGGACAATTATCAGAAAGTGTGTGGTGACATCACTCGATTCAGATTTGTGGAAGATGTCTAAGGGATCATTGCTCCTTACTTGAGGTAAGAAAGAAGGAACCTCATATATTGCATCAAGCTCATGTGACAGGATAAATATTGCATCTTATGGGTGTGATGCTAACACTTGGCACAAACGACTCAGTCACATGAGCGAAAAAGGATGAAGATCATGCAGAAGAAGGGAAAGTTGATCGGATTGCAGACTGTTGATTTAGACTTCTGTGAAGATTGTATCAAGTGAAAGCAGAATAAAGTCAGTTTCACGAAGACAACAAGAATATGAAAGACTTAAAGACTAGAAATGGTTCATACAGATGTATAAGGGCCATCTCAGGTACTATCCCTTGGCATATCTCACTATTTTGATACTTTCATTGATGATGAAACTATAAAATTATGGGTTTATTTTATCAAACATAAACATGATTTGTTTGAGATCTTCAACATGTGGAAGGTTTTAGTTGAGAACGAGACATGTTTAAAGTTGAAATGTCTCAAGCCAGACTATGGGGGAGAGTACTACAGTGAGAAGTTTGAATCCCTTTGTGCCAAGAATGAGATCATGAGATTCAAAACTATCCCAAGAAATCCCAAACAGAATGGTGTTATTGAACGCATGAATGAGACTCTTCTATAGCATGCGAGAAGCATTAGGATGCATGCAGGTCTACCTGAGCGACATTGGATTGATGTAGTGAACACAACAACATACTTAATCAATCGAGGTCATCTATTGCATTGGATGGGGATCCTCTAAAAGAAGCATGGGCATGAAAGGCAATAACACTTTCTTATTTACGTGTCTTTGGATGCACAACTTATGTTCACATTGAGCAAGAAGACAGAGGAAAGCTTGATCCTAAATCAAGGAAGTGCATCTTTGTCGGCTATAGTACAAATAACTATGGATATAGATTGTGGGATTTGAAGAACAAGAAGACAATTAGAAGCATTGATACCACACTCAATGATTCTTCTATATGAAAGGATGAATAGATAAAAGGAAACAAAACTAGATAATCAACCTGTATGGAGTTTGGTGAAACTCCTAAACAAAGCACATCTCAGCCAAATGATGAGAATGCACAACCTATCCTACAGAATAATCCACAAACTCTAGTGCTATGAGAATCTTCCAAAATCAGTAATCAATACAAGGTATCCACCTTCCTTGAATTACTTATTACTAACTAATAATGGTAAGCTCGAGTGCTTTGATGAAGCTTTAAAAGGTGAGACAAGGAAGCAGTGGGAGTTAGCCATGGATGATGAGATGGACTCTCTCACAAGAAATAAGATGCAGGATTTAGTTCCACTACAAAAGGGAAAGAAGTCTGCAAAATAATTGGGTGTACAGTGTGAAGGAGGAAGTTGATGGTTCCATTAAATATAATGCTCGACTAGTGGCAAAGGGCTTTCAGCAGAAAGCAGGAGTCGAATTCACGTATATATTTGCACCTATTGTAAATGTCTCAATCATAAGAGCTATATTGATCATTATTGCAGTTGCGAACATACATTTGGAGTGGTTGGATGTTAGGAAATATTTCTCCATGAAGATCTTGAGGAGGACGCCTGCATGTAACAACAAAGGGCTATGTAGTACTGGAAAAGAAGACATGGTAATCAAGCTCATAAAAAGCCAATATGGATTAAAGCAGACTCCAAGGCAATTATACAAAAAATTGATGATTTCACGACAAATATAGGATTCCTTAAGCGTCGTTTTGACCATTGTTGATACTTCAAGAGTCTTGGTATGTCTTACATCATTCTATTGTCGTATGTAGATGACATGCTTATTGCATGCTCCAACAAGGAAGAAATAGTAAATCTCAGGGTAATGTTGTCCAAGGAGTTTGAGATGAAGGTTCTAGATCTTGTAAAGAAAATCTTTGGAATGTAGATTAGCAGAGACAAAAGGAATAAGAAGATAAGATTGTCTCAGTCGGAGTATATCGATAAGATACTTGAGAGGTTTAATATGAAATATGCAAAATCTACTCAAACAATGTTAGGGAGCCACTTCAAACTTTCAAAGGAATAATAACCTACTACGATGGAGGAGGACGAGTACATGTCCAAAGTACCCTACTAGTCTGATGTTGGTAGTTTGATGTACGTAATGGTTTCCACAAGACTAGACATTTCTCACGTAGTGGGAGTTGTGAGTAAATTTCATGGCGAATCCTGGCAATGAACATTGGAAAGTTGTGAAGTGGATTTTATGATATCTAAGAGGTACATATATCATGGCATCGTGTTACGGAAACACTGACATTTCCATTCGAGGTTTTGTGGACTTTGATTTCACATGAGATATCGAAGGCGGGAAAAGCACAACAGTATATGTCTTTACCTTGGGGAGTGGACCTGTCAGTTGTATCTCTAGACTCCAGAAGATAGTGATCATCTCAACCACATAAGCAGGATATTTGGCGATAACAGAAGCTTGCAAGGAAATGATATGACTGATGGTTTTGATGAAAAAAATTGAATAAAGAAAGTGAAGATTATCAATTATTCGGCGACAATTAAAGTGCAATTCATCTTCCAAAGAATTATGTCTTTCACTTGAGGACTAAGCACATTGATGTGAAGTACCACTTCATTCGGATGCCGCTAGAAGATAAACAATTTGAGTTGAAGAAGATCCACACATAAGAAAATCATGATGATATATTCAACAAGTTTATGATGGTGGAGAAGCTGAAGACATGTTTAGCTTCTATTGGTTTTCAAGCATAGGAAATAAGGGAAAGCTCACACCAGGACTATTGAAGTTGTGGTGTGTACCACAAATTAGCCTTCAAGTGGGAGATTATTGAGATTTATCCCATGAAGACTGATTGGCTAGATACTAGTGGAAAGCATTGCTGATATGACTGATCTCCCTCATGACTTCTGATTGACTGAGAGTTGTTGGGATGGATTGCTGAGATGACCGATCCACCTCTTGCATCCTGATTGGTTGAGAGCTATTGGGATGAATTGTTGAGATAGTTGATCCGCTTCCTACATCTTGATTGGCAGAGAGCAGATGGTGAGGATTGTTGAATACACTTGTCATTCTTTTGTTGTAGTATAAAAGGGATCCTGGGATACCACATATTGTATCCCAAAATCATTTAAACAATAATAGAGAGAGTCTGGTGTGAGCAAGTAGAGTAGGCACATTGTCGAACTGTTATAAATCAACTTCTTGTGCAGGTGTGTGTGATTTCTTCTCCGATAGTGATCCTATTCATCTAGTGCTTGATCGGATCAGTCCCTAATATGATGGAGGTAAAATATCATGTTAGAAGAAAAAGAAGGTGGAGCAGATCGATGCATGAGGATCGATGAAGATTGATCGAGGGGGTTGGGTCATATTCAGATGAAAGAAGGAAGTGATGCGATAGTAAAGTAAAAAACAGCATAGAGTTTACCTAATTGTGGTTGTATTTGTTTCATAGAAAAGATGGCAGTGCTCGTCGATGTTCCGTCGAGGTTTGCATCTTAAATAGTGGATGAAGAGAGCAAATCTTAACAATTTCCTTTAAGTTGTTGCATCAAGGAACAAGTTTGATCCTTGGATCGTGCTTAGGGTGTTGATCACCGTCGTAGCCTCAACATATGTATGAGTGTTGTCACTGGAGGTGCAAATGGAAGTTGATGGCATAGCCCTTCATGAAGTGATGGATAAGGGAGAATAAAGGGAAATGAGCTCTTTTGATGGGAGTCGTTGGCATGAAAGATGATGAGGAGTGACATGGGACGAGGGCTGGTCGATGGTTGAGGTTTGGAGGGAGTTTGGGTCCAATTAGCCTAAACCACGGTTTGAAGCGGAACAAAGGGAGGCATTGTGATGTTGATTTGATAGAGATTGTGTGTTCGATTATGGAGTCATGTGGCTCGTAGTAGAGGCATGTGAGGTGGTTGGTTGAAGAAGTTGACAGAAACGTCGATTATGCAGGGCTGATGTGGCAAAGATTGATCGAAGGGAGTGAATATGTCTTTTATGTTCACTATGGGTCAATAAGCATGTGCGAGGTTGAAAAGATGAAATGGGAGGGCCAATTGTTGGATGGCATGTGGCCTTGAACAAGAGATCGTAAAAAGAGAGAGAAACTAAGGAATTGAATCAAAATAAAAATAAAAAACCAACTTAATAAAAATGGTAAATATGAAGAGATCTACATATTTGATAAGATCTCAAAACAAAAAAATGATATTTACAAGTAGGAATTTTATGGGTGTTTTATAGGTATAAAACACATGATTTTTGCTATTTTACATTTTTATTTTTACTTAATAATATATACACAATCTAGTTTAATAAAATACAATAAACATATTTACAAAATAATTTATTTTTGGATTTTCAACAATTAGCAAAAATGTGTTACAAATTAAAGAGAATCCTATTTATATGAGCATATGAAGTATATACAAGGTCACTTCGATTTTTTTATCTCCATCTTTTAGATTTTTTAGATTTTGAATTTAATGTAATTAGTAAGTATATATATTAACGAAAACAAATGAAAAAGAAATGAATTAAGAGGAGTTATATATATAATCACAAGCTAATATTAGTAGATAGTGTACAATATATAATATGAACCCAACCCAAGTCTCACAAATGAACTTCGATTTCTTTGAATTTGATTTGATATAGATAATTTGATGTTCAATAATTCGAAGATATGTATAGCTCCGCATGAGAATGTATGGAGAAGATATTCAACTTTATGGCTTTTAGTTTATTGAACTAGGGTTTGGGTTTGTTTGCAAAAATGCATGTTAATATATTTTAGTATATTTTAGTTATCAATATTTGTTATATGTACACAATGAAGTTAGTTTCACATCATTTGGAGTTAACATTAAACTTTTCAAAATCTGAAACTTTGCGTGTATATCTTGTTGAATATATACACGGTTTCAGTTCCTTATTTTTTGGATTTAGTCTAATTTATTCTATGGATTTTAATCAAAATATATTAATGCATAACTAGTCCAATTTTATTGCTAATTATGTTTTGTTTATTCTCACTTTTTTAATGTATTTATTGTGTATTTTCTCGTGGATTCAAGCCAAAATTCGATCCTTAAGTAGATTGATCACATATTTACCATTACCTTTATTAGTTTTATTTGGATATTTCTCCAATTATCATCACCATGGCCACACATTCCCTACTTATATGTAGCATGGCTTATCTCACCAATGTTATGCCATCTATTCCTATCATCACGATATAATAAGATCCGCATTGAAATTGTATTGTGGGTTCCCTTAAGTCCATCTCGTTATAGATGTCTTCTAGTTTTGGTCTTCGCTTCTTCGTCATCCTTTCCAAAAATGCCATAGCATGTGAATGTTCAAAGTTTCGTCATTTATCTGTATTACATATTGGATAAAATAAAACCCTCGTAAACACAAAACTATTGTCATGAATACTACAGTTCAATGTATTCCTCAATGTCATACCTAAGGCATGATAAAATTGTGCATGGAATATGGGGGCTCTATAAATTTTCCATATACGAAAAGTGTAAGGAATATCACATATTAACGTATTATTTTACCTACCATTTTAATCTAAATTGTGTTACTCGTTTTTCTTGTAAAGAGCCTATTAAATAAAGAGGATCACCTCTTATACGATTGATGCGATGGTTGTTTTTTTGATCCATCCATCCATCCATATAATCATCTTATAAAGAGTGCCTTTTTATGAAATACACTCATTTATTTTTTATAGTCAACACTCCATCACAATTTTCATAATGATAGCCGATATAATTGTTTATGTCTTCAAAATTAATGATGTAATTGGTAAGCTTCTAGGGTTCGTTTGGTTGCAGGGTTGGGCTGGGTTGGGTTGGCCCAACCCGGGGTACCCCTCCTTCCAACCCTCCCAATCCTTCTCACAGTTTACTATTCACAGGCGTACCCCAACCCAACCCTGCACAACCCTGCAACCAAACGAACCCCTAGTATCTTTGAAATTATTACCGCAACTCTAAAAAAATCAGTAGTTCAATACCCAAAATGATACCCCCGTCAAATGATATATCTCACTATTACTTAGGACAATTATATCATTCAACTATAATGCATTCTCCTCCCACGCTTTCAATTTGTTCATGTATATGTTTTGTTTAGATTGTGAATAAATGGTGCCATTGCTTATCACCACTCTCATCATCATCTGATTTTTATACAAAATTACTAGCCACTTGGAACAGAAAAAATGTTAATCAAGTACGACGATTGAAACTAAATGTTAGGATGACATCTATGGTTCGTTTGGTTGCTGGGTTGGGTTGGATTGGGTTGGGGTAACCTTGTGAATAGTAAACTATGAGGAGGGTTGGAAGGAGGAGTACACCGGTGTACTCCAACCCAACCCTGCCCAACCCTGCAACCAAACGAAGCCCTAGAAAACTGGTAGCACCGTAAAAAAACATGCATACATGGGATCATATGATCTCCAACATTATAAATGTGAATACTTATTAAAAATCATGACCAATTTATTTTATCCTCCTTATTGGCTATAAGGTTAGCTTCAACACTTAACAAGCTACAAGCACCTTTTAACATGCGTATCCCACCAATATTGATAATAGGTCTGCATGTCTAAAAGCATTTCTTCACATCCATAGACCCAAAATGTTCTCTCTAATGGTTATTTAGAATTTTTATAAAGTCTTTGCATTTGTCATAATTTTTTGGAATAGAAGCCTTCGATATCTAAATAGATTTGGTTGTCGTTACACGATTTCTACACCTTTATGTCGAGCATCACATACTCTTCAACGACTGATTAGATATCTATAGTCATTAGGAATGATAGTTTACATTGATTCAAACTCCAAGACATAAGGATGCAATCATGTTGTGGATGTGGATGATCTTGATTTGCAAATTGATTCAAGCAGGTGTGTAGTGCACCAACCTTGGATGTCACAAAGCATTTGCCAATTAAGTTGACTATACAATAATCACCTATAATCTTTTTCTTTCTCGATGCAATAAAGTAACTCAAAAACTCCTATAAAAATCATATACTCAAAGATATAATGATATTTAATAATTAACATCTTCACCGAGCACAACAATTTTGTTGTTGATTTAAAGCCATGCTAATTTTCAATTCATTTGACATGCTAAAGGCAAAACTAGAATCCCTAATATCCTCCTCAATTATATATAGCCATATCACCTCGCCTAAATGAAAATGTGGGCTCAATATGAGCTTTGGTTGGATGAGGCAAACTATCATGCATCTCATCATCTATATTCCACATGTACTCCAAAATTCCATCGTTTTTGGATTAGACTCCACATTCTGCCTTTTTTCTTACATCAAAATTAAGTGAGATAAATGACGGTGCACTTGTCTTTAGTTATATGGAAATCTCTCATGATTTGGCATAAATATCGATCGGCAAGAGGACCCCATCATTTTAGCTTATCTTGCCATGCCTCCGATGTGATTATCATATTTCATAGTGGACAAATATCACGTTCCTGAGTTCTTCAACATCCTTTAAAATGCTTAATTTAGACTATTTTAAAGGTAAAATTGAAACAATGTTATAATGTTGTGAAATAATACATCAAATGTTATTCTCGAATTTATCTAGATTGATTTCATACGACCATCTTCTTAACTTATACTCTTTTGGAAATGCAAAATCTATCAAATTATGGAGGAAATTTGATACTGTGAACAATGGAAGAAGAATGATAATAGGGCAGGAGTTTCATGCTATATGGAATTGAAACTAATGTGGATCTTCGAGAACTATAAATCAACCTACAAACTCCGAACTACGGTTAGGGACAAATATCACATATCACTCCAAATCAGAAGTGAGTGTCTAGCTTCTTCTACACAAATACAACTCGCGTAGAATGAAGGAATCTGAGAGCATCCTCGAATACATAACTAAGATGATTGTGATGGCCAAGGACCTAGCAGTCGTTTGATTATGCGATTCCGAAAATGATGCAAATAACGACCATCCTAGGAAGTATACTGTCATCTTTCAACATGGTTGTCACATCTCTGAGGATGAACAACAACATTAAGAGTGTGATGGACCTACATGCACAACTGGTAATTGAGTAGGATACGAAGCAAGGATCGAAAGTCAAGATCTTTGAGGTCAAGGAGGAGGAAGGAGAAGCAAATGTGGTGCACGTAAAGAGAAGACTAGCATTCTCCAAGGTAAATTTTAAGGGAAAAGGTAAGGAATACCCACTCATGAGACTTAATGTCAAGACCCCAATTCCGAGTCGTCAGATCCCCTTTATCGAATTTGGTTACTTTGCAATAACTTTATCCGATAACAACAACAACTAACATTTAGAAACAGAATGCAATAATATTTCTATAGATAATGCATCTCATAGTTTTCCATTCACGAAATAAAGCTTACATAACAAAGTGTATCACTATATACTTTTACATGTACACCAAGCTTAAAGAAAAAACCTTAGAATAGAAACATCTACCATTGACCGGTTGGTTGACTAGTTGCCTAAAGCCTGGGCAATGGCTAACTGATGCCTGTTGGATTTTCAGAAATCATAGGGTAATGATTAGCCAGTGTTAAGTAACAAAGAGAAGAAAAGTTAACAACCATGGTAAATTAGCAAAACTTATTATTCTAGAAAAAAGATCCATTTCTTCTCATTAAGACATATTCCTTCTATTCCATGTCGGGGATAGTCTATATGACTTACCTCATCTCTCATGGACTCTAAAGCTATGGACACTACGTGATTTGAGGATACATTGGTCTTGATGGGCCTATGCCGCAACACGTTGCCTCAACGAATCCTTTACTCAGGGTTTTCAAACCTTCGTCCTGTCGAACAAGGAAGCACACCATCCTTGAGGACTCGGTTGCTTAAAATCACATACTAATAACATTTAATCTTCTATTCCAGTGGCTTTTAAAAAACATGTTATCATGATCCAACTGTTATTAAACCGCTTGTGCCTCCACATAGACACGATCACATCTTCACTCAGTAAATCCCTCAAATGGCATCCAAGTACCATGCGTTGGAAATAATTTATTACGCATACTCAACATATCCGGATGGCCATGTACCACCTAGGTTTGACTTGCCATACAAATGTTCTTCTGATAAACCTACACATTGTATACCCGACCTATAGTATATACTTCAAGTCATCCTTAGCATGGGACATAATATATCTTTGGATTCAATTTAAGCCATGTTATTTATGTATGATACAATTCTATGAATAAGTCTTTAGCTTGCTTTCTCTGTCCTGAGTTGGGTATAAATATATTTACAAATACTCATATTTGCTTTTACATAATATACATCTCCACAAGACCTAACTTAGCGTACTCCTGAAATGATTAAATTCCATCGACGAGTCAAGACCATGAATAACATGAAGAACGGATGAAGAACACAAAGAATGTTAAGAACACAAAGAACGTGATCTCAAAATATCGGTAGAATTCCCCTTTTATCAGATGGAAAATTTCGGCAAAGTTCCCCTTATATATAGAGAGAAACTCAAAAGAAAATACGAGTCTCTAAAAAACGGATCGAAAAGTAAGTTCAAAGGCCTACTTACCTCCTTCCTGAAGCTGTCAAGGAGAAGAGTGCACCGTCTTCCTTCTCCTCTTCTTCTTGACAGCGCTTCGCTAGCATATCTTCCCTGCATCTCTCACCTTCTCTAAACCTCTCAATCCTAGTCCCAATGTAGCTGTGGACGGAATGGAAGTGGTAGAGAATGGATGGGTAGCGGGGTATTTATAGGCTCTCATCCCAGAAAATCATGGTTTATAATCCATAGTTTTTGCCCATGATTCTGCCCAAAACTATGGTTTCACATTCCATGATTTCCCCCATGTTTTTTCTCAAGATTATCGCAAAGCCCGATTCACTCATCCTTAGCGTTAATCAAATTAATTAGCACTGATCATGATTAATTATTTTTAACTACGATTAACATATACTAACCTATGATTAACATTACTTAATCATGATTAGTAAGCTTTATGATTATTAGTAACCTTAATCATAATGCGTTAGTACTAATGATGGTGATTAAGAATTAACGATGACTTAACCGATGTCAAACTCTTTTGCTTCCAAAATTCATAACAATTCGAGGCGGCCTTTGATTCAAACGAAGCTCATTGGATTCATTTTCATCGGACACGATCTACTATCTATATGCATGATAGGATCCAAAGAAGTTGTTTTTTTATGGTTTTGCACCTTATTTCCTCCATAGTTGGATATTTAGATAAAATTTGGCTAGGAGTTTCGTGCTGACTTGCTTAGAATTGAATCTGACTAGGGTCTTCGGGACATATAAATCAATGTACTTTCTCGATATTAAGGTTAAGGGCAAACACCACTCCAAACAGAAAGTGAGTGTTCGGCTTTTTTTATACAGTACAATTCTTATAGAATGAAGGAATCTAAGAGCATTCTCAAGCACATGAATACGACGGTCATGATAACTATGGACTCATTTGCTGTTGAGTGTACGAATGCAAATAATGACCACCTAGGAAGTCTCCTATCCTCCTTCAACATGTTTGCACATATCTAAAGTTGAACAACAACATCAAGAGTATGAAGGACATCCTTGTAAAGTTACAATTGAGCTAGACCTCTCGAAGCAAATATCGAAAGTCAAGATCTTTGAGGTAAAGGAAAAAATAATAAGCAAATGTGGTGTATGCAAAGAGAAGACTAGGACCCTCCAAAGCGAATTTCAAGGGAAAATATGGGAATTGTTAGTACACATAGAAATGTGGAACACTTCGTAACATTCGTTGACAACTACTGATGAATCCTCATTCATCACTCTTTATTCTTTTATTTTAGCTAAAAACCTGTGCAAAACACCATGTATATTTGTGTAAAATAAAATAAATTGACAAAAAACATGCATTTTGTAAATAATAATTAGCATGTTTTTGTGCAAAAATAAAAGAATAAAGAAATAAAGAAAAAGAGGGAAATATTTAGAATAAATATTGAGTGACCTGAAACCAAAGGAAGGCTCCACGAGGGCCTGACCGCAAAATAAAATAAGTAGAGAGAGATAGGGTGACTCAACATGGTGTACATATCCCTCTATATGTAAATAATTTATTTTCTAAAAATAAAAATATATTTGTGCTTCCCATATTTTATACATATTTGTAAAAAAAACTAAAATAAAAATGGGAAAAATATAAGAAAAATAAAAATAAAATTCTCTCTCATCAGTGTACATAGACCATGTATATAAAATAAAAAACTTATTTATTTCCCCTTGTAAATAATTAATAAAAATCCAAAAAAATCACTTTATATTCCATATTTTATGGTGTAAATAAATAAAATATAAAATTGGAATAAATGTATATAAATAAAATATTAAAAATAAAAATAAAAAATACATAGGTATACATACATGTATATAATAATAATATAATATAAATACGTATTTTATTTTTCAAAAAAATAAATAAAAAACATAAAAAATACTTTGAAAATAAATAAATATTTTCATTTTGTAAATATTTTGAAATAAGGTCTTTTTCTATTTTATTTTGATTTTTCAAATAATTTCCCAATGAAATTTTGCCATTGGTCCACGGGGGATGTTGACCCCCGGTCAACTCTCCCCCCAAGACCACAGGTTCACAGATCCGGGTGACCAACCCGACTTCTCCCCTTTTTCCCGAATCACCTCGCCTCCCATTTACCTAAACCCCTAGCTCCGATTGAACCTTGATGACCCGGGATCCACGCACGATCTTCTTGCTAGGGCTCCATGCATCGATCCGCATGCTTCACTTCTTTCTTATCAGACATGCACCACTATAAAGTCTCGCCTTCCTCCGCCATTTCACGCACCTTCGGCCACCACCTTCGATCCCTGTGAACTCCATCATCCTCCTCGAGTGACAGCGAGTGCGGAAGGTGTCTAAGAGAGAGTTGGGAGGTGTGTAACCCAGGTCCGGCGACCCTCGTCGTCGTGCTCCGTCGTCGGCGAAGCTTGAGCCTCTGGAGGCGACGCTCCATCAAGGCGACGATCACCGGAGAACCAGCATCTCCTCCCCAGTCGACTTCGATCATCAGGTAGACCCTTTAGCTTCTTTAGCATAGTACATTTCCGATTTTCACCTTCCAGCTCCGCCAGCTCCGCCCTAGTGGCCGGAGCTCCACCAGTCCATCTTATCCGTACAGATCGATTCTCCGACTCATCGCCACCTTCCCTACACGACCTGATCACCTCGAGCTGGGCCATCTAAGCCCAGATCGAGTTGGGTTCCATCTATCACATTCGCTGGAACCCCCCATAGCCCATCCACACCGCTTCTCCTTTTCTTTTAGCCAATAAGCCTCGCCGGAGCATCCCTCCGAGCAAGAGCCTTGTTTTGCAGGTCAATAACCGTAGGTACCCCCCTTGGCTGCCGTTTCTACCCTTCGTCGGAGCTCCTCCAGGTTGCTTCTCCCTCGCCGAAGGATCCGACCGTTGGAGCCTTTATCGGAGGCCACCACCCGACGCGGAGCGCCATTACGAGGAAGACCCACCTCTCCGATCTTCCATCGGTCGTCTGGATCGTCTCCGGATCGCCGGAGAAGCTCGCCCAGGAGGAGTTCTTCCTCATCCTCTCGTAGCCGTCGGATCGACCCTCTGCGCCAGGTTTGATCTCAGCCGCACGTAGCCTGCTGCTGTCAGGCTGTTAGATCCACGATCTGACGGCCACGTGCGTCCCACGTTCGCCTCTGCACCAGCACCGTTGGATCCTCCAGAGGGCGTCATCAGGACCGTGCATTCACCGCCAGCCACAGTTCGACACCTGGCACTCACGTGCGCCCCTCACGCGCCTCAGTTGGATAATTGCGCCCATACCCCTACAGTTTTATTTAGTTTTTATTTAGTCTTTAAAAAAATAAATGTGCGCTCTTGGGTTATTTGCATGTTTGGACCTCTAGTTTAGTTTATTTACATTTTAGTCCCTGCTTGTGGTGAACACGAGCATCGACACGTGTTTTTTGGACATTTTGCAACTCTGATCCTGTAGTTCTATGGTGTTACAGTTTGCATGATTATTAATTAGAATTACATTTTGGTCCCTGTGAATGTGAACCACGTGCTAGGCACGTGATATTTTGGGATATTTGCGTTATTTGGGCTGTAGTTTGTGGGTGTTCTGGATTGCAAGTTAAGTTTTAAAAATTGCACTTATATCCCTGTGTGTGCGGTTTTTGAACATGTATGGATTTCATGTGAATTTTGCGTTAATACCCTTTAGTTTCCTCACGTGTTATCTATTCAGCCCTGGAACTTTATTTTTATTACATATAGGTCCATGTGTGCTGTGAACCTTGTTTGTATTGAATAAAACATCAAATCAAACCCAAATCCAGTGAAATTTGGACACGTGGCTCCTGCCACTGTGTAAAAATTTCACTAAATTTTTGGAACATTTTCGTGGCTTTTTGTTATTTTTAAAAAATAAAAAACCTTGATTTTTACTACTGTTTGCTTTATAAAATCATCTAAAATCATAAAAGACTTTCTAACAATTCTAGAAAATAGTGTTTTTTGTTTTATTGTTTACTAGCTTCAATCCAAATTTTGGCTCATTTGGACTTACAAAACTCATAAAAATTAAAAAACACTAAAAACCTTATAAAAATCATTAAAAATATTATAAAAATCAATAAATGCAAACTCTTTTTATGTAGCTTAGTTTTTGTATCTAGTTTTCATAAAAATTGCCACCGGATTTTTAAAGGCTAATTAGATATTTTTAATTAGCCTTTCAAGTCTGGTTGTACATTGACTCACTGTTTTTCCCTTTCTTGATTTTTATAAAATCAACTAAAAATCACAAAATTCTCAGAAAATTACCAAAAACACTTAAAAAGATAAAAAAACACAAAAACAATTTTTATTTGATTTTTTATCTTTATTTGGTGTGTTTTATAAATAGAGGTTTGTTGGCTTCTTCCTTTGTTTTTATATTTTCCTTATTATCAAAAATACAAAAAAAATTAAAAACATTTAAAATTCCACAAAAAACATCTCTTTTTATTTTATTTTCATTTTCGACAACTTCGTAGGCCGTCTCGGCAATTTCGTGCTCCTTGTGTCTGACCCTGGTCGCTATACCAGGTTAAATAAATAGCGAGGACCGCTTTGAGTTTATTGATTGATTTTCTGATTGGTGGTTCCTGATTTTTCTTAATTGACCGAGTCTCGAGATCCAGGTCGCAACGACCCTTGATCGATTTCATACCTGATCCGGATCTGTGAGAGGGATTTTTCGGTCATCAGAATGGCGCCGTTGCCGGGGAGCATGGCTTAGTAGTCATTTTATTTTCAGTTTTGTTCGGTTTTGTTTTTTGCGGCTTTTTCCGTGGCTTTTCTTTCGCCCGTGGCTTTTCGCGGCTTTTTGATTTTCTGTTTTGTTTTTTATTTATTTTATTTTATTTTATTTTGTTTTTGTTTGTTTTTATTTTGTGTGTTTATTTCTATTTTTGCATATAGTTTGTTTTATTTTATTTTATCTTACTTATTTTTATAATAATCTTTGTCTGACACCTCTACTTGTTTTCTTGCGAGGGTCCGAGGACCGAGGTAGCTTTTCTCGAAGAGACGACGCAACCGCGGGATTCGGAGGCTGCTCCCTTCTACACAGAGCCGTAGGAGAGCGCGAGGAGGCGAGCGGGGGAGCGGGAGGAGTAGATTAGCTTAGGATAGTTAGTTTACTTTCAGACTATTTGTTTATTGTAAAAATACAGGTACCCGAACTTTCAGAGACTTGTGGATTGCGAGGTCTGTTTCGCCGAGCACCGGTGTGCTCGAGGGATCTCACCGCATTTTTAGCTGGTTTTAGTTTTCTCGATTTTTTATTTTTAACTGCTTGTCTGATTTACGCGGTTTTGGCCTTAACTTATGATTTTCTACTAATTGTGTTATAATTGATTAGGATCCAAACACCTAATTATCTTCCTGTGCCCATTAGATCGTAATTGGACCTAATTAAAATTAATAAAGAAAAGGCTAACCTGGTCACCCGAGGGGTCACTGATGAATCTCCATTTCATCACCTTTATTCTATCATTTTGGCCTTGAAAACCCCGGCAAATGCAGGTAAATGATATCAATCTATCCATAATAGCATTCATTATTTATTGTACTAATTGTACATAGAATAAGTTTTTTATTGCCAAAACTATAGAATAAAGAGAAGAAAAGAAAAAGGAATAAAATATTGCAAATATTTTATGACCCGAACCCCGAGACCAAGGCCAACGTGGAATTGGTCGACAAGGAATAAAGTAGGGGGAGATACGGGCCAATAGTACAATAAATACTTCATTTATTTATGTATTTTTGACACCTATTTTGTATATAATTATTCATTCATCAAATAGAGAAACTTTGTACATGAAAGTTGTAGATAATAATGTGAATAAAATTACAAAATTGAGTTTGTACAAAAATGATACAAATTGTACATTTTATACACAGAATAAAAAGCCAGAATCTCAACTTCACAGACCCATATCTTGCAAATAAAAACTCAAAATCACCCAAAATCACCTTTAATTGTATATAGCTTTCCAAGAACTATTTAATAAAATTGGTTTCATAATTTTTGGAGTTCATCTGTGAAAGTTAGGTTTTTGGCCCTCATTGTATATAGTACTGATTAAAATATTCATTCTATTCATTATTTATTATTTCTATAAATTGATAATTTTAGAATCTTGTAAATAATATACATAATACATATACATACTGAAATTAGAATTAAAACCAAAAAGAATTTGTAAAATTAAATAAGCTGTAATACATAGGCAAAATACCTATGTTATAGATATACATGAATAAAAGGGGAACACATTCTTTTATTATTTTATTCTTTCATATTTTTATTAAATTGTAAATATTACATCTAATTTCTTAAAAATACAAATCCAAAATAAAAACAAATAAAATACATTAAATAAATAAAGTATATATAATATATAGGTAAAATACCTATAAGTATACCTACATATACATATACCTATTTATTTAAATATGCAAATAAACTCATAAAAATTAAACAAAAATATATCTACACTCACAAAAATAAGTTATAAATTTATAAAATAAGAAAATAAAATAATAAAATAAAATGTACAAAATAAAAATAAAATACACAAAATACATGTAAATACACGTATAAACACATTATTAAAATAAAACCATAATAAAATACATCAAAAATTAAATAAAAATCATAAATAAATACTACATTAATTAATACACATTTTTTATTTTATAAGTAAAATCTAATAAATTCATTTATTAGGTTAAAATAATGAGTCAAATTCGGGCTGACATGGACCAATCACAGCCCTGCCAATGTTGACTGCGGTCAACTGTCCCCTCAGCCTCTGCAGCCCGTCAAATCTGTCCAGCCTTGCGTTTTCGCCAAATTTTCCCGATCAACCCGTCGCTCCAATGACATCAGCCCCTTCACGGAAATTACTCCCAAAACATTGTACATGCATGCTCATGGCTTGTTTCCTTTGTATATAGCTTTTATTCCTTATTTTTGGCCGGTCAATAAGGGCTCCCATTATGTTCATAAATAATTCAGCCACCGGCCCGCCAAATCTGTCAGACCCCCCGTCTTCTCCCATTTATCCCGGCCGCCCCGTCCATCGATCGCAATTGATTCCTTCACAAGAAATGTTCCTGGCATATTGTACATCCACGCCCAAGGCTTGTTTCCCTTGTATATATCACCGATTCCTTATTATTTGCCGGTCAATAAGGGCGCATACACATGTTTATAAATAAGTTCCCCCTCCTCCTTGGCCGAATTTGGCCAACTTACTTCACCCAAAACACCTTGAATCCGGTCCTAGACGAGCCCTTGTGACCGGAGGAGCTCCATAGCACCGTGAATCGGCCGGAGGAGGAAGAAATTTTGTCGCGGCGGAGCTCCGGCGTCCGTCCTGCTCCCTGGAGGCCCCCAGGTATAAGAGATGTGCATTTACTCATTTAGTTAGAATTTTATGTAGCTTTCTATTCGTGCATTTAGATTAGTGTTTAGTTCTTAGGTGTAGCGTAAAATCGAGTACCCGTAGGTCGCCGGAGCTCCGCCCCAGCGAGCATTTCACGGTACCCCCGACGTTTTCCGACCTCCCTCTCGCCTCCATTTTCCTGCCCTTTCATTTTCCCACGCCCCAGGCACCTTCACTCACCCAGATCTTCACTTGATCTGGAGATCCGATCTCCATCCCCAACCCGTCGCCGGAGATCTTCACCCGGAGCCCCCCTCCATCCATTTTCAGTTCTAACGGGACGAGGCAGTTTGCCCTCGTCCCTTGTTTCATTCTGTGCAGGTACAAGGTGCTTTGAGGCACCTGGAGGTGTTCTTTGACGCTCGCCGGAGGTACCTGGAGCGCCATCTCGACTCGACCTGGTGGCGGCGCTCCGGTGACCTCCTGGCCAATCTGAGGCCTCCTGCGGTTAGCTGGAAGCACCTGCGATGTGTTGGGATCCTTGGGAGCAGCAAAGAGCGGCGGGGGAGGGAGAAATCGTCGAAGGAAGATCGCCCAGGCGAACCTTCCTCCCTGTTCTTCCAGATGCCCTCCCCGCCGTCAGATGAAGGAGGAGTCCCAGGAGGAAGCTCAGTCGTCCGATGGAGCGAAGCCTTCACCGTCAGATCAGCCCGACTGATCTAATCTCCAGCGTTCATTGTCGAAGCGGCATCGGCAAATGTGGAGGCACCACGTGGATAAGTCACGCGTATCAGCCGTTTGATCAAGCGCCTTTGGGGGTAATTTTCATATTTATCCCCCGCTCTTTTTGTAATTAATTTTTAATTCTGTAAATAAAATATAGCGTTGTAAAATAATTGTCAGTTTTGTAAAAGGGCCCATGTAGTTTCATGTATTTACATTTAGGTCCTTCAACGCCTCACGTGCAGTCCCACGTGAGGCGTGTGAATTTTGCATATATCCACTGGTGATTTTTGTACATTGTAAAATAATTCTGAAAAATTAAATAAATGTTTATTATTGTTGGTATTTTTGCACAGAGCCCCCTATAGTTAATTTTATTTGCAAAAATGCCCCTGCTAGACTGTTTAATTTTTATGTCTTTTATCCATTTATTAAAAATACCTATGTAGCTCCTAAAAATCCACAAAAATTAGGTTAGATGCTTCATGTAGTGTACCTTCACTCCACGTGTCCATTCTACATTTTCTGCATTTAACCTAATTATTAAAAATGAAAAAGGAGCCCCTTTTGCACTGTTTAAATTATAAAATATAAAAAAATTATAAAATATTTTTGAAAATTACAAAATATATATATATGGTATATTTATATATATATTTAGTCCAAAAAATGAAAAACCCTAAAAATAAGAAAAAGAAAAATATAAAAATCATAAAACTCCAAAATCCAATAAAAAATTGAATAATCCTATAAAAATTCCAAAAATATATTTTTCTCTTTTATAATTATCTATATATTATTATTAATGTATTAAAATTAATTTGGGTAATTTTGGGAATTATTTTATATTTTTAAAACCCAAATTAGTTTCGACTTATTTAATTAGTCCATATTAGGGACATTTTTGAAATTAAAAATACATAAAAATTAGAAAAATTTCAGAAAATAATAAAAAATATAAATATATATATATAATATATATTATATGTGATATGTTTTGAGTATCTATATATATATATCCATATTTCATATTACTTCTCTCTCTTTATATATATATCTCTTTATATATATAACTATATTATATAATAAAAAATAAAAAATGAAAATATAAAAACAAAATAAAAATTATAAAAACAAAAATATAAAAAAATATATAAAAATTAAAAACCCACAAAAACAATAAAGGATTGGACATGATCATTGAATTGAATAATTGCACAACAATTTTCACCATACAACCTTTCGCCTCCCAGTGTTCGACCTCTACTCATGCTTACACCTATACATACTTGCATGTAGAGTTATAATAAAATTTAACTCCACATTTTTTGATATTCATTGCATATATTATTGTGGGTTAATTGTTGATTGATCTGGGATTTTGTGAGCGGTCGCCTCAGTGACATTGTGATCCCGTCTTGTGTGGATTACTCTAGACCCTCGCAAGATGCCAGTCATCAAATGGCACCGTTGCCGGGGAGGCAACGGATTTTGTATGATCTTTGTGTGGTTTTTAATTCATTTATTTAATTCTTTGCTCATGTCCATGATTCATTTCTTTATTTGTTTTTTATTGATATTATTGATTGACTGTTTTGACCCATCTCTTTTATTTATCTTTGATGCGAGGGACCGCCAAGCGAAGGAGGACCTCCTAGGAGGACCGGTGCACCCAAGCAAGGCGGAGTTGGCTCTTCGACATCAGCCAACAGGAGAGAGCATCAAAAGCAGATGAAGGAGAATTTTTGGATGGCAGTCTCATTTTATGCATTTTATTTTATTTATGTGAAAGAGTGATACTTAGAAAATTTGTAATAATACAGGACTCTCACATGTACACTCTGACTTCCCGAGGTCCAGTGCCCGAGGGATTGTTCCCTCGGGGGCCTCGATGGTTTTGACACCTTTTCTTTTCTTTATTTTATTTTATTTTTATTATTATTTTGTGTGAATGAGCCCTTAGCTTTAGGAATTGCTTGCTCGTAGAGTTAGGTCCAAACACCCTAATATATTTGCATGTACCTACTGTTCGCTTTGGACCTAGATCAAACTCTAAACAGTCGCCTCACCATCTACGAGCCTACGCGTCGCGAGCTCACCCTGCCAAGCGCTTCTCCTGAACTCGATGTGTCGAGAGGAGGAGGGGTGAGCCTAGACCGGACTCCTGACTTGAAGATCGGCGAGCGACTTGTGGTGCTTCACGATAATAGCAATTTATGAACCTAGGACGATTTCTTCGGCTTGCATTTGCATATAGCATAGGTTTCAAATTCTGTTATGCATCCCGCATGGAGAGAGTTGGAGGCACTGTAAGTCTTCTTACTTAGCATGCATCATCGATTTCCTACTTGCATGGCTTTTCCGATCTTCTCCCCCTGTTTTTGCCAACCTAGGATGCTTAATGGAAATTGGAACCTCGATAGGCACGTGCATTGAAAATACCCAAAAAGTGATAATCTAAATAAAATTGGGACTGTTTACTCTATTGGACTTAAAAATAAAACATAATGGATTTCCTTGTCTTGGGAAGCGCATCCCCCTCATTGTATGTGTTTTAATTGCTCACGTGCACACTAAGGAGTAGAGCCCAAATCCCATCAAGCCTCCTAAGTGTTTGTACAACTGTGTGATTCTCACCTCACTCTAAAACTGAAAAGATAAATGACCGTCACTTGATGGTCTTCACTGCGTCGAGTAGGTGAATCGGGGGGTTGCCTTGTGTATTGCTTGTGACTTGGAGTCCGATGCGTTTTTCATTCATTATTAGAGTAGTCAGTCCCATCGTGTGAGTCATGCATTTCCCATCTTTGAGTCTCTCTACCTCTCTTATACATATACCTCTTCATTTTCATCAAGTCGTGATATTGGCGCTTGAGCTCAATCATTTCTTCGCCAAGTCCATTCATTCCCGGCATCTTCTTCATCACCTTCCTCGTATACACCGTACCATCCCCATCTTCTCAGGTTCGAGGGGAGCATGCTCTTCGGACCACCATTTTGACGGTGTTCCCGCCTTGTGTGGAACACCCAATTTTGTCTATGTCCCGATCTTCTCGCCCGCCCTCCTCGTCCCCTCTGTGTCACTCTTCCTTCACCCATGATATTGGCCTGTAAGCTCAATCAGCTTCTCCATTTCATTGTGTTACCCTTCTTATCCATCCTCCTTGTGTACCCCTTATCACCACTCCCTTTACCCGGGAATGCTGTGCACATAGATAGCCCGCGTCAAGGATTCCATGATTACCTTGATTATCTGTGTAAGACGGGCCAATGATGTTGAGGATGCTGAGATTTATTTGGTGGATTTGACTTTGGATACATGCATGCGAGCGTATTGAGGATTTTTGATGATGCATGATCATTAGGTGTGATGCATTATTAAGGAATTTTAGTTCTCGTGGATTGAGGATGTGATATGATGCGATGACTTGGTGATGATTTCATGAGTATTGATTGATCTATCTATTTTGAGGTTCCACCCATCTTGATTTTGAGGATTGAATGATTATTCTGACTCGGAGTTCCTGATAAAGGTGTGTGGATCCTGCATGATCTCTCATCTTCCTGATTGAACCATCCTTGATCTCCTGACTCTTTGATCCACCATGGCACTTTGAGGATTTATGAATATCTTTCATGCCATCTCAGCCAGATTGGATTGACCTGAGGGATATCTTGTGAATGACCTGATTATTTGCTCCCTCGCCTGATTTTATGCCCTACGAATGATTAATCATTGATTGCTTGTGAGGACCTGAGATTTCATGCCAGCATTCCCATGACCTACGTTAATCTAGCTCGCATTGCTCCCCGAGGACTATCTACGGGAGAATGCGACAATTTCTAGGACTATGGTTTCATCCATTGCTTGGGTCGCCATTGTGATGGGACCCGGAACCAAGTCAGATGATATGCTTGATTGGCCTCCCCCTCTGCGTGTGTACTCGACCTATCGGTACCTGAGGCCAACCGTCTGACCGCTCACCTTGATGGTCCTCGCAAGGATGAGCCTTGATCTTATAATTATTCACTGCAAAGTTCATAGCTCTCCGAGGGTTATCTGCGAGAGGCTAGGACACATTATAGCTCTCTTGGTCTCTTCTGCTGTTAGACGGCCTGCCGTCTTTCGAGACCACATTATCTGTGGATCCATCTGATGGATCTTGCTCCTTTGAGCCTCTTTCTCTCCTTGACGATCCTCGCAAGGATGAGATGTACTCTGATTATTCACTATGTAGCTCACATCACTTCCCGAGGACTATCTGCGGAAGGATGTGACACTTTCTTTACGATCAGCTTCACTCACTTCTGGTGCCTCCATTTGTTGGGGCACGAAATCGATTCGTCTGATATGGGCAGTCGGTCTCTCTTTCTGATATGCACCCGATCTGTTGGGGGCATGAGATCGACTTGATCAGACTCCATTAAGTCCGCTCTCCTTGACGGTCCTCGCAAGGATGAGCTCTTTTCTGATTATTCCTTGACTAGCTCATAGCTCCCCGAGGGTTATCTGCAGGAGACTATAACATATTTCCGATATGACTGGTCGCTGCTGCTGGTAGCCGATTTGTCGACTATTGAGACCACTATGTGGGTCCGTCTGATGGATCCGGCTCCTTCGAGCCCTTTTCTCTCCTTGACGACCCTCGCAAGGTAGAGACACATTCTGACTATTCCTTGCCTAGATTGCATTACTCTCCGAGGACTATCTGCGGGAGACTGCGACACTCTCTTTACGCTTGGTTTCCACTGCTGACTGTGTCTCCGATCTGCGGAGCACGGAATCGAGTCACCTGATATACATGATTTTTGGTCCCATCTTGAGTTGCCTATCCGATCTGTGGATCACGGGCCCCATCTGATTACACTCCTTTGAGTCTGCTCGCCTTGACGGTCCTCGCAAGGTTGAGCTTCTGATATCTGCTATTTTCATGCCTAGCTGGCAGCACGTTCCCCGAGGGTTGTCTGCGGGACGCTGCCACATTCTTTATACTTTCTGGTCTCTTCTGCTGGTAGCCGATATGTCGCCTACCGAGACCGTACCTGATGATCCGTATGATGGATCAATGACGCCTTTGCGTCCGCTCGCCTTGACGGCCCTCGCAAGGTCGAGTCTTTTTCTAATTATTCGATGATTAGCATGTACTACTCCCCGAGGGTTATCTGCGGGAGGGTACATCATTTTCTAGGTACTCGGCTTCATTTCTGGTGTCTCCTGTCTGTTGGAGCACGAAGCTGAGTCTTCTGATTTGTGTACTCGGTCTCATTCTGATTGTGTCTCCGACCTGCGGAGCTCGAAGCCGAGTCTTCTGAGTTGTGTACTTGGTCCCCTATCTGATTGTACATCCGATCTGCGGATCACTGGACCAAGCCTTTTGATTATTCTGTGATTCCCATCTCCTTTGAGCCTGCTCACCTTGACGACCCTCGCAGGGTTGAGCTATGACTTACGGTATGCGGTGTGTCTCCTGTGATCTTCCGACCTCATGACCACCGAATGCCACGATGTCTCTTGTTCCTTACCTTTCCATATCTTGTTGAGACTCTGATTGACCGAAGGAATCTGTACTGTTCCCTCTTCCTCCCGATCTTATAGTATCGGCTCTGTTCCTTCATGCTGACCCTATGAGCCGATTGACTGCTTCACGCTACCGGTCCCCGCTTTACTTTCTGATCTGATTGTCCCCGGTATCTGACACCCACCTGATTGCATATCCAGGTGTCTTTTCACCTTCTGACTGTGTCACTGTTCTCACAGGGAGACGATGGCGCAAGTACGGTATTCACATGTTCGATACCGTCCTGTACTTCACCAGTCTCTTTAACGCTTGTATATATGTGTACCTTGTTCATTCTTTCTCCCGCGTGTTATGTGTGTCCTAGATCTATCACCATATCTTTGTATCTACACTTAGGACGTACCTTGTCCTAAGTATAGGGCGGTACACACCGCGTTGTTCTTTCCTCGTTCAGTTTCGTCACTCCGGTTGTTGCCTATACTTAAGGATATCTCACCCTAAGTATAGGGGGAGTGATGCGTATATTCTCCACGATCTTTTCGTCTATCTATATATATCTCTCTTTTCTTCTTTTCTTCTTTTTATTTTCTATCTTCTGTATCTAAATAAAAGGTGTCGCCCCTTTGTGTCAGTTTTCTGTACTTAGGACGTACTTTGTCCTAAGTATAGGGGGTGCACCCCTGATTTGTTAATTCTTTGATCTGTTTATTCCCACCCTTGACCCTCCCTGCTTTGTGTACAGTCTGCTATACTTAGGATTACTTGATCCTAAGTATAGGGGGGACGGTCAACTTCTATTTCCTTCATCTTTTATTCGTATATTCTTTAGACTTGTCTATACTCAGTACGAGTTATGTCGTCTCTTTCTCTTTTCCGATCTATGAGGACATAGCTCATGCTAAGTATAAGGGGGTCGTATATACTCTTTATATACTTTAGCCATAACTCATACTTTCGTATTCTCTTAATAATATGGCTAATAATTCTTTAAACCCTAAAAAAAAGGTGTTATTATTCCTCAAATTCTTTTTATATGTATTGATTAATAAATCAGGTGAAAATGTTTTTTGCAAAATGTTTAAAAAATAGTTTGAAAATCATTGTGAAAATCTTTTGAAAACTATTTTGAAAACGTTTTGTTACATGTTTTCAACCTTTGTAAAAACATTTTGGTTTGTAAAGTTCATTTTCTTTGTGTAAAATAAAATGTTTGAAAAATTCTTTGCAAACGGTTTGAAAAATGGTTGCAAAAATATGTGAAAAATCTATATATGATGTTTGGAAAACCTTTGCAAAATGATTTTCAAATGTGTGTACATGTTTGTAAAGTGATTGTAAAAATTATTTTGGACTATAGTCTTTCAAATTGATTGTAAAATAATTTTCAAATAAGTTTGAGGAATAGATACAACAAATCAATAAAATAATAAATAACACAAAATTCTTTAAATTGTATATATATACCCATAAATAAAAACTAAACTAGAAATCCTTCATTTTTTGTAAATAAAACGACACGTCCGTGTAAATAATTGTATGTACTTTTTGCATGTGTCAAGCTTTTTATTTGCAAAAATTCTTTGTGTAAAAAAGATTATTTGATTTTTGTAAATTCTTTGTGAAAAATTGCATCATTCATTGTGCATAGCATTTGCATAGCATTCATATTCTTTCATTGAGCTTGATGATTGAACTAGTCCAATAAAGTCAAATATTGGAGCTTGGTTGGACCTTACCACACCTAACTGCACTGGAACCTTATGGGAACTAGGTTTAAGGTACTTCAGGTCTATTCAGACTTAATTCTTTGAGAAATCAGGGCTGGGTTCAAGTCACATCAACTGACTAACTAGAACTTTTCGAGACACACGCGTGACTCTTGCCGACCGTGACCTAACTTGGACACTTGCACCTATCACTTGGCCCAACTCAGTTGGAGTGGTGAGGGGGTTGGATTTGCCAGACTGAGACGCACACGGGTGGAAACATTTGTCCTCGTCTAGGGAGGGAAGTGCACACCAACCTGATCCAGTTTCAATGAAGTCGAATGACAGGAGAGTGTGGGTTGCAATAAAGCTTCAAAAGAGGGATAGTCTTCTGGCTCAAGAGGAAAAAATCCTTATGTAAATGCTGTTGTAAATAGTATGTTTGAAAAAAAAACTCCAAAAAAGTGGACAGGCTTGAAAATAAAAATAAAAGTGCCAGCCGGAGTATGTATATATGTTGTATAGAAAAAAAACAAGCTTGAGCATCAAAGTTATACCATGTGAGCCTGCAGCTGGATGACTTGACTACACTGGTCTTGCATCCCAGGATAGGTAGCTACACTGGCTACCGTCCATTCTCTTCTCCACCTCCTCCTCTTGAGTTGAATGTCACTTGAACTTAGAAGGGAATACCCCGCTCCTCGACGTTAGAGGGCTGGATTGGGGAATCATTGGGTTGTCATTCTGGAGAAGTCAGTTCCTTTGTCATTTCAGTGGGGGAGAGCCACTATCACTTACATTGTACAAGTCAGCTTCATAGTCATAAGGGTTTGCGTATGATGTAGGCTAGTTCTGACCTGGCTATTGAGGTGATTTGAACCAAATTCTGTGACTCTCGGAGGCTGTTGTGTTTTAAATTTGGTTCCCAACCAGGTTCCACACACATTTTCACACCAAGGTCTAACCTGAGCTCCAAACTTTGATTTTGTACAGATGAGTTTAATAATCATGATCAATTCAATTTATTCTTTATTTCTCTTTTTCATTTCTTCTGATTCTTTATTCTTTTGTACTTATTGCATAAGTGTTTGCTAGGGACTAGCAAAGGCAAGTATAGGGGGGTGATGAATCTCCATTTCATCACCTTTATTCTATCATTTTGGCCTTAAAAACCCCAGCAAATACAGGTAAATGATATCAATCTATCCATAATAGCATTCATTATTTATTGTACTAATTGTACATAGAATAGGGTTTTTAATGCCAAAACAATAGAATAAAGAGAAGAAAAGAAAAAGGAATAAAATATTGCAAATTTATTTATGACCCGAACCCCGGGACCAAGGCCAGCGTGGAATTGGTCGACAAGGAATAAAGTAGGGGGAGATACGGGCCAATAGTACAATAAATACTTCATTTATTTATGCATTTTTGACACCTATTTTGCATATAATTATTCATTCATCAAATAGAGAAACTTTGTACATGAAAGTTGTAGATAATAATGTGAATAAAATTATGTGAAACTTTGTACAAAATTGAGTTTGTACAAAAATGATACACAGTGTACATTTTATACACAGAATAAAAAGCCAGAATCTCAACTTCACAGACCCATATCTTGCAAATAAAAACTCAAAATCACCCAAAATCATCTTTAATTGTATATAGCTTTCCAAGAACTATTTAATAAAATTGGTTTCATAATTTTTGGAGTTCATCTGTGAAAGTTAGGTTTTTGGCCCTCATTGTATATAGTACTGATTAAAATATTCATTCTATTCATTATTTATTATTTCTATAAATTGATAATTTTAGAATCTTGTAAATAATATACATAATACATATACATACTGAAATTAGAATTAAAACCAAAAAGAATTTGTAAAATTAAATAAGCTTATGTAATACATAGGCAAAATACCTATGTTATAGATATACATGAATAAAAGGGGAACACATTCTTTTATTATTTTATTCTTTCATATTTTTATTAAATTGCAAATATTACATCTAATTTCTTAAAAATACAAATCCAAAATAAAAACAAATAAAATACATTAAATAAATAAAGTATATATAATATATAGGTAAAATACCTATAAGTATACCTACATATACATATACCTATTTATTTAAATATGCAAATAAACTCATAAAAATTAAACAAAAATATATCTACACTCACAAAAATAAGTTATAAATTTATAAAATAAGAAAATAAAATAATAAAATAAAATGTACAAAATAAAAATAAAATACACAAAATACATGTAAATACACGTATAAACACATTATTAAAATAAAACCATAATAAAATACATCAAAAATTAAATAAAAATCATAAATAAATACTACATTAATTAATACACATTTTTTATTTTATAAGTAAAATCTAATAAATTCATTTATTAGGTTAAAATAATGAGTCAAATTCGGGCTGACATGGACCAATCACAGCCCTGCTAATGTTGACTGCGCTCAACTGTCCCCTTAGCCTCTGCAGCCCGTCAAATCTGTCCAGCCTTGCGTTTTCGCCAAATTTTCCCGATCAACCCGTCGCTCCAATGACATCGGCCCCTTCACGGAAATTACTCCCAAAACATTGTACATACACGCTCATGGCTTGTTTCCTTTGTATATAGCTTTTATTGCTTATTTTTGGCCGGTCAATAAGGGCTCCCATTATGTTCATAAATAATTCAGCCACCACCAGCCCGTCAAATCTGTCAGACCCCCCGTCTTCTCCCATTTTTCCCGGCCGCCCCGTCCATCGATCGCAATTGATTCCTTCACAAGAAATGTTCTTGGCATATTGTACATCCACGCCCAAGGCTTGTTTCCCTTGTATATATCACCGATTCCTTATTATTTGCCGGTCAATAAGGGCGTATACACATGTTTATAAATAAGTTCCCCCTCCTCCTTGGCCGAATTTGGCCAACTTACTTCCCCCAAAACACCTTGAATCCGGTCCTAAACGAGCCCTTGTGACCGGAGGAGCTCCATAGCACCGTGAATCGGCCGGAGGAGGAATAAATTTTGTCGCGGCGGAGCTCCAGCGTCCTGCTCCCTGGAGGCCCCCAGGTATAAGAGATGCGCATTTACTCATTTTAGTTAGAATTTTATGTAAATTTTTATTCGTGCATTTAGATTAGTGTTTAGTTCTTAGGTGTAGCGTAAAATCGAGTACCCGTAGTTCGCCGGAGCTCCGCTCCAGCGAGCATTTCACGGTACCCTCGACGTTTTCAGACCACCCTCTCGCCTCCATTTTCCTGCCCTTTCATTTTCCCACGCCCCAGGCACCTTCACCCACCCTGATCTTCACCGGATCTGGAGATCCGATCTCCATCCCCCACCCGTCGCCGGAGATCTTCACCCGAAACACCCTCCATCCATTTTCAGTTCTAACGGGACGAGGCAGTTTGCCCTCGTCCCTTGTTTCATTCTGTGCAGGTACAAGGTGCTTTGAGGCACCTGGAGGCGTTCTTTGACGCTCGCCGGAGGTACCTGGAGCGTCATCTCGACATCGACCTGGTGGCGGTGCTCCGGTGACCTCCTGGTCAATCTGAGGCCTCCTGCGGTTAGTTGGAAGCACCTGTGACATGTTGGGATCCTTGGGAGCAGCAAAGAGCGGCGGGGGAGGGAGAAATCGTCAGAGGAAGTTCGCCCAGGCGAACCTTCCTCCCTGTTCTTCCAGATGCCCTCCCCGTCGTCGGATGAAGGAGGAGTCCTAGGAGGAAGCTCAACCGTCCGATGGAGCGAAGCCTTCACCGTCAGATCAGTCCGACTGATCTAATCTCCAGCGTTCATCGTCGAAGCGACATCGGCAAACGTGGAGGCGCCACGTGGATAAGTCACGTGTATCAGCCGTTGGATCAAGCGCCTTTGGGGGTAATTTTCATATTTAGCCCCCGCTCTTTTTTGTAATTAATTTTTAATTCTGTAAATAAAATATAGCGTCGTAAAATAATTGTAAATTTTGTAAAAGGGCCCATGTAGTTTCATGTATTTACATTTAGGTCCTTCCACGCCTCACGTGCAGTCCCATGTGAGGCGCGTGAATTTTGCATATATCCCCTAGCGATTTTTGTACGTTGTAAAATAATTCTGAAACATTAAATAAATGTTTATTACTGTTGGTATTTTTGCACAAAGACCCCTGTAGTTAATTTTATTTGCAAAAATGCCCCTACTAGGCTGTTTATTTTTTTATGTCTTTTATCCATTTATTAAAAATACCTATGTAGCTCCTAAATATCCACAAAAATTAGGTTAGATGCTTCATGTAGTGTACCTTCATGCCACGTGTCCATTCTACATTTTTTGCATTTAACCTAATTATTAAAAATGAAAAAGGAGCCCCTTTTGCACTGTTTAAATTATAAAATACAAAAAAAATATAAAATGTTTTTGAAAAATTACAAAAAAATTATATATGGTATATTTATATATATTTAGTCCAGAAAATGAAAAACTCTAAAAATAAGAAAAAGAAAAATATAAAAATCATAAAACTCCAAAATCCAACAAAAAATTAGAAAAATCCTATAAAAATACCAAAAATATATTTTTCTCTTTTATAATTATCTATATATTATTATATTAAAATTAATTTGGGTAATTTTGGGAATTATTTTATATTTTTAAAACCCAAATTCGTTTCGGCTTATTTAATTAGTCCATATTAGGGATATTTTTGAAATTAAAAATACATAAAAATTAGAAAACTTTCAGAAAAATAATAAATATATATATATTATATGTGATATGTTTTGAGTATCTATATATATATATCCATATTTCATATTACTTCTCTCTCTTTATATATATATATATCTTTATATATATAACTATTATATAATTAAAAAAATAAAAAAATTAAAATATAAAAACAAAATAAAAATTATAAAAACAAAAATATAAAAAATATATAAAAATTAAAAACCCACAAAACAGTGAAGGATTGGACATGATCATTGAATTGAATAATTGCACAATAATTTTCACCATACAACCTTTCGCCTCCCAATGTTCGACCTCTACTCATGCTTACACCTATACAAACTTGCATGTAGAGTTATAATAAATTTTAACTCCACATTTTTTGATATTCATTGCATATATTATTGTGGGTTAATTGTTGATTGATCTGGGATTTTGTGAGCGGTCGCCTCAGCGACATTGTGATCCCGCCTTATGTGGATTACTCTAGACCCTCGCAAGATGCCAGTCATCAGTCACGCGTTGCTAGAGGTCGTATACAGCGCTAGCAGGACCCGTTGTGGCAGGCACCGATCGGCATCCGAGACCGGACACCGACCCCTCCTGTTGACTCGTTAGTCATTGATTCTCTTCGTGTAGAAATTGCTTCGTTAAGGCTGATTTTCTCGTGCATTATATAGGTAGTTTATTTTCAGTCTTTATTTTATGTACGGATCACCCTGCATGTAGAGTGCTGGAGCCAGGTACGCCTTTCGTACTCAGCATGCATCATTGATTTTATTGCGCATCGGCTTTTTCATCTTCTCCCCCCATTTTCTGGACTTAAAATAATCAGGAGAACCCGAAAAATTCGTTAGGCGTTGTTTGCTTGAAAAACACCTAAAAAGAAAAACTATAAAATTGGTACTGCTAAACACACTTGACCCTAAAAGACACCTCACATAAAAATTTGTCTTGGGGAGAGAAACCCCCTCATTATCTGGTTTGGATGAACGAGGGAGTGACCCCCACACTAGGCTAGAGCCATATCCGAACCCCGTTCAGACTACCGGCCTTTTATACGGGACAGTCTGGTAGGCGGATTGGATTCCTATTAGCTCGCGTAACCGCTCTGATATTCTGACATGATCACCTAAATTAAAATTGACAAGATAAATTAACTGAACTCTTACGGTCTTCAGCTCTATGTTGAGTAGGTGAACCAGGGGTTTTGTTTGCTCATCTTGTGTGTTTCCAGATCTCATCCGCCCGACTCGCAAGATCAGGATGATGGGCAGGAGGTCTCTTAGGTAGCCTTTGGCTGCACCGCTTTTTAGCACTCCAGTCCATTCATCTAGGTTGGTTCGTGAGAGACGAGACCCGCTCTCCGAACCTGAGTTCGATTCCGCCCTGTTCTCCCTTGACCACCCTTCTACCAATCCAGAGATACTAGTGCCAGATGCTAGAAAACAGACAGATTATTTATCGGCACCTGAATTTGGGTCTTTTGCATTTGCAGAGACCATGGCCGGCAGCAGCGATGACCACACCGGAGGTCCACGAGCAGAGCAGACTTACGTTCTGGACCAGGGTGCGATCAACAACACCTTGATAGCCTCCCTCGAGACGATGCAGCAACAGATTAGGGATCAGGGGGCTTTCATGGTTGAGATGAGGAGAGAGATGGAGAGGATGAGAGCCGACCGAGAGCAGCCGGGAGCTGTAGGAGGCGGGCCAGAGATACCCGATGAGCCAGCCCAGCCGGCAACAACAGCAGCAGGAGCCAGACCGATGCGGGAGTTGCGCAACCCCGGATCGATGCTTACTCACCGGTGGATAGTTCTTCCGGCGATCGTGGGGGACTTCAAGTTCCCCCCACAGACCATTCAGCTTCTACCCCGCTTCCACGGGCTCGCGATTGAGGAGCCCCATCTCCACCTCCAGGAGATCGAGATGATCTACAGCATCGTCCACGATCGGCAGGTGGACGAGGACACCATTAGGATGATTGCCTTCCCCTTCTCATTGGTCGACAGAGCAGCCAACTGGCTGAAGCACTTGGGGAGGTTCGTTCATACCTGGGAGCAGCTCCGCATCGAATACTTGAACAAGTACTATCCACTCGGGCGGACCAATGCAGCGAGGGCCCTGATCAGCAACTTCTCTATGCTCCCCAACGAGCAGTTCCACGAGGCATGGGAGAGGTTCAGAGAGCTTACAGATAGATGCTCGTACCACGACATCTCGAAGCCGAACCTAGTTCAGAGCTTCTTCTGCGGGTTGACACCAGAGCTGTAGGGCCTGGTGAACGCTTCTTGTGGCGGTTCCTACTTCGCCAAGGATAAGGATCAGGTTTGGGCCATCTATGAGGAGATGGCCGAGAACTATACAGTGATGTCCCAGACCCGACTCTACACCCAGGGACGCCCACAGCCACAGACCGTGCAGTTTCAGAGGATAGCACGGGTAGATGCTGGTCCTTCAACTTTGCCCGCAGTAGCCGCACAGGCCGAGTCCACAGCTGCAGACATGGCTATCATCAGCAAGAAGCTGGACCAGATCGAGCTGATAGAGAAGAAGTAGTGCCAGGACATGACGTAGATCGATCAGATGGCACAAACACTGAGTGACCTGAAGACAAAGATCATGTGTCTCTATGAGGCACAGACGGCTTCTAACCCCGTCTCAGGTCATGAGGAGATCCGAGCAGCAGCGGTAGCTCGTCCCAGCACTCCAGTCAGCCTCGACAGGTTCACCATGTCCAGGTGGAGTCGTACCAGCAACCGCAGCAACCTTACCAGTCACCACGATCCTAGGACACCCAGATGGTGGTTTACCAGCCGGATCAGCCTCTGGCAGTACTCCCCCCGCCTTCGTACAAGCAGGAGCCGTTGATGGATGTCAACGGGATTTGGTACGAACAACCCAGCTCGGTATCCAATGAGACCATCCCGGATTCTGCTGGTCGGCCATCAGTTCCCAGCAGCAACCTCCAGCTCAGGGTGGCCAATACGGCCAGCAGCGTGAGCAGCACCAACAGTAACAGCCCCCAGTTCAGCAGCAGCAACAGTCATCCCCATACCAGCAGTATGGTCCTCGTCCCTATCACCAGGGACAACCTTGGATGCGAGAGCAGTCTCATCAGCATTAGTATCATCAGCAGCAGTACCCCTCTCACCCTCACCAGCAGCAGCAGCAGCCTCACTACCAGCGAGGCTGCCCGTCAGGTTCTCATGGGCCGACCTATGAGAACCCTGCCTTGGATGATCTAGCCCACCTTATGTCCGAGAAGCAGGCTACCTATCGACGGGAGATGGACGAGTTCCGTCAAGAGATGAGGGAGATCATGAGAGGGAAGGCCGCCATCCCTGCCTAGATTGATCCGAACCCCAACAGTCTGAAGAGGAAATATGAGCAGGTAGAGTTCATTGAGATTACCACTCCAAGTGCTTCACTTGGTGATATGTCTGCATACATGTTTGATGCTGATTTTGTTACACTTAGGAGCAGTAGGATGCCAGCAGGCGGTGCCTCGTCTGAGCGACGACTCGATGCCACTTCAGGAGCGTCGGTCGAGGAGAGGAGCGGTACTGCGGACGCTAGAGATGATGACGGTGGTACTGATGCCACCACGGACGTTGATCCAACTGACGGTACTGAGGTCATCGTTTCACCTGATGGAGGAGGTGGTACTGATGCCACCAGATGTGATGCCGAGCTAGAGCACGGTACTGATGCCGCACAACCAAATGCCGAGGGTGGTGCTGAGGCTACCAATACTTCTATTGTTAGTCCTGTTGTTTTTCCATATGTTCATGTACCTCAGGACTTTTCTGTGAATAAAGGAAAGGGTTTGTTTTATTCTGATCCACCTGTGGTGATTGATGATGTATGCGTGGATTCTGCCGTGCTTGAGCAGCCTAGACCCTCTCCTAATCCTTCATCTGAGAATGATCCTATAGTCCCCTTTCCCAGAGCACTCCATTTGGCTAAGGGGAAGAAAAAAGAAAATCCCAAAAAGAACCATCAAATAGAGTTCAGCCAGCAGATGATAGATCGATTCCACATACAGCTGACTCTACAGGAGGTCTTGGAGCACATACCTCTACTCCAGAGATCACTCAGAGACAAGAACAATGTCAGAGGAAGAGGAGGAACCACTAGTCAGAGATCCATGTGCTCACTCGCGCCACGTGCTTCGCGATTCAGAACCGTCTTCCAGCTAAGAGGCCAGATGCACGAGCCTCGTATGTCAGATGCCACATTCACGAGCAGAGGTTCGATCGTACTCTATTAGACAGCGGGTCTTCGATCAACCTACTTCCGGCAGCCCTACTCGACCGCTTCGAGTTGGGCCCTCTACGACAGAGCAGGACGATCCTTCAGTTTGCTGATCAATCTGTCAAGAGGCCGAAGGGGTTGCTGAAGGACGATGTCGTCACGATTCAGGGCATGAAATTCCCTGTGGACTTCGTTGTGTTTGACATGGAGATCCCTGAGTCCATGACCGATACCCCCATCATTTTAGGATGTCTGTTCTTGGCCACAGCCAAGGCGATATCCGATCATGATAGTGGGAAGGTATACTTTCGCATCGAGGGCGAGAGTGTACAAATAGAGATGATCGAGGAGACTAGAGCCCAAGATTTAGCTTGCTCCGAGCAGACTTCCGATTCAGAGCAGATGATAGATGCAGGGCGAGACATCCACCAGGACTGCGACTTTGTGATCACAGATGATGAGGCTGTTTGGGCAGACCCAGTAGCACATGCCATCCTCTCACCTTCAGAGTTTGCTGATGCACATATGACAGTAGAGGAGAGCTTGGATAGCGCACCCCTGGTCCATGATACATCTCAGGCAGCAGAGCCGGTCCCCGATCATGATGCAGATTTTGATTGTGATACTGATATAGATCCCTTAGAGTCAGATTTCGAGTGGGCTGAGTTTGATGACTTGATACCGTGTCTGACTTCCACAGAGCGACAACTAGGGAGGAGGCTGATGCCACACAGAGCAGAGACATACCAGCAGAGCAGCCTTTGCCTGATTCAGATTGTGAGAGAGAGTTTCCATATTCCCACACAGATTTGGCCGCATTCACTCAGACCTTTCAGAGGCCAGATCCACCAGCACAATGTTGTCCAGAGCTGAAGCCGCTTCCTTCATCGCTGAAGTATAGGTTCCTTGCGGGCGAGCATGAGATGTACCCAGTCATTATCTCAGTGGATTTGACTGGAGAGCAGGAATCCCATCTGATGGGGGTTCTTGAAAAGAACCGCAAGGCGATACGATGGAGTGTAGCCGATCTCCAGGGGATAAGTCCAGCCCTGTGCTCCCACCATATCTATCTCGAGGAGGATGTGAAGTTGTCGCGTGAGTTCCAGCGGCGGGTGAACCCGAACCTTCGAGATGTTGTCATGAAGGAGATCTCGAAATGGTGGAGCGTCGATTTTATCTACCCCATCTCTGACTCTAAGTGGGTCAGCCCGTTGCATGTGGTGCCCAAGAAGACGGCATCACTACAGCTGTCAGCGAGTCTGGAGAGGAGATCGCTACCCAGGTACCTACTTCTTGGCGGGTCTGCGTGGATTACAGACGACTCAACCAGGCCACCAAGAAGGATCATTTCCCCTGCCCTTTATTGATCAGATCATTGAGAGACTGGCAGGGAAGAACCATTAATGTTTCTTGGATGGGTACTCCGGATACAACCAGGTGGCGATTGCGCTAGAGGACTAGGACAAGACTACCTTTACCTGTCCCTTCGGGACATATGCTTTCAGACGAATGCCCTTTGGATTGTGCAACGCTCCGGCGACATTCCAGAGGTGCATGTTGTCCATCTTTTCGGACATGGTAGGGGAGTGCTTGGAGGTCTTCATGGACGATTTTTTGGTCTACGGCAACGGATTCGATTCCTGTCTTGACTACCTAGACCGCATCCTCCAGCGATGTATTGAGGTGCACCTGGTGCTTTCTTGGGAGAAGAGTCACTTCATGGTGACTCAAGGGACAGTGCTTGGCCACATCATCTCCAACAGGGGCATGGAGGTTGATCCGGCCAAGGTGGATATCATTAGGAAACTCAGTCCACTGTCCAACTTGCGACAGTTACGGTCTTTTATGGGGCACTTTGGTTTCTACCGACGATTCATTCATGATTTCAGCTGGATTGCTCGATCGTTGACTGACCTGCTGACGAAAGACATTGAGTTCATTGTGGATGATAAGTGTCTAGCGTCATTTGAGACTCTCAAGAGTCTAGTTGTCGAGGCTCCTGTCCTGCAGCCGCCTGATTGGTCTCTTCCATTCGAGATCATGACACATGCCTCCGATTTTGTCGTAGGGGCCGTGCTGGGAAAGAGGAGGGATGGAGTCCCTTTTGCTATTCACTATGCTAGCCGGACTTTAGATGCATCTCAGAGGAACTACACAGTCACTGAGAAGGAGATGCTAGCCGTAGTTTTTTCCCTAGATAAGTTCAGATCGTACATCATTGGATCTAGAGTGACAATCTTCACTGACCATACCGCCATCCGATACCTCATGGCAAAGAAGGATGCCAAAGCCAGATTGACCAGATGGATCCTTCTACTCCGGGAGTTTGATATAAAGATTAAGGACAAGCCTGAATTCAAAAATGTGGTGGCGGATCATATCTCCCGATTGGAGTATCTTGAGGATTCCGAGCAGATCGAGCCTATTTGTGAGACCTTCCCAGATGAGGCGATCCTTGCTATCGCCTCTCTCCCATGGTACGCCGATATTGTGAACTTTCTTGTTGCCAAGAAAGTCCCACAAGATTGGCCCAAGCAGAGACTTGAGACCTTCCTTGTGAAGGCCAAGTTCTACCATTGGGAGGATCCCGTCCTTTATCATGAAGGAGGGGATAACATCTGGCGTAGGTGCATTCCTCAGGAGGAGCACCACAGCGTCCTCACATACTGCCACAAAGCTTGAGGCAGGAGGATAACACTCTAGGAGGAGAACGGCACAGAAAGTGCTCCAATCCGGCCTATGGTAGCCTACCCTCTTCAAGGACTATGATGAGTTCGTGAAGAGGTGTACTGGCTGTCCGAGAATGGGCACTTGTGGACAACGTGATATGATGTCGATGCAGCCCATTCACTTCTGTGAGGTTTTTGACGCATGGGCATCGATTTCATGGGTCCATACCCTAGGAGTGAGGGATTTGAATACATTCTGTTGGTCGTTGATTATGTTAGTCGTTGGGTTGAGGCTATCCCCGCCCGAACCGCATATGCTAAGACTGTTTGCAGTTTTTTGAGGAAGCATATCATTTCACGGTTCGGGGTACTCGAGTGTTGATATCTGATGGGGGGTCTCATTTCGTCAACGACAAGGTAAAGGCCCTTGCTAGCGAGTTCAGCATAGACCATCGAGTAGCCACATCGTACCATCCTCAGACCAATGGTCTTGTTGAAGTGTCGAACAGGGAGATCAAGACTATATTGCAGAAGGTCGTCTGCCCTGACCGAAAGGATTGGTCACAACTTTTGGGCTCGGTCTTGTGGGCATATCGAACATCCTTCAAGACACTGTTGGGTACATCTCCCTTTCGCCTCGTTTATGGCAAGCCCTACCATTTACCTGTTGATCTTAGACATAGATCACTCTGGGCAGTTACATACATCATCATGGATCCAATGAGTGTAGGAGACCAGGGGAGGGCAGAGTTAGCAGCTCTGGAGGAGCTTCGTGATGCAACCTTTTCAAGCAGCCTACAGTATAAGGAGAGAGTGAAGGAGTGGCGTGATTCTCATATCAGCCACAAGCAGTTTGAGCCCGGACAGCGAGTATGGTTGCCAGTTTGAGATTATTACCAAGGAAGCTACATAGCAAATGGAAGGGACCCTACTTGGTTAGAAAGGTACACGACAATGGGAGTATTGACATATCTGAGTTATCTTCTGAGAGTACCTTTCGTGTTAACGGGCATCGGCTCAAGCCATATATAGATCACGAGCCGCTGGTCGTTGACGTTGCCCCGATTCATTTTGCGTGAGATGTGGTCTCTTGACTCACATCTATTGCATCTCACACCTGATTATCACTGTTCTCCCAACTTGTATAGATCCAGTTGTCCATATCACACCATTCTTCAGTCCAACACCCCATTTATCTTAGACGTTGCTATACTTAGGGTGCACTTTACCCTAAGTATAGGGGATATGAGACTTTTGAGTTCCTTTTGATTCATTTTCACCTCTGTTTTGATGCCTATACTTAGGGATATTTTACCCTAAGTATAGGGGAGGTAGACCCTATACATTCTCACTCGGATTTCCCTTTGTGTACAGCCTGCTATACTTAGGATTATTCGATCCTAAGCATAGGGGGAAACCCCGAGATCCTCTTGCATTTCTATTCTTTCATTCATCTTTGTATATAACCTTCCTTTTCACTTTCCTATACTAGGCACGAGTTATGTCTTCTTCATTGCTCTTGACTCTGAGGACATCGTTCGAGCTAAGTATAGGGGGGTGTATATATTCCATATATACTTTAGTCATAACTCGTACTTTGTGTGAGTGTGTTAATAAATAAAAATGGCTAAAACCCAAAAATCCATAAAAACTAAAAAATTTTCCTTGTAAATAAAATTCTTTCATTGCACATACATAGCTAGTTGTACAAATTATTTTTGTAAAAAATGTTTGTTAAAAATCTTTTGTGTAAATAGCTTGTAAATATCTTCATATCAAAATTATGTATATAGTACAAAATTTTTGTAAAATGTTTTGAAAATCAAAAGTTTGCAAAAACCTTGTGTAAATTTGTGTACATATTTTGCAAAACTTGCTATCATGCATACATCCATGTTTTCAAAACATTTTTCAAAAAAATTTTGTACATGTGTGAATATTTTGTAAATTGCATCTTTGTAAATATTTGTATAGTTTTTCCTGGATCATAGTTGATATTTAAACTAGTCTGGAATTAAATTGAAAAATAGAGCTTGGTTATGATCTTAATCCACCTAATTATAAGAGGAACCTTATAGGGCTTAGGGTTGAGACTTTTCAGGTCCATGGTGACTTAATTCTTTGAGTCCACTAGGCTATGATCATATGTCATCTCGATGAGCCTAAGTAGAACACTTAACACCACACACATGACTCATATAGACAATGGCTTTACTTGGACCCGCACTTTACACCGAGCTCTCTACGGATGAGGTGGTGAGGAGGCAGTCTTCCTTGACTTGGGGTAGCATATGAGGGTAGTACTTTTAGGCAGAACCTCTCTTCTTCTTATAGTGAAGGAAGTGTGTCTCAACTTGGTCTGGTTGCCATGAGGTCTAACGACAAGAGTTGTGGGTTGAAATAATGCTTCAAAAGGGGGATAGTCTACTGGCTCAAGAGGAAAAACTTCTTATGTATATATGTTGCACTTTGTAGATATGTTGTACAGATGCACATCGAAAAAAATGCAAAAAGAAAAGAATAAATCCAAAAAAAGTGGTGGGTCTGATAGAAAATGATAATCCCACCGGACTGTATATAGTGCAGTAAGCAAAGCTTGAGACCCATGTTCCATCTTATGAAGCTTGCAGCAGGGAGACTTAGCTACACTAATTGAGCTCCCAGGGATACATGGCTACACTGGCCATGGTCCATTCTCTTCTTTCCCATCTTCTTGAGTCGGTTGAACATAAACTTAGAAGGGAATACCCCGCTCCTCGAGGAAAGAGCGGCCAGACTAGGGTCATAGAGTTACCTTGTTGAGGAGGGTTGCCATTTTGCTACTTCTGAGGTGGAGAGCTTACCTCACTTACACTGTATAAGGAAAGATTCATGGTCTTTAGGGTTTGTGTATGTAGACTTGTTCTGATCTGGATTATTGAGGAGTCTTGACTATATATTGGTGGAACTTAGAGGCTGTTAACTTTTAAACCTAAGTCCAAATAAGGTTCCGACACATTAATAATCCAAAGATCTGACCGAGCTCCATACTTCAATCTAATGAAGGCAAGTTTAATAATCAGCATTGATCCATGCATTCTCCCCTCTTTTTCTTTTTCCTTTCTTTTTCACTTCTTTTTCAAATAAGTGTTTTCTAAGGGACTAGGAAAGTTAAGTATAGGGGGGTGATGAATCCTCATTCATCACTCTTTATTCTTTTATTTTAGCTAAAAACCTGTGCAAAACACCATGTATATTTATGTAAATAAAATAAATTGACAAAAAGCATGCATTGTGTAAATAATAATAATTAGCATGTTTTTGTGCAAAAATAAAAGAATAAAGAAATAAAGAAAAAGAGAGAAATATTTAGAATAAATATTAAGTGACCTGAACCCAAGGGAAGGCTCCATAAGGGCCTGACCGCAAAATAAAATAAATAGAGAGAGATATGGTGACTCAACATGGTGTACATATCCCTCTATATGTAAATAATTTATTTTCTAAAAATAAAAAATATATTTGTGCTTCCCATATTATACATATTTGTAAAAATAAAACTAAAATAAAAATGGGACAAAAAAATAAAAATAAAAATAAATAAAATTCTCTCTCATCAGTGTACATAGACCATGTATATAAAATAAAATACTTATTTACTTCCCCTTGTAAATAATTAATAAAAATCCAATGAAAATCATTTTATATTCCATATTTTATGCTGTAAATAAATAAAATATAAAATTGGAATAAATTGATATAAATAAAATATTAAAAATAAAAATAAAAAATACATAGGTATACATACTTGTATATAATAATAATATAATGTAAATACGTATTTTATTTTTCAAAAAAAAATAAATAAAAATCACAAAAAATACCTTGAAAATAAATAAATATTTTTCATTTTGTAAATATTTTGAAATAAGATCTTTTTCTATTTTATTTTGATTTTTCAAAAAATTTCCCAATGAAAATTTCCCATTGGTCCATGGGGGATGTTGACCCCCGTTCAACTCTCTCTAGGACCACAAGTTCACGGATCCGGGTGACCAACTCGACTTCTCCCCTTTTTCCCGAATCACATCGCCTCCCATTTACCTAAACCCCTAGCTCCGATTGAACCTTGATGACCTGGGATCCACGCCCGATCTTCTTGCTAGGGCTCCATGTATCGATCCGCATGCTTCACTCCTTTCTTATCGAACCTACACCACTATAAAGTCTCGCCTTCCTCCGCCATTTCACGCACCTTCGGCCACCACCTTCGATCCCTGTGACCTTCATCGTCTTCCTCGAGTGACAACGAGTGCGGAGGGTGTCTGAGAGAGAGTTGGGAGGTGTGTAGCCCAGGTCCGACGATCCTCGTCATCGTGCTCCGCTGCCGACGAAGCTCGAGCCTCTGGAGGCGATGCTCCATCGAGGCGAAGATCACCGTAGAACCAGCGTCTCCTCCCCAGTCGACTTCGATCATCAAGTAGACCCTTTAGCTTCTTTAGCATAGTCCATTTCCGATTTTCACTTTCAGCTGCGCCAGCTCCGCCCTAGTGGCCAGAGCTCCGCCAATCCATCTTATCCATACAGATCGATTCTCCGACTCATCGCCACCTTCCATACGTGACCTGATCACCTTGAGTTGGGCCATCTAAGCCCAGATCGAGTTGAGCTCCATCTATCACATTCGTCGGAACCCCCCATAGCCCATCCACGCCACTTCTCCTTTTCTTTTAGCCATAACCCTCGCCGAAGCATCCCCCCGAGCAAGAGCCTTGTTTTGTAGGTCAATAACCGCAGGTACCCCCTTTGGCTGCCGTTTCCACCCTTCGCCGGAGCTGCTCCAGGTTGTTCCTCCCTCGCCGGAGGATCCGACTGTTGGAGCCTTCATCGGAGGCCACCACCCGACACGGAGCGCCATCGCGAGGAAGACCCACCTCTCCGATCTTCCATCGGCCGTCTGGATTGTCTCCGGATCGCCGAAGAAGCTCGCCCAGGAGGAGTTCTTCCTCATCCTCTCGTAGCCGTCGGATCGACCTTCTGCGCCAGGTCTGATCTCAGCCACACGTAGCCTGCTCCTATCAGGCCGTTAGATCCACGATATGACGGCCACGTGCGTCCCATGTTCGCCTCTGCACCAGCACCGTTGGATCCTCCAGAGGGCGTCATCAGGACCATGCATTCACCGCCAGCCACAGTTCGACACCTGGCACTCACGTGCTCCCCTTACGCGCCTCGGCTGGGTAATTGCGCCCATACCCCTGTAGTTTTATTTAGTTTTTATTTTGTCTTTGAAATAAATGTGCACTCTTGGGTTATTTGCATGTTTGGACCTCTAGTTTAGTTTATTTACATTTTAGTCCCTGCTTGTGGTGAACACGTGCGTCGACACGTGATTTTTGGACATTTTGCAACTCTGATCCTGTAGTTCTATGGAGTCACCGTTTGCATGATTATTAATTAGAATTACATTTTGGTCCCTGTGAATGTGAACCACGTGCTAGGCACGTGATATTTTGGGATATTTGCGTTATTTGGGCTGTAGTTTGTGGGTGTTCTGGATTGCAAGTTAAGTTTTACAAATTACATTTATACCCCTGTGCGTGTGGTTTTTGAACATGTGCCGATTTCATGTGAGTTTTGCGCTGATACCCCTTTAATTTCCTCACGCGTTATCTATTCAGCCTTGGAACTTTATTTTTATTACATATGGGTCCCTGTGTGTTGTGACCCTTGTTTGTATTGAATAAAACATCAAATCAAACTCAAATCCACTGAAATTTGGATACGTGGCTCCTGCCACTGTATAAAAATTTCATTAAATTTTTGGGACATTTTCGTGGCTTTTTGTTATTTTTAAAAAATCAAAAACCTTGATTTTTGCTAATGTTTGCTTTATAAAATCAACTAAAAATATAAAAACCTTTCTAAAAATTATAAAAAATAATGTTTGTTTGTTTTGTTGTTTACTAGCTTCAATCCAAATTTTGGCTCATTTGGACTTACAAAACCCATAAAAATTAAAAAACACTAAAAACCTTTTAAAATCATTAAAAATTCAATAAAAAAATGCAAACTCTTTTTCTGTAGCTTAATTTTTGTATCTAGTTTTCATAAAAAATGCCACCAGATTTTTAATGCTAATTAGATATTTTTAATTAGCCTTTCAAGTCTGGCTGCACATTGACTCACTGTTTTTCCCTTTCTTGATTTTTATAAAATCAACTAAAATCATAAAATTCTCAGAAAACTACCAAAAACACTTAAAAAGATAAAAAAACAAAAACATTTTTTATTTGATTTTTTTGACTTTATTTGGTGTGTTTTATAAATAGTGGTTTGTTGGCCTTTTCTTTTATTTTTATATTTTCCTTATTATCAAAAATACAAAAAAATAAAAACATTTAAAATTCCACCAAAAACATCTCTTTTTATTGTATTTTCATTTTCGACTACTTCGTAGGACGTCTCGACCAATTCGTGCTCCTTGTGTCCGACCCTGGTCGCTATACCAGGTTAAATAAATAGCGAGGACCGCTTTGAGTTTATTGATTGATTTTCTGATTTTGGTGGTTCATGATTTTTCTTGATTGATCAAGTCTCGAGATCCGGGTCGCAATGACCCTTGATCGATTTCATACCTGATCCGAATCTGTGAGAGGGATTTTTCAGTCATCAACTACTCAAAGTTCTCCTATATCTACCTTTTAAGAAGAAAAACATAAGCCTTTGAAATATTTAAGAGATACAATAAAAAAGTGGAGACAAAATTGGGAAAACCAAGTAAGACACCTAAGACTGATAAAGATGGTGAATACCTCAAAGGAAATCGAGGAGTAGTGCATTCCAATAGACATATGTAGGCGGACTATGATGTCTTATACACCACAACAAAATGATGTGACTGAAAGAAATAACAGAGCACTGATGAACACTGTTTGCTGTATGTTGTTACACTCAATCCTCTCAAAGAATTCTCGAGGAGAAGCAGTGTTTACTGATAATTATATAGAAATTAAAATTCCCATCAAGTACGTAGAATCAACATGATTTGAAATTTGGAGTGGCAGGAAAATCGAGTTGGTTATCCCCGAAAATGGGATGTGTTGCATATGTCTTTGTTCCGAATCAGCTTAGAGATAAGCTAGATTTATAAACATTAAGGTGTAAATTTATTGTATATAGTGAACAATCTGAAGGGTATAGTCCTTTTATAAATCTAAAGGCCTGATCGAAAGTCGTGGTGCAACCTTCCTTGAAAATCATCAAGAGAAGGAGCATGAAGTAGAGGAACACAATTCTCTGATTGTTCTACAGAACAATGAAGATAACTTTGAGATGAGATAGGAATTGGTAGATGATACTGCTAATCCATACAGAGAGAATGAATTGTGGATAATGACGATCCTTTAGAGGAATTGGGTGAACATACACAACCCTCAAGCAGAGTCGATAACAAAAAACCCATAACACTAATCGCATGGATGGAAGAATATCATTTCTATGGAGGCGAGACATCATGTTACATCGTAGATGAGAATGTAGCAGATTGTACATATCCCATATCCTTTGATGAGACAATTACTTCAAGTAAGTCAGAATCACAGAATGCCATTATGAGGTCTGAGTTGGACTCAATTGAGCGAAATGATGTATGGGAGCTATGCGATTTGCCTGAATGTAAGCAATCATAGGATGTAAGAGGGTATTCAAGAAAAAAAATACCGAGTTGATGGATTTGTTGATAAATACAAATCAAGATTAGTTGCCACGAGTTATACTCATCAAGTTGGAATAGACTTCGAGGAAACCTATTCTTCGGTTGTTAAGTTTGCATCAATTTGGATGATCTTAGATATAATTGCATATATGAATTTGGATATATTCAAAATAGATGTAAACACAACATTCCTAAATGGAGAATTAAGGGAGGAGATACACACACGACATAAAAGGCCAAGAGAAAAAGTTTTATAAATTAAGAAAGTCATTGTATGGCTTGAAATAGTCTTCACGGTAATGGTATCTCAAATTTTATGAGAAAATATCCAATTCAGATTTGTTGACAATAAGTTGGATAATTGTGTATATGTAACGAAGAGTGGGATAAAATTTGCAATCATGTCATTATATGTGGATGACATTCTATTCATGAGTAATGACATAGGAATGCTCAATGGAATTAAAGAGAAATCGAGCAATGAATTTGAGATGAAGGACATGAGAGAAGCATCTTATTTTTTTAGGAATTCAATTCGAGGAAATTGAGTTTTTTGTCAAGAAAAGTACTTGCACAATGTATTGGAGAGTTTTGGAATACAGAATAACGCTCCATCTCCAACAAATCTTGTGATTGAAAAGAAACTCAGTAAGATCAATGCCTTAAAAATGAGCATAAATCTTTAGACATATTATATGCACAAGCAGTGAAAAGTTTGATATATGCAATGATGTGTACTCGGCCTAACTTGGCTTATCACCTACCTAGTAGATACTAAAGTAATCCTGGATTTGCACATTGGGAAGCTATAAAAGAGGATTTTTCACATAAGGAATGTGGATGATAGAAATCTACGCAGGGTTACCTTTTCATGTTTTGGCAGAGCATTCATTTCTCGGGGTAACAATGAACAAGGATATGTATCTAGACATACACACGAGTCAGAATACATTGCATGCAGCATGAACACCAACTATGCAGTTCGTGTTAAATGCTTTCTGGGAAACTTAAGTCTTGAATTGACCAAAGGATCAATTGAAATGTATTGTGATAATCAAACTGCGATAAAATTGATCAATAGTGGAGCTAATAGTTTTAAAGGAAAGCACATTGAGTTCCAATATCACTATATACAAGATATATTGGTAAAATAAGATAATTTTTGTAACCTATATACCTATAAGTGATGTGTTGGCTGATTCTCTAACTAAATGAATAACAACATATGCATACATTAAACGTGATAATTTAATGGGACCCAAGAATGCATGAGTCCAGGAATAGGGGTTTTCATGAACAATGAACCTCGATGATGACATCTCCATGTGTATACTACATGAATAGTGGGAGTCTACAAGTTTTGACTACTTCAATTAAGTGGAAGATGTTTGAACGAACCTCGTAGGATGACCTCGTGGTCAAACCGTCGTTGGCCGTTACACACGTCAGACGGTTGTGCGAGGGCCGTATCTCACGTGAGACCAAATATCTCAGGCAAGGGAGATTGAGGTTGTACTACACAAGGGCTTCACGCCTATATGCTGATCATCATAGGGAGGGGTTTGTTCAAACACCCGAGTTCTTCGACATCCTTTAAAATGCTTAACTTAATCAATTTTAGTCAAAATGAAACAATGCCATAATGATGTGAACAAATACATCAAATGTATTGTCGAATTTATCTTGATCGATTTCATACGACTACCTTCTTAACTTATACTCCTTTTGAAATGCAAAGTCTATCCACCTGGATGTCAATAACCAAAATTTCTTTTGCCTTTTTGAAAATATATACAAAGCTGATCATCAATGCTTAGACTAAAATCAAGATCAATTTTCAACTAGAATACACCAAAAACCCCCTAATTATGTATTATATAAATTAACAAAATACCTAAAATACAATAAAACAACAAAATCATATATCGCACCACAATATAAGACAATAGAGTTAACATCATCTTGATCATAGTTAAAGGGGAGATCACTTAAGTTTTGAAAGAGGGGACAGACAATAAGGAAGGTGGATGGATTCATATTGTCAGCAAATCCATCTCTTAAAAATTAATACCTCTTTACAATGTTGTATTAAAAAAACTTCAGCCGATTATATTGCGTTTCAGATGCTTGATAATACCTGTGTAGATAATGGACACACGTGCAGAATTAAATTAAAAAATGAACCGTAGTCATAATTTTATCGATAGAAAACTTTGACCAAGTACCTAACTAAAGTTTTATGGAGACAAATGATCCTCTGCTATTAGAGCACACAAGAGGATCCGTTACCCCGAGATATGTACCAACCATCCAGACCCTCTATGAGGAGGGGACGGATCGTCTGATACAGACAGGAGGGCAACCGAGTATGCTGTAGGCGCATGTGCCGCTCGATCTTGATCGAACAGTTCGCACAATTTTGCATTTTTTATGGCTATGTACCATATAAAATGTGTGAATCTCTCGATTACGATCGAGCGGCTCACGCGACCACAACAGTCACAACACCACGACAGAGGATCCACAGTTCTACGAGGATCGTTAGATCCTTCTGCCGGATCCCCTGCAGCAGAAGATCCCTGGTTATGAGATGCGTTAAAAAGAAGGGATTTTTACCCAGCAAACCCTATAAACATTTTAAAATGCCTCTACGACCTTTTACACAACGTAATTACCCCATCGACCCTGTAAATTACCCCAAGAACCCCCACGGGCTTAAAACATAGGGATTTTTACCCGACAGACCCTATAAACTTTGCCAATTACCTCCACGACCTTTGGAACAACCTAATTCCCCCCTAGACCCCCTAAACTTACCAACTCTTACCCCATGAACCCTCCGGGTTATCTGTTTGAAGCCTGTGAGGGTTCTTGGGGCAATTTACAGGGTCAATGGGGTAATTATGTTGTGCAAAAGGTCGTAGAGGTAATTTAAAAAGTTTATAGGGTCTGCTGGGTAAAAATCGCTAAAACATATTACCCAGAGAGTTCATGGGGTAAGAATTGATAAGTTTACGAGGTCGAGGGAGGAATTAGTTTGTTTCAAAAGTCGTGGAGGTAATTGTCAAAGTTTATAGGATCTGATGGGTAAAAATCCCTAAAAAGAAGTGACGAGGCAATACAAACTCAATCGTCATTCTGACCAACCGGGCAGTTCATCACCAAATCGCACACCTTCACCGGACAATGGCGGAGGTGGATGCCACCACATACGACCTCGGCGTCCCAACGCCTCTGACCACCGCCATTCTCCATCTCCTCTCCTCCGTCTCCGCGTTCCACTACTCGCTGTCTATCCTCCTCCTCGTCGCCCTCTTCCTGTACACCTTCCTCGAGTTCCACCTTGTGCGTGACCTCCTCCGGGGGTGTCGAGGCGATCCCGTGCGCCTCACCTTCCACCCCTCGTCCCACGTGTACCGGGGAGTCGCCTCCAGATGCAAGACCCTCCACGGGAGGTATTTGCCGACACCATGGCTATCGAGCCCGCATCTGCAGACAGCGTGCCTCGGTTTCTTCGCCAACATTCCGGCTCTCCGTTATACGAGGTTAGAGATTTTCTTGGCACATGGCTCGTATTTTCAGATGGCGGCTGAGTTTGCCAGGTGCGATTTAATCTCAGGGAAGTGTTTCGAGTGGCGGATGGGGGGAGCATCGCTCTGGATTGGCTCCTGGCTTGTGACGGTGAGTGTGGTGTCCTCCCTGACCTTTCTGTTTGACTAATTTGATTGATGCCCGTAACCATGCATGATGCGTAGCTCTATGTACTAACCTCGTTGGGGGATAATAGGGAACGCCAATAATCGAAAGGAAAGAAGACATGGATTTTCTAGTTGAGGCTTGAAACTTGGTGGAGCTCTTGTTTTTCTTTGTCTTGTTTTTCCTTAATATAACATGACTTCTTTTTGTATTTTGTTCTTCCTCATCTCTTATTTTTTTTAAAGAAAAAAGAGCCTCCATCATATATGTGCATATCCAAGAACTTCACCATTTAATCACCAAGAAATGTGCAAGGCGATTACATGGGAAAAACACAAAATTACACACTCCAACTCTCTGCCCGTGCTTTGACATGCGCACCAAATTTTCACCATAAAAATGCTCCTGTCGAAAGACCATCCTATTTCTGGTTAACCAAAGAGCCTAAATCATTGCCATGCAACTTGTTCACTCCTTCTCTGTATCATGACAACCGGCACCTACAGACTCCCAGAATCTTGAAACACCATTAATGGACACTAGAGGACTCCCAATTAACTCCCAAGCCTCCACAGAGCTCCTACACTTGAAGAAAAGGTGATCCGCATCCTCAACATGCTCATGACAACAGCAACAAGCGGGATCATCTGCTCGAACGAACCATGTAAATCTGTCGCCAATCAACAATCTCCCCCTCCTAAACAACCACATAAAGACCTTCACGCGTGCATGAATTTTCCACCTCCAGATTCTTCTACAGTCAACAACGCAACCCCGGGTTCAAAAGTTATTGGGCCCTTCAGAGCCCTGCACGCCTTCCCACAGAAAAGGTTCCATCATACCAACACCAACAGTCTTGCTCCTCTGTGGGGCCATCAACGATCTCTAACTCATGCAACATCAACAAAAGCTCACTCCTCATCTAAAGAGAGTTTTTTTAAAGAATCAAAGAAAGTTTATAGCTATGCAACAAAATACTTCCTTTACTTTTGTCCACACGGTATTTACTAAAGAAAATACAAGACTTGTTTATAATGTGCCTAGAGCTAAAAGGAAATTGTCATGTTGGGATACTTGTAGAAAAGGAAAAAGACAATAGGCATAAATTATTATAGGAGTCTAATTACTATAACACTCCTTTTCAAGCTGGTGAGAGGATGTCTATCATGCTGAGCTTAGATGAAGACTTCTGGAATGGTCTCCTGGCGAGTGCTTTAGTGAATACATATGCTGTCTGTTCTGCTGAACCGACACACGATATAGAAAAGAAATCCTTATGTATCATGTCCCTGGTGTAGTAACAATCCACCTCAATGTGCTTGGTTTTCTCATAGAATACATAATTACTGGCAATGAATAATGCTATGTGATTGTCACACAAATGCTTCGTGGAAGAGATACCTCAACTCTTAGGTCAATTAGAATTGACCTAACCCGCATCATCTCAATACTAACTTCAGAGTATGAGATATGGTACTGTACTCAGATTTAACACTCAATTTGACCACCACAGTTTGCTTCTTGCTTTTCACAAGATAAGAGAGCTACCAATGAACATGACAAATCTTCATGTCTTCAGGACATCCTGCACAGTCTGTATTTGCACAACCTATTATACCAAGGGATGTCTCATTATTGAAGAACAATCCTATACTTGTTGAGGACTTCAAGTACTTGAGAATCATTGTGACAACATCTAAAGGGCATGTCGTGGTTGTTACATGAACTTGTTGACTTTTACAAGAAAAAATATATCTGGTCTGGTGATGGTTACACAGAGAAGCTTCCCAACGAGTTCCATGCACCTCCTCTTATCGACCTCTTCTGGGTCATCATCATAGAGCTTCATACTGGGATCCATAGGAATAGTGGTAGGTCTGCAGTATACCATCCCAATCTTTAATAGAAGATCACTCACATAATTTCTTTGAGTCATTACAAGTCCTCTTTGATTTTCGAAAACTCTAGACCAATGAAGTATCACATTTCCCCAAGGTCTTGGTAATAAACTGTTGTCCAAGGAATGTTTTTGTCTCATTAACGCCTTACATTCTTTTCAAAAAAATGCCATGCATATCATTTCCTGGAATAATGATGTCGTCTACATTTACCAAAATGACAAGAGTACCTCTTGGTTTCTCGTGCGTGAATAGTGAGTGAACTGCAATCGATCTAGTGAAGTCCTATTGCTATATCAATTCTGAGAGCTTCGGGAACCATGCTTTCGGGATCTGCTTAAGACCATTGATAGCCTTATGGAGCCTGCATATCTTTACACCCTCATCAACAAACTCAAGTGGTTGCTGTATGTATACTTCCTCCTGCAGGTCTCCGTATAAAAAGACATTCTTCACATCCAATTGAAAAAAAGACCAAACTCCAATGATCACAATGAAGACAAGAATCCAAAGAGCAGAGTGATGTGCCACGGGAGAGAAGGTATCCTGATAGTCCTCCCTTATATGTTTGCATGAATCCTTTTGCCACTCGTCGGCATTTGTAGCGACCCACGCCATCATCTACTTGATGCTTCACCGTGAAGATCTACTCGCATTCAACAACGAATGCACCGACAGAGAAAGTGACCAAGGTCCATGTGCCTTTAGACTGTAATGCTATCATCTCCTCCTCCATAGCTGGATGCTAATTGCTATCTCTTGGTGCATCCTAATGTATGCATGGAATATTAATATCCGCAATCCCATCACAAACTTCTGTTCCTCGAAGAAATGGTCAAGAGAGAGACGACCAGAGAGAGGGTATACGATACATGTACATCTATGCTTATGAAGGGCAATGGACCTATTAAGATCCTCAGATGGATAGTGGAGTCCATCTTGCTAGGCTGTAATCCTTGGTTCATGTGCACTATCTTGCTTTGTAGTATCATCTTATTGGACAAAAACATTAACCATGCCGTAAGCATAAATCTAGTGTCAGTGTATACCTGGGGCGTGTTGGATGGCTAGGGGAAGGCACACTAATAGGAATTTCTGCAAATGTGAGTCTGCGTGGATTCTTGGAACATGTTGAATGGCGTGATAAGGTCTAAACTAGAGTAGGCGGAGCTCCAAAGAAGGTGACATCAACACTCAAATAGTACTTTCGCATGAGAGGATCAAAGCATCATTACATGTTTTGGGTCCGAGAATAGATCTCAAAAATGCACTTGATCGATTGAGGAGAATAACTTATCTCGACTAGTAGTCAAGTGATGAACAAATGCATTGCAACCAAAGGTGTGAGGTACTAGAGAGAACAAATCCTTATCGGTAAACACAATTGATAAATGAACATGTTAATCCAACACAAAAGGCGGAGTATGATTAACAAGATAGCAATAATAACAACATCTCCCCATTAAGATTGTGGCATGTGACTTTGTATCATGAGAGTCTTGGTGAAAGTGATGATATCCAAAAGATGCACGTAGTTCCTCTTAGCAACACCATTCTGTTGTGTATAAGCACAAAAGGTATGATGTAAAATTCGTGAAACCTAAAAAGAGGGGATAAGTAGTCAGTGCAAAATTACAGTGCATTATCAGAGCATACATACTTGATAGTGGTAGAAAAGAGATTCTTTACTTCAATTAGATTTTTTTGCGTAATAATACTAGCCTCATATTTATGCTTCATCAGAAACACCCAAGAAAGTCTACAAAAATCATCTACGAGAACAAGATAAAACGGTGCCCCTGATGGTTAGGAACATGATCAGGATCCTAAAAATGAATAAGCTTGAATAAGAATGACTAGTGTGACCATGAGAGTTAGAAATCTACCATGATGATGCTTTCTAAGTTGGCAAGCCTTACATTAGAAGCTGGATTGAAGTATGATCCGAGGAAGGACTCTACACTGCTCCTGAAATGGTGAATACCCAAATCATAGATGGCATAAGTAGGAGTCTGGACCGGTAGGTGGAAGATTTGCATGCATAAGGGGATTGGGCCAATCTGCAGAAATCCTCTTGTCCACGACCACATCCAGTCACATTTCCCATGAGTATATCCTGAAACATAAGAGAAGTTGGATACAAAATGGCACAACAATTGAGTTCTTTAGTAAGCTGACTAATAGATAATAAATTCATAGAAAAATCTGAAGCATGTAAGACATTTTACAACTGCATTCTGCATGAAGGGCATTAAACAAATCTTCGCTTGTCCTGTGATAGGAAAGTGTCTCTCATCTGCAATGACAACAGTTCGACCCGGAGGAATCGAGCTGTAAAAGATAAAGTAATCTTTGTCGCCACAGAGATGATGAGAAGCTCCTGAATCTATTATCCATTTTGTGGGGTCAATGTTGTGATAACTATAAAGAACATGACCAATAACTGAGGTGTTGGCAAAGGCAGCGGTGTCTGCCAATGGCGGAGGGGGAGGACTAGTCATAACAGTTGTAGGCCCCATAATCTCCATCAAATGGGAGGCAAGATCCTCGTACTTCTAATTAGCCAGTGACGTGGTCGTCTTTGGTACTCAACAACATGGGCAGAAGCATGACGACCGTGTTTTTTATAGCACATGTCCTCGAAATACCCAGATGATTGCAATAAGTACATTGCAGGTGAGGGAAACACTCCATCTACTACAAACACCACGTTTTCTGAAATGAGGAGATACTCCTATGACCTTGTGAAGTAGCCATGTTAGAAGAGGTATGATGCGCAAAGACCAGATGGCAAATAGATCCAATTAAGATACATATATGCCTCCTTAATAGGAGGGAGTAAGGCACTAGATAAGAGCTGACTATGTGCTGCATCTCATGCTGATCAAGTTCAACGAGGAAGACACCGACCATCATAGTGTTTTTGTATGTCAGTTGCTGATCAATGATGGGACTCAGGGGCATGTAACTATGAAGTTTCTCAAACATATCCTCTGATGTGTATAAGCACAAAAGGTATGATGTAAAATTCGTGAAACCTAAAAAGAGGGGATAAGTAGTCAGTGCAAAATTACAGTGCATTATCAAAGCATACATACTTGATAGTGGTAGAAAAGAGATTCTTTACTTCAATTAGATTTTTTTGCGTAATAATACTAGCCTCATATTTATGCTTCATCAGAAACACCCAAGAAAGTCTACAAAAATCATCTACGAGAACAAGATAAAACGGTGCCCCTGATGGTTAGGAACATGATCAGGATCCTAAAAATGAATAAGCTTGAATAAGAATGACTAGTGTGACCATGAGAGTTAGAAATCTACCATGATGATGCTTTCTAAGTTGGCAAGCCTTACATTAGAAGCTGGATTGAAGTATGATCCGAGGAAGGACTCTACACTGCTCCTGAAATGGTGAATACCCAAATCATAGATGGCATAAGTAGGAGTCTGGACCGGTAGGTGGAAGATTTGCATGCATAAGGGGATTTGGCCAATCTGCAGAAATCCTCTTGTCCACGACCACTTCCAGTCACATTTCCCATGAGTATATCCTGGAACATAAGAGAAGTTGGATACAAAATGGCACAACAATTGAGTTCTTTAGTAAGCTGACTAATAGATAATAAATTCATAGAAAAATCTGAAGCATGTAAGACATTTTACAACTGCATTCTGCATGAAGGGCATTAAACAAATCTTCGCTTGTCCTGTGATAGGAAAGTGTCTCTCATCTGCAATGACAACAGTTCGACCCGGAGGAATCGAGCTGTAAAAGATAAAGTAATCTTTGTCGCCACAGAGATGATGAGAAGCTCCTGAATCTATTATCCATTTTGTGGGGTCAGTGTTGTGATAACTATAAAGAACATGACCAATAACTGAGGTGTTGGCAAAGGCAGCGGTGTCTGCCAATGGCGTAGGGGGAGGACTAGTCATAACAGTTGTAGGCCCCATAATCTCCATCAAATGGGAGGCAAGATCCTCGTACTTCTAATTAGCCAGTGATGTGGTCGTCTTTGGTACTCAACAACATGGGCATAAGCATGACGACCGTGTTTTTTATAGCACATGTCCTCGAAATACCCCAGATGATTGCAATAAGTACATTGCAGGTGAGGGAAACACTCCATCTACTACAAACACCACGTTTTCTGAAATGAGGAGATACTCCTATGACCTTGTGAAGTAGCCATGTTAGAAGAGGTATGATGTGCACAGACCAGATGGCAAATAGATCCTATTAAGATACATATATGCCTCCTTAATAGGAGGGAGTAAGGCACTAGATAAGAGCTGACTATGTGCTGCATCTCATGCTGATCAAGTTCAACGAGGAAGACACCGACCATCATAGTGTTTTTGTATGTCAGTTGCTGATCAATGATGGGACTCAGGGGCATGTAACTATGAAGTTTCTCAAACATATCCTCTGACTGGAGTAAAACGTCTGAAGGATGGAGACCATCTTGCTTGGTCATGTTTATGTCATGCTAAAGTTGACGAAGCTTTGTTTTATTCTTGTTGTCCGACATCGCCTTTGTAGTAGACCGATGCGGGATATCATTGGTTATCTCCATCATCAAAGTCCATGATAACCATATTTGGGCCCATGTGTTGTCCTGCTTCCATGTAACATTGGCATCAATCTTATCGACCACTAACTTTGTTAAGATGTATTCTTTGTTGTGGCTTTCCATGATGTTCAAGAATTGGATTTCCCACAACTTGTACTTCTTCAGAGTGCGTGATAGCCATACTTGGGCCCATGCGTTGTACTGCTTCCATGTAGCGTTGGCGTGAGTCTTGTCAACCATAACTTCGTTAAGACCTGTTTAATTGGATGGAGGAGGCTGTAATGTTACACACAGTCACTATGGTTATGGAGAACATAAATAATGGAACAAGATTTATGGTTTCATCGATCTATGGAATTTCCGGCTTTGCAACAAATGAGGTCGTATGGTCGGAGTTACGAGGTTTGAGAGTGAGATTTCCAACATTGGCTTGGATCATTGGAGGTGATTTTAATATTACACTTTATTTGGATTATAGACCCGGGGAACGTAGTGCTCAGGACCCTGGCTTGAGCCGTTTTGCGAAGGTAGTTAAGGATTGGATGCAATCAATAGCAGATATACTTGGAGAAATAATAACTCTAGATCTTGTATTGACCATTTTTTCTTATCGGTCGAGGCATTGAAGACGTTTCAATTTACAAGGATCACCTCATTTTGAGAGGTTGGATTATACACGGTTGTGTCTGGACACTCATTTTGAGTGGCATCTCTTCCTATTTTCGGTTCGAGGGCTCGTGGCTTATGGAGGAGGGCTTCAAAGATCCGATCTCCTCATTCTGGGTGGGTTTGGAGGTGATTGGCTCTTTTACACAATTCTTGGTCACCAAGCTTGGGGCCCTGCATAAATTTCTGGTTTCTTTTAGAAAGGAGAACATGGAAAGTCGAGCAAATGTGCGCGCAAGAGGAGTTCATGAGGATGGATGCCTTTTAACACTACATGGACCTGAGTGAGGAGGAGCTGATTGGCAGGGGCCTTGTCCAGAAAATTACCGAATAGGAAGATAGGAAGCGAAAGGTGGAGTGGAGGCAAAGGTCGCGATAAAAATGGCTTGCAAACACACGCTTCTTCCATGCAGTTGCTAGCGAGAGGTGGCGTAAGAACTTGGTGCCCTCGATTGAAGTGGGTGATGGGGCCTTTCAAGGGGACGTGGTGGTAGCAAGAGCTGTGCTGGGGTATTATAGAGAGAACTCCAGGAGAACTTCTGGCAGCGGTTACATGTGGCTTGGTTTCGGTATTAGTTGGATTTCTGACCTAGACGTTGAGGGTATGATTAGGCCATTCGATGAGCATGAAGTGAGAAGAGCGGTATTCACTATGAATCTTGACGGGTGCCATATTAGATGGATTTCTGATTTTCTTCTTTAGGGTGTTTTGAGAGATGGTTTTTGTTGAGATATTAGTTATCTTTCTTATTATTTTCGTATTATCTATTTTTTATCTTCTTCTTGTAATTTGCCGAACAAGTTTCTCTCCTATATAAGAGAACCCTAGGGCTTCTCAATAATGCAATTCATTCTTTCGTTTCTACATGGTATCAAAGCGACGGTCCTAAACCAGAGTTCTCATATCCCACTCAAGCCCTAACCCTACCTGCAGGCTCCTCTTCACTTCTCGCTTGCTAGGGTGCCGTCGCTGGCCTCCGCCCTCACCTCCCCGACCACTGTGTGGGCCCCCTTCCCTCCCCATCGGCCACCGTTGGCCCCAAACTAGCGCCGCCGGGCCCAACAACCTCAACATGCAGGTCCCAGGCCGCCACCGACCGTTCCTAAGTGCCACTTAGGGGCTGTTGCAAATCCCTGCAGCCTCCCGTACTCTTCCTTGTGCCTCCTCGCTCCTCCGCGCACCTTTGCGGTTCAAACTACAGTCTGAAACGGTCTGAATTTGATCGGAAAACGTGATTTCAGACTTATAAATCGTGTTTTCCAACCCTAGCGCGCAACAAAGATTGACGGGGATGGTTGTATGAGTCTACACATACAACCAATCCTTCGTATGATCATGAAGACTCATTCATATTGGTCTACTCCCCAGTCGAGTCTCGTTGTTCGGTCATTTTACCATCATGTTAGAGAACAAGGGTGATCTATTTTCTTCGTCCGGTGCCTTCAAGGGCCCTGCTCCCATCGCAAAGATGGATGGAACCAACTATGAGTTGTGGTCCATGCAGTTTCTCACCCTCATGCAATGCAACAACAAGGAACATATCCTGACAGATCTAGAGCCAACGGATAAGACTGGGGCCAATGCTTATTGGAAGCAAGATGACGCGTATGCGTATGTTTGGCTTTATGGGACCCTCACCACGGAGATAACCAACGATATTCTGAATTAGCCCATCGCCAAGGCGATGTGGGACACTTAAGCATCCACCTGTGCTCCAATGAAGAATGGCACCAAGATTTTCCAGCTACAGTTTGATATCTACAAGGTCAAGCAGAATGGCCATCCTCTGCACGTGCACTACTCTTCGCTCCGTGGCATGTTCGAGAAGCTTCATAGCTACATGCCTATTACAACATCTACAAAGCAACAAAAGGCGTATAGGAACTCCACGATGATTGGAGTTTTCATGGATGGACTTGATACAGAGTATGATGCTGTACGTATACAGCTTCTCACCGGAGCTACCATAACTCCTTATGGAGGAGGCCTATAGCCATCTCAGCCGGATTATCATGCCTTCTACGACCACATCTTCACCCTCTTCAGCGATGACCACTTCTTGTGTGGTAGAGGCGATGGATGTCAACGTGACCCTTGCACCTAATGTCGTCGGCCAGGACATGCAGAGGATACATGCTACCAGAAGCATGGATATCCTGCTTCTTTCGTGTGGTTGAACAGATCGAGCATTCAGAAACTCTAGTTTCCCGGGCCGATCCTCGCCTGATGATAATAGTCTCTCGTATATAAGAGATCATGACTCCTGTTGCAGGCACCACCACTACATATATTACAGCCTCAACCAGAGCCTCTTCGAGCTCCTCAGGTATCGCTTACACTTTTACTAGTAGTAGTGGTGCATATATGACAGAGTGGATTATGGAATCTGGTGCATCCCACCATCTGTGTGGAGACAAAGCGCGACTGAAGTCCTACAGGAACATACCTCCTGGTAGATGGGTTGTCATTGCTAATGGAGAACCACTTACCCATTACATGACATGAGAAGGTGCATTTGACGCCGTCCATCCCCTTCAGAATGTTTTATATGCTCCTAACTTTCAGATTAATTTATTTTCCATTAGTCAGATTACTAAGGTTCTGAATTGTCGTGCCATTTTTGACCCTTCTTCTCTTGTGTTTCAGGATATACTCACGAGCAGGGTGATTGGATGTGACCGTGAGCAGGGGGTCTCTACAAATTGGCCTAACCTCCTCCATGTCGGTGTTTCTACTATACCTACTGGACTAGTCTCACCATATCTGTGGCACCTTTGTTTTGGCCACCTTCCTTTTCAGAAGCTGTGTCATGTTCTCCCTCAAATTTCCACGAGATCCTCCTTCCAGTGCGAGGCATGCCATCCTGGGAAGCATCACCATTCCTCCTTTCCATCATGTCAGAATCGGAGCAGTTCTCAGTTATTTTTTCCTGAAAGTATGCTGGTCAGGGGGCAGTGATCGGTGGCACCCTCCCATCAAAATTTTATTGCTAACAAAGTGCGAAAAAGGGAAAGTACAGAGTTAAAGAGCAGATTAACCCATCCTTACAAAAAGCCAACTAACCCACCCTTACAAAGCAAAAGCGCTACATCATCCAGTCCTCGACCAGCCTTTTCGCAAGGAATGCCACGTTCTCCTCATAAAATCTTTGCCCGGAGAATAGAAGGTCGTTTCTGCCACGCCAAATCGCCCAAAGATAGGCCATCGGAAGAAGGCGATCTGTTCTTGGTCTGTCTTTGTTCAGCTGGATCGAATTCCAGAACGATTGGAAGTCATCGAAGCGGCACCAAGGAATCTCCCGAGTTCATCCTTTTCTGAGATACCACAGGACAAGCAAAGAAAAGGTGATCAATTGTCTCGATCGCATTGTCACAGATCACACATTTGTTCGTAATATTCCCAAAAGTTTGACGCACCGGTCGCGAGTCAAGAGCCACTTGCGCCGTAGAAGCCACAAGAAAATCCCCACACGTTCCGGGAGGCGAAGGACCAAATTGTGTGCAATCTCTGTTCATGGACTCCAAGTTCGTCGGCGGGGGTCTGCAGATAGCCCCATAGGCCCCCTTAACCGAGAAAGGACCAGCTTTCCAGCCCCAGTGATCTCTACCCACATTGGGAGCTCCCACATTCCTCAAGGTCTCAAGAGATCTAGAAACTCATCGAATCTTCTGTCAGAGAAGTTGGTGGAGAAGGTGGGGCACCAAGTACCATCCACCCAACAGCTTGCCACCGAACAGAGCTTGTAAGTTGCCAAGCCAAAGAGGCGGGGAAAACGAGAAAAGAGGGTTCCCGCCCCCGACCAATCGTCCATCCAAAAATTAAAATCATTTCCACCCCCAGAACTGGCTTGAACAGCTGAAGATTTTTCAAGAAAGATTTCATGACGCCCCTCCAGAAAGGCGTAATGGTGCTGCTAATAATATGCTGCGAAGGAGGCATGCCCTTCACGCCATAAATCTCGCGTATTGCTAAAACAACGAGGTCGTTACCCGTGCCCCTAACCCTGCTAGCCCATTTGAGCAGGAGTGCCTCGTTGAAATCCTCCACGGATCTCACATCCAGCCCCCCCCCCCCCCCCCCCCCCCAATTCTTGGAGCGTTGGATATCCTCCCAACTGACTAAGTGGATGCCCCCCCTTCCAGTGGCACCGTTGCCCCAAAGAAAGCCGCACATCTTCTTTTCCAACCTTGCACGAATTTCCTTCGGGATCTTGCGAGAAGCAAGAAAATAAACGGGAATGGTCGATAGCACGACTTTGAGAAGAACTAATCTACCACCTCTTGAAAGAATGTTAGCTTTCCAACCTGCCAATCTCGAGTCTAGTTTCTCCACCACTTTCAGCCAATCGCGGAGCCGTGCCCTCCCCAAAGTCAGCGGCATCCCAAGGTAGTCAATAGGGAGCTCAACGCTCGCAGAACCCAAAGTAGTAGTCAATCCATCAACCAAAAGCTTTGCCGCACCAAAAGGAACAAAAGTAGATTTGTTGTCGTTTTTGCATAGGCCAGAAAGCTCAGAGAAAATTTCAAGCGTTGTGGCCATGCCACTTGCCTCCTGGACCCCCCCTCAATGAGGAAAAGGGTGTCATCCGCGTACTGGATAATAGGAATTCGCATATCGCCTCTGGTGTAGAAGCCAGGAAGACCATGGTCATTCACGCCCTTGGCCATATCAGCGAGGATATCCTCCGCCAGAATGAACAGTAAAGGAGCGAGGGGGCAACCTTGGCGCACACCTTTCTGCGGTTGGATCCAACCCCCTTCGGGTTTGCCATTGATAAGAACCGTAAACGAGGCTGTGGTAATACAACGCCTCATCCAGGAAATCCAAACATCAGGAAGCATAATCTCTTCAAAACAGACCATAAAAACCTCCAATCAAGGCTATCGAAAGCCTTTGCAAAGTCCACCTTCCATAAAATGGCACTCGATCCCCGCCTGCGCCAATCCGCGATGAGTTCCGACGTAAGAGTTGTGCAATCCGATATCTGGCGACCCGGGATGACGGCAGATTGAGCCGGCGAAACCAAGTCACCAATGACGCTAACCAGCCTTGTGGCAAGTACCTTGGCCACAATAAGATAAAGTGCATTTGAAATTTGCAATTGGGCGATAATCCCCAATCGAGGTCGATGATGTCCGCTTGGGAATAAGTACAAGTAGCGCCCTGTTAATGCGATCAAAACCCCGGTTCCCGCGACAGAATTCAAGCATCACCTCGAGCACTTCGGGGCCAACAAGGTCCCAGAAGTCCCTATAAAAAGAGATAGGAAACCCGTCAGGGCCGGGGGCGGCATCAAGGTTCAGATCCCAAACATCATCTTTAATCTCCTCAAAGGAAATATCACGGATGAGAATGTCAGCGGAAGGTGTTTCCACTAGTCTGGAGCTGCGGTCCATCCATCTCCAAACCCGCGGGATTTTAGTGGAAAGTTTTTCCCTGAAATGATCAGCAACCGCGTTTCCCATATCTTTGTTGCCCTCGGCCGTAATCCCGTCAATAGTAATATAGCGAAGAGCATTACATCTGCGCCTACCGTTAGCAATACGATGGAAGAATGCGCTGTTCGCATCTCCTTTTTAATTCAAGAGGTCCTCGAGCGCTGACGCCATTCAGTTACGCGTTTCTTGTCCTCCAGAGCTACCGTCTTCTGCGCCGCGAGGCGCTCCTCCTGCTCGAGAGAGGAGAGGTTCCTCTCATCCTCCAAGGCATCCAACCTACGAATGACATCCTCATCATTCAATCTTGCCGCGCACCTAGCAGTTCTAGAATCCCGTTTGAACGAAGCCAGTCTTCTCCGCAGAGAGGTTAATTTTTGAGAGAATCTATTAACCGCCGAACCTGATGTCTCCGTCGAAGACCAGTGCAAATTCACCATCTCCCTGAAGTCGTCCTCCAAAAGCCAGCATTTCTCGTAACGAAAGAAACCACGTTGGGTCGGGGCTGACCCAGAGGACCACAGGATAGGGTTGTGATCAGAGCAGGACCTAGGCTTGACCAGCACCGATGCCAAAGGATAGGTCTCCAATAGTTCATTTGAGACAAAGAAGCGGTCAAGTCTTGAGCGCGATCTGGAGTTCCGCCAAGTGTATTTAACGTCGGAGGCATCCATGCATTCAAGGCCCAGCGAGTTAATGGTGTCCATAAAGAGATCAGAGCCGGAATCATGGCCACCCCTCCCCCCGGCTGATCGGAGGAGAGCAAAGTGACGTTGAAATCGCCCCCCCACTAGCCAAGGGGTCCCATCTATGGCCCTCCCAGCATCAAGCAGATCCTGCCACAGCTCCCCTCGCAACGCACCATCACAAGGACCATAGACGCAAGAGACCGCCAAATGATTAGAGGAGAGGGAGTTAGCCAAAACTACCGTTAGCACATGCTGTCCCCGAGTTTCCGAGATAAAAGACCAAGAAGCCGAGCGCCAAGCCACTAGTAAACCTCCCGATGCCCCCGATGCCTCCAAATATTTGTAATGGTCCATGCCCCCTGCACCGCATGAACGCCAAAGAGAATCCGAGAAGGATGGTAGCTTCGTTTCTTGAAGAAGAATGATATCGCAGTCCTATTCAGAGAGTCTAGAGCCCATAATCCTACGCTTATCCTTATCCCCCAATCCACGGATGTTCCACGAGAGAATTTTCATTTGGAAGTTTCGAAGGGCCCTTGCAAAAAGGCGACACCAGCCGCCACCTCCACATTGCGCTTGAGTGCGGTCTCCAAAAGACCTGATCTTGCTCTTGATCTTCTTCTATATCTTTTTCCGGTCCTTCTATCGGTCGGACTAGATGCCACTTCATTTGACGGGGCACAGCCGACCCAAGCTGAATTCTCGTCGCTGTTCTCCAAAGATGCTGAGTAGCTGGCTGCAGGTAGCAACAGACTGGAGGAGGCCGCCTCCTGAGGCTCCTGAGGCTCACCGGGGGAAGAGGGCGAAGGAAGGAAGATATTCTCCTGGGGGATCAAGTTCAAAAGACCATCCGAGTTCGAAAAAAGAACGGAACATGTGAGAGGGGATCGTGCCCGATAAAGCGCTAAACGGATCCGAAGCAAGCCAAGATTTGCCCGGCAAAGAGTCTAAAATAGAAATCCGACCCGGGAAGCTCGAAGTGGAGCCCGCGAATCGCCCCTCGGAGGAAGAGAAGATCAAGTTAAACACGTCACCATGCAAAGAGAACGATTCTGACAGAGGATCTGGCTGCTGAGAAATCTCCACGAAACGCCGCGATGCTTCACCTCCCGAGGCACATCCAGCGAGGGGGTGCCTCGGAAGATCAACCGCCAGCGTAGAAATCACCGCGTCTGCTGGTCTATCGCCTATCTCCGGCAAGGTAGCTAGCCGTGGTCCGGCGGAGGTGGCGGGCCGTCCGAGCCCCGGCGGGTCATCAATGTAAAACTCGATCAGGAAGGAGAAACGTCCAACATGCAACTTCGTGAATTTGCTTCTGCCGCCAAGCTTGTCTAGAAAGTACCTTGAACATTCAAAAAGAATCTTCGTCTCCTCCATCACAGAACCAGGTCGAAGGCCATCGTCGAGCACTTCTTGAACGAAACCCCATCGGTCAAGCGCTCCACGAAGGCAAAACATCGTTCGAGAAAGAAGGGGAACTCCTCTGACCGTAGCCATGCTGATCTCCAGCTGAGAGCAACCTCCATCCGAGAAGCGAGATCTTCTCCAAAGAACATTTTCGACATCTCCGTTTCAAAGCAAACGCTCCACCTGAGGTTTCGTCAAGCCCCTAGCGCAGCAAAGTCTGTCGTCGAGCATCACGACGTTGCCCGTAAAAAAAGGGCCCAAAAAGCCGCGAACATGTGATAAGATCTTTTCCAGGTGAATAGGACCGCCTAAAGATTGACCTATAGCAACATGCACCTCCGATGAGACATCGTTAGCCTTCCTACCGGAAGCCATAGAAGTTTCAATAGGGAAGCCGCTAGCATGCACGAAGTCTCCGTCAAAGATAGCGCTCTTGTCACCCCCTTTCCTTTTTTCACCACATCTGCGAAGGAAGGCCCCCTCCGCTAGTCACGGACGAAGAGTAGTGTAACGAACAGGAACCACCAGCAGACGACTTCAGCACGTCCGGCTTCGCCGCCTTAGCTTTGCATGCAGCCATGCGATGCCCAACGCAGCCGCATGAGTAGCACCTTGGAGGAAGGCGACAAGCCGAAGCCTCGTGCTCTCGTTCACCGCAGCGGAAGCAACGGCGACCGGGTTTCCTGTGAGAAACCAAGCTCCACCCGCCAAGACCGTCATCGTCGCCACCGAGGCCCGCGCCGAGGTTTTCTTTTCCTTTCATCGTCGTTTCTCCCAACCCCGTGCCTTTCGCTCTCCACACCGCACCTTTCGCTCTCCACACTTTGCCTCCCAACCCCGCACCTTTTGCTCTCCACACTGCACCCTTCACTCTCCGCTCCATCTCCAGAATGTATTTTTCCAGTTCTCAGTTATTTGAGCTCCTTCATTTAGATATTTGGGTTCAGAGTCGTGTCCCTGATTACCAGGGACACCATTTTTATCTGGTCATTGTCGATGATTTTTCTAGACTTTCCTGGTTCTTTTTATTGAAGAATAAGCCTGAGGCTGGATCTATTATCAAATCTTTTATTAATGAGATAAAGATTTTTTTCTGCCAATATCAAATATCTTCGTTCTGATAATGCCTTATAGTTCTGCACCTTACAACTTTTTGACTTTCTTAGATTTCTTAGCATTGCTTACCAAACCTCATGTGCTTATTGTTAGAGTATTTGGAGCATGCGTCACTTATGTAATAGGTGGGTAAATGGATCCCTCCAGGGTCCATTTACCCCACCACTGAGTTTAGTCCCATACCGCCAGTGGTGGGACTTGGAGGTCCTGTGGAAGCTATATAAGAAGCCCCAGGCCTCCTGTAACAGATGAGAAAGTCAATAGACAAACACGCCCAGTTAAGGGGCTTCTCCCGTGGTTTCATCCCGCTCCTCACGGAGTAGGGTTCCACGTAAAATCCCGCGTTCTTATTTTGTTCTTATCATTTTTCCATGTTCGCTTCCGCATGTTTATTTTCTAACATGGTATCAGAGCGGGTTCGTTTCTCGGGGAGTTTTTATGTTCATTATCTTTTCCGAGATTCGTTTTTCTACTGTCAAGATTTGTTGCTCCTGTTCAAGAGCTGTTCTAGTCTGATTATTATAATATATTCTGGAGTTTGTTCAAAGATGTTCTAGGGTTTTCTCATAAAACCCTAAATCCTTGTTGCTGCCGAAGATGATCGTAAACCCAAAATCGGCGCACTGTTTCGTGCATCTCCTCAAGACGGCGCTCTCAGATCTCTGGTCACACCAGGATCCCCATCGGGGAACGACGCTCCACGCTCCTTTGTCGATGCTGCAGATCTCCTTCAGGCGGAGCCACCGCCATCTCCTACAGCCTAGCAAATCTCCAGCCGGACTCCCACCCAGTCGCCCCTGCGCATAAGCGACAGATCTGCAACGCCCAGGCGGGCGGCACCATCGCGCCGGCGGCATGCGCACCCCCTGGCGCATAGATCGCGCGCTCCAGACACGCTCCAGGCGCATCCTCGTGAAACACCGCCTGGAGATCTTCATCGACGGCAGCCCTCCTCGCGCCACACTTCTTCAACTGGCGGCGATGCCGAACCCCAGTGCTCCATCTCGCGCCGGAGATCGACGCATCGCAGCAGCAACGTGACATCTTCCAGGCGGCGCGAGCCCCAGCGACACCAACAGAGGTTAAGCCCCATCGGGGCTGTCTTTCTCGGTTCCCCTACCGCATCGATGGCGGCGCCAGAAAAAGGGAAGAGGGCGGCATCGTGTGTGTCGAAAGTTACGGGAACCCTAGGGGCTGCCCGCTCGTTATAAAAAAATGGTATGTGTTATTTACGTGAAAGCCCAAGTGGGCTAGGCTGTTTTTGTTTTTAAAAAAAAAGGGAGAGAGGAGACGTATAGTCTTCGAAAAAAAAAAGAGGCGCGTACTTATAGCAAAAAAAAAAGCCGTACGCATTTTTCAAAAAAAAGATATATCGAAAAAAAAAGGCCGTGCGATAAAAAAAAAGAGCCGCACGCATTTAAAAAAAATTTTGGCGGTTTAAAAAAAAATGATGATAAAAGGCCGCAAGTTCATGTTTGTTTTCCCCCATAATTGTGTATTATCTTATCTTCTCCCAACGTGGTCAACAATGTCATTCAGACCAGTATGGGGAGAAAGGGGGAGTATATGTAGAGTCACAGGTCTTGTTCTAAAATTCAGATATCAGATTTTGCAGACCGGTCAGATATTCAGACTCTACAAATTTCAGATTCAGACTCGACGATGACGCATGCCAATCATTTGTCATTCTTGTTGGTCGGCCAGAGCTTTCCATGTGAGCCATAGGGACTCCAGAGCAGAGGGCTATTCCCTATGCCATTAAGGGCAAGGGTTTTCATGTGGTATCATAGGGACTCCACAGTAGAGTACCATTCTCTGAGCCAGATAGACACTCCAGCCCCGTTCGTCCTCCTCACGTGCACACCATGAGAAGCAACGTCCTCGACTGCAGCAGCTGTGCGCGTTGGGTTGATATTGTCTGTAGTGTCATGTATTGTGAGTTGAGTTTCTTCCTGTTTGTCCAAGCTGAGCATTGCATGCTCCAGCTTGAGGGGGAGTGTTAGAGTATTTGGAGCATGCGTCACTTATGTAATAGGTGGGTAAATGGATCCCTCCAGGGTCCATTTACCCCACCACTGAGTTTAGTCCCATACCGCCTAGTGGTGGGACTTGGAGGTCCTGTGGAAGCTATATAAGAAGCCCCAGGCCTCCTGTAACAGATGAGAAAGTCAATAGACAAACACGCCCAGTTAAGGGGCTTCTCCCGTGGTTTCATCCCGCTCCTCACGGAGTAGGGTTCCACGTAAAATCCCGCGTTCTTATTTTGTTCTTATCATTTTTCCATGTTCGCTTCCGCATGTTTATTTTCTAACACTTATACATCTCAACGGAATGGTATTGCCACGTAAACACCGTCACTTACTTGATGTGACCAGAACCTTGTTGATACAGAGTCGTGCTCCTCACGCTTGCTGGGGTGATGCAGTCGTCACTGCATGTTATCTAGTGAACAACATGCCCTCGTCTATGTTGGGAGTGAAGATTCCTTTCTTGATTGTGTTTCCAAGAAGGATCTTTTCTCCCTTACACCTCGTGTGTTCGATTCAGTTGTATTTGCTCATGATTTCTCTCCTGGTTATGATAAGCTCTCTCCCATAGCTATCAAGTGCGTTTTTATCAGCTACTCTTGTACCCAGAAGGGGGTACCTTGTTTGATCCGCTCAGGCAGAAATACTTTGTTAGTGCCGACGTTACTTTCTTTGAATTTGTTATGTATTTTTCTCCTACAGGAGACAAACTAGCCCCATCAGACTCCGACGCTGAGATCTTCATGCCTCCACCTCCTACAGTCCTACTGTCATACTACCACCTCCCTCTAGTCCTGCTCTACCACCACATCCACATCCACAACCACCACCACCACCACCAACTACACATATTCCTGCTTCTACACCTGCTCCTGTGGTTCCACCTCCTAGCGTTGACTCATTTTTTTGCCACGTGTGTTTACTTGCAGGTCTCGCTCTGTTCCTCCCTGCTCACAGGTCTTGCCCATCATCCATTACACCTCAGGTATGTAATGATCACATTATTTCGACTGATGGCACTACCGAGTTGTCTGTATAGCATGACTTCATATAAGATGAGCAGGAGCCCTCTCAAGAGGGGAACTTACATGTTCGGGACTTGGCAGATGATCTTGATGTGCCGATTGCTCTGCAAAAGCAGAGACGTGCGTGTGCTACTTATCCTCTTGCAGCCCGGATTTCCTTAAGTAGACTGTCAGAGGATTTCAGGAGGTTTACCTTGACACTATCAGCCGTGGAGATACCACAGACATATCAGGAGGTTCTTCAGGACAATCAGTGGCAGTTAGCCATGGAGGAGGAGATGGTCGTGCTACAGTCGCGTGATACTTGGAGTCTTGTTTCAGCTCCAGCTGGCGCATCCATTGTAGGGTGCAAATGTGTATTCACCGTGAAACACCGTGCACATGACAATGTGGATAGCTATAAGGTGAGACTTATGACACGTGGGTTCACCCTGGACTATTAGAATATTTTTTCTCCAGTCACCCGACATTCTACTCTGCGTATTCTTCTTGCTGTTGATGTGACACGAGTGTGGCCTCTTTACCAGCTTGATGTGAAAAATGCCTTCCTCTATGGTGATCTACATGGGGAGGTCTACATGTAGCATCCACTTGTGTTTGCTGCTGATGGGGAGTGTAATAAGGTTTGTGGGCTACACAAGACTATCTATGGCCTTAAGCAGAGTCCAAGAGCATGGTTTCAGAAGCTCTCAGACTTGATAGAGCAACACGGGTTTGTGCGATCAACTGTCTATCACTCTTTGTTTGTGAACATGACTCAGAGAGGTACTGTTGTCATTTTTATTTACATTGATGACATTATTGTTACAGGGGATGACAAGTAGGGCATTCAGGCTGCCAATGACTTCCCATGTCAGCAGTTTGTGACCAAGGATCTGGGTAATTTACGTTACTTCCTTGGACTGGAGTTTGCCAGGAACCAACGAGGTCTTGTGATGACCTAGAGGAAGTACGTTACAGATCTTCTTTCAGAGACTGGCATGGCAGATTGCAGACATGTTACTATTCCTATGAATCCGATCATGAAGCTCTGTGATGATGGCACTGAGGAGGTTGACAAGAGGAGGTACATGGAGCTTGTTGCCAAGCTTCTATATGCAACTATTACCAGGCTTGACATATCCTTTGCAATGAGCAAAGTGAGTCAGTTTATGGAGCAGCCTAGACATGCACATATGGATGCAGTTCATATAATTCTGAGATATCTGAAGACTTCACCTGGTACGAGACTTCTTTTTAGCAGAGGCACATCTCTCTCAGTTACAGCATGTGCAGATGCAGATTAAGTTGGGTGTCAAAAGTATAGAAAGTCTACATCAGGCTTTGATGTGTTCATAGGGAATTCTCTTGTTTCATGGAAGAGTAAGAAGCGGGCAGTGGTTTCCACATCAAGTGTTAAATCGGAATACATGGCCATGTCGCAGGCCAGGACTGAGATGACGTGGGTCAGATCTGTTCTTACTGACTTGACTATAGAGGTTGCCTCTCCCTACGTACCTCCAATGTGACAACTAAACTTCTCTTTTCATTGCAAACAACCCAGCCTTCCATGAGAGATCCAAGCGCATAGAGGTGGACTGTCACTACACTTGTGATATGATACAGAAGGGTCACTTGCGGGGAGCGGGTGGAGCCACTTGCGGGTGGACTGTCCTCTGCCTTGCGGGGAGCGGTGGACTGTCCTCTGCCTTGGGGCCCTGCGGGTGGAGCGGTTGGGGGTTCGGGTGTGGGGGAGGTGGCAGCTGTGTCCCTGGGGCTGGAGGGGGTGGTTGGGGGTTCGCCCGAGCCGGGGGGGGGGGGGGGTTGCCTGTCGGGGAGCCACTTGCGGGTGAGCAGTTTGGGGAGGGGCCGGTCCTGCCGGCCGAGACGTTGACGGCGGGTGGGTCGGTGGTGAGGGGGGGGGGAGTCGTTGGCTCGTGCTGGCGTCGCTGGTGGGCTGGGGGGCGTGGTGGGGGCTCCTCCTTTGCCGATGGGGGCCTGTGTTGTGGTTGGGGGCGAGTGCTCTGGCCGGCGGTTTGGTTTGGCATATGAGAGGGCGAGGGGCGGGAGGAGAAGGTCGGGGAAGTTGGCAAGGGCGGCGTTGCGGGCGGCGGGAGTTGCGGGTGAGGCTGTCTGCGCGGGGGGCGACAGTCCTATTGAGGTGAGAAACCGCTTTGCTGCTCTTGATTGGGGAATGGCGTGACGTTTGGGGGTTATTCCTCCGTCGAAGATGGTTGATCGGTTGCATAAATGAAGCTGCTGTCTCTTAATGTGAGGGGCTTGGGCCGGCCTTACAAGAGGCTCGGGGCGCACAACTTGCTGAGAGAGGCTGGGGCAGATATCTTTATCCTTCAGGAGAAAAAGCTGCAGTCGTTGGATGATCAGCTACGGAGGGAGATGAGTAGGGGTGAACTCTTTCAGGTTGCGGTGAAAGAGGCTGCGGGTGCTTCCGGTGGGCTCCTTACTGGCTGGCGGTCCGATTCTTTTGACATGTTGGGGACATTCGCCTCCCGTTTTACTTTGTCGGTGAGGCTGCGACGTAGAGCGGATGGTATTTGCATGGTCATCACTAACGTATACGGCCCGTGCCGGCAGGAGGATGGCAGACTGGCTGCTGATTTGGACGATCTTGCGCCTGAGGTCTGGGAGATGGAGCTTGGATCATTGGTGGGGATCTGAACGTCACCTTGTTCCCGGAGGACAGGCCGAGGGGGGGCGGGGGCTTGGATGCTGGGTCTGCTGATCTGAGGCAGGTGGTCCGTTCTTTGGGCTTGTCAGTTGTGGATACGGCCGACTGCAGGTTCACTTGGAGGAATGCGAGGTCCAGGTCCAGACTTGACAGGTTCCTGTTGTCGGTTGAAGCGGGGGAGGTCTTCCCTTTGGCGAGGGCTTGGGCTCTTCCGAGGACGCTGTCTGATCATACCCCGGTTCTTTGGTTTTCAGGGGAGGAGCGCATGACTCGGTTCTCTTTCCGTTTTGAGAAGAAGTGGCTGTTGGAGGAGGGTTTTCGGGATCTGGTTTCCGAGCATTGGCGGGCGTTCTCCGTCTCGAGTTCGGCGGTGTCGCGTTTTGCGGCAAAGCTGGACGCTCTTAGGAGGCTGTTGCTGTCGTATGGGAAGGAGGTCGCCAGGAGGAGGAGGGCCAGCAGGGCTGAGGCGAAGGCGGGGATTAGCAGGCTGGATGGGCTTGATGATGACCGGGGTTTGACTCCGGAGGAGGTGGAGGAGAGGGCCGCATGGTTGGAGGTTATATATCAGGAGGACAGGTTAGAAAAGGTCCATTGGAGGCAGAGATCGCGACAGAAGTGGTTGAGGGAGGGCGATGCTAACACTCGCTTCTTCCATTCGGTTGCTTCTGGAAGGAGGAGAAGGAGCTTCCTGCATGAGGTGGAGGTGGGGGGCCGAAGGGTTTCGGGGGAGAGGAACATTGGGGTTGCCTTGCGGGAGCATTTTGTCAGGGCCTCGAGGAGGGTGGGGGGGGGGATGGTTAGGGGTGGACCGGCCGGGGGTCGGGGTCGTTGACCGGTCAGCAGGCGGACTTGTTAATGGCAGAGTTTTCGGAGGCGGAGGTTCGCAGGGCGGTCTGGGATTTAAATGCGGATGGGGCTCTTGGCCCGGATGGTTTCTCTATTTCCTTTTACAGGGAGTTCTGGGAGCTGTTGAAGGGAGAAATTCTAGAGGTTCTGAATGAATTCAGGGATGGCAATAAGGGCTTTTAGAAGATCAACATGGCCTTAATTTTTCTTTTGCCTAAGAAAGAGACCCCAGTGGCGGTTGGAGACTACCGACCTATATCGATTTCTAACGACATCTATCTCATTGTGGCCAAGGTCTTGGCGAGCAGGCTTAGAGTTGTTCTATCAAGCGTGGTTCTTCCTTCACAGTCCGCGTTCATTCCTGGACGCTGTATGGCAGATGGTATTGTGACCGCATCGGAGGTCAGCCGCGAATGGAAGAGATCTAGGAAGAAAGGTGCGATTTGGAAGATCGACTATGCGAAGGCCTATGATTGTGTCAGTTGGAAGTTCTTGTGGACAGCACTAGAGAAGAAGGGATTCCCACCTCTTTGGGTGGACTGGGTTAAGAGGTGTGTCACTACGTGCTCTTGCTCGGTTCTGGTCAATGGCAGTCAGGAGGGTGGCTGGTTCCAACTGCAGAGGGGAGTGCGTCAGGGTTGCCCCCTTGCTTCCCTTCTGTTTGTGTTGGTTGCGGATTGTCTTGCGGTTTTATTTCAGCGGGCGATTGAGGAAAGCTGGTGTGAGGGGTTCACAATGGGGGACATCTCCGTCCCGATACTGCAATATGCGGACGACACGCTGATTTTTTTGGGGGGGACGGAGGCACAGGACCACAATGCTGCTGTCCTAGTGGACGTGTTTGGATGTCTTTCTGGCTTGCAGATCAACAGACAGAAGTCTGTACTGGTAACTCTTGGGATGCAGGAGGACGAGAGTAACCGGTTAGCTGAGTGGGCGGGTTGCCCTCTGGGTGCATTACCCATCTCCTACTTGGGGTTGCCTTTGGTCGACGGCAGACTGAGGAAGTCCGATTGAGACTGTGTTCTTCGGAGGTTGGAGGAGCGGATGGAGGGGTGGAAGGCTGTCACTTTGTCCAAGGGCGGGAAGCTTACCCTGCTCAAGCATGTTCTTTCTGCCATTCCGATTTTTTTCTTCCCTACCCGCTTGATGCCTGTTGGGGTCAGAAAGAAGGTAGAGGCTTTGATGAGATCTTTCTTCTGGTCCAGTGGAAGGCAGGATAAGAAGGGGTTGCACCTGGTGGCTTGGAGGGATCTTGCTCTACCTGTTTCCGAGGGTGGATTGGGAGTCAGGGATGTGGAATGTATGAACAGGGCCTTGCTTGCAAAGTGGGTGGTGCGCATCTGGGGCTCGTCGGACTTGCTGGTGTTGCGGCTGCTGCGGAAGATCTATGGGGTCTCGGGCGAGCTGGTGGCGGCAAGGCAACGTCATGAGTCTTCGCTGTGGAGTGGGGTCCGTGCGGTCTTACCGGGCATGAGGCCTTTCCTTCGGCCGCAGCTGGGGAATGGTCTTCTTTTCAGATTTTGGCATGATGACTTGACGGGAGAGGGGCCCCTGGCGCTCAGTTTCCCTAGATTGGTGGCGCTGGCTGTGGACAAGGGGGCGCGGGTGGCGGAGGTTGTGGACTCTGGGACTTGGGCTCCGAGGTTCACTGCGGTTCTGTCGGAGCAGAGGATGCATGATTTTTTGCAGCTGCTTGTGGAGATTCCCCCGGTCGGGGAGATGTCGGGGGAGCCGGACTGTTTTGAGTGGGTGGAGGGTAAGTTCTCGGTTAAGAAGGCGTACCAGCGGCTGTGTGGTGGTGTGATGGAGCGAGACGAGGATTTATGCGTGGATTTGAAGATTATTTGGGCGGTAAAGATCCCTACCAGGGTTAAAGTGTTCCTCTGGTGCCTGCGGCGAGGTCGTCTTTGTGACAAGGTCAGAAGGGGTGGATTGTTGGGCGCGACGGACGTTTCTTGTGACAGATGCATGGATGGCGCGGAAGACGCGAATCACATCTTTTTCGGTTGCAGGCTGTCGGTAGACGTGTGGGATTCTTTGGGGCTGCCATGGGTGCAGTCTTCCTGTGCGGATCTTTTTTGGGGTTCTATTCGTGCGGTGGGGGCCGGGTCCACCGGTGACGTTTCTAGAGTTTTTGCGGTGCTTTGGGCTATTTGGCTTGGTAGAAATGATGCCACTTTCAAGGGGCAGCGCTTTTACTATGAAAATGTTGTGGCACACTGTAACGCTTTGTACAATTTCTGGGTATCCGGCTGATGTAACTTCTTGCAAATCAATGATAGTTGTGGTGTGGTGACTCCCATCTTGGGAGTGCTCCCCCTCGTTTTTATTAAAAAAAATGATATAGAAGGGTCTTATTGCCACTACGTATGTCAGCTCTGGAGACCAGACAACATATGTTCTTACTAAGGCCCTAGCTAGAGGGTCTTATCAGAAATGTTGTTCCAAGCTGAGCCTGATCGATATCTACGCTCCAGCTTGAGGAGTGTTGAGATATTACTTATATTTCTTATTTTTATCATATTATCTATTTCTTTTATCTTCTTCTTGTAATTTGCCCAACAGGTTTCTCTCATATATAAGAGAACCCTAGGACCTCTCAACAATGCAATTCATTCTTTCGTTTCTACGGTCTTCGATAAGGTGGTGGTTATGGTGGGTGATTTTGCGTCTGTGAATCATCGCTTTGACAGATTGATTCACTCTTTTTTGTTCGTGCTTTCGAAGAAGGATGTTGCCACGCAAGCAGAGGATTTCCGTCCCATTGCACTATCCTACGCTAATTATTTGATTGTGGCTAAGATTCTTGAAAACCAGCTTCGAGGGCTACTTGATGACATTATTTCTCCTTTGTAGAGTGCTTTCCTACCTGGGAGGCAAATGATGGACAATGTGGTTCTAGCTTCGGAAGTTGTGGCTGACTAAAGACGGTAGAAGAAAATTGATGTCCTGTGGAATATTAATTTCTCGAAGGCCTATAGCTGCATTGACTGGCGATTCCTGTGGGCATCACCGGAGAGTTTTTCTGGATATTTGGATTGGATAGATGAAGAATTACATTACTACTGCCTCTTGTGTAGTCCTAGTCAATGGGCAACCTAAGGCAGGATACTTCCAACCATAGAGAGGGGTTTGTCAAGGATGTCCTTTGGCTCCGTTGCTGTTTGTCTTAGTTGTGGATGCTCTGACGATCATGGTTAACCGTGCGGTGTTGGGTGGCTTTTGCGGTGGCTACTCTAGGGATGAGCTGTTGATACCTATCCTCTATTATGTCGATGATACTTTTATTTTCGTTGAGGGGCGTCCAGAGTGTTACACTGGTATATTGATGATTATGGACTTCTTCGTTTTGGTTTCTGGCTTGAAGCTGAATAGATCATGTTGAGAGTTATCTTGGTTTTTTCCTTATTTATTATGTATTTTCTATTTCTTTTGTTTTATTATATAATTTACACTCTATGGTGTCTCCTCTTTGTATAAGAGAGCTGAGCCCCATTCATCGGCAAGTTATATTTTTCTCTTCACATGGTATCAGAGCTACGCTCCTAGACCAGAGTTCCATTACCCCTGACCCATTCCATCTGTCGGCTTCTTCCTCTCCTTTTCTCTCCCTTGGCAATGTGTGCTTCTCCTTGTGCGTCACCGCCCCTTGTACAACCGCATGTCCACCAACCCCTTGCACTGCCACCATCGGTGCGCAACAACATGCCGTTAGGACTCCCTAACGCCATCGCCAAGTCCCAACGGACCTATCCGAGGTTTTTACCGGTGCCGCTGTACGCCACCAGGCTTCCTGCAAGGTACTGCCATAGGCCACCATACTTCCCTAGGGCTGCCGAGCCATATGGCATCATCCTAGGGCTGCCAATGCACTAACGGTGTCCAAAACCCACCAAACGGTCTGATTTTGGGCGGATTTTGGTGAGATAAGATCTCTAGGTTCCTCTAAGCACCCTAGAGAGACTCCAAATTGATGGGAACGATGTAGCATGAGTCTGCACACACAACCGATTTTCTGTATAATTTGTGTAAACACATTCACATCAGTGTACAACCCCAATCGTGTCCTTCCCTGACCAATTCATCATCATGTTAGAATACAAAGTTGACCTATCATCTTCAAGTGCCTTCAAAGGTCGGACACCAATTGTCAGTATGTACGGGTCAACTACAAGTTATGGACCATGGAGTTCATGAGCTTTATGAAGTGCAATGGGAAGAAGCACATTCTGAACCAAGACGAGCCGATCGAGAAGGCTGGGGTTAATGCCTCTTGGGATCAAGATGGCACGTACGCACACATATGGCTATCCGGTACACTTACCACATAAATAGCCAATAATGTCCTGCATCAACCCACAACCAATGCTATATGGGTCATCCTTGCCGGGATGAGACGAAGATGCTACAGCTCCATTTTGACATATTTACGGTAGTATATTGGTCGTCTCCTTCATACACTCTATACGTCTCTTAGAGGCATGTTTGAGAAGCTTTACAACTTTATTTCTCTTACAGTTTCTCTGGAGTAGTTGCTGGCATACATGAAAGTGACAATGGTTGGAGTATTCTTGGTAGCTCTTGACCTTGAGTATGATGCCGCTCGGACTCAATTACTAGCAGGCACATCCATACCTCCTATGGAGGAGGCATAGAATAAACTTAGGAGGATTACGATCCCTTCTTCTTCCTCCACACAAACCTCCTTTGCTATGGCTATATCTCGCGGTAGAGGAGGTCTGCTCAGTTTAGATGACGTGGCCCTTGTGACAGAGGAGGTTGATGCCCACGTCAGATCTTCATTTACTGTCATCGCTCTGGCCACTTCGAGGATACCTGTTATCAAAAGCATGATTTGATAACGTTTGCACGTATTGCAGAGCAGGTCGAGACTCTCGCATCCCCCGTAGAAGCACATTCTGCAAGTTCATGGACCGTGTCAACCGAGTCTCCCCCTGTCTGTAATGGGAGAATGTGTTTCATTTTCAATAACAACTGATATGCTAGGATGAACTGATATGTAGGAAGAGAACTGAGCCCTATCTCCATAGAGATAATGAGAGACATCCAAATCCATGATCCACTCAAAGATGTCTGCCTTGTGAAAACTAGTAAGGACTTAGGCAATATATGAAGTACTAGCAGATGCTTGATGTAACAATGCCAGACGAGCTCAGCTCGAAGGAGCATTTGAGGATCCATGAGCAAGAGTCATATTCTCCATCAGACGTGAGATTTGATCATCGAGCTTCTGCTCAACATAAGTGGCAGGAGGTGCGGTCCTCACGGCATGCTATTTGGTTAATTGGTTGCTTTCCTCGGTATTAGGAGAAAAGTTCCTTTTTCGATTGCGTTTTCTAATAAGGATCTTTTCTCCCTTCCACCTTGTGTCTTTTGCTCAATGTCCTTCGTTTGCCATTTGACTCCTGGCCGTGACAAGCTCTCTTCCAGCACTGTCAAGTGTGTCTTTCTGGGATACTCCCGGACCCAGAAATGGTACCCGATGCTTTGATCCAGTTAGATGGATTTACTATTGTTGGGAAAAATAAGAGTCTTGTTTATTCCATACACCTGAGGCTCTCTTATATAGGAGAGTAACCTATGGGTAAAGTACATCAGGAATCCAGAAGAAAAGAAAACAATATGAAACGGTACAAAATAACAAACATATATCTCTACACTCCCCCTCAAGATGGAGCATAGATGTCAATCATGCTCAGCTTGGACGAGCACTTCTGGAATGTTCCTCTAAGTAACGCCTTTGTAAAGATATCTGCAGTTTGGTCCCCTGAGCTAACATGAGATGTAGAAATAAACCCCTTCTGAATCATATCTCGTATAAAGTGACAATCCATCTCAATGTGCTTGGTTCATTCATGAAACGCTGGATTATTTGCAATAAATATAGCAGCTTGATTGTCACATTCTAAAGCCATAGGAAGTGGGACTTCTATATATAGATCTGTAAGAAAAGCTTTTACCCACATCATTTCTGTACTGACCTGGGCCATAGCCCTGTATTCAGACTCAACACTAGATCTGGCTACAACCGTTTGCTTCTTGCTTCTCCATGATACTAGAGAGTTCCCAACATACACAACAAATCCAGTGGTGGACTTCCTATCCTTGGGACATCCTGCGTAATCTGCATCTGCACATGCTGAAATAGTAATCTCCTTGTCTTTCTTGAATAACAGACCTGCACCTGGAGATGATTTAAGATACCTGAGTATCATATGTATAGCATCCATATGTACCAGACGTGGTTGCTCCATGAACTGGCTCACCCGACTAACAACAAAAGAGATCATGTTTGGTAATAGTGACATAAAGAAGTTTGCCCACCAGTTCTCTGTATCTTCTCCTATCCACCTCATCAGTATCGTCATCATATAGTTTCATGCTAGGATCCATGGGTGTAGTGGCCGGTCGGTATCCAAGCATTCCTGTTTCACTCAACAGATCAGTGACATATTTCCTCTGGGTCATTACCAGTCCATGAGAATTTCTGGCGAACTCCAGTCCCAGAAAATATCTAAGAACTCCAATATCCTTGGTGACAAATTCACGACCCATCATTTCTTTCGCCCTCTGAATTCCTTGTCCATCATCACCTGTAATCAAGATATCATCTACATACACCATAATTGCAATAGTACCTCTGGATGTCTTCTGTATGAACATGGAATGATCTGCATTGGAACGTCTGTACCCCTATTTTTCAAACAGGTCTGAGAGCTTCTGGAACCAAGCTCTGGGGCTCTGCTTAAGGCCATAGATGACCTTATGAAGTCTACACACCTTAGAACACTCCCCCTCAACAGCAAAACCAGGTGGCTGTTGCATGTAGACTTCCTCCTGCAAGTCACCATATAAAAATGCATTCTTGACATCTAATTGGAATAGTGGCTAATCACGAGCAACTGCAACAGAAAGAAGGATTCGTAGGGTGGAATGGCGAGCAACCAACGAGAATGTATCAGGATAATCCACCCCATATGTCTGTGTAAATCCACGAGCAACCAGACGTGCCTTGTACCGGTCAATGCTGTCATCTGCATTCTGCTTAACTGTAAAGACCCACTTGCAGCTCACTGTAGACACATCGGTAGGTGCAGGGACAAGGCTCCAGGTACCTGTCGACTGAAGAGCAGCCATCTCTTCTTCCATGGCTAAACGTCATCTACTGTCCTTCAATGCATCTTGGTAATTCTTTGGAATATCCACCACCGATAGTGCAATGACAAAGCTCCTGAACTCCCCAGATAAACAATCAAAGGAAACGGTGGATGCTATAGGATATGACGCGCATCTGCGCTTCTGTTTCCGAAGTGCAATAAGAAGATCCAAATCACCTGCATCCTCATCTGGCCTCTGTAACACATCCTGCTCAGGTAAATCGTTAGATCCATCAATGTTGATTATATTCTCAGAACATACCTCAGGCGAGCTAGATGATGAGCGGTGACCATGAGCAGAAGCAGGCCGACAAGTATAGTGGAGTGGTAATGGTGGAACTGGAACGGTAACATGAGGAGTAGGAGATGGTGATGGTGGTGGCATGTATATGGCTTCATCAATGTCAGCGGATATCAACTGATTTCCTGTAGAGGAGAAGTACATAATAGGCTCGAAAAAGGTAACATCAACACTAACAAAATATTTCCTGTGCAATGGATCATAACATCTGCACCCCTTTTGTGTTGTGGAGTACCCGACGAAAACACACTTGACAGCCCTAGGAGAGAGCTTGTCAATACCAGGAGACAACTGGTGGATAAAGGTCACCGAGCCAAACACACGTGGGGTGAGAGGGAATAATTCTTTTTCAGGAAAAACAAGGGAGAAAGGAATCTTCTCTCCTAAGATAGACGCCGGCATGCGATTAATGAGATAACATGCCGTTAGGACAACATCGCCCCAGAAGGAATGAGGGGCATGACTCTGTATGAGAAGCGACCTGGTGACATCAAGTAAATGACGATGTTTCCTTTCTGCAACTCCATTTTGTTGGGACGTGTAGGCACATGATGTTTGGTGGATAATCCCTTGTGATGAAAAATAATTGGAGAGAGTATGAGTACAAAATTCCAAGGCATTATCACTTCTCACAATCTTTACAGTTGCAGAATAAACATTACGAACTTCATTGATGAAATTTATGATAACATTCCCAGCTTCAGATTTATTCTTTAACAAAAAGACCCAAGACACACGAGTGAAATTATCCACAATAACCATATAAAACCTGTGTCCCTGATGATCAGGAACACGACTAGAACCCCAGATATCAACATGAAACAACTCAAACTTGGAGTTACTACTCCGACTCTGACGACTGGGAAAGGTAGACCGATGATGCTTTCCCAACTGACAAGCCTCACATTGAATGGACGTGTGAGGTGAAACCTGGGGTAACACACGACACAGTTTCTGAAGCGGTAGATGACCAAAGCGCAAGTGCCACAGGAAAGGGGAGACAGATCCAGCAGGAAGAGAAGAGGCTTCGATATATGGGGTCCTACTGAGACGATATAGGCCGCCCTGCTCATAACCACGCCCAATCACGTTGTCCGTAAGGATGTCCTGAAAAATGAGAGAAGATGGATAAAAAATTGCTCGACAATGTAAATCCTTTGTAAGTTGACTAATGGACACCAAATTCATAGAAAAATCAGGTACGTGCAACACATTCTTGAGGTGCATAGAGGGTGTCAGGCTTATCTCCCTCTGACCAGTAATAAGGGAATGCGTCCCATTAGCAATAACCACAGCACAGCCTGAAGGAACCTGTCGGTAGGCTGTAAGTAGATCTAGTTCACCACACAGATGATGTATGGCACCATTGTCCATAATCCACTCTAAAGTATCTGATCCACTACTGCTAGCGAATGCATAAGTGCTACCTGAGGTACTGGTGGATGCAGAAGCAGCAATGTCGGAGTGACTTTCAGAAGCAGGCGCTGATGCGTTGGGACCGGATGTAATGCCCCTCAGACGGGCTATAAGATCATCAAAGCGTTGATCCAAAGACGAAGCAGATGGAGGTTCAATCTGTTCAGCTACTCGTGCAGAAGCAGGAAATCCATATTTGGAATAGCATGTGTCTTCAGTATGCCTAGAACAGTGGCAAAAGGTGCATGGTGGCCGAACCCGACCCCCTCTGCCTCGAGGTCCACGGCCACGGAACTGATGATGACCCCCACGACCTCGATTCGCTGCCATGGCTGAGGTGGTCTTATTTGCAGTAGACAAGGTTTAAAAAAGCGCGAGGCGGTCCGAGGCGTTTTGTCTGAAATTGAGGCGAGGCGTAAGCCTTGAGGCGGTCGAGGCGTAAGCCTCAATTTTTTTGGAAAAAAATTAAAATTAAAGCAAAATACATTTAAAAAGTATATAATACTATTACATTTTGCCAAAAACACATTCAGGAATAATTTAAAACTAGTAAAAGATACAATACATAAGCGATGAAGCATTGAAGTTCAAAAAAACTAATACTAAGCCATTAATATACAGAATATCAAGTTCCAATTCCAACTTCAATGACTCTATATGAGTATTAAACTAAAGTCTATACTTAATCCTAAAGTACAATAGAAACCATAATCTTTAGTGCGAATAAAAAAATATTAATACGCCTTGAATCCCAATCAATTGTCTTGTTGGACGTAGTTGGAGAACTGTCATATGCATCACCTCCTGCCATATCATACCCCAACAAGACAGGGTCTCGCTGCCCGGTCAGCGAGCCTGTGGGGGGGTCTAGGGGGAGCAGGTGCGCTCCCCCCTAAGGGGATGTGGGGGTAGCGCCCCCGACAATTTTTTTACTAATGATATTATTTGTATTCAGCTACTCACAATAAAATGTAATAATTATTTTACTTCAGTCTTCACGTGTTTATTTTTCAACATTACTTCATATATCATATATGTGATAACTATTCTAAGTTCACAACTTATACAACCAAACAACAACATCAAGTTGCAAACTTGCAACTAATATAAAATTCTATTACAATTCAAACAAAAATATGTGTAATCGAACTAGTTGTTGGACATGCGAGCCCACGACGAGCCATTATGCAATAAATGTTATTGCAAATATTATTCCCTAATCTGAAATGAAGAGTAAATAATTTGCATAATAGGTCCCTTAGTACAATTAGGGTTATGTACCACGACCATCTTAATGATCATACAGCTGTTGATTCAATTATTGAATCATAGAGGCTGGTGCTTAGATGAATATCTAATGAGTTAGATTGATGACTCATCAAGCACCGTCAAATGATTATTAAGAGATGATCTCCAGTTTGAGTAGGAGATGGCAATCTTTTCTGAGTTAGGCTGATATCTGACTGACCTCTTGATGCAGGTCCTCTGCATAGGAATAGAGATCCGGAGGTGTCAGATTAGTTAGGTCAAAGAGTTGACTTAATGAGATCGAGATAACCAAAGTCCTATATCGTATGCTATCATGATATAGGCACGCATCCTCTGACCGGAGACAGATGTGTTACTATATGTCTGAGTATGTACATTTGGCAGACCAATAGGTTGATGACCTAACCAAGGTCTATACACCGGCGTGCTGGTGTGCATATAAGGGTATATGAGTAATACGATCTCTCAAAGGGATCATACAAGTTTACTACTGAACCGGAAGACATGAGCTCACTTATGAGATATTGGGAAGAATCAAATTCCGTGCGCACGGTCGTCTCGCTTTGGAAGCTTGACTGAATTTGTAGGTTTGATATATACTTTTTGAAAGTATATGATCAAGACCTAGGTATGATATATGCTTTTGTAAAGTATATGATCGATACCAACTCCCAATGATCAACATGAGAAACTTACTGATAAAACCCTGAAGTAGACAACATAAAGTTGATCTAATACTTCGGATTTATTCTGAGTCTTCCAGTATGCAGGATGTACAGGTATTGGGAATACCTGAGGGTGATGTGATCATAAACGATTGTATAACCATGACGCTTCCATTCTTAGGGAGTGATGAAACGGGTCTGGATTTTAGTGACTCCTCTCAGTTGAAAAGTAATCTGATCTTGATCCAAATGTTGGACATTGTTCTGAATGTGATTCAGATGCAATGAGAAGATTAGATTTGCAGTCTTGATTTAATCAATCATCTATGAGAGGCCCGAGATCTGGATTTGAGATATAATCTTAATATCCAAGTCACTATACGTGGAACAATACAATCGCCCTGTCCTTATCTCCAAGTATTCGCGGAGAAAGCGCATTATCCTTGAAAGAGTTCGTGGATAATTCTATTGTTATATGTATTCGAGCATTGAGAAAATGAATAATTAAATGTGATTTAATTATCATGAATAATATGAATTTGATTCATATTATAAGAAGAGTTATCTTAGATAATTAAATGTAATTTGATTATCAAAGATGTAAATAATGTGAATGTGATTCATATTATTTGAGCACATGAGAATAAGTTATCCAATATAGTTAAATGAGATTTAATTATTATGGATAAGAATAATGTGGATAGTAATATTCAATTATTCATAATATATTATAAATGTGATTTATAATGTATTAGAGAGAGCTAATTATAATTTGTATTTGTTGATTAATTATTAATGTGTATTGGATACACATTGTCTAATTAATTGGTAAAATAAATTATATGTTGTTTTGGGTTGTGAATGTGATTCACAATTTTCCAATGTCAAGATTGCAATATTCTCAAATATAATTGTGAATTATTTTTGATGAATAAAATCCCAACAAAAAGTTGTTGGAAATAAATAATGGAGAATATCAAGGAGGCATGCAATCTCATGGATTTCCATGAGATTGCCCTCCATATGGAAAGGGTGGGCGACACCCAATTCCTAATTGGAATGGGTGGCCGTCCACATGGAATGTACATGGAGATGTAATCTCCATGTATATTCTTTCCTTATTTATTGGTTTAATTTAGGATTGATTTGTATTTGATTTTGTCAAATATATTTTAATCTAAATTAAATTACAAGTTGAGCTTCAAAAAAAAATTAAATTACAAGTTGTTGGCTTTTACCAGCAACAATCTTGACCATTGGATTGACATAAATCAATTTCATCCATTGATTTTATATGTCCCATGGATTGAGATCCATGGATCCCAAAACTCTATAAATAGAGAGGCGGTATGCTCTCTCTTTACACACATAGATGCTATTGTAGCACACATCTCTCTCTCTCTCTCTCTCTCTTTCTCTCTACACGTCTACTCTCTTTCCCTCTCTCATGGCCGTCCACCATGGATGACCTAGAGAGAAGTCTCCATCGTCGCAACGTCGTCGTTATGCTACCCGATCGTCTGCTCGTGGATCTCCGTCTACTTCGGTGCGCCTCGCTCGTGAAGAAGATGTCGGATCTCGTGTCTCGAGATCAGGAGATCCGCCGCTTGGATCATCAACATGGATTGCGAGAAGCACGCGGTTCATCCCCGCGCTCGCAAGCGTCTCCTCCGTCGGATCGGACTTGAGACAGGAGGTCTCTTCGTTTAGATACTCGATCGCAACCACGCTTCAAGAGGTAATCCTATTACTTGTTTGTGGTTTAGACGAAACGATCCGAGAAGTGTTCTTGGATCATGTGGTTTCGTCGAATGAAAATTTTTTAAATTCCGCTGCATCGAGCAACTAGTGCGACTAGTCGCTCCTCGTCGTATTCGACACGATGCTCACGCTTACGTGATGTGTTTGAGGATTGTACCATATCCTTCAAGTGGTATCAGAGCCAGGTTGACGGTTTCGAATATGATTCGCAAACCGTGGACGACTTGGGTTCATTGAGGTTACGAAAGTTTTTTATCGCATTTGATTTCGCAGATCTGTTTAGTAAATAATTTCGACCATGTCTAAAATGTTTAAGCATGAATTATTTACTTGGATTTTGTTCCCCATTAAATAAGGAAATCATAGGATCTGAGTTTGCGTAAATCGAATTTCGTATGCTCGAGATATGGTTGTTTTAATGAACATGTATGCACTGTTGCGGGAAGTGTAGATCTGAACATGATTAAAAAGTTAATTACTGTTTAGACTTGCCTCGAAATGCATGAAAGATCACTTGGGTTCTGTCCTAAATCAAATTAGCAATCTATGAAAATTGATTTTGTCTAATTTGGATTTAATATGATTGAGATATGCTAATTTTAGTAAGTAGGGGTCACTGCTGAAATTACAGTCCTAATCATGAACCATGTGATTGTCAATTAATGAAATTAATTGTTAATTTCAAGAAATAATTATGGAAAATATTTGAGAAATATTGGAAGATGATTATTTCCTTAATTGACTTGGCCTCAACCAATTAATTGATTAGATTTGATCTACATCATAATTGGAAACACAATCATCAAACTCCTTGCTTGAATAAGATTGTGAATTTGTCTAGCAAATTTCCTTATAATCAAAATTGTTTTGATTACTATATGGTATAATTTCGGTTGAAGAACCGATGATCATCTCAAGTACAAAAATGATTGACTCGGCATTATTTTTTCTCGAGGCGGATATGGTGTCTAGTCGGGGATCGCTGGGGTAGGGGGTTGTAACGTATGCGGTCTGTCCCACTCCCGCCGGTACTGACCATGACAACGGGTAGGGAACGAATGATGTTTGAGAGATCACGATGTATTTTTCTAATTATTAAAATTCGAATTAATACATATTTTGAGATAATACCATATATTCAAGTAAAATCAAGTTTGTTGATTGAATTGGATTGAAAATTAATTTAATATGATTAAGTTAATTATATCCAATTAAAAACACTCTATTATAATAGATGTATTATTTTCCTTGGAAGAATTAATTATGTGAATATGATTCATGATAATTAATTATAATTTGAATATGATATGGAGGATCACATAAGTGACATCCATGGTCTCCCGTCAAGGCGAAGGGTTCCGTCGCCAGATATTGTATGTAGGAGACGCCTGTTCGAAGTGACAGCTCCTGCATACGATCCATTTGGATCGGGCTCGTCGCTTCTCGAAAGAGTAAGGACGTATGCGTAGTGACCCCAATATCGAGTCCTCATATTATTGGGGCGATATTGGATTGCGCATAGCGGGTTGTATTCCTGTTGACGGTTGGTTCAATTAATGATGGGTCAACATCACCTTAGGGGTGGTGGGTCCGGGTGTTAAGACCGAATTGGGAGATGCAAGTTGGACTTGCAAGGCGGAATATGTTCCCGCTTCTTTTTTTCCGAGTTGTAGGTTCTCATATTATTGGGATGCAACAAAGATAAGGAAGGAGATCCTAGATCTTGCTTGAGATATAATGGTAAGTATATCTCTTACACTAAAAGTGATTGAGGGAATGAACTTTCAGTGTTGACAAGGCAAGACAACTTTGATATAAAAATTCCTAAATCAAAGTGAATTATATATTTATATATGCTTATGCAAATTTCTTATTTCAGATAATCCTTCATTAAACCCACTCAATGTTATACTCAATGGTAACCTCTAAAATATCATGGATTAGACTCATGATCCAGATATTAGACTTGCAATTGGACACATAATGTATGTGGTTGCAATGTGCAAGTTTCCTCATAATAATGAGGAATGATAATTAAATAAGACAATAAGACTAAAACCCTAGGGTTTGTATATCTCTATAAGTCTTGATCTCATCGAATGTACTTTGGAAGTGACATGTCGATGATGATCGCAATTGTCAAATAATCCTTATAAAATCAATAAAGATATTCTGGCATACATATGTGCTCTTGACATTTAATCATGAATGACATGGTTCTCTGCATCATGTAGAATGGTAGCTATATAAGAGATGATGTATTTAAATTGTTTGAGTACCTACCTGAACCTATGTTTTAAGAGTTTAGATGGATGTAGATGATGAGTGTCATCATTCTACTGTCTATACTCTAGTCATTCATGAAGCTTCATAATATTCATATTGTATGAATTGGGTGAAGCATGTCGAAATGCTCTTACATTAAATTCTTTTGAATTTAACATAAGAGGTCCTTAGTCTTAAGCAATGGTTGTTTATAGATAAAGGGAGCGCAGTGGAAGCATGAGTTGGACCCAAGCAAGAAGTATAATCAAAGAGTTGACTGTACATCTGTGACTTCCATATGACATCCAAAGAGTTGGATGAATGCCGGTATTGCAATATGTTGATGTGTTGAGAGTATGACTATCAAATCTATCTAGAATCCTTAGAGAAGGAATCGGATAATACATCAGAATAACCTACATATAATCATTGAAATTGACTTACTTATTTGATAAGGTAAAGTCTAATAATTGTATCTCAATCTTCTAATGACACTTGCAATTGGTTGCATATGTATTAGAATATTAGAAATTTGATCTTAAGGTTTATTGGTCATTCATGTTGAAAGTGATGCAAGTGTTGCAACAATTTCCATTGGATTAATAGACTTCATATTTTCAGTGGGAGCCCTTAGTCTTAGAGAATGTTTCTATGACCTAGATATTAGAATACACTCATTGTTTATTTCTAATTGTTGGATATAAACATGAATTCTGTAGTAAATCTATCATAAAGAGTTATGATGGAGATATTTCAGATAGTAATCTAAAATCTAGTGGACTCTACTAAATTAGAAAATTAATGAATGGTTCATTAAGATTTCTAATATTGAAAATTAAACCTTTAAAGATCAATAGGAGGATAAAGATCATTTGACAATGATCTGGCATCAAGTTTTGGACATATGTCTGTTGATGAGATCAATGGACTAGTAAGACATGAAACTTTAGATTGTCTAAAGATTCAAATCTCACATACTTGTGAATATTGTATTCAAAGTAAAATGTCCAATACACCCTTCCTTGGGAAAGGTATAAGATGTCAAGGTATTCAGGATCCTGTACATATTGATGTATGTGAATCATCTATATCATAGTAACATTATGGATATGTGATATCTATTGATGATTATGTATGATATGAGATTTCTTCTCTTCACCTAAGAAACCTTTGAAATGTTCAAAGATTTCACAATTTTGGTTTAGAACCAAAGTTTGAAGGAAGATGAGATGAATTTGATCTAACCAAGGTAGCTTGTACCTATTAGATGAATTCAAGGAATACCTTATGGAGATATGAATATCATTCCTATCTCAATCCTCCTAATGAACCTTAACTCAATAGAGTTGTAGGGAGATACAATTGATCATGTGTGACATGATTTAATCAATGATTAATCTTAGCATAATTATCTCTTAGTTTCCAAGTATATATATATGGTAGAGACTACATTATATATATCCTTAATAAGGTTCCATGTGATTAAGCTGGAATCTGGCACTAGAGAGTGCTACTTCATTAGGAAAATAAAGGATGGTATTGGGTACCTACTTTATGACCTTGAGATTCTTAAAGGATCTCATCTCTAAGAATGCGATTCTTAGAGGATGACTCTCTTGAGAATCAAGATGAAAATGAAGTAAAGGAACTCATTTAATCTTGAGAAGATAATGAGGCTCCTGAGATCGGAAACTAAATAGACAATTAAAGATGAAACACTAATACTTCTTCAAAATAAGTTTGAGGATGTATTCCAGGTGTCGGTAGAATTTGACAATGATCGGACTTCATGTGATGAAGGTCCTGAGGATCATATCATGGAAAGATGGATGTTAGCAATAAAGTCTAAAGTAGACTTCATATACAAGTGTTGTATATGGACCCTCGAGGATCCACCTATATGGGTAAAACCCATCAAGGTGTAAATGGATCTTCAAGAGAAAGAGGGAACCTGATGAGAAGGTAGAGACCTTCAAAGCACGGTTCGTAGCCAAGAGCTACACACCGAAGAGAAGACATCGCTTGCGATGAGACTTGCTATCCAGTGACCTTGCTTTAGCCCATCAGAATATTGCTAAATATAGCTACACAATTAGACTATGACATCTTTATGATGTGAGTCAGGATTGCATTCCTCTATGAATACCTCTCTGAGGATATTCATATGAAGTAGCCCCAGGGCTTCATGGTTGAGGAAAGCAAGGTGTGCAAGCTAAAGAACTCCATCTTTGTACTCAGATAAGCTTCTTGTAGTTGGAATACGAGATTTGATGAAGTTATAAATGTTATGATTTCAGATAAAATCTTGATGAACCATGTGAAGCTTAGTGGGAGTGCCATTGTGTTCATCATGCTAAATGTAGATATCATCCTAATCATTTGGAATGATCTAAGGATGATAATAAGTGTTTTATAATCTGGTTATCCCATACCTCGAGATATGATCTCAAGGATACCTCTTCGATCTTAGTTCTGAAGTCGTTCAGAAGCAAAGAGAAGAGGATATTGGGACCATCACATTAGTAGTACACCTTGGACTTATTCCATTTTCTGGAAAATTCCAAGAAAGGCTTCCTTCCCTTAAGATGTGGTAGTAACCTATCTAAAGGGATATCACCTCAGAGAGTTGAGGAAGTGAATGCTAGAACTGCTTGCACTTGTGCATCAGTTACGAGAAGCTGAATGTATGCTAGATGTGCAAAAGAGCCAGATGTCTGCCACGCAGTGGGAGTAGTAATCTGTTACTAATCCTACTATGGAATAAAATACTTGATTGCAGTAACAACAATATCTTCAAAGATAGTGAAACTTAGAGATAGTGATCTCAAAGTCTTATCTTCAAAAGTTTAAGACCTTGTAGATAAATGATCTATAAGGGTCTTAACTGTAGATACCTTAGGAGATCCTCAGAATAAAGGTATTCTGATAAGGATTATGAGCATACTGGTTATAATAATTATCGAGCTATAGTGTCAAGGACACTCAAAATTGAGTATTGGTTGCATAAGATGCAACATTCGCATTGAATGCGAGTACTGTTACTAGGGGATATGCAAGTGCCGTTAAAGGACTTGGCATAGTCTCTTGAGAACAGAGTAACTGATCAGCTTACCTAGCTATTTTCTAAATAGCCTATGATTGTCACATGAGTGCGGGTTTAAATGATTAGCCCATTAATGGCTCTTTGGGCTAGTGGGAGATTGTTGGACATTCGAGCCCATGGCGAGCCATTATGCAATAAATGTTATTGCAAATATCATTCCCTAATCTGAAATGAAGAATAAATAATTTGCATAATAGGTCCCTTAGTACAATTAGGGTTATGTACCATGGCCATCTTAATGATCATACAACTGTTGATTCAATTATTGAATCATAGAGGCTGGTGCTTAGATGAATATCTAATGAGTTAGATTGAGGACTCATCAAGCACCGTCAAATGATTATTAAGAGATGATCTTTAGTCTGAGTAGGATATGGCAATCTTTTCTCAGTTAGGCTGATATCTGACTGACCTCTTGATGCAGGTCCTCTGCATAGGAATGGAGATTCGGAGGTGTCAGATTAGTTAGGTCAAAGAGTTGACTTAATGAGATCGAGATAACCAAAGTCCTATATCGTATGCTGTCATGATATAGGCACGCATCCTCTGATCGGAGACAGATGTGTTACTATATGTCTGAGTATGTACATTTGGCAGACCAATAGGTTGATGACCTAACCAAGGTCTATACACCGGCGCGCTGGTGTGCATATAAGGGTATATGAGTAATACGATCTCTCAAAGGGATCATACAAGTTCACTCCTGAACCGGAAGATATGAGCTCACTTATGAGATATTGGGAAGAATCAAATTCCGTGCGCACGGTCGTCTCGCTTTGGAAGCTTGACTGAATTTGTAGGTTTGATATATACTTTTTGAAAGTATATAATCAAGACCTAGGTATGATATATGCTTTTGGAAAGTATATGATCGATACCAACTCCCAATGATCAAAATTAGAAACTTACTGATAAAACCCTGAAGTAGACAGTATAAAGTTGATCTAATACTTCGGGTTTATTCTGAGTCTTCCAGTATGCAAGATGTACAGGTATTGGGAATACCTGAGGGTAATGTGATCATAAACGATTGTATAACAATGACGCTTCCATTCCTAGGGAGTGATGAAACAGGTCTGGATTTTAGTGACTCCTCTCAGTTGAAAAGTAATCTGATCTTGATCCAAATGTTGGACATTGATCTGAATGTGATTCAGATGCAATGAGAAGATTAGATTTGCGGTCTTGATTTAATCAAGCATCTATGAGAGGCCCGAGATCTGGATTTGAGATATAATCTCAATAGCCAAGTCACTATACGTGGAACAATACAATCGCCCTGTCCTTATCTCCAAGTATTCGCGGAGAAAGCTCATTATCCTTGAAAGAGTTCATGGATAATTCTATTGTTGATATATGTATCCGAGCATTGAGAAAATGGATAATTAAATGTGATTTAATTATCATGAATAATATGAATTTGATTCATATTATAAGGAGAGTTATCTTAGATAATTAAATGTAATTTGATTATCAAAGATGTAAATAATGTGAATGTGATTTATATTATTTGAGCACATGAGAATAAGTTATCCAATATAATTAAATGAGATTTAATTATTATGGTTAAGAATAATGTGGATAGTAATATCCAATTATTCATAATATATTATAAACGTGATTTATAATGTATTAGAGAGAGCTAATTATAATTTATATTTGTTGATTAATTATTAATGTGTATTGGATACACATTGTCTAATTAATTGATAAAATAAATTATATGTTGTTTTGGGATGTGAATGTGATTCACAATTTTCCAATGTCAAGATTGCAATATTCTCAAATATAATTGTGAATTATTTTTGATGAATAAAATCCCAACAAAAAGTTGTTGGAAATAAATAATGGAGAATATCAAGGAGGCATGCAATCTCATGGATTTCCATGAGATTGCCCTCCATATGGAAAGGGTGGGCGGCACCCGATTCCTAATTGGAATGGGTGGCCGTCCACAAGGAATGTACATGGAGATGTAATCTCCATGTATATTCTCTCCTTATTTATTGGTTTAATTTAAGATTGATTTGTATTTGATTTTGTCAAATATATTTTAATCTAAATTAAATTACAAGTTGTTGGCTTTTACCAACAACAATCTTGACCATTGGATTGACATAAATCAATCTCATCCATTGATTTTATATGTCCCATGGATTGAGATCCATGGATCCCAAAACCCTATAAATAGAGAGGCATATCATGCTCTCTCTTTACACACATAGATGCTATTGTAGCACATCTCTCTCTCTCTTTCTCTCTACATGTCTACTCTCTTTCCCTCTCTCATGGCCCGTCCACCATGGATGACCTAGAGAGAAGTCTCCATCGCCGCAGCGTCGTCATTATGCTACCCGATCGTCTGCTCGTGGATCTCCGTCTACTTCGCTGCGCCTCGCTCGTGAAGAAGATGTCGGATCTCGTGTGTCGAGATCAGGAAATCTGCCGCTTGGATCATTAACATGGATTGCGAGAAGCACGCGGTTCATCCCCGCGCTCGCAAGCGTCTCCTCCGTCGGATCAGACTTGAGACAGGAGGTCTCTTCGTTTAGAGACTCGATCGCAACCACGCTTCAAGAGGTAATCCTATTACTTGTTTACGGTTTAGACGAAACGATCCGAGAAGTGTTCTTGGATCATGTGGTTTCGTAGCATGAAAATTTTTTAAATTCCGCTGCATCGAGCTACTAGTGTGACTAGTCGCTCCTCGTCGTATTCGACACGACGTTCACACTTCCGTGATGTGCTTGAGGATTGTACCATATCCTTCACTAGTATGTGTAGATGTATGATAAATTGAATATGATGTATACAAGATCATGTAACTTCGCTTTTTTCAAGCTATCTCTTCTCTTTGCATGGAGCTATATATATATATAGAAATATGCAAGGTTTAACATGGAAATAAAAATACAAAAATAAAAATATAATGCTAACAAAAAAATAGGGTTATGTGTAATAAAAAATGTAAAAAAGCCTTATGACTCGAGGCTTACGCCTCCGCCTCGCCTCGAGCGCCTCAGGCGAGGCTGAGGTGTACGCCCCTAAGTCTGTACCTGAAGCGTACGCTTCGGGGTGCTTTAGGCCTGCCTCGCCTTGAGGCGTACGCCTTTGTGCCTCGAGGCGCTGCCTTTTAAAACCATGGCAGTAGATGAAGGAACAGTAATACGACTCAGTCTGTGAAATGCTTCCTCCATCGGAGGAATGGTGGAATCTGCCAAGATCTGGGAACGTGCTGCCTCGTACTCTGGATCTAGAGTTGCCAGAAATACCCCAACCATAGTGGCGTTCCGATAGGTCTTCTGTTGTTCAGGAGTGGCTGTGAGAGGCACAAAGCTATAGAGCTTCTCAAACATTCCACGTAAAGACGTGTATAATGAGTGTAGAGGCCGTCCATTCTGCTTGATGGTAAAGATGTCATGCTGGAGTTGCAGAATCTTCGTCTCATTCTTTGCCTGTGAATAGGTAGCAGCCAGAATATCGCACATTGCTTTTGCAGTGGGTTGATGGAGAATATCATTGGCAATCTCAATTGCTAATGTTCCTGATAGCCAAACCTTGGCATATGCATCATCTGCCTCCCATGAGGCGTTGACCCCAGTCTTCTCAGCAGGCTCTTCCTCAGTAAGAATGTGCTTCTTACCGGTCGACTTCATCATACTCATGAACTGCATTGCCAACAGTTCGTAGTTGGACCCGTCCATCTTCACAATAGGCGCAAGACCTCTGAAGGCGCCTGTAAATGGTATATCTGCCTTGCTTTCTGACATGATGATAATAGAAGACTAGGGTTGTAGACTGAAGATACGATTGTCTACACTGACATTTAAGGGTTCGATTGCATGTGTAGACTTCAAGCAACCAAACCCCATAGACGTGAAGACGCGGGCGAAAGTCTTGTTGATGAAGATACCCTAGGGTTGGCCGAACCATAGGACGATGCTGTGTGCGCTAGACGAGATGCACACACGGTTATAGCCTAAGCGAGATGCACTAGGCGGGCTACGAGAGGTCGAGTCACAGGGAACCAGGGTGCGCAGAGAGGCGGAGGAGCGGCGGTGGGTACGTGGCGCCGGAAGAGAGGCAACACACGAGATCTGAACAACTCACGGTGCCTGGGCGACACACACATGCTGCGTAGTGTCTAGGCGTGCAGGAGGCACGGGCGAAGAGCGTAGGCGATGCGTAGGGCCGCGTGGGAAGCGGCGCGCGAGGCCGCACGGGGAGGGCCTGGGCTACGCGCATGTAAGTCGAGTAGCACGCGTGTAGGTCGTGTGGGAGGCCGAGGTAGCCTAGGCGCACGAGAAAGACCAAGGCCGAGGCAGCGGCGCGTTGAGGGATTGGAGGTGGAGGCTAGGGTTAGGATTTGGTTCGAGAACTCCGGTCTAGGACCGTCGCTCTGATACCATGTTGGGAAAAATAAGAGACTTGTTTATTCCATACGCCCTAGGCTCTCTTATATAGGAGAGTAGCCTATGGGTAAATTACATCAGGAATCCAGAAGAAAAGAAAACAATATGAAACAGTACAAAATAACATAACATATATCTCTACAACTATGCTACAGGTGACAGGATGACCCTGTCTGAGTCCGGTGAGGAGGTTTACATGCCTCCTCCTACGTCATCACCTCCTCCGTATGTGGTTCCTCCACCACCTCCACCGTCACCCCCTTGTGATTTCTCCACCACCTCCTCCTCATATGGTGCCTACTCTTGTGACTTCGCTTGCGGCTCAGTCTTTACCTTACTTTTACATTCACATGCCGCCAACTCTACCCCTTGCTCATGTGTTTTCCCCATCATCCACCACACCTAGGTAAATTCTGAGCACTTGGTTTCTACATATGGCTTTTGTGACTTATCAATAGCGCATGCCATTTTACAGATTGAGCAGATATCACCTCTAGTTACAGACCATTCAAAGGATTTGGGTAAGCCAATTTCTCTTAGAAGCAGAGGCGTATATGTGCTACATATCCTCTTATTGCCCATATTTCTTTGGGGGCATCTTTCAGAGGATTTAAGAGGCTTGTCATGGGTCTATCTGCTGTGGAGATCCCACGAATCTGTTAGGAGGCTATGCGAAACCATTAGTGGCGTCTTGCTATGGAAGAGAAGATGCAACCCTCTGCTCTCGTAGCACATGGAGCTTGGTTACTGCCCTGCAGAGGCGTCCGTAGTTGGCTGCAGATGAGTTTTTTATAGCAAAGCACCATATAGATGGCAGTGTTGATCTCTACAAGGCTAAGCTTTTGGCTCGTGGGTTCACCCAGACTTATAGGGTGGACTATCATGACATATTCTATCCAGTGGCAACCCACTCTACCCTTCGGATCCTCCTTTCTATTGTAGTGGTACGAGACTGGTCCCTGTCTCAATTGGATGTGAAGAATGCTTTTCTATATGTTGATTAGTAGGAGGACGTCTGTATGCATCAACCAGTTCGTTGCTAAGAGGGAGTTTTAGAAGGTATGCATACTTCATAAGGATATTGCTGGCTTTAAGCAGAGTCCCAGACCATGGTTCCAGAAGCTCTCAGACTTGATAGAGTAGCAAGACTTCACGAGATCCACTACAGGTCATTCACTTTTTGTCCAGAGGACTCAGAGAAGTATCATTGTCATTTTAGTTTACGTTGGCTATATCATTGCCACAGGAGATGACTTGCAAGGTATTAGTGTGCCTAAGGAGTTCCTTGGACAATGTTTTATCACCAAGGATCTTGGCGAATCACGATACTTCCTAAGGCTTGAGTTCGGCAAGAACCAATTGGGTCTTGTGATGATCCAGAGGAACTATGTTACAGAGCTCCTTTTAAAGACAAGCATGACATATTGCAACTGTCACTGCTTCATGGATCCCAACATGAAGCTATATGATGATGATACAGAGGAGGTGGACAAGAAGAGATACACGGAGCTTGTTGGGAAGCTCCTTTAAATGACTATTGCTAGGCTAGACATCTCGTTTGCTGTGAGCAAAGTTATCCAGCTTATGGAGCAACCACGACATGCTCATATGGATGCGGTTCACATGATCTCGAGGTATCTGAAGTCTTCTCCTGGTACATGATTGTTTTTTGAACAGAGGGAAAACCCTTGCCATCATGGCATGCGCAGATGCAAACTATGCATGACTCCGTAATGATATGAAATATACCTCAGGCTTTGCAAGGGAGCTCTTTGATTTCATGGAAAAGCAAGAAGTTAACCGTAGTTGCTAGATCTAGGGTTAAGTCTGAGTACGTAGTGACAACGTAGGGGAGCTCTGAGATGATATGGGTCAGATCTGTTCTGACAGACTTAGCTGTTGATGCGCCTCTTCCCATGCAATTACAATACGATAACAGGATGCTTTTTCATTGCTAATAACCCTGCCTTTCATGAGAGCACCAAATACATTGAGGTAGATTGCTATTATACACGTGACATGATTTCGAAGGGCTTCATCTATACTTCCCATATCAGCTCAACGCAACATACAACAAATGTTTTCACCACGGCTCTAGCCAGAGGACCATTCTAGAGATGTTCCAAGATGAGCATGATTGACATCTATGCTCCATCTTGAGGGGGAGTGTTGAGAGTTATCTATGTTTTTTCCCTTATTTATTATGTATTTTCTGTTTTTTTCATTTCTGTTGGGAAAAATAAAGAGTTGTTTATTCCTGAGAATCCTAGGCTCTCTTATATAGAGGAGAGACCTATGGGTAATTTACATAAGGTGAACATAAAGAAATAAAATAACAGAATGGTACATAGGAACATAGAAATATCTCTACACTCCCTTTCAAGATAGAGCATAGATATCAATCATGCTCAGCTTGAAAAAACACTTCTGAAATGGCCTCCTGAGCAATGCCTTAGTAAAGATATCCACCGTTTGATCTCCTGAACTGACATGGGAGGTAGAAATCAAACCCTTCTGAATCATATCTCTCATATAATGGCAATCTACCTTAATATGCTTCGTTCTTTCATGGAATGCAAGATTATTAGCAATGAATAAGACAACCTGATCAAGGTTGCAAAAATCGGTAGTTGGTACTCAGTTGGTTGGGTCACTGACTAAGGACTAATCAACAGTTGGACGGCTAATCAGATTTAGTTGGGCTTTAGTCGGTTTTGAATTTTTAATTATTTTAAATATATATGCATATTTTGTTATATATTTACAAAGAATTATACGTTTTTTATATTATCATAATGAAAGAAAGAAGTAACTGAATTTAAATAAAACATTAAGCATATTAGAAAAAATCGCTTTAAAAAAAGTAAAAAAATGGTATCTCCAAACAAAAATCGATCGACTAATCGACCTACTCGGAATTAGTCAATACTCGATCGACCACCTCACCGACTAGACTAGTCAGACCTATTAATCGGACCAGCCAGGAGACTTTTACAACAGTGAACCTGATTATCACATTGTAACCGCATTGGTAGAGGTACATTTATATGCAAATCTGCTAACACTGCTCGAACCCACATCATTTCTGTGCTTGCTTGTGCCATAACCCCATACCCAGATTCGACACTTGATCTAGTCACAACCGTTTGTTTCTTGTTTTTCAAAGAAACAAGAGAACTACCAACAAACACATCAAAGTCTGAAGTAGACTTCCTATCTTAGGACACCCTGCATAGTCCGCATCAGCACATGCAGAAACAGAAAGAGTTGCTCCTTTTCAGAATAGTAGTCCTGCATATGGAGAAGATTTTAGATATCTCAAAATCATGTATATAGCATTCATATGTACCTGTCGGGGTTGCTCCATGAACTAACTCACCCGACTCACTGCAAAAGAGATATTGGGTCTAGTAATCGTAGTATAAAGGAGCTTTCCCACCATCTCTCTATATCTTCTTCTGTCGACCTCATATGTATTATTATATAACTTCATGCTAGGATCCATAGGAGTAGTAGAGGGTCAACACCCAATCATTCCTGTCTCAACAAGCATGTTTGTAACATACTTCCTTTGGGTCATCACAAGACCTTACGCAATCTTATCAAATTCTAGCCCTAAGAAATACCTTAAGGTGCGAAGATCCTTGACAACAAACTGACGACCCGAAAATTCTTTTACCATCTTGATCCCCTGCACATCATCTCATGTAACAAGTATATCATCAACATAGATCATGATGACAACAATAGCTCTAGGTATTCTTCGCACAAAGACTGAATGGTTTGTATTTGACTTCTTGAACCCTTGCCTTTCAATCAGATCCGGGAGCTTCTGAAACCATGCCCTTGGACTTTGCTTAAGGCCATATATTACCTTATGGAGTCTACAAACCTGCTGACACTCCCCATTAGCAGCAAACCTCGGAGGCTGCTGCTGTAGATCTCCATACAAAAATACATTTTTTAACATCTAGATGAAACAAAGGCCAATCACGTATCACTACAACTGAAAGAAGGACACGTAGAGTTAAGTGACGAGAAACTGGAGAGAACGTGTCCATATAATCCACGCTGTAGGTCTGAGTAAATCCTCATGCCACTAATCTTGCCTTGTAACGATTAAGGCTCCCATCAGCATGATGTTTAACAGTAAACACCTATTTGCAACTGACAACAGATGCCCCAGGAGGAGCAGATATCAAACTCCAGGTACCACGTGATTGCGAAGCATCCATCTCTTCCTCCATAGCCAAGTGCAAGCGGCTATCCTTCAAGGCCTCTTGATAATTTCGTGGAATGTCCACAGTAGATAGAGCCACTGCAAATTTCTGAAATTCCTCTGTCAGACGATGATAGGAGACCTGAGAGGCAAGAGGATATGAAGCACAAGAACGCTTCTGTTTCCGAACTGCAATGGGTATATCCAGGTCATTGGGAACCTCCTCCATCTGTGGGCTAGTCTCCTGCAGCGATTCCTGCACAGATATATCTCCAGATCCATCGTTAGAAATCATGTTATCAGAACAAACCTGTGGCATGCTGGATGACAAGCGATGACCATGAGCAGAAGCAGGGCGACGGGTATAGAATTTTGATAATGGTGGAACAATGGGCACATGTGACTGGTAGGAGGGGGTGGAGGAGGCGGTGGTGGAACAACATGCATAAGAGGAGGAGATGGAAGACTCGTAGAAGGGGATGACATGTAAACCTCATCATCATAGTCTGATGAAGCTAACCTATCACATGTAGGAGAGTAATACATCGCAAACTCAAAAAATGTAACATCATCAGTGATATAGTATTTCCTGTGCAATGGATCATAACGGTATCCCTTCTGGGTCATAGAGTACCCAACAAGCACACATTTGATAGCTCTAGGAGAGAGCTTGTCAATGGAGTCAACTGATGAACAAAAGCAACATAGCCAAACACACAAGGAGTAAATGAGAATAATTCCTTCTCAGGGAAAGCTATAGAGAAAGAAATTTTCTCACGCAAGGCAGAAGATTTCATGCGATTCACCAGATAGCAAACAGTAAGAACTGCATCACCCCAAAACAAATGTGGGGCACGACTCTGAATGAGAAGGGTCTGAGTGACATCAAGTAGATGACGATGCTTTCTCTCTGCAATACCATTCTGTTTAGAAGTGTAAGCACACGTTGTTTGATGAATAATTCTACGGGATGAAGAGAAATGTGATAGAGCACGGGTACAAAACTCAAAACATTATCAGTTCGCACAAATTTCACAGTGGTAGAGAAAACATTATGTACTTCATTGATAAAAGTTTTGATCACATCCCGTGCTTCAGATTTATTTTTCAATAAAAAGACCCCCATGACAAACAAGAAAAATCATCAACAATAACAAGATAAAACCAGTGTCTCTGGTGATCAGGAACACGACTCGGACCCCAAATGTCAACAGGAAATAACTCAAAAAGGGTCAGGTTGGAAGGGAACAAAAACATGGGCATTGCGGTTGCTAGTGGAAGATGCAGATCGGGAGGGGGACACGAATACTGCTTTTTCCCATCGTATTGTTAGTGGAAGACGTAGATCCAACGCCTTACAGTCCATCGTGGTTGATGGGGTCAGGTTGGAAGGGAATAAAAACATGGGTATTGCGGTTGCAAATCATTTCAGGGATGTCTCTTCTGCAACAATCCCGAGAAGATGGAAGTGGTTGGCAGGAGTACTAGGTTGGTGGCGACACATTACCACGATGCTCTTATCCGTGATGTTACCTTGGAAGAAGTTAAGGATGCCGTATGGGATTTGAACGTTGATGCGGCTCCTGGTCCAGATGGTTTCCCGATATCTTTTTACAGGGATTTCTGGGATCTCGTTGGTCAGTAGGTGCTTGAGGTGGTGTTGGAGTTCTGCCAGGGGAATAGGGGCTTTGACCGTATCAACCGGGCGCACGTCATTTTGCTCCCCAAGTGTTCTGCGCCGTCTTTTATCGGGGATTTTTGCCCCATTGCTATATCAAATGCCATTTATTTAATCACGGCTAAGGTCCTTGCCGCGAGATTAGTTGGCATTCTTGGGAACTTGATTTCACTGGCTCAATTTGCCTTCATCCCCGGCCGCCAGATTTCTGATTGCACCACCCTTGCCTCTGAGATAATTGCGGATTGGCGGAGGAGGGGCACGAGCGGTATCCTTTGGAAGGTAAATTTTGCTAAGGCGTACGATAGCCGTGACTGGAGATTTTTGTGGTCGGTTTTGCGGAGATTGGGCTTCCCGGACAAATGGATTTCTTGGATGAGGCGCTGTGTCACCACGACGTCTTTTTTGATCTTGATCAACGGAAGGCCGGAGGGGGGTTGGATCCAACCTCGTAGAGGGGTGCGTCAGGGGTGCCCTCTTGCACCAATGCTATTCATCCTTGCGGCCGATGTGTTGGCTGATATGGCGTCGGGTGTTATCAGCCATGGGCTCTCTGGAGGCTACTCAAGGGAGGGGTTACAGGTTCCGCTCATCCAATACGCGGACGATACTCTTTTCCTCATTGAAGGGGGTATCGAGGAGGCCACTGGAATGCTGCGACGCTGGAGATTTTTTCCGAGTTGTCTGGTCTGTGCAAAAATGACAACAAATCGTCTTTCGTCCCGTTCGGGCTTGCGGAGCAGGTTGCTGATGGGCTGGCCATGGCTTTGGCGTCTGCTCGCGTTTCTTTGCCTATTGAGTATCTCGGCATGACTCTGGCTCTGGGGAGAACGAGACTTCGTGACTGGCTGAGGGTGGTGGAGAAAGTGGAGATGAGGTTGGCAGGGTGGAAAGCTGCTATCCTGTCGAGGGGGAGGGGCAGATGGGTTCTGCTCAAGGCCATATTATCTTCCGTACCAACTTATTTTATTGCTAACCGCAAGATTCTGAAGGGGATTCGTGCGAGGCTGGAAAAGAGGATGCACGTGTTTTTGTGGGGGAGTCATTTAAATGGGCGTGGGGGATCCATTTTGTGGGATGTGAGGATATCAGGCGTAGTAAGGATTTGGGGGGTCTGGGGGTGAAATCACTTGAGCAGATGAATGAGGCGTTTTTGCTTAAATGGGCGGGTAGGGTCTGGGGCTCGGGGGAAGATCTCGTCTGCATGGTGGTTCGAAGCATATATGGAGTGAAGGGAGCGCCTCATTCGCAGTTAAATAATCTGTCAGCCATAACGCCTTTTTGGAGGGGTGTGGTGAAGGCTTTCGTGAAAAATTTAGCTCTCTTCAGACCAGTTATTGGGAGGGGGGAGACCTTCTCTTTTTGGGTGGATGATTGGACGAGGGCGGGAGCTATGTGCTTTGTTTCCCCCGATTATATGCCTTGACGGGAAATAAGATGTGCTCGGTGAAGGACTGCTGGGTGGATGGGACTTGGCGGCCAAATTTCTCTGCTAACTTCTCGGATCAGAGATTTGGTGAATTCTTGGAGCTGCTTGACGCCATGAGGGAGGTGGGGGCTCCTAGCGGGGGAAGAGATCACTGGTGTTGGAAGGATGGACCGTTCTCGGTCAGGGGGGCTTACGGGGCCATCTCCAGGCCGCCACCAGCAAACTCGGAGCTGCTGAGCAGGGACTGTGCGACTATTTGGGCCAATAACCTTCCTGAGAGAATTGGGATCTTCCTGTGGCTTCTTAGGAGGAAGAGGTTGATGATAGCGTGATCGGTGCGTCAGGCTCCTGGGCTTCATTGCGAGCAGATGCCTGATTTGTGATAGTGCGATTGAATCTGTAGAACATTTATTTTTTTCTTGTCCCGTGGTATATCAAGTTTGGCAGGAGGCTGATGTTGCTTGGTGCCGCTTCGATGACTTTCAGGCCTTCTGGAATTCGATCTACACAAATAGGGCTAGACCAAGGAGGGAGCGACTGTATCCCATGGCTATTCTCTGGGCGATCTGGCGTGGAAGGAATGACTTGCTGTTCTCGGGACAAAGGTTTTATAAGGAGAACGTAGGGTTTTTTTGCAAAGAGGCTGTTAGATGTCTGGATGATGTAGTGTTCTTTTTGGCGCGTCTTGGGCATTGTTCTTTCTGTCCTTTTGTAGTTTCTCTTTTGGTTTATAAATAAATTTTGATGGGCGGACACCACCGAGTGTTTCCCCCTACCTTGCAGACTTTAAAAAAAAACTCAAAAAGGGAGATACTGCTCCGACTTTGACAACTAGGAAAAGCAGACCGATGATGCTTTCCCAACTGACACGCCTCAGTGGAAGGAAGAACCCAGCGAAATATGCGGCAAAATATGACACATCTTCTGGAGAGGGAGGTGACCAAAGCGTAGGTGCCCTGTGCATGGAGAAACTGGTCCTGTTGATTGAGAGGATACGCTAGCATAGGGAGTTCGGACTAGGCGATAAAAACCACCCTGCTCACGGTCGCACCCAATCACTCTGCCCGTAAGAATGTCCTAAAAAACAAGACATGATGTGTTAAAGATAGCTCTACAAGGCAAATCCTTCGTGATCTGACTAATGGATAATAAATTCATAGAGAAATCAGGAGTATGTAACACATTCTGCAGATGCATTGAAGGCGCTCCCCCTGTCCGGTAATGGAGAATGAGTCCCATCGGCTATCACAACAGTTCTCCCTGGTGAAACCTATCTATATGCTGTAAGCTGATATCTGTCCCTACATAACTGATGGTCTGATGCATTACTCCAGAATCCATAATCCACTCAGTAATCTCAGATCCGTGACAGGATGCAAAAGAAAAAGTAGTACATGAGGTGCCAGCCGTAGCAGACGTACTGGCAAATGCGGAGGTTGCTACGTCTGAATGGCCTCCTGGAGAAGGTGAAGAAGCAGGAGGCATGACATCTTGCAGTCTGACTACGAGGTCATCAAACCTCTGATCTGAAGTAAGAGCAGCCAGAGACTAAACTTGCTTCGCTACACGGGCCGATGCCAGAAAACCATGCTTGGAATAGCATGTATTCTTGGTATGTCCTGGATGGTGTCAATACGTGCAGGGCTGATGAATGCGACCTCCTCTACCACGAGATCCACGTCCACGAAAAGAAGAAGAGCCTCCTCTTCCTCGGGAGGCTGCCATCGCCGAAGAAGTCTGGCTAGTAGTTGTGGACGGAACAGTAATCCTGCCGAGCCTGCGGAAAGCTTCCTCCATGGGAGGAATAGTGGCATCCGCTAGAATCTGGGAGCGAACATCATCATATTCAGGGTCAAGGGCTGCTAGGAATATGCCAACCATGGTAGCATTCCTATATGTCTTCTGCTGCTCCGGAGCCACCGTAAGAGACATGAAGCTGCGGAGCTTCTCAAACATCCCACACAAGGATGTATACAATGAATGAAGATGTCGCCCGTTTTGCTTGATAGTAAATATATCATGTTGGAGTTGGAGGATCTTCGTCTAGTTCCGTGGTTGAGAATATGTTGCTGCGAGGATGTCCCACATCGCCTTAGCAGTGGGCTGATGTAACACATCATCGACGATTTCTATCGTCAATGTATCAGAGAGCCAAACTTTGACATATGCATCATCCGCCTCTCACGAGATGTTAACCCCAGTTTTCTCCATAGGCTCCTCCTCTGTAAGAATGTGCTTCTTACCATTAGACTTAAGGCTCATGAACTGCATAGCCCAGAGCTCATAGTTTGTCCCATCCATTTTGACAATAGGCATTGGACCTCTGAAAGCGCCTGTGGCGGGTACATCGACTTTGTTTTCAGACATATTGTCGGATGTAGATAACTGGGGTTTTGTAGACCAAAGAATGAATGTTTACACATGCATACATGAATTTGAATGCATAGGTAGGCTTATGCACCCAAATCCATGAACCAAAAAAATAATCGGAGGCGGAGACATGCCTCTTAACGACGACTGGAGAGGTGGCCTCGGCAACAGGGCAGCTATGGCCTGGAGAGGTGGTTTGCAACAGTGGCGACGGAGAGAGGACGGGGGACTGACAGCCATGGAAGGACATATCGATATCAACAACATATCGATACAATGTCGATATCGATATATCGCATATATATTGGCGATATATCGATGCATATCGCCGAAACCCGGTATCCATTAGGCATTTTTCTGCTGTCGATACCCGATATATCCATATCGGCGATATATCGGTGACCTGTCGACACCGATATATCGCCGATATATCGACGATATATCGCGATATGGCGATCCATGCTGGCGGCGACGAAGAGAGGAGGGGAGGGTCGACGACGATGGAGAGAGGAGAGAGGGAAGGGGGGTGGGGCTTTAGGGGTAGGGTATGGAGCTTCGATCTGGGATCACCGCTCTGATACCATTTTGAGAAAAATCAAAGATTTGTTTATTCCTGAGAACCCTAGGCTCTCTTATATAGATGAGAGACCTATGAGTAAATTACATAAGGTGAACATAAGAAAAATAAAATAACAGAAAGGTACATAGGAATATAGAAATATCTCTACAATCTATAATATCTATTTTCCCTATAGGGTTTACCCTCTATGTAAGAGGGCCATATAGCCCCCATTCATAAGCAAGTCATATTTTTCTCTCCACAGATTGAAGTCTAAATTTGTGCCTTTTGGCTCGTGCGAGAATGAGATTACTCTATATACGAGCTGGTTGAGTTCACCCTGGACTACATTGTCCATCCATTATCTTGGCCTCCTTCTGACGGGTGGTAGGTTGAGGCAGGGCGATTGGCTCCCTCTTATCGAGAAGCTGGAGGCGAAGCTAGCTAACTGGGAGGCAACTTTCTTGTCTAGAGGTGCCGTGCTTGTTCTTTTGCAGTCGGTCCTTTCAATCATACCAATCTTCTTTTTGTCCACATGAATAATTCCCTTTGGCATCCGGATGCATTTAGAGAGCATTATGAGGCGTTTTTTCTAGTTCTTGTTGGATGATTCTAAGGGTATCGTACTGATTGGTTAGAAGATTATTATAAGGTGCAAGGAAGAAGGGTCTTAGGGGTACAATTTAGAGGAGATAAATAAGGCCCTAATGTCCAAATGGATCAACTGTGTCTGAGATGACTGCGACAACTTGGTTTGTACAGTGGTGCACAAGATCTATGGGGTTTCTATGACCCTCCTTGAGCAAGAGCAGATGAGTGTGACCTTGTCTCACTTCTGGCTTGGGATTTGTTTGGTTTTGCAGGATGTGAGGTCTTTTCTAAGGCCTATTCTGTGGGGGGGGGTGTGGCTAGATTTAAGCTAGATGACTGGACTGAAGGAGGAGCTTTAGCTCTGAGATTTCCGTGGTTGGTGGCCTTAGCATATGCTAAGGTTGTGGACTTTTGGAATGAAATGTCATTTTTCCCTACTTTCAGATGCAAGCTCTTGGATCAAAGGCTTGGTGAGTTACTGAAGATGTTGACGACTTTGGCAGACTAAGAGGGTCCTTCAGAAGTACGTGATTGCTGGAGTTGATTTGATGTCCGATTCTCCGTTGGTAAGTGTTGGAGTATATGTGTTATGTGTCGCTTGTGGTGTAAATGGGTAAATGGATCACTCCAGGATCTATTTACCACATCTAGTTGTTTAGTCCCACATCTACCAATTGTGAGATGTGAAGACTCAGTGAGGGCTATATAAGAAGCCCCTCACCCTCATCCAGTGAGAAAAGTGCAATGCATACATTACCCTTTGATGCGTTCTCCCGTGGTTTTATCTCGCTCCTCAGGGAGTAGGGTTCCACGTTAAATCCCAGTGTTCCTAAATATTTTATTTCTTTTCTATGATATTCTCTTCTTCATTATATTTTCTAACATGGTATCAGAGCGGGTTCGATTCTCGAGGGACTATTTTATTATGATTTGTTCGAGATTCGATTTTCTGTAATTTATTTGAGACATGTTCAAGAGTTCTAGGGTTTCATGAAACCCTAATTGAGTTCTTCTGCAAGCATCTTTTTCTTTGTATGAAATTCATCTCCAGCTTCAAGGAAAATCTAGGGTTACTACACTCGATCAATTCGATTCAGAGATGCTGGATTCAGAGATGCATGAATCAAAACCCTGAACAAGAAGCTCCTGGTAGCGCTGCTCCTCCAGACGGACCCCACTCTCCTAATCACACACGTTCTTGCAATCTCCTGGGCATGCATTGCAAGTCCTCTGGCGATCTCTTGTGTACGATTCAGATCCTCCAAGGCGCAGGGAGGCTCCTCATATGTGGCGACAACCCACAGTTCTAAAAAAATATTATTTGCGTGGAAATTAAAAAAATAGGGGGGGGTGGCGATTGCTGCATCCAAGCGTTCCTTTCCTTCTCTCGATCTCACGCAGGTGGCGCGAGATCCACACCTCAGATCGCGTGGCCTCTCCAGGCGACGCTCCTCTCCTCTCGGATCTCGGGCATGCGGCGTGAGATACCCTCGAGCTCCTCCTGGCGGAGCTCGATGAAGACAACGTCGCCCCTTCCAGACTCCGAATAGGAGGCGACGGCTCCCATATTCCTCCATCGCAACTCGAACAACGGAAACTCCAACAACCACCCTCCTTCATGGCAGCTCCAGGCAGAGACCAACCACCGTGCGACTCCAAGCAGCGAAGCCCCACTGCACGGCTCCAGATTGCAGCCCTGGCTCCAGGCAGAGGAAGTCCCTAGTGTGGGTGGCAGTTGTGAGACAGGGTTTCCCATCATGGAAACCCTAAGGATTATCGATAGAAAAGGCTCGATGGTCCTCGTGTATTAAAAAAAGAGAGTGGTTCTCTTTAGGCCCAACGGGACTGTTTTGTTAAAAAAATGAAGAAAAAATGGAGAGGGAAGTGGACCGAGAGTTAAAAAATTGAGAATTTCTTTTGAAAAAGGTGCGTACAAAAAAATCGTATGCGAGAAAAAGAAGAAGAATGGAAACCATAAAAAATGATGGTACAACTTATTTTAAAAAATTGTGACGGGCCATTGAAAAAATGATGATGAAATGAATTAACCGAGAGAAAAAAATGATTTAAAAGGAAAAGTAGGATTTTTTTGACGTCTTATGTGATGTTTTCTTTTTCCATTTTTTGTTTTCTCCCAACTTTATCGATTCCATCGTTTTCCGACAAGTATGGGAGATGGGGGGAGTATTGTGTAGAGTCACATGCCAGATTGTCAGATTCTCCAGATTCAGATTCTTCATATTCCTGAGGCCAACCAGATTGTTAGACTCTGTTGTTCAGATATTCAGACTTGACGATCAGATTCCTAGTCTTCAGGTTGATTCGCACATGTCTGCGTTCAGTTGTGAGGTCCCCATCTTTCCTGGTTAGCTCAGAGTTTTCATATGATCCGTAAGGACTCCAGAGTAAAGATACCATTCCCTATGCCATGTGGGCTAGGGTTTTCATGTGATTTCATAGGGACTTCAGAGTAGAGATTCCATTCTCTGGGCCAGTATGGGAGAGACCTCGTTCTCCGACAAAGAGACTCTTCAGACTCCATTCTCCAGCAATCGTGGACTCCGACGAGGATGTTTTCTACGGCTTTTCCAGTTCGACCCTTCAGAGATGGAGCAGTTGTCCATATGATCCAGTCATCTACATGCGGCAGGCCAGAGTTCTCCAGGTGGAGATTCATTCAGTTTCAGTGGCTCTGACAGGTGCAGTCCAGAGCACACTCAGTCTACTCACACAACAGCCCGTTTTGTCCTCCTCAACTACACGGCATGAGAAGCAACATCCTCGACAGCAACCGACAGTTGTGCATGTTGAGTTGATATTGTCCGTAATGTCCTGTAGCTTGAGTTTGAGATTTCTTTCTGTTTGTCCAACCTGAGCATTGCATGCTCCGGCTTGAGGGGGAGTGTTGGAGTATAGGTGTTATGCGTCACTTGTGGTGTAGATGGGTAAATGGATCACTGCAGGGTCTATTTACCACATCCAGTTGTTTAGTCCCACATCTAATAGTTGTGAGATGTGGAGATTCAGTGAGGGCTATATAAGAAGCCCCTCTCCCTCTGTATCCAGTGGAAAAAGTGTAATGAATACATCAACCCTTTGAGGCGTTCTCCCGTGGTTTCATCCCGCTCCTTAGGGAGTAGAGTTCCACGTTAAATCCCGGTGTTCCTAAAAATTTTATTCTTTTCTCTGATATTCGCTTCAGCATTATATTTTCCAACAGTAAGGCATACATGCCCACCATAGGATCAATGCCTTTTGATCTCGGTGGCCGTGGTGATGATTGCAAAAGAATTTGGAGGTGGAAATTCCCCTTGCCCGTTAAGGTCTTCCTCTGGGTCTTGAGTCATGGGCAAATTACGATGGGAGCTCGGTTATTTCCAAACACCGTTACTTCCTGTCCCCGTTGCTCGAGTGATGTTGAAGATGTTGATCACCTATTTTTCACATGTGATAGGTACAGAGAGGCTTGGACGCAAACATGTATCACTCAGTTGGTAATGTATTGGGGAATCCATGGATGAGGGAATCCAGTCTCCTTTGTAATCATTATTCCTACCTTAATATGATCTAACAAATACAGGAATGAAATCGGCCAAGGAATGTTGATTCCATTATCCCCTCTATTCATGCGTAACAAACGGGCCCTAAAGGGTCAAACTGGAAAAAGCCGTGGAAATGTCCTCATCGGAATCCATGGTCGTTGGAGAATGGAGTCTGGAATCTCCTCATCGGAGAACTGGATATCTCCCATACTGGCTTAGAGAATGGGATCTCTAATCTGGAGTTCCTATGAAATTACATGAAAACCCTAACCCACAATGGCATAGAGAATTGGATCTCTTCTCTGGGGTCCCTATGGATCACATGAGAACCCTGAGTCCAAATCAAAGACAGGGACCTCTCAGATAATGATCGCAGACATGTGTGCATCAATCTATAGACTCTGAAACAATCTGAATGTAGAGTCTGAATCTGAACTATATAGTCTGAAATCTGACATGGAATCTGAATATGACATGTAGAACTCTACATAATACTCCCCCTTTCTCCCATACTTGTCAGAAGTGGAATGATACTCGATCAAGTTGGGAGAACAAATGAAAATGAGTCAAACAAAAAACTTCAATTTTTCTTCCTTTTTCACTCTTATGACAAATCATTCTTTTTTTCTCGATTATTCTCCTATTTTTAGCCGTCTTCTTTTTTTCCGCGTACGATTTTTATATGCACCTTTTTTCAAATCAATTTTTTCTCCTTCGGACTGCATTTCTTTTCTCTCTTTATTTGAAATCACCACGGCCCAAATCGAGCCCATAAACTTTGGCCTCAAAATTTCTCTTTTTTTTTCAACTCCATCCCAATCCCCCCCCCTCTCCAAAAAAAATGGCACCCTTTATTTTTCATTCACTTCCAGGCCTATGATTCCCTTTTTTTCAGAACTAGGCATTTAAATGGCCTAGTCCTGGACCGTAGAACTGTATCCCTGTAGCCTTTTTTTCTTAGAAAAGGGCTCTCTTTTGATGAGCAGAGCAGCCTTTGCTGGGCTTTAGTGCGTCTCTTGTTGGGCTCATATAAGCAGAAGACACACAAAAATAAACAGTCCTAGAGCCCAAATAAACATGGCATCGTTCTCTGCTTTATATGTAGGGTTCCCATCGTGAATCCATCATCACTACAGCATTTCTCAACGCCACCGTCTCCTCCGATGCTTCTTCATTGTGTCGCCGCCTATCAAGATCGCCGACGAGGAGGTGCTGACCGGTGTGTCTGCTCTACAAGAAATGCACCTCCTTCTTCTTTGTCCCTTTACTGCAACTGTGGGGTGGCTCCCCTGGGGGTTCTCTCGATGGGGAACCGACTCATTTGCATCACCTCGATGGGGCATCGCCTCCTCAAATCGCCGTCTCCAACTCGGATCTATTTTTTTTGATGTTAAATAGGGTGAACTCCCTCTGTGGGATTCACCTCATAACCTTTTTCATTAAGAAAAATTAGAGTACATTACCGTGATTGCCAAAGGTGGTACAAAGAGTTAAAATGACAAAAAACATTTTCGTAGTGAAACGTCTGATTGTTGAAAGTTATGTCATTCCTTACTGTCCAGATGCACCATAGAACTGCAAACGGTCTGGCGACATCATCGGTAGAGTTACTCCCCACACGCCTGATACACTGCCAAAAAGCCTCCGACCCGCTCGAGTCGACCCAATCGCACCCGACCTCCCCCCACACCCGCGCCGAAGAGGGGCACTCGAATAACAGGTTATCGGAGTCCTCTACACTGCCGTCACATCTATCACACAGAACGTCTTCGGAGTGAAACAATCTACCCCTCCTTGCCTTGTCGATCAACCGGCCCCTTCTGAAACACCACAAGAAAACTTTTACTCTACACAGTATGTTGGCTGCCCACACAATTTTGAGGTCTTGGCATAGGGCCGCGTCCTGCTCATCGGCCACCGACCTCAATTCCTTATACAATTTCTTCACCGAGGATCCATCCCCTCCCCATCTAAAATGATCACGATCAGTCGAAAAGGTCCCCGGAGGTGGGATCTCCCCCACCAGCCTGATGAAATCCTCCATGCGTCGGTCAGACAACTCAACATCGAATGTCGGCATCCAGTTACCTGATTCTACCACCTGCATAAGAGAGCAGTCTTTCGAAGACACTAACGCAAACAGTCTCGGAAACCTTATTTCAAGGGACTCGTCGCCGGTCCAATCATCGCGCCAGAATCGGAACACCCGGCCATCCACCACACACGGGCGCATCTTAGGTGTTACCGCGGCAAAACTTCGCGAATCCCCGTCCAGAGAGCAAACTGATACCGCGTACTACCCGCCACTAAGTTCCCTTTGACCCCATAAGTTGCCTGATCAGAGAGACCGCGAGCCCATTCGATGGGCCCCAAATACGCAACACCCATTTAGCAATCAGAGCCTTGTTCATGCTCTCGACATCCCGCACTCTTAGGCCCCCTTCGTCACGACCCCTTGTGATCTCGTCCCATCCGACCAGGTGCATCCCGGTCCTCTGTTGTTTCCCACTAGACCAGAAGAATCTCCTCATCAGAGTCTCCACCTTTTCCTGACCCCCACCGGCATCAAACGAGTCGAGAGAAAGATCGGGATTGCCGACAGAACATGCTTCATAATAATCAACTCCCCCCTTTCGAGAGCGTAATCGTCTTCCAGCCGGCCAGCCTTTGTTCCATCTTCTGCACCACCGCGTCCCAATCCGACTTTTTCAGCTTCCCAGCCACCAGAGGTAACCCCAAGTACGAGATAGGAAAGTCTCCCATCCGACAGCCCGTCACTCCCGCAAGCTCCGAGCACTCTGCCTCCTCCAAATGAAAGGGCACCAGCATCGATTTGTGGATATTTAGTTGCAGTCCCGATATGTTGCCAAAAATTTGCACCAGCTGCGCCGTGTTAGCATTCTGTTCTGCCGAACCTCCAAAAAACAAAATAGTGTCGTCTGCATACTGAAGGATCGGGATGGAAATGCTCTCCTGCCGGATTGTCTACCGCTTGTTTCAACAAAACAGCCAAGGCATCTGCAACCAGCACGAACAACATGGGCGCCAAAGGGCATCCCTGGTGCACGCCCCTTTGGGGCTGGAAGAAACGACCCTCTGGTTTTCCGTTGACCAAGATAGAAAAGGACGATGTAGTCACACATCTTTTCATCCAGTCCACCCACAGGTCAGGGAAGCCCCTTTTCAGCAGGGAAGACCACATGAACTTCCAGTCAATGCAATTGTAGGCCTTTGCGTAGTCTAATTTCCATAACGCCCCTTTCTTCCTCGACCGCTTCCATTCAAGACAAATTTCGGATGCCATCACCAACTTGTCAGCCATCTGTCTACCCGGGATGAAAGCCGACTGCACTTGTAGCACCACCAAATCCATTACCGACTTCAGCCTATCGGCCAATATCTTTGCCACAATCAGGTAAATGCCATTAGACAGCGCAATCGGCCTGTAATCTTCAACCCGCAGAGGTGTCTCCTTCTTGGGAAGGAGGAAAAGTAAGGCCCTGTTGATCTTCTCGAATCCTCTATTCCCCTCTCTAAACTCGTTCACCGTATCGAGCACTTCTCCCTTGACCAGATTCCAAAACTCCCTGTAAAAAAGCACTTGGAAACCGTCAGGCCCCGGGGCGCCATCTGCATTCAGTCCCCATACAGCCCGCTTAGCCTCTTCCTCTGTGAAAAGGGTGATAAGAGATTCCAGTCTGCACTCCTCTTCCCAATCAACCCCAACCTTCCCTCGTTTTTCTTCTCGAAGCTTCGACGAAATGATTCCGCAATGCCCTGCCAATCTGCGCCTCCCCCCGAAAATCTCACACCTCCAATCTCGATTTCGTGCAAGAAGTTTCGTCTCCGTCTCCCTGAGGCCATTGTATGGAAGAATCTTGTATTGGCATCTCCTTCTTTTAACCACTTCTGACGAGATTTCTGCCTCCATTCCATCTCCCCTTTCTTGTCTTCCAGCAAAAGGTAATTGAGGTAGCTCATCCTCTCTCGCAACTCTTCCTCGGCCAACCCTCTCTCATTATCCAAAGCGTCCAACCGAGCCACTCCATCACGAGCATCCTCCCTCCTTGCCCTCCTTCTGAGCTTCACCTCTCTGCCAAATTTGATTAGGTATGCCCTCAGCATCTGCAATTTTGCCGCCAATCACCCGACAACCGATCCCTTAGGGGACCACTCGCGCCACAACTTCTCAATCTCTTCCTTCAATCCGCTCTCCAGAAGCCAGCTCTGTTCAAAACGGAACAAAAACCCGCTCCTTTCCTCCCCAGAGTGCCACAAGATCAGCGTGTGATCTGAGAGGGTTCGCGGGAGGGCCCATGCCCTCGAGAGAGGGAAGACCGCTGCGCCCTCTAAAGACAGAAGAAATCGATTTAGACTGGACCGCGCACACGCATTACGCCATGTGAAAGCACAACCAAACGTATCGATGATGGACAACCCCAGAGAGTGAATCGCCTGCCGAAGGTCCTCCGAGCCCAGATCGCCACCGCCAATCAGATGTGGCCGATCCCCCGGGAGAAGAGTAACATTGAGCCCCCCCACGATCCATAGTTCGGATGCGAACACAGTCCCCAGGCGCTCCATGTCGGCCGCCAAGGAGGCCCTCTCACTCCCGACCGGACCATACACATTGGTGATAAAGAAGGTCAATCCTCAGTTCTCCTTTTAATCTTGATCGACAAGCAGTAGTTAGACGATTCGCTGACCAACTCAAAAGTGTCCTTCCACCCAGTCAACAAGCCTCCCGACGCGCCCAGAGCCAGCAACTTGGCGAATTCGAACCTGCCACCTCCGTCTAGATTTCGCCTGACCTCATCACCCCCCGAGACAACTTCGTCTCCTGGAGAAGAAAATGTCTGCACCGGACCCCATAAACATATTTTTTGACTCCTACCCTCTTCTCCGCACGCCCAGTCCTCTAACATTCCACGATAGGATTTTCATTTAGCAACCGAGTGTGACTTCTTTTTCTGAGGAGGAATTACCCCCAGCTGTTCCGCGACACTTCTATCCAGGATAGAGAAACGGTTCCATTGCGAGCAAGCAACGAGGTCCAACTGTGAGCACTTCTTGCTGTTTCCGAAACGAAGAGCTGCCTCTCTCCTCAGCCTCCTCTCCGCGCCTCTGGATTTCTTTCTTTGGTAACATGTACCAAATCGTCATGTTTCATCAGCTCTCTGATAAGATTTACATATCACTGGTTGGAGATGTGATATAGCCTCCGTTATCGTTTCCGCCCCCAGCCTGGTCCGCCAGCGTGGGCCACCTGGACTGTTTCGGCATCTAGCTGCAGCCTCCTTACCGGTGACCCCACTTCTCTGTCCTCGTTCGAACCTTTACTGAGTGGCTCGTGCTCCACAGCGGCGAGAGCGCTGCGGGTCACTCCTTGGTTGCCATCCATGACTCTCCCTTCTCACACCTTAGATGTGCGATGCTTCTGCCCCAGGAATTTGTCAGGTGGCCCACCATCTTCACGTCCTCCGCCCTCCATGACGTCTCTCGGAGGTGATCCGGCCAGGGCCCCGAGCTGCTCATAGTCTTCAGATGTATGTCGAGGCAGACCCAAAGAGGCATGGGCCCACGAGCTAATACCACAGGAAGGGTTCGCGTGATTGATCGTAATCGGGTTGCTTTGGGACAGCTTGATACCGCCCGAGTCCATGGATCGGAGCGTAGCACCGCCCAAATAGGAAGATGGGCCGTTTTGAGATCTGGGAACCCCTTTTCGATCCAAAGATCTGAACTGCACTCGAAGCCGAGATCCGGATGGCGGGAAGGCAGCACCAGCCCCACCCGAATGCGTACAGTCCCTCGTAGCGTTATGCGATACATCACGACTCTTGGTCTCTTGAGATTTCAACGCTTCCGCATCGGGCTCCTCGCCTGTCGTGCAGAGCGCCACAGAAAAGGCGCCAAAGTGTAGATGTTGCGGAAGGCGAGGAGACACGTCCGACTCATCCACTACCCCGCCGCTCGACTGGCGCTCTACTGCCTCCTCCGTCGCGCCGCCCTGTGGTCATTCCCTCAAATCCAGAGGATCCTCCGTAGACTCCAGCCTTCGACTTGCGCTGACCCGCTCCCGACTCCGGGTCGTCGGCACCACCCTGACGATCTCCAGGTTGACGAACATGCCATTCAACGCAACGCTCCATCACTCCAGCTTTGACGAGCAGAGACTTTTCACCCAGAGGATAAGTGTCGATCAGCTCCCCTGGCAGACATCCCGAGCTTTCTAGCTGCACCACCTCCGCTATATTCTAAGCAGGGCCTTAATGTTGGACAGGGTTCGGACACCCAAGGGGATGCCTTTCACGCAAATTCTATCCAGCAACTCAGATTCCATACACCCGTCTCTGGCCGCAACCCTCCACCATTTGAGGTGAGTCCAGCCCTCCTGCGTCCACCAAAGAAGCTCGTTGGCCTCGTCCCTCGCTAGACCTCTGGCAATTACCCGGCACAGAGTGATTTGAGCAACGTCGCCGCGGAAGCATCCCGTCAAAACCGCGCCAACGTCTGAGGAGCCCAGGAAGAGGGTCTCCCAGCTACCGCCTTCGCCAACAAGCATGGTGCTACCTTTTTCCGATGACCCACCGTACGGGCAACTCCTACTCCTGTGCGATCGTCCTCCACACTGAAAGCAACGAACTGGCTCATGGCAATGACGCACCCAGTGTCGACTTGATCCACACCTAAACCAACCTTTCCCGAAAGGATTTTGAAAGGGACGGCTCTGCCTTCCCCTTCGATCTTGTTCACGGTGACCCCTGCTTCTCCTCCGGACAACAACGCACCCACTCTCCGCCTCCGCCTCCACCTCGGATCTATACGCACGCTGCTGGGTGAACTCAGAGATCATCTTGGTGCCAGAGTTGTCAGGAGATCACACGAGATACGTGTGTAGAGAGCAATGTCGCTTGGAACGGTGACATCGCCCGAGGGATTGCCTCTCCTTCGAGCCTCTTCTTCTTTGCGGTTGGAGATGGGTATGCACGCTTGGAGATGCTGAACTGTACGACCAATCATGGTGATGTGCGCAACAACCCGCTATTTGATGATATATTTAGGCTTGAATTAGGGTTTTAGAACAACCTTCGATGCCAACACAGAATTAGGGTTTCAATAAAATACCTATTTTCAGGAATCTTCAGAAGCAACATCTTCAGAATTTCGATGATGATCTTCGAAATATGCAGAAATTAGGGTTTCAGAAGAAACCCTATAGTTTAATTGAACTTGAACAACATGAACAAATCTTCAAACATACTTAAAGATCATAATAAAATCTTCATGAACAAATCACCAAAATCAAATATGCTCTCTTAATTGAATCTCGAACAAATCACAAACATAAAATAAATCCTCGAGAATCAAACCTTCTCTGATACCATGTTAGAAATCAACAATGCGGAAGCATAATATCAAAGAAATAGAATAAACATGAAGAACACATAGATTTTACGTAGAGCTATACTCCGCGAGGAGAGAAATGAAACCATGGGAGAACGCCTCATAGGGCTTGTGTTTTCTATTCACTTTTCTCAGCTGATACAATGGGTGTGGGGCTTCTTATATAGCCCCACCGTCTGACCAGAGTCCCATTAACAATAAATGTGGGACTAAACATGTGATGTGGTAAGCAACACAAGATAATGTTAGGCATGATAGCAGAATTATCTAGAAAAGCAAAGTCTCGAAAAGTGTCAAGGCCTTTCTATGGTTGCTTAAGCATGAGTGGGTACTTTCTAAGGAGCGACGGGATAGGTATTTACATGGAGGGGATCTTACTTGTGACAGATGTGGGGTGGGGGGGGGGAGGTGGAGGATTTGGAACATCTTTTCTTTAACCACACCCATTCAATCCAGGTCTGGAGGAAGATGGCGATCTCTTGATTCGGCACAGATAGTCAGACGGGATTCTGGAATTCTATCCGTGCGGTTTGCGACAATGGGCATGAGGATAACTCTTTCCCCTTTGCCCTCCTTTAGGCGATTGGGTGTGGTAGAAATGAATGTATCTTTCGTGATCAGATTTTCTATCCTTGGAATATTTTTAGAGCATTGCAGGGCTTTGTTTACAGCCTGAAGTCATGTAACCTAATGAAACTCTAGGAATATATTATACCTTCATGCAGTGGGTTCCAACTCGGGATACCACCCTCTTTCCTCTCAAAAAAATTAAAAAATCTATATTGTAGTTCTATATTTGTTTTTGTGTAGTAAATGGCTGGTTCTTTAAAATGCAGTTATCGGAAGTTTGTCCAGTCCAAGCAAATGCACTTCTAGAGATACTACCCCTATCGTAGTGGTCGTACCAGGTCTAACAAGCGATTCCTCTTCTTCTGTAAGTTTTATCTCTTGATTCTTTATGTAAAAACTTTGCCTCTTCTTTGTGGTGATTTTACCCCATATTCAATGATCCTGTGTTTGTAAAAGCTTCTTTCCAAGCTTATGCTTTTGTTTGTGATATTCTGATTGTTTGCATCTTCTTGTATACGTGTTGCAGTATGTGAAGCAACTGACATACAGGATTGCTAAACGAGGATGGAATACTGTAGTTGTCAACCATCGAGGTTTAGGTGGAATCTCATTAACCGTAAGACTTTTCATTTGCATTGATCTTATGTTATGATCTTAACTGAAATGTTACCCACTGATATCCACTGGATCAGCATTCTAAATTGAAATTTTTATATCCATCGAATTCTTCTTGTTTCTTGTCAGATGCCAACTCGGATAGTTCTGATAGCATCCTTTCTTTATTTGGACTTCACAATATCTTTAATATGCTCGATATGTACCTTTTTGGTTGCTTAAATTGATTTGTATATGAAGAATTAGACTGTTAGATCTGGATTTTTTCCTTTCTGTTGCTCAGACTGTATATAGTGTTGTGCATAATGACAAAAGATAGAATGGTACGATAGAATAGGAGATTGTATTATCATCATTATATTGATTTAGCAGGAAATATGTTAAATATTTTGAAGTCCAAGAAAGGGTGAAACACACAATGGTGTCCGCCCCAAAATTTTATTCAATAACTATAAAATGACAACAATTTCCATCATACCAAAGCCACTCCTCAACAAGACCCCTCGCCTGGATACAGACATTCTCACGGTAAAAGCTCTGTTCCGAGAATAGCAACGCATTCCTAGCCAACCAGATAGACCACAGTAATGCCATCGGTCGCAGCAGTTCCCTCCTTGTACGTTGCCTTGCCGTTCATACAGAGACCCAAAATGACTCAAAACTTCTCGTACAAATCCAATCCATGCCGGCTTCCTCCCATAAATCTGCCGTACGCGAGCAAAGGAGAAAAAGCTGCTTTAATATATGTTAAATATGTTAAATGTTACCGCTTGGTTTGGAGGAAATGATAATAGAGAACTTATCCATTTATATGAGGACCTTGGTAGTAAGATATTTCAAGGGCTCCCACATAAAGGAATGATTTGTTTAGGTGGAAATTTGAACGGACATGTAGTAGAAGGTTCTTTAATATGTATAAACATATATTCAGGCTAAATGTAATGCTGATGAAAATGAAGTGTTGAGAAGAACGGATGAGATGTTTATTCCATAGAGCTAGGATCTCTTATATAGAGAGAAAACCCTAGAGAGTACAAGAGTTACGGAACCTGAAGGGTCACGGGGGGTTACGGAACTCTAAGGGTCACAGAGGGTTACGGAACCCGAAGGGTCACGGGGTGTTACGGAACCTGAAAGGTCACAAACATAAATATAAATATAATAACTCTAACACTCCCCCTCACACTGGAGCTGAGAAAGCTGGAGCTTGTAACAAAAAGAAAAAGTATACACCACATCTTCACACGAAGCATCATAAGAACATATGTCCACTGCTGGTAGAAGACCTCGCTCGAGGATGGGCCTACGGCTTTCAGGTCACCGGAACATATCTCTGTCATGCCTTTAGAGTCGCTGCGATATTAGGTCACCAGAACGTATCTCTATCGTGCCTACAGGTCACTGGAACATATCTCTGTCGTGCCTGGAGAATAATCGCTGTAGAAGAAGTCCAACACGGAGTAGTAGTCGGGTCGTAAAAGAAGAAGTATACACCTTGACGAATAAGTCAATGCTCGGTGAAGATGGATGATCTGAGTAGTAGTCTGGAACGAAGGTTTGTCAATCATGGTAGGGCAATAGATGTCCTGAAGAATCATCTCTGACTCCCCCTTTCTCCCATACTTGATAGATAAAGAGTATGAAACATGAAGTTGGGAGAAACAAAAAGTTAGGAGAAACAAGTCGTGATGAAGCATGGGTTGTTGGAGGGGGGGCTCCAGGCAGTGCCGACGCCGCCGGAGGAGAGGCAGGAGCTGTTGGAGCCTCGAACGGTTCTTTAGGTATCGTTGGAGATAGCGGTTGGTGCTGCTGGGGACTTGGACTGCCTTGTGTGGGACCATCGAATCCACAAGCGATGCTGGAGGTCCAGCCCTCTCTCCTTGTCGATGGAGAGAGGGCTGGTGGTGGTGACAGATTTAGGGTATTAGGCTCCGGTCTAGGATCGTTGCTCTGATACCATGTTGAGAAGAACGGATGAGATGTTTATTCCATAGAGCTAGGATCTCTTATATAGAGAGAAAACCCTAGAGAGTACAAGAGTTACGGATCCCGAAGGGTCACGGGGGGTTACGGAACTCTAAGGGTCACAGAAGGTTACGGAACTCGAAGGGTCACGAGGTGTTACGGAACTTGAAAGGTCACAAACATAAATGTAAATATAATAACTCTAACATGAAGGAAACCCTTCATTTCACTCTGAAGGGGCCTATGGCACTTTATAGCAAATGTTCACTTCAAGGAAAAAGTGGGCCCCTTGTTTACAAAAGAATGGTGTGGCAAGGCGTAGGTTGATGTTTCGTGTGTTAGGGAATAAATTGTTTGTGCTGTAAGCATTGCATATCCATTCCAAGTGAAAGTTTTTTTTTCAACACCGCATGGTAATGTGTAAAATGAGGAAGTTTGAGAATAGATATTACCCGAACACGAGTCTTAAATGTTAGTATTGTAAACAAGATGAAAGTTTCAAGAAAAGGATGCTTAAAGGAGGACAATTGTGTTGTTGAAAACCATAGAGACATGCGAAGTTACTGAGACGTGTGCTTGAGGACTATGAAAGTGGTCATAGGCACGCACAACATAGGTACATCGATATATAGTACAAGATAATTTTATGGTTATACCAAAAGAAGTTTGTTTCAAAACCTTTTCTTGATAGAACAAATGAAATTGTAGCGGGCTATTAACTGGAGGCAAAGAAGCAACAAAGAAGAGCTAATGAAGAAAGAAGCAACAAAGAAGACTTAGCAAGGTGAAGTCTAGGGCTTCGGAAAAGATATACATAAAGCTTTTTCCAGAGATGGAGAAAAAGGACACACTTGTAATATCTATGGCAAATGGATAAAGAAATAAGGTTCTTATTCAAAAAATGTGCATAATAAATAAAGTTTAAAAGATTTTATGGTTGTTAATGATAGTATGGGGAGCAGAATAATTCATTTTTAGGCTGATCGTCAAAAGAACCGAGTAGAGCGTGATGGGTGAAACCCTTGAGGATGTGATGGACATTCCCTAGAGGAGGGAGCAACGATGTTAGGACATTGCTTTCTAGTCTCTTCATGGAGAAGGCGATGATGGGTCTGGCTATATGTGATTGTAGGGTCGTGGTTGATGGCGGTGGAGTCCCTCCCTTTGCTAGTCAATAATGGGGGAACTTCTAGAGGCGGGGTTGTTCTTTGCTCCTGCAACGCGACTGTAGGGCCTTCGGTGGTGGTGGGGAGGGCTTTGGGTTCCTACAAGCTTCTATTGATGCTGTTGTTGATGAAGACTATTAGCCCATGCAGGGGTTCTCGATGGGGGGTGGTTGTGGCCTCATGAGATGATGACAGGCGCGTTGACTCTATAATGATGGACGCCAACCTCATCGTGGAGGTTTCTTTGGAGGTAGTGATTGCGATTTTGGAAGATGAGGAATGAAGAAGGCCTAGGTAGCATCCCCTATGAAAGCACAGAGCTTCGGCGGAGACCTTTTTTTGATACCATTGTGGGAAGGAGCGGCACATGGCTAGGGCTTGTTTGAGCAAGATAGAGATCTATTTCCAGTGTGGTTTGCCAGTCCACAAACTCCATGTCTTCTCAGTGCGCCACGGATGGAGAAAACCGTCGATGCACTAGAGGAGGATATCATTCACGATGGAGCTATTTCTAAGGCTTAACGTCATCTTGTTGTGTAGAAGGGACTGGACTCCTCTTTACTGGTTGGTGATTGGATACGGTCCATGGGATGATCTAGACAACATGAAGGTGGCTATCAGATGGGTTCAAGATAATGGAGTAGATGTGGACATCGTGTGTTTGCCTGGTAATATTCTTGGGTTGCGAGGTATCTCGTCTTTAAGAGGGGTGGTTGTTCCTTCCATTGATTTGCAAAGGGCACCATCATCGATATTTTAGCGGCATCCTGGGTACTTGGGCGGGGTTTCAACTTGTCCTCTATGTTGGAAGGCCATGTTCTCCCAATTTCCTTTACACAATAGATCTTTGGCTGCAATCAAGGATGTGATGGCCCTTATTGGGTCGTTGGTGGAGATTGTGAGCAGTGACCTATGTCTGATGGAAGACCTGGGATTGGTGGCGCTGGTACAAGGTCATATCTTGTCCTATCTAAAACAATTGGAGATGCTGCTCGGGAGATTGGTGGGGCTACTTTGGATTGTTCCTCATGCCGACGATGAATTAGGCAGGGCGACAGATTCAACTGAAAATATGGCTGCAGCTTGTTAGACTAATCCTTGTCCTTCGGGGTCATACCTCCATGCTTGTGGAAAGTTGTGAAATGAAAAAGTGTTATTCCTCTTAGCCCTATAGCTCTTTTATGTAGGAGAAAAGCTCTAGGGAGAAATTACATAAAGTAGACTAGAGAAATAGAAAAATATAAATAAAGACGAAGAGATATAAGTATCTCAACACTACCCCTCAAGCTGGAGCATATCTATCTATCATGCTCAACTTGGAACAACAACGGTGAAAAGGACCCCTCGCAAGAGTCTTGGTAAACATGTCTGCAATCTGATCGCCTGAAGCAACATGAGAGGTGGAAATAAGCCCCTTTTGGATCAAATCATGGGTATAATGACAATCTACTTCGATGTGGTTTGTTCTCTCATGGAAGGCTGGATTATTTGCTATGAACACAACTGCTTGATTATCACATTTGAGGTGCATTGGAAGAGGCACCTCAATAGTTAGCTCAGTCAGGACGGACTTGACCCACATCATTTTTATGCTCCCTTGGGCCATAGCCCTATATTCTGATTCAACGCTAGATCGAGCAACAACTATCTGTTTCATACTCTTCCATGAAACCAACGTGCTACCAACAAACACAATGAAGCATGAAGTGGAATTCTTGTCCTTGAGTCACCCATCATTATCCGCATCTGACAATCTACTTCGATGTGGTTTGTTCTCTCATGGAAGGCTGGATTATTTGCTATAAACACAGCTGCTTAATTATCACATTTGAGGTGCATTGGAAGAGGCACCTCAATAGTTAGGTCAGTCAGGACGGACTTGGCCCACATCATTTTTGTGCTCCCTTGGGCCATAGCCCTATATTCTGATTTAGCGCTATATCGAGCAACAACTATCTGTTTCATACTCTTCCATGAAACCAACGAGCTACCAACAAACACAGTAAAGCATGAAGTGGACTTCTTGTCCTTGAGTCACCCATCATTATCCGCATCTGCACATCCAGTAACTGTGAGAGATGTATCTCTTCTGAAAAGAAGGCCTACACCTAGAGAAGACTTCAGATATCTCAAGATCATGCAGACTGCATCCATATGAACCTGTCCTGGTTGCTCCATAAACTGGCTGACTCTTCTCACAACAAATGATATGTCAGTTCTGGTAATAGTAATAAGCAACAACTTCCCTACTAGCTCTCTGTACCGTCTCTTATCCACCTCCTCAGAGTCATCATCATAGAGCCTAGCATTGTGATCCATTGGTATAGTGGCAGGTCTGCATCCTGTCATGCCTGTCTCAACTAGAAGATCGGTAACATACTTCCTTTGCATCATAACCATACCCTGCTGATTTCGTGCAAACTCCAAGTCAAGGAAGTAACATAGCTTGCCAAGGTCCTTGGTCACAAACTGTGGTCCAAGGAAATCCTTAGCTGCCTGAATGCCCCGTTCATCGCTGCCAGTAACAACGATGTCATCAACATAAACAGAACAGCAACAATACCTCTCTGAGTTCTCTTAACAAAAAGAGAATGATCTACAGCAGATCTGACAAAGCCATTCTGTTCAATCAACTCTGATAACTTCTGAAACTAAGCCCTCGGACTCTCCTTAAGGCCATGTATGGCCTTGTGAAGTCGGCACACCATACTGGACTCCCCCTCAGTAGCAAACCCTGGTGGCTGCTGCATGTAAACTTCCTCCTGCAGATCTCCATACAAGAATGCATTCTTGACATCTAACTGGAAAAACGACCAGTCACGTACCACAACAACTGCAATAAGAATCCGCAGCGTGGAGTGACGCGCAACGGGTGAAAAGTATCCTGATAATCTACCCCATAGGTTTGGGTGAACCCACGGGCAACCAATCTGGACTTATATCTGTCCACAATACCATCAGCTCGATGTTTCACAGTAAACACTCACTTGCTACCAACCACAGACACACCCGGAGGAGCCTGTACAACACTCCACGTACCACGAGACTGTAAAGATGCCATCTCCTCTTCCATGGCCATACACCACTGACTACTCTGCCATATCCTGATAGGACCGTGGTATCTCCACGGCAGACATTCCCACAACAAACCTCTGAAAATCCTCGGACAGACGTTCCAAGGAAACATGAGAAGTAAGAGGATGCATAGTACATGTCCGCCTCTGCCTCTGTAGAGCAATAGGATCTAGATCCTCAGTACTCGCAGAAAGTGTATCATCCAAGACATCCTGCACCTCAAGCTGCACATGCAAATCACTAATTCCATTAGAAGAACTCAAATGCTTAGAACATACCTTGGGCGTGCTGGATGATGGAGGAGGCACATGAGCACATGGTCGACGCTGGTAAATCGGTGGAAAGAAAGATGGTTGCAGTGGAGGCGTTGGTGGCGGCGGTGGTCGTGGTGGTGGTAGCGGTGGTGGTGGTAACGATAATGGTGTAATGGAGAACGGAGATGGAGGCATATAGACCTCTCCATCTTCTGAAGAAATAAGCTTGTCACCTGTAGGAGAAAAATACATAATGGACTCAAAGAAGGTGACATATGCACTAACGTAGTACCTTAGTCGAACAAGGTCGAAGCAACGGTATCCCTTTGGGTCTTGGAATACCCAACAAACACACATTTGATTGCTCTGGGAGAGAGCTTGTCAAGACCAGGAGACATCTGATGAACAAAATCCACAGAACCGAAAACACGAGGCGTATGTGAGAAAAGATCCGTCTCGGGAAACACAATCAAGAAAGGAACTTCTCTCCCAGAACTGAAGAGGGCATACGATTTACCAGGTAACAAGCAGTTAGAACCGCATCCCCCCAGTACGAATGAGGAGCACGACTCTGAATCAAAAGAGTCCTGGAAATATCCAAAAGATGGCGGTGTTTTCGTTCAACCCCCATTATGTTGGGAAGTATACGCACATGATGTCTGATGCACAATACCAAGGGATTTAAGGAATTGGGAAAGTTGAGTACTGCAGAATTCTAGAACATTATCTGAACGTATAAACTTGACTTTTGCTGAAAAAATGTTCCTTATTTCATTAATAAACGACTGAATAACAAGATTAGCATCAGATTTGTTCTTACGAAGAAAAACCCAAGAAAATCTTGAAAACTCATCAAGTGCAACTAGATAAAACATGTGTCCCTGATGATCTGGGACACGACTGGGACCCCAAATATCAAAATGAATTAACTCAAACAACTGTGGCTACTTTGACCCTGACGACTCTGGAAAGCGGACCGATGTTGCTTCCCAAGCTGGTAGGCCTCACACTGAAAGGTAGAGCAAGGAGAAATATGTGGAAGAAGATGACACACCTTTTGCAGGGAAGGTGACCGAATCGAAGATGCCATATATTGGGAGAAACAAACCTAGTGCGAAGAGAAGAGACACCGGTATAAGGAGATTGCACCACTCTGTAGAGACCCCCTTGCTCACGACCAGAACCAATCACCTTGCCCCGTGAGAATGTCCTGAAACGCAAAAGCAAATGGATCAAATATGTCATGACAATTAAATCCTTGGTGATTTGACTAATTGATAATAAATTCATAGAAAATTCAGGAGCGTAAAGAACATTATGAAGTCGTATTGCGGGAGTTATAGGAGAGTATGCCCCATCTGCTATCAAAACAGATCGTCCAGGCTAAGTTAGACAGAAATCACTAAACTGACCTCTGTCACCACAGAGATGCTGGTAGTAGGTGCACGGTTGACGAGGTCGACCACCCCCTCCTCAGCCACGACTAGGCCCCCCTACCACGATATGGCGTAGGGCTCCCCCTACCACGAGATGTAGCCATAACTGAAGATGTTTGAGATTGCAAGGTACTACTGGAGGATATAGATAGCCTACTCAATCTGCGATATGCCTCCTCCATTGAAGGTATGGTAGCATCAATAAGAATCTGGGCTCGAGCAGCGTCGTACTCAAGATCAAAAGCTGCTAGAAAGACCCCAGTCATCACAGAGTCTCTATATGCCTTGAGCTGCTCTGGCGTAGCAGTCAAGGGAATGTAACCATGTAACTTCTCAAACATACCCCTCAAAGAAGTGTAGAGGGTATGAATTGGGCGACCATTCTTCTTCGATGTGAAGATATCGTGCTGGAGTTGCAGTATCTTCGACTCATTCTTCGCCGGAGAGGAGCCTCCAAGCCCTTCCGAGGCCCTCGTTAAAGACTGCTCCTCCATATGGGGCCTTCACCTCCTTGAGCGTATCGGTTTCTTTCTATGGCTCCTCAGGCGCAAACGCCTAATGACGCGGGACCGTTGCACGCAGTTCTTGGGGGCCGATTCCGAGTCCTGCTACCTTTGCGGGGTGGCCGTCGAGTCGGTGGATCACCTATTCTTCCAATGTCATCGCGTTGCGGATTCATGGCTCGACCTGGGTCTCGACTGGGTCGACGCGTCTTCTTTCGACATATTTTGGGCGGGGTTCCGCTCTAACCCCCACAGATTGCGGGTAGAGTTGTTAGGTCCTCTGGCGTTACTGTGGTGTATTTGGTTGGAGAGAAACACATTGGTGTTCTCGGGCTGCAGATTTTATACGGAAAATGTATTAGCGCGGTCCAAGGCTTTTGTGGAAGCATGGTGATCTTTATGACCCTTTGCTTGTATCCTTTTTCGTTTCCTTATTCTTTTTTAATAGATTGGGGAGGGCACCATAGCGTGTTACCCCCTCTTTTGGTCCTAAAAAAAAATCTTCGCCGGAAAGTATGTAGCGGTAAGAATGGCCCACATCGCCTTTGCAGTAGGCTGACTCAGAATATCATTAACTATCTCTGTTGACACAATCCCAGATAGCCACACACGTGCATATGCATCATCTGCCTCCTATGAGACATTTATCCTAGTCTTGTCACTTGGCTCCTCCATTGTGAGGATGCGCTTCTTGCCATTGCATTGCATTAAACTCATGAACTGTATAGCTTACAACTCATAGTTCGTTCCATCTATCTTGACTATGGGTGCTGGACCTTTGAAGACACCCATGGATGGAACGCCAGCTTTGTTGTCGGACATGATGACAACTATCTCCAAGACCGCGTTATCAACAAGAAGAACCTGCCCATACACTGATGTACGAGGAGATGGTTGTGGGTGTAGACTCATACCACAACCTCTTCCATTCTTTGGAGATGCCTTTGGGTAACTAGGGTGTTTTAGATAATCACGTCACACCCTAGAAATCCTAGAACGAGACCGCAGTGGCGCTGCATGAGACAGACATCACAACATGAGGCGGCGAGGTGGGCTGCACAGTGCGGTTGGGCCACACGACGCGGGAGGCGCAATTGGGCGGTGGGGTCGCACGACGCAGGAGAAGCGACTAGGCGACGGGGCTAGTCGCACGACGCGACGAGGTTGGCCACACAACGCAGGAGGTGCACTGCGCGGTGGGCTGCGCACCGGGCGGTGGGTTGTATGACGAGAGGCGGAGGGCTGCGCGGGTGCGCGTTAGGGTTTTTGGTGGGGGCAGGGCTCTAGGGCACATGCTTCGGTCTAGGACCATCGCTCTGATACCATGTTGAAAGTTGTGAAATGAAAAAGTATTATTCCTCGTAGCCCTAGAGCTCTATTATATAAAAGAAAAGCTATATTGAGAAATTGCATAAAGTAGACTTGAGAAATAGAAAAATATAAATAAAGACGAAGAGATATAAATATCTCAACAATGCCCTTGTAAAGGGCACCTTAAATATGACGGCTAGCTCGGGTTGAGGGAGGAGCCAAGTCTGGCCATTCTGGTTGGGTCTGATGGTGGTAAGGTCCTATTATCATTACGTAACCAAATACTGCTCGTGCAACCGAGCAGATGGGACTGGTAGATGCCTTGATTTTGGCAGAAAGGAGTCAAGATGATATTTTTCTCCTTGGGCATAAAACAATCTTGAGTGTTGGCGTACAGGTGGTGGGTTTGACCTGCTCAGTTTCACAATGAAGTTTAGAGTAGCATGTTGTTCGATTAAGAGGTTTTACACATGTTGTAAAACATGCAAATTTTCTGGTTAATTACTGGTTTTTGTAAAATATGTTAGCTACATTTCTACGTAGCTTAGTACTTTAACTTCGAGATTATACGAAGAAGTTTTTAATTGCACACCAGTGAACTTCCTTTTCATTTTCTCATTAAAAAATCATATTTTTAGGCTCTTTTAGAGACTTTAGTTGGCTTGGGATCTCATTTATTCTTGATATTACAAGATTCAAAGAACAAATGGGAAGGTTTATAAAATGATGGAATTTGGAGATAGATGGCATTTTTGTGAATGCTTAATAGATTTTGGGAGAGAAATCTACTATATGGCTCACAAATGTTTTCTTATTAAGTGGTTCACAAGGCATAGCAAGGTTTATGGCGATGAGAGGACTCGCTGAGGTAAGTACGTGGATGATAAAGGTGGGTTGGGGGGGGTTGATTGGTTTTTATGGCATTTCTTGATGTATGTAACTTATTTGTTAATGAAAGATTTGATATTTTTCCGTAGATTCATATTGATTGACTATTATGGTCAATAAGAAACTTGGTGTACGATTTCCGTTGGTATCCGTACACCTTCGCTTTAAGTTTGATGTATGTGGATTATGGTGGTGTTATGCTTTCTCGTTGATAATATAAGTAGATCTTAAGGAAAAGAGAGAGAAGTTCAATTACCATCTTTAATATTCTACTACAAACTGTTGAAAGTTTTTGTTACTATGTTCTATGCTTTATTTATTTTCTTTGTCACTACTATGTAATTTTTCCCATTAGGGTTTCTCTCTTCTATATAAGAGATCCCTAGGGTGTTATTGAATGATAAGTTCTTTTTTCCCTTCAACATGGTATCATAACGACAGTCCTAGATCGGAGCCCTATACCCTAGATTTTGCCCCACCCACCATCCCTAACGTGCGTTGCTGGTCCCATCCTCTACACCCCCTCTATCTCTTCCTTTCTTGCTCCACAACCCTTCCGAGATTGCCGCCTTTGTACCTTGGCGCCCAGCAACAACTGTGAGCAAGGAGCTACTCATTACGGCATCCATGCGTCGTCCAGGTACCTTGCCCAACAGCCTAGCCACCCCCTTCGCACAACCTCCAACCATCGCCTAACGGCTCAAGCCACCGCCCAACACCTCTAGCCATCGCCCAACGTCTCCAGCTACTACCCGGTGGCCTGTATTTCGTCGCTGCATCATCCGTTTGGTCTGAAAAGGGTAAACTCTTATCACTATGGCCTTCATTTGGCCCTAGCGTAGACGACTATTATTGCTTAGGAATGGTTGTGGTATGAGTTTATACACGTAACCACTTTCTTAATGTACGTGTAGATACTCTATTACAAGGCTTCAAATTTCGATTTCGATCATTTCGGATGGTTTTTGAACTGGGGCCCTCGAATTTCTGTCGATACAAACCAATTTAGTCGAATTTCGGTCACCTGTCTACGATCCCAGTCATTTACCAATTCGGCGATATGTTGAAAATATAGTTGATATCCCATCCACGGCGCGTTTAAAGGTCCAACACCTATTGTCAAGATGGATGTCACAAACTACGAGTTGTGGGGGATGTAGTTTATGAATCTCTTGCAGAACCATGGAAAGAAGCATATTCTGACGCAGGAAGAACCAACAGACAAGACTGTGACAAATGCCTCTTGGGAGGCATATGATTCCTATGCAAAAGTATGTCTCTCCAGTATCTTTTCTGTTGAAATAACCAATGACATCTTGACTCGGCCTACAACTAACGCAGTATGGAACATCCTTGTAGCTATGTACTATCAAGCGAGGAATGAGTCAAAGATCTTACAACTGCAGCATGATATTTTTACGACTAAACAGGGTGGTCGTCCTCTCTATACCCTATACACATCTCTTAGGGGTATGTTTGAGAGCCTTCATAGCTACACACCTCTGACGGCTCCCAGAGTAACATAAGGCATATCAAGATTCTGTTATGACTGGGGTCTTTCTGGCAGCACTTGATCGCGACTATGATTCAACGCACTCTCAGTCTCAGCTACTTACAGATGCTACTATACTGCCTATAGAGGAGGCGTACTGCAGGATGAGTAGACTTAACATCCCCTCTGCTGCATCTTCTCAGACATCGAGCTATCTGAATGTTCTTCCCCAAGCATAGAGGCGAGGAAACTGCTGTCCCATACTAGCACTTTCCACTGCCCCCTCGCTTGCCTTGAGCAATTCCTATTAAAAATGACCTCACTATATACCAAATTCCGAACCTGCCAACCACCCCAACCCATGCGGAAATGAAAACAGTGGCAAATGAAAGAAGCACTCCCTTCGGTTCAGACTCATGTGCCTTTTTGAACCAGGTTCATTCTGTTGCGTACGATTAATCAACCTTGCGACAACTAAAGGATGAGGACATCCCCCTATATGGTACAGTCGCGTCACGGGCAGTGAACTTTTGAAATGGTTGGAAGATCTGGCCAAAGAAGGTGATAGCCCTGTAGATTCGTTCCCATGGTTCGATCCTTCCCAGTAAAATACGACGTGTTTGAGATCGTTTTTACATGAGAAAGGGGGACTACCCTTTGACGCATGACGTATTCCTCATTGATTGATAACGTATGGTTGCTTCTTATGGTAGAGGTGGTTTACCTCAATCCGGAGGTCGGGGCACACGTGGAAGAGGAGGTTCACGACCACATTAGCCTAGTACATATTGTCTCCGGTTATGTCATTCAGAGGACACATGCTATTCTAAGTATGGATTTCCACCCTCAACCTATGCTGTTGAGCAGGTCCAGTCTGCTTCTGGTTCTAACGATCATTGGTTTGATGAGTTTGTTGCACGTTTGAGGGAGATTATGTCCTCAGTTGTTGGATCATTGAGTATTTCTACCGGCCCATCAGATGTTGCTGCCCTCCATCAACATTACATGTACTACTCATGCATTTACTAGTCGCTCCCGATCAGACCTTTCAGAATGGATCATGGATTCTGGGGTTTCTCATCATCTCTGTGGAGATCTCTTCCAGTTCAGCTCTTATAGCTTCGTACAACCTGGTAGATCAGTGGTGATTGCTGATGGGAAGCATTCTCCCATTAACGTATAGGGGGAGGTCCTTCTGACTCCATCAATATGCCTGCAAAACGTTCTTCATGCACCTGAATTCTCAATTAATTTATTGTCTATCAGTGAGATTACAGAAGGCTTACATTGCCGTGCCATATTTAACCTTGCTCCCCTTGTTTTTCAGGATATACTCACGAGCAAGGTGATTGGATGTGGCCATGAGCATGGAGAACTTTACTGGTTGATACAATCTTTTTTATACTGGTGTTAGATCTCTTTCTACTGGATCGATTTCTCCGTATACTTGTATCTACGATTTGGTCATCTTTCATTGTAGAAGATCTGTCGTCTCATTCCTGAAATCTCTCTTACGTCTACTTTTCAGTGTGAATCGTGTCAACTTGGAAAGCATCACCATTCTAGCTTTCGAAGTTGTTAGGGTCGTAGTAGTTAGAGTCCTTCTGAGTTATTTCATTTTGATATATGGGGTCTAAGTCATGTCCCAGACCACCAGGGACACATGCATTATTTAGTTGATGTGGATGACTTTTTCCAGATTGTCCTAGGTCTTTTTGTTAAAGAATAAGCCTGATACCGGTACTATGATTCAAAATTCCGTGATTAAAATGAAGAATCTTTTTTCTGCTTTTATTATATACGTTTGCTCTGATAATGCTATGTAGTTCTGTATTATTCATCTGTCTCAAATTTTCAGCTCTTGTGGCATTATTCATTAGACTTTGTGCCCTTATACTTCACAACAGAATGGTGTTGTTGATTGCAAACACCGTCACTCTCTGGACATTAGCAAGGCTCTTCTTATTAAGAGTCGGGCTCTCCATTCCTTCTGGGGTGATGCTGTGATGACAATGTGTTGCCTCATCAATCGGATGCCCTCCACCATTCTGGGTAAAAAGGCTCCCTTCCCCTTGCATTTCTTGAGGACTTTTTCTCTTTTATGCCACAGGTTTTGGTTGTGCGGCATTTGCCCACCTTCTCTATCCAGGTTATGGTAAACTCACTCCTAGAGCTATCAAATGCATGTTTGTTGGGTACTTTCGTACCCAAAAGGGTTATAACTTATAGGTGTTTTGTGCAGGAAAAATACTATGTTAGTCCTGATGTTACTTTGAGTCCATCATTTACTATACTCCTATAGGTGACATGTTGAGTCTTTTTGAGCCTGCGGACAAGGTTGTTCTTCCACCTCCTCCTATACATATACATTAACCTCTCCCATGCTCCACTGCCTTCCCCAACTTCCAACACGCCTCAGGTAAATTCTGAAAATTGGTTTCAATGATGGCACTGGTGGTTGGAATGATGAGCATGAAAATATACAGGATGAGCAGGGACCACCATAGGAGAATGACTTGGGTGGCCTATTGTGCTGTGTAAACACAAACGTACCTGTGCTAAATACCTACTTACTCTACACGTGTCTTTGGCATGCCTATCAAAGGCTATGACAAATTTTGTTGTGGGATTATCTGCCATTGAAATCCCATGTACGTACCAGAAGGCCCTCCCGAAGAGCCACTAGCGACTTGTCATGGAGGAATAGATGGGTACGCTCCAGTCTCGTGGTACATGGTCTCTTGTTTCGCTCCAAAAGGGCATATGTTGTGAGCTTTAAATGGGTATTCATAGTCAAGCACATGACAGATGTTGAGAGCGATAAGAGAAGTTGACCAGTACATGGCACGTCTGGTGGCCAGAGGATTTACATAGATTTATGTGGTTGATTACCTCAACATCTTTTCTCCAGTTACTAGACATTCTACCCTGCAGATTATGCTTTGATATTGATGATCCCATGATTCAACCACTTTATTGCTCATTCTTAGGTTAATCCCCTCAATAAATCACCAAATAATCCCCCTAATAAGCTTAAATAATCAATCCGGTCATTGCACATGTTGAGAGCGATAAGAGAATGAAAAGAGCGTGTTTTATTCTAGAGGTCTAGGGGTCCTTATATAGGACAAAACCCTAGAGAGCTCAAAAGGGAAAAATACATAAGTGCCTATAGTGGGGGTTACGATGATAAATAAGAACCGAATGTTTTTATATTTCTAACACTCTCCCTCAAGTTGGAGCATATTTATTGATCATGCCCAACTTGGAAATTATCCATAGAAGGTTCTTCTTGGGTAAGGCCTTAGTGAAAACATATGCAAGCTGAAGATCAGTGGTAATGTGAGGAGTAGTAATCTTCCCAGTTCTGACAGCATCCGAACAAAATGGCAGTCAATCTCTATATGCTTGGTTCGTTCATGGAACACAAGATTCGTGGCAATGTAAGTAGTAGATTTATTGTCACAGTATAGTGGAATAGGAATGGTGTCCACAATGCCAAATTCTTGCAGAAAAGTTAATAGCCACATGATCTCACAAGTTGCTTGAGCCATTGCCCTGTATTCTGCTTCTGCACTAGATTTGGATACAACAGTCTGTTTCTTGCTTCTCCAAGTAACAAGATTTCCTCCAACCATCATATCATATCCTATGATGGAGTGTCGATCCTGTTGTGAACTTGCATAATCAGCATCAACATATGCAATAACGTTAGTGTACCCGTTTGCCCCATAAAAGAGGCCATACCCTAGAGATTCCTTCAAGTATCGTAGTATCTGAAGAATGTCCTGCCAGTAATTGTAACAAGATTGCTCCATGTATTGGCTCGCTCTGCTTACTCCATAAGAAATATCTGGTCTGGTACCAGTGAGATAAAGAAGTTTGCCAACCAAGCTCCTATATCGAGTAACATCTTCGAAGATGGGATCGAAGGACGTGGAGTGTTTCTTCGGGTCGGCCGGAATACCTGAAGGCTTGCATCCAAGTAACCCGGCTTCAGTAAGGATGTCCAAGAAGTATTTTCTCTGAGAGAGATGAAGATCTTCTATAGTGCATAGTATTTCTATGCCCAATAAATAACGTAATGGACCAAGGTCCTTAGTAACAAACACTTTCTAGAGAAAGGTCTTGGTTTCTAGAATTCCTTTATCGTCATCACCTGTGACAACCATATCATCTACATAGACAACCAAGATAACGGTACCGCTTGTTCGTCTTCTGACAAACACAGAATAGTCAGAGGTTGTTCTCTGAAAGTTAAGAGTGATGATTTTTTTAGTGAGTCTGTCAAACTATGCCTTGGGCTTTGTTTTAGGCCATATATTGCCTTGCGAAGTCGACGTACATACTCCCCCTCGACTTCATATCCCGAAGGTTGCATCATGTAGACCTCTTCATCAAGATCTCCATATAGAAAGGCATTTTTCACATATAATTGGAAGATGGGCCATGCCTTGTTAGTGGCTATAGAAAGGATAGTTCTGATAGAACCCATTCGTACGACATGTGAGAATGTCTCAAAGTAATCTACGCCATATGTTTGCGTAAAGCCTTTAGCTACAATGCAAGCTTTCAATCTATCAATTGATCCCTTGGGTGTTTGTTTGATCGTAAAGACCCATCTGCATGCCACAGGTCTAGCCCCTTTAGGGCATTGCACTAGATCCCATATTCCTCTAGAAGTAAGAGCCTCCATCTCTTCATTCATGGCCTGGTGCCAACCTGAATCCTGCAACATGGCCTCAAATTTCAGCGAAATTCGGTCGAATTTCTGTCGAATATCGATATCCAGTCGAAATCGAAATTCGACCGAAATGACCGAAATGACCGAAATATGGGGGTCCTAGTACAAAAAATGACCGAAATGATCGAAATTTTCGGTCGAAATTCCACCGAAATTCCATCGAAATTCTGTTTTGGTCGATACCGAAATGGTGACCGAAACCGACATATAAGGCCTTGTCCTGCAAAACACTGTGATGGTCTCTCGGAATAGAAATGGTCATGAGAGCATCTGCATATCTTCTGTCAGTTGTTGATAAACTAGCAGTGGAAGTGAAATAAGACATAGGATGAAGTGTACATTGCCCTCTTACTTCTGCGTAATGGGAAGCTCCTCAGGATCATCCGGGACAGCAGTGGAGGGAACACTTGAAGTAGGCATATTATCCTGCAATAAAGGCATAGGTAAGAGAACATCTGGTGGTTTGGTTTTTTGTTTTCGCCTATAGACAATGGGCGGAGGTGGGAGATCAAGAGGAATATCGGTAACGGGTTGTGTGAAGAAACTTGTCTGCTAAAAATGGTTACATTTGCAGATACATAATAACGATGCCCGGTGCGATCATAGCATCTTTATCCTTTTTGAGTAAGAGAATAACAAAAAAAATACATTTAATTACACGAGGAGAGAGTTTGTCATTAGGATGAAAGTTATGGACAAATGCAACACATCCAATAATTCTTAAGTTTAGTGGAAAAGGCAACTCAATTCGGTAGAGTAATGAGAATGAGGTGGATCCATTTAGGGATAAAGATGGAACCCTGTTGATAAGATGGACAACGATTAAAACAGCATCCCCCAAACAGGTTTTGGGAACTTTCATCTGGGTGAGTAGGGATCGGGCAATGTTTAACAGGTATCTGAGTTTTCTTTCTATGATCCTGTTTTGTTGTGAAGTGTAAGGACATGATGTTTGGTGAATGGTGTCCTGGGATGCAAAGAAAGTGGTTAGATCATGTTGAGTAAATTCCAACGCATTATCTGAGCGGAAGATTTGAATACTGGAGAAGAAAATATTTCTGACATAATGGAGAAATTCTTGATAATAATGTTAATCTCCGATCGTTCTTTTAACAGATAGACCCAAGATGAACGGCTATAGTCATCGATAAAACAACAAAGTACTTATGTCCACTCAGAGTACGGACAGGACATGGTCCCCAAATATCACAATGGATTAATGAAAAAGGAACTTTGCGGCGAGATTCTGAACAAGCAAGGAAGGACGCTCGATGATGTTTCCCGAACTGACACGCCTCGCACTCAAAGGGCTTGAGCGTGGAGAGTTCATGGAACATTAAGAGAGAGCTTTGATGGATGGATGACCGAGACGAAGATGCCAAAGAACATGATCAATAGATATAAATGAAGCACCAACGGAAGTAGAATCAGAGGAATGTCAAGATAATATAGGCCATTTTTCTCATGCCCCCCACTAAAATGTGTCTTGTCTGGATGTCCTCAAAATAACAACAGAATATCACACGATAGTTAAGTTCCTGGCATAACTTGTGAACAGATAAGAGAGTAAGCGGAAAATCAGGAGCACGATGCACATCAGTAGGGCGAAGATTGGAGGAAAACTCCATGGTCCCCACAGTAGTGATAGGGGAATGTGCTCCATTGGCAACCCGAACAGTCCTCACAATGGAGGAAGGTTGTGCAGAGTTGAGAAGACTATCTTCTCCCGTCATATGAGTAGAGGCACCATAATCAATGATCCATGCAGGGCTGGATGCAGAGGCAACATTAGCAAGTGTGCCTGAAGTAGTGGCCAGACTTGCAGTTGGAGCTGAGGTACCAGTGTCACCGAATGTTTATATATTACTAACAACACATAATTAGGGTTAATAATGTGTATCATGTTCTGAACGAGAAGTGAAAACCCTAGTTCTTTACTTATACATATTGGATATAATGTACATATTTCCCCTTATTTTTCTTCTTTTAAATCTATAAAAAATAAATTAATTTGTATATACATTTGTACTTAATAGAGTCCTTATTAAAAATATAAAAATATAAAAGTCACAAAATTAATATTCAATATAACATTAAATACCTACCAAAAATATCAGTTTGTACAAATGAGGTCTTTTGTGTCTTTGTCCTCCATGAAAGTTGTAGATCTCACCGAGATGAAAAACTTTCATGTTGAATACTTTTCCATTTGAGTTCATTTACTATTACTTTTTGATTCTTTTCTATTTTCTTATTTTTCTATTAGGCCACACAACTCTATCTGGGGGAGCCACATAGCCGTCTCTTTATTCCCAGCGATCTTCGCCTTGAGCTATTGGATAATTTGATCCTACGGATCTCCTTCGTGCGACTCTGTCTCTCCATGCGCCGTTGGATCTCATCTGATCCAATGGTGCCCAAACCGCCAGCACTTCGCCTACGTGGGCGCCCCTCATCCCTTCATCTCGGCCCCATTCAACGGTCCTTGCTCGACGTCTTCCTCCAGCGCCCTCTCTCCCATTTTCTCCATTGCATCGAATCCTCTTCTTTCTTTTCTCCTTCAGCCTCCACGCGCCCTCACGCTACTCTAAGATGACCGATGGTTAGCCCCGTTGTTCCTATCCTTCGTAAACCGTTCACACTCAGCCCTCTGCGCATGCACACTCACTCCTACTCCTTCGAAACCTTCCTTACACTCGCTGCCCATCTCTCTACCTCCCACAACCTTCTGCGGTTGATCCACCTTCAGGCAAGAATAGGACGAGGCCCTCCCTTCCGGTGACAGAGCAAGGGCCAAGGGTCGAGCGACGACTCCTTCTCCGATGAGACCCCATTAGAGCACACGTCCGCCACTGCAACGCCTCAATCGTCGTGCTGCTTAAGCTCGGGCATCACCGCGCCTTCGAGCGAAGACCAGGAGCCTCATAGCTCCAACCCATCTATCCACTTCGCCCTTCTTCTTGTTCTTCAGCTTCTTCTCCGTCAGGTAGTCTTTGATCTTGCCCCCTTTTTGTTTTCTACATTTTTATTCGCACTGCACACACTTCCATAGGTCCTTTGGACCATCAACTGAGCTCCACCACATGTCATTGATCTTCACATGATCCTCTGTTGTCACCCTCCCCTTCTCCAATATCTGTGACCACCTCACTCCGCCTGCAGGTCTTGCAGAAACCTGGAGCTCATCGGGATCCTACTTCGGTCAGTGCCTATGGCTTACATTTCGCTCCAGCTCACTCCCTTGCGCTCTCTAACACATGCAGTTACCTCAACGCACCACTGATCGGCCAGAGCAAGGTCGCTTCGGTTTCCCGCTCTACCTCCGACGAGCCCGCATCGCCCATCGAGTCAGCCACCGCTTCGTTTCCAGTAGGCATCCCTGACCTTCTCCAGCTCCTCGACTTTCCAAGAATCCTAGTAGAGCAGGGGAGGCACGTCAGAGGAGCTTCCAAGAGGTCAAGCTCCGCTCGCTCTTAGCCACACATAGAGAAGGACAAAACAACAAATGTCACTGGAGGAGGCGTCAACTTGATCTAACGGCCCACAACAGGTGCCGTCACTGCCGTCCAATCCAGCTTGCATGAGATCACATCGTCTTATTGTTAGAAATCGAGAATGCATAAGCATAATATCAGAGATAAAGAATAAACAAGGAAGAACGTGGGATTTTTATGTGAAACCTTGCTCCCTAAGGAGCTTAATGAAACCACGGGAGAACGCCTCAAAGGGTTTATGTTGTATTCAACTTTCTCATATGATACAATGTGTGTGTGGCTTCTTATATATCACCCATTGAGTCTCCAAATCCTACAAATAGTATACATGGGATGGGACTAAACCACTGGATTACCTAATCGAACCATGGAGGGATCCAATTATCTATTACTACATGTGACACATATACTCTAACACTCCCCCCTCAAGCTGGAGCATGCAATGCTCATCTTAGACAAATAGAAAGAAATCTTAATCTCACAATACAAGGCACTACAGACAATATCAACTGAACGCATATTCTACTATCGGTTGCTGTTGAGGACATTGCTTCTCATGCCGTGCAGGTGAGGAGGAACAACATGGTTGGAGTGTGAGTTGAACTGGGTCTCCTCGTCGGAGAATAGGTGCTCTGTACAACGTCTGTCATAGTCATTGAAACTAAAATGAGTCTCTACTTGGAGAACTCTGGCCCACAACTGCTCCATCTTTCTGAAGGGTCGAACTAAAAAAAGTTGTGGAAACATCATCATCAGAGTCCACAGTCGTTGGAGAATGGAGTCTAAAAATCTCCTCGTCGAAGATCTGTGTCTCTCCCATCTGGCTGAGAGAATGGGATCTCTGCTCTAGGGTTCCTATGAAACCACATGAAAACCAAGCCCACAGTGTACAGAGAATGGGATCTCTACTCTGGAGTCCCTATGGGATCACATGAAAACCCTGAAGCCGACCAAATCAAAGATGGTGACCTCTCAACTGATTGCATACATGGTGCGCATCAAACTGTAGACTCGGAACCAATCTGAATGTCGAGTCTGAATCTCAATTGTAGAGTCTGACAACTGGCCTAGAAACTGAATCGGAGAATCTAAACCTATAGAAACCTACAAAATACTTCCCTTTCTCCCATACCTGTCGGAAAACAAAGACATCGACAAAGTTAGGAGAAGACATATAAAGATGGGGAAAAATGAATAAATGACATAAGTTCTCAATTTTTTCCGACTTTACTTCTCATTTTTTAATCAATTTTTTTCATCTACCCCCCTTTTTTAGCCGTCTCATTTTTTTCTTGCGTACGGTTTTTTTGTACGCACATTTTTAATAAAAGGGATATTTACACCATAACCCTGAGTAATTCATAATTACCCCAGGTACCCACGATAGTCACGAATTACACTCAGGACCTTGAATAATGCTTAACTCTTACATTCATAACCCTGTGCTAATTTCCACCTAATTTTCCGTTAACTATAACGATATCTGTTAAGCATTTTACATTTTTACACCCAAATTTCTCTTTATTTATGTATGCCCCTCTCCTTCTTCCCCCAACCTCCGACTCCGACTCGGACCATGCAACCTCCTCTCCCCTATAGTCGTCCTCACACCGGAAGGCCCGTTCCCACCAGGGAAACCCCTCTGGCCTGACCTCCTTCCCCTACGTAGCCTCCACCAGCACCCCCTCCCCCCTCCCCGCAAGCTCACCCCTGCCACCTCCGCTCGTCAGCCTGGAAGCCCCCCCCTTCCCGTCAGGCCTCCTGCCCTTGTCTGCTCGTCAGCCCCCCCGGCCCTTCTCCGCTCGTCAGGTGCCCTACGGACCACTGCTGGAAGTCCCCCCCCAGTCCGCTTCGTCAGGAAGCCTCCCCGACCTCCTTCCCCACCGGCTGGAGCCCCCCCCCACCCCCTCCCCAAATCGACCTCCTGGAAGACCCCGCTCATCAGACCCCCTCCCCCCACCACCTGGAAAGCCCCGCTTCTGTCCGCTCATCCGCCTGGAGCCACCCCCCGACCTCCTTCCCCCATCCGCCTGGAAGTGAAGCCCTCCCCCCCTCCCCCTCTTCTACTCGTCAGCATGGGCCCCCTCCAACCGGTCATCAAATCTCCTGTCTTTGTCCGCCTCGTTCCGCCTGGAAGGCCCCCCAGAAGCCTCCCGACCTCCTTCCCTACCGGCTGGAGCCCCCCCTCCCCCAATCGACCTCCTGGAAGCCCCCACTCGTCAGACCCCCTCCCCCCCACCGCCTGGAAGCCTCCCCGACCTCCTTCCCCACCGGTTGGAGCCCCCCTCCCCCCATCCCCTCCCCAAATCGACCTCCTGGAAGCCCTGCTCGTCAGGACCTCCTCCCCTCCACCGCCTGGAAGCCTCGCTTTTGTCCGCTCGTCCGCCTAGAACCACCCCCCGACCTCCTTCCCCATCTGCCTGGAAGTGAAGCCCTCCCCCTCCCCCTCGTCTACTCGTCAGCCTAGGCCCCCTCCAGCCGGTCATCAAACCTCCTATCCTTGTCCGTCTCGTTCTGCCTGGAAGGCCCCCTCCCCCCTCCTGCCGACCATCCCCCGCAAGCTTCTCCCCAACGTCCTTTGTATTTTTTTCTTTTTACTTTTGATTTAATTTTTGCTGTTGGATTGATGCCATATTAGATTAACTCGATGGTGCGGTTAAGATTAATGGTTGAAACTAACAGAAGGTTATAGGTGTAAGACGGAGTAACTATTAGGGTTTCTCATGTAATTCGTGACTATCTGGGTACATGGGGTAATTATGAAATTACTCAGGGTTATAGGTGTAAATATCCCTTAATAAAAATAAACCACTTCTTTTTTTGAAACATGGCCCAAAATAAGGCCTAAAATTACAGCAACCCAATTGGGGTCTGCTCTTTCCCCACCTCTTCTTTTTTTTTCACACTCACAGTCCAATTGGCATCAAAGAAAGCAACGTTTCCTTTTTTAATTTAAAAACTGTAGCCCAATGTTGGTCGAAATCTCACCTCTCCCTTTTCCCTTTTTTAAGGTAGCAGAATCGGGCCCACCCATTATATTTAGGGTTCCCATCCCTTGGGATCCCTTCTCTCAAAATTGGAGTGCCCCCGATGGGGCTATTTATCTGCACTACCTCCCATATAACCTGGAGCATCACCGCCGAAGGAGGAAGAGGTGGAGCTCTTGGAGTGATTCGACGTCTCCTACGTGAGAATCGAGAGGAGAGGAGGCTGCCGCCTCGAGTTGCGATCAGATCGGAGAGGTGCTCCTCCTGTTGCGATGCTTCTGTAAAGCTTGCATCGACGACTGATGCCTGGCGGGAGGTGCTGCTTGGAGTTCTTACGCTGCCTCCTGGGGGTTCTTTAGGGATCCCTTTTTTCAAATGTGCCTCCCCAATGGGGGCTCTTTTTTTTAGGGTTCTCAGATCAGAACCTGGAGGTGTCGGGGATGGCTTCTGGATTCACGCTAGGGCTCCTGGAATCATGCAAGATGGAGATTGCAGAGCTTCAACCGCCTGCCAGGGCTCCGTTAATCTGGAATAATGCTATAGAGCTTCTGGAATCACGCCGTTGCGAAGCTCTTCGAAGATATCATGGAATTATGGCTTCTAAGAAACCCTAGAAGCTTGCTCCCCTTAGAATACATGTTCCATCAAGAACCCAATAATTTATCGAACTCAACGATTTCCAGATCTTCAGAATCGGTGCATATGCACACCACAAAACTTCAAGAATTTCAAGACTTCAATGATGATCTGTACATAACTTGAACAAGATAATGATAATCTTCAGAATAATCTCTAGAACGTGAAAATATAATCCGTGTTATATTATGGTTTCAAGAACCCTAGAACTGAATCTGGAACTTGATCACATGAATAAATAATCTTTAAGAACAAGCAAAACTGAATATTCTCTATCGATCGAATCTCGAATAAAGCAAGAACATAAAATCCTCGCGAATCGAACCTGCTCTGATACATGTTAGAATCGAGAATGCAGAAGTGTTGGAAGAATAAAAAAATGCATATGATTATAGAGACCCTATGGATCTCTTATATAGGAGAAAAGCCCTGAGGAAATTACATAAGCGTCACATGAAGGAAATAGAAATAAGAAATAAATACAATGAGATACAAATATCTCAACACTCCCCTCAAGCCGGAGCATATATGTCTATCATGCTCAGCTTGGAACATCTTTGAAATGGACCTCTAGCAAGGGCTTTGGTGAATATATCAATAGTCTGATCTCCAGTAGAAACATGAGAGGTGGATATGAGACCTTTTGGATCATGTCTTTGGTATAGTGGCAATTCACCTCTATATCTTTGGTCTGTTCATGGAATGTAGAATTATTGGCAATAAAAAGAGCTGCTTAGTTGTCGCATAGAAGTTGCATGGGAAGAGGTACCTCAACTGCCGTCAAGACTGATCTACTAACCCACGCCATCTCTGTGCTCCCCTGATCCATGTTTTTGTACTCAGACTCTGTATTGGATCTAGCAACCACTGTCTGCTTCTTGCTTTTCCATGACACGAGTGAGCTCCCAACAAAAATAGCAAAGCCAAAGGTAGCCTTCCCGATTATAGGGCATCCTGCATAATCTGCATATGTACACGCTGTCACCTCAAGAGAAGTAGCTCTGCTGAATATGAGACCAGTACCTGGTGAAGTCTTCAAATATCTCAGAATTATATAGATAACATCCATATGAACCTTCCTGGGCTGCTCCATGAACTGGTTCACCTTGCTTACATTAAAGGATATATCTAGCTTGATTTTTTTTGAAATCCATAACTGAGGGGGATACACTCGATGGTGCACGACCCAAGCCTTTATTGAAGAGTAAAAAAAGAAAAAAGAGGAAAGGGGAGGTATATCTAGCCTGATGATAGTAGCATAGAGGAGCTTCCCAACAAGCTCCCTATATCTCCTCTTATCTACCTCCTCGGTGTCATTACCGTATAATCTCATGCTTGGATCCATATGAGTAGTAGTAGGCTTGCACCCTGTCATCCCTATCTCAAGAAGATCAGTCAGAAACTTCCTCTGGGTCATCACAAGACCACACTGGTTCCTGGAGAACTCTAATCCAATGAAGTAACGAAGACTACCAAGATTCTTCGTCACAAACTGCTGACCTAGGAATACCTTGGCAGCCTGAATGCCCTATTCATCATCACCTGTGACAATAATATCATCAATATAAACCAAAATGGCAACTGTACCTCTCTGTATCCTCTGAACAAAAAGCGAATGATTCGCAATGGACCACACACACCCCTGTTGCTCTATCAACTCCGACAGCTTCTGGTACCAAGCTCTCGGACTTTGCTTCAGGCTATAAATCGCCTTGTGGAGCCTACACACCTTCTGAGACTCCCTCTCAGTAGTAAACCCTGGTGGCTGCTGCATATATACCTCCTCTTGTAGATCTCCATATAGAAACACATTCTTTACATCGAGTTGGTAAAGAGGCCAGTCCCGAGACAAACAACCGATATAATAATCTGCAATGTCAAATGTCTGACCATCGGAGAGAAGGTATCCTGATAATCCACCCCATAAGTCTTGGTGAACCCTCGTGCTACAAGCCTTGCCTTGTAGTGATCCACACTGCCATCTGCTCGTTGCTTCACCGTAAAGATCCATTTGCAACCCACAACAGAGGCACCTGGAGGAGCAGAAACAACACTCTAGGTACTACGAGACTACAAAGCAACCATCTCCTCCTCCATGGCAAATCGCCAGCTACTATCCTGTACGGCCTCTTGGTATATTCCTAATATAGTGACAACATAGAGTTTGTACTCCTCTAAAAGATGATCCTAGGAAACATGGGCAACAAGAGGATAAGTGGCACAGTTACGACGTGGCTTCCTCAAGGCAATAGGTACATCAAGATCATCGGCCTCTCTGTTCTCTGGTATCAACTCCTCCTGTACAATATCCTATGGTACAAGCATATCACTAGTGCCATATGTAGAAACAATGTGTTCAGTACATACCTGAGGCTTGCTGGATGACGGGGAAGGCATTTGAGCAGAGGGACGAGTAGAGGACCTGCGTCAGGGTAGGCAGAGGTGGAGGTGGTGGATGAGGTGGCGGTGGAGATGATTGTGACTCAACATGAGGTGGTGTTAGTGGAGATAACAGAGGTGGTGGAACAAAGACACCCTCTCCAGAGTCGAAGTTAGACAACCAGTCACCTGTAGGAGAAAAATACATAATAGACTCAAAAATCTGACATCAACACTCACATAATACTTTCTCCCTACATGATCAAAATATCCATACCCTTTTTGGGTATGAGGATAGCCAATGAATACACATTTGGCATCTCTTGGAGAGAGCTTGTCATAACCAGGAGTAAAATTGTGGACAAAGACCACATACCCAAAGACCCTGGGAGTAAGGGAGAATAGATCCTTCTCGGGAAACACAATCAAGAAAGGAATCTTTTCTTTAAGGACCGTGGAAGGCGTGCGATTCACCAAGTAACATGCAGTAAGGACCGCATCACCCCAGAAGTAATGAGGAGCTCAACTCTGAATCAAAGAGTCATCGTGACATCAAGAAGATGATGGTGTTTGCGTTCAACAACACCATTCTGCTGCAAAGTATAAGCACAAGAAGTCTGATGAATAATACCAACAGATCTGAGAAAGTCAGACAACTGTAAAGTGAAAATTCCAAGGCATTATCAATGCGAATAAACTTCACATTAGCAGAAAAAATATTCTTAATTTTAATAAGAAACGATTTGATGACATGACTAACTTCGAACTTATTCTTTAACATGAAAGCCTAAGATAATCTAGAAAAATCATCCACAACAACCATATAGAACCGATGTCTCTGATGATCGGGAACACGACTAGGACCCCAGATGTCAAAATGAAACAACTCGAACAATTGACTACTGTAACGACTCTGGCAACTCGGAAAAGAAGAGCTATGGTGCTTCCCAAGCTGACATATCTCATACTCCAAGGTGGTACGAGCAGAGATCTGAGGGAGAACATGACACAACTTCTATAGAGAAAGGTGTCCAAAGAGAAGATGCCACATGAAAGGAGAAACTGATACAAAAGGAATGGTAGCAACACCAACACACAGAGGCTGGATCAGTCTGTAAGGCCCTCCCTGCTCATGGCCACATCCAATCACCCTTCCCATAAGTATGCCTTGAAACATAAGAGAAGATGGGTCAACTATGACACAACAATGTAAATCTAACTAATAAACAAAAGATTCAAAGCATGTAAAACATTCTGCAGGCGCATCGATGGGGCTAGGACAATCTCCCCCTGCCCAATAATGGGTAGATGAACCCCATTTGCAATCACCACTGATCTACCAAGAGGGATAGATATGTAAGAATTGAGCTCGATCTCCACATATATGATAAGATGCTCTAGAGTCCATGATCCAATCAATCAAATCTGAACTGCTACAACCGGTACGTTTATAAGCAATACTTGACGAACTCGTAGAAGCTTTGGCAGTAGTTGCAACATCTGAAGATCCTGCAGATGGGGTGAGCGGTGTAGTCATCATCTTTCTCAATCTAGAGACAATATCGTCAAGCCTCACATCGTGAGAAGGAGCCGGAGTAGTCTCTGTCTACCCAGCTACACGACAAATGCATGATACCCATGCTTCAGATAGCATGTCTCCTCTGAATGTCCTGGATGGTGACAGTGCGAACATGGGCCACGCTGACGTCCTCCTCCTAGACCACGGGATCCTTGCCCGCGAAATTGTGAAGTACCCCCTCTGCTGTGAGAAGCTGCCATTGCAGAGGGAGTTTGGGCCATGGTAGTAGACAAAGTAGTGTTTCTGCCCAGCCTCTTGTAGACCTTCATTGGTGGTATCATCTCTCTAGTAAGCAGTTGAGTATGTGCTCATACTCAGAGTCAAGGGATGACAGAAAGATCGCTGTCATAGTGGCATTCTGGTATGCCTGTTGCTGCTCAGTGCTAGTAGTAATGGGCGTAAAGCTATGGAGTCGCTCAAACATGACTTGAAGATGCAAAAGATGGGCATGAAGAGGTCGACTGTAACATCCGGATCTGCACAAACCCGAACCCGACCCGATTAGGGTCCGTATAACTCAATAAAGTTATTAATCAATGTTAAATAACATAAATCGATCAATTGATCGTGAATCAAAAGTTGTTCGGGCGAAATCGATCAAAAATTAATCGCATCGTAATGCGTGCCCGAAAAAGCCGTGACACAAATTCGGAAATCGCAAAAAAAACGAGACCACCTAAAAATTCGATTCGACAAAATAAGACCAACGAAATCAACCGTTCGTCGATCGGAGGTCGTTTGATATTTTAAAATCACAAAATTTAATCACAAACTAAGACCGTATCTCGGAAATTTCAGAGATTTATCTTTAATCCAAAGTATATGAATATTATACTCATTTTGATCGTCGTTTGGAGACGGTCAAAACGAGCTATGGCACATCGAAATCCGAGAATCAAGGCACGAATATGGGCAACTTCGGTATTCTAAATAAGAGAGAGAAATGTAAAATAAAAAAAATAATAAAATATATATTCCAATTACAAGACAGTTTCTGCCGTTGTTTTACAACTCCTTCCACTTGCCACTTCTTATTTCCACTTGGCAATAAGAGAAGGTCTCCCTTTCCTTATTTATAGCACCGCAAAGGCTTCTTGCATTCTCAAAGTCCTTCAGTTTTTTCCAGCCGAAAGAGCTCTCTCCAACCATTTCCTCTTCCCAGTTCTGCTGCTGTCCAAGGAGCTAGAGACGGAAGTTGCTGCCCTCCTCCTTTGTCAACTGCAGATGGAAAACCCATCCCTCTTTTCCTTGATCTGCAGCTGTTGTTGCCTTAATTGCAGCAAGTATTGTTGCCCCTTCCATCCAAGATACTCTGCTGGAGCATCCAACAGTCCCTCCTGCTGCTGGAACTACTCCAAGCAGCAGCTACTTCCTGCTCAAAAGAGCCCCCTTGCTGGAATCTTTGTTGGAAGACCCTCCTTAATTGTCAATTTCAGTAGCTAAAGAATCTCCTACTGCTGCAAGGATTGGAAGCTCCAGCCAACAATTGTTTCCATCTTCTTCAGTTGTTGCATGCATTTTGATCCTCCGAAATTGGAGGATCTAAAGTTATAATCTTCCCTCCTCTTGCTGCAATTCATGTTTTTGTACAATCTAAAACCCCTATTATGACCTTGTTATTTCTTCTTATATCAAATCAATCCTCTTTAGGATGCATGCCTAGCAAGAATTTAAGCTAAGGACAGTGATGTTTTTTTTTTCATTTCAGCCTGATTGAGAGTGAATTCTTCAGCTATAAATTACAAATATATTTATATATACTAAATAATTTTATACCATGTCCTGGATTTCTTGAGGAAATAAATTAGTAAAAAGATGTCACAATATTTTAGATACTTCATTTATTCATCCTTGGTGATATCTTTAATATCTTAAAATCTGACAATTTTCTGACAATGATAGATCATGTTCTGTATATGAGAAATTACTCTCCTATATTGTTGACGCATATTTAGTATTGTATCTCTTTGCTATTTTATTTTCTTGTTATCCCCTTTATGTAATTTACCCATAGGCTACTCTCCTATATAAGAGAGCCTAGGGCTATGGAATAAACAACTCATTCACGTTTCCCAACATGGTATCAGAGCGACGGTCCTAGACCGGAGTTCTCGAAACCCTAACCCTAACCCGCCCCACCCGCCGGCCCTTTCTTCTCTCTCTCTCTTCTCTTGGCGCCGCCCTCCGATCTCCAGCGCGCATCTCCAAGCGCGCATCACCGATCTCCATCGCGCATCCTCCTGCGCTTGATCTGCGGCGCCTGATCTACCTCACTGCGGCGCTCCTCCAGCGTTGATCGCTCCAGCGCTGATCGATCCAGCGCTGATCGATCTCGCGCTGATCTGCATCTCGCGCTGATCGGTCTCCAGCACTCCGATCTCCAGCGCTCCGATCGCCAGCGCATGCGCGCATAGCGCACCTTCTCCGCGCCGATCCTCCAGCGCTGATCAGAACAAGTTGCGCGCATTTCTAAGCCCCAGAAGGAGACTCTCTCGCGCGCATACTCTGGATCTCAACCCTGAACGAACACTTTTCGCGCAGCCCTGATCACGCACTTTGCGCGCAGCCTCCGCGCAACGTGCAGCATCCACGCCCTAAACTCTAGGGCTCAGATCGTGATACATATGGGGTTGGTTGCTTGACGTCTACACATGCAACCAATCCCGTTTATGTCATTGTAGACAAAGATTACTGTCTCTTGGTCAATCCAGTCTTCCAGTATGTCAGAAAGCAAGGCTGATATTCCATCTATGGGCGCGTTTCGTGGTCCAGCGCCAATCGTCAAGATGGATGGTACGAACTATGAACTGTGGGCAATGCAGTTCATGAGTATGATGAAGTCCACGGGCAAGAAGCATATTCTCACAGAGCCCGAGCCTGCAGAGAAGACTGGAGTTCATGCCTCATGGGAGGCTGACGACGCATATGCGAAGGTGTGGCTATCTGGCACATTGGCTATTGAGATCGCCAATGACATTCTACATCAACCCACAGCCAAAGACATGTGGGATATCCTAGCAGCAACATATTCCCAGGCGAAGAATGAGACCAAGATTCTACAACTTCAACATGATATATTCACAATTAAGCAGAATGGCCGCCCATTACATTCTCTCTACACATCTTTGAGGGGAATGTTTGAGAAGCTACATAGCTTCATGCCTCTTACCGCCACACCAGAGCAGCAGAAGACATACAGGAATGCGACGATGGTGGGTGTGTTTCTCGCTGCTCTCGATCCAGAGTATGAGGCAGCACGTTCACAGATTTTGGCGGACTCGACTATTCCTCCCATGGAGGAAGCCTTTCACAGATTGAGCAGGATTACTGTACCTTCAGCAGCCACTAGTCAGAATCCATCAGCCATGGCAGCCAACAGAGGCCGTGGTTCTCAATACCAGGGCCGTGGACGTGTTCCCCGTGGAAGGGGTGGTCGCACTAGACCAACATGCTCATATTGTCACAGAGTCGGCCATACTGAAGACACATGCTACTCCAAGCATGGATTTCCTGCATCTGCGCGAGCTGCTGAGCAGATAGAGCCACCATCCGCTTCCACACTGGATCAACGATTTGATGATCTGGTTGCCCGTCTCAGGGGCATTATACCACCATCTGGCCAAGCACCGTCGACAGAGAATCAAACTGATGCCGCTGCTTCTGCTTCTGCCTCTACGAGTACTTCAGGTAGTACACTTGCTCTTCATAGTAGTAGATCAGATACGTTGCCGTGGATCATGGACTCCGGCGCTACACATCACCTATGTGGCGACCAGAGTCTACTTACAGGATATACTCAGATCCCTCCAGGACGGACAGTAGTGATTGCCAATGGCACACACTCCCCTATCACAGGTCAGGGGGAGATTAGATTGACATCCTCGATGCAGCTCAAGAATGTTTTACATGCACCGCACTTTTCCATGAATCTGTTGTCGATTAGTCAGATTACGAAGGATCTCCATTGTCGAGCTATTTTTGATTCATCTTCGTTGATTTTTCAGGACATCCGTACGGGCAACGTGATTGGTCATGGCTATGAGCAAGGAGGCCTTTATCGTCTGAACCAGAACCCGTTTGCCGGAATCATAGCCTCTCCCGCAGAACAAGTATCTCCTCTCCTGTGGCATCTGCGCTTCGGTCATTTACCGCTTCAGAAGTTACGTCTTGTCCTACCCTATAGTCTGTCTCACACAACTGTCCAGTGTGAGGCATGTCAGTTGGGAAAACATCACAGGTCGTCTTTTCCCAGTAGTCAAGGTCGGAGTAGTAACTCCAAGTTTGAGTTGTTTCATGTCGACGTCTGGGGTCCGAGTCGTGTTCCCGATCATCAGGGGCACAGGTTTTATATTGTATTTGTCGATGATTTTTCTAGAGCATCTTGGGTATTTCTAATGAAAAATAAGTCTGAAGCTGGAGATATTATTATTCACTTTCTAAATGAGATTCAGAATGTCTTTTCCACAACGGTCAAAATTATGAGAACTGACAATGCCTTAGAGTTGTGCACCAACAATCTAGCCAAATACTACTCCTCAAAAGGGATTGTTCACCAAACATCCTGTGCTCATACGTCTCAACAAAATGGGGTTGCAGAAAGAAAACACCGTCATCTTCTTGACGTTACAAGGTCCCTTCTCATTCAGAGTCATGTCCCGTATACATACTGGGGTGATGCAGTCCTTACTGCATGTTATCTTATAAATCGTATGCCCTCGTCTGTCTTGAATGAACAGGTTCCTTTCTCAATTATATATCCTGACAAGGAGCTGTTCACTCTTACCCCTCGTGTCTTTGGGTCTGTCGCATTTGTCCATCAGTTGTCACCCGGTTCTGACAAGCTCTCTCCTAGGGCTGTCAAGTGTGTCTTTGTGGGGTACCCCAGAACCCAAAAGGGGTACAAGTGTTTTGATCCTGTGCGTCGGCGGTATATGATCAGTGCGGATGTTACATTCTTTGAATCCATTATGTATTTTTCAGAACCCGGGAACATGCAGCCGCCACCATTATCTCCTGATACCGTATTCATGGCACCACCAACATCACAGCCGTCACCACCAACATCACAGCCGTCACCACCATTACCATCACCACCACCACCACCACCGCCACCAATAATTTCTCCGTTACCATTCCATTACACCCGGCGGCCGAATCAAGCTCATGGTCCTGACCAGTCAACTAGCTCGCCTATGGTATGTAATGAAAATATTAATGTTGATGGATCTGACGACATTTCTCAGCAGGATGCATTACAGGAGCATGGTGATACCACAGAGGATCTGGATGTTCCAATCGCTCTACGCAAGCCGAAGAGAAGCTGTGCCAAGTATCCAATATCAGCAGCAGTTTCGTTTGAGAGGCTATCTGGACCATTCAGGACATTTGCATTGGCACTTTCAGCTACAGACATTCCACGGAACCACCATGAGGCTTTGCAGGATTCTCGATGGCGGCTAGCCATGGAGGAAGAGATGGCGGCACTTCAGTCTAGAGGAACATGGAGCTTGGTTACTATACCACCGGATGTCAACCCAGTAAGTTGCAAGTGGGTATTTACAGTGAAACATAATGCAGATGGCTCCATTGACAGGTACAAGGCACGCCTGGTTGCAAGGGGATTCACACAGACATATGGAGTAGATTACCTTGACACGTTCTCCCCGGTGGCTCGTCATTCCACTCTGCGGATCCTCTTATCAGTTGCAGTTACTAGGGACTGGCCACTCTATCAACTGGATGTGAAGAATGCTTTTCTGTATGGCGACCTGCAGGAGGAAGTCTACATGCAACAGCCACCAGGTTTTGCTGTTGAGGGGGAGTGGTCCAAGGTTTGCAGATTACATAAGGCTATCTATGGCCTTAAGCAGAGCCCCAGAGCATGGTTCCAGAAGCTGTCAGACCTCTTTGAGAAACAAGGATATAAACGCTCCAATGCTGATCATTCCTTGTTTGTACAGAAGACGGCAAGAGGTATTGTTGTAATCATGGTTTATGTTGACGATATCTTGATTACAGGTGATGATGACCAGGGCATTAAGCAGGCAAAGGAAAGGCTGGGGACCGAGTTTGTAACCAAGGACTTGGGAGTCCTTAGATATTTTCTGGGGCTGGAGTTTGCCAGAAATCCGTATGGATTAGTCATGTCACAGAGAAAGTATGTCACAGATCTACTGAGTGAGACAGGTATGCTAGGGTGTCGTCCTGCCACAACACCAATGGACCCTAGCATGAAGCTGTATGATGATGACACAGAGGAGGTTGACAGGAGAAGATACAGAGAGCTGGTAGGCAAATTGTTATATGTCACGATCACTAGGCCAGATATATTATTTGCAGTGAGCCGTGTGAGCCAGTTCATGGAGCAACCACGTCAGGTGCATATGGATGCAATACACATGATACTTAGATATCTCAAATCTTCTCCAGGTAAAGGTCTGCTATTCAAGAAAGGAAAGGGGATTTCTGTCTCAGCATGCGCAGATGCAGACTATGCAGGATGTCCTAAGGATAGGAAGTCCACCTCAGGGTATGCTGTCTATGTTGGAGATGCTCTAGTCTCATGGAGGAGCAAGAAGCAAACTGTGGTAGCTAGATTCAGTGCTGAATCCGAATATAGGGCTATGGCCCAGGTTACTACAGAGATGATGTGGGTGAAAGCGGTGCTGACAGATTTATGCTTAGATATACCACTTCCTATGAACTTGGAGTGTGATAATCAGGCTGCTTTGTTCATTGCAAACAATCCTGCATTCCATGAACGGACCAAGCATATTGAGGTGGATTGCCACTTTATACGTGATATGATTCAGAAAGGATTCATTATCACATCCCATGTTACTTCAGAGAACCAGACTGCAGATATATTCACCAAGGCATTGTTACGTGGCCCATTTCAGAAGTGTGCTTCCAAGCTGAGCATGATTGACATCTATGCTCCATCTTGAGGGGGAGTGTTGACGCATATTTAGTATTGTATCTCTTTGCTATTTTATTTTCTTGTTATCCCCTTTATGTAATTTACCCATAGGCTACTCTCCTATATAAGAGAGCCTAGGGCTATGGAATAAACAACTCATTCACGTTTCCCAATATATATATATATTTTAAAAAATGATATGGTTAATGCCTTCAAGTTTCTTAAGAGTATATAAGTTCGTTATGATAAATGCCTAGATGGTGCCTTCTTAAGTTTAAGGATTTTTTTGTGTTGTTGGTAATTTTAATATATATAAATTCAAGGTGAAAGTCACTGGTTGTTTATTTATAACCCTGTAGCCGAGAAAATCTTGCATTTTTAAGCATCAACCTAATTACAGGGTTAGATGTAAAAGAAAATTTTCTCAACTTTGGAAGGATTTGCATGATCATTTTCATATCTAAAATTATATGTTCAACCAAAAGAGGAATAAGATGCCCTTTAACCCAATAGATTAATAGACTTGTGGTTATAAAATGGGGGAAACATGTGATGAGAATATGATAGTTATAGCCTGTGAGAGATCACAGAGACTAGATTTATACGAGTATATAGTTGGCAATTAGGCACTAATACACACACACACACTTGAAATTCAATGCAGTTGAGTCTATTCTAAAATATTCAGGCTATAGGAGAGTAGCTTTGAATGACTGTCTAAAGTAAAAAGTAGAAGTTTGTAGGCATTTCGAGGTAGAGGATAAGCCACGACATATGAAATATCCATCAGCTTCCACCTGCTAAAATTCTGGCACGGTTATAAAAGATAAAATAGTTGAGTTAAGTTTACTATGTTGTTGTATTTACAAAAAGAGAGTTTAAAAAAATATGTTAAACAAGAAAGGAGGAATGTGAGTGGCTTAGATAGTGATTGTTTGCATCTGTTGAAATATGCTCTCAATAACCTAAATCTTGTGGAACTGCTTAAGTTTGAAAACATAAGGTGCTTAAGGCATATTATGGTAGCTTTAGAGCCTCCACTCTCACAGAGACAGTATACTGTATATTATTTGGAAACACTTTGGAAGAGTGCATTGATCTGGCTAATTGAAGTAGCTGAAAATCTTTACATCGTCAATATCTTTATGTCAAAATCCCTATAAAATACATGATTGGTGTCATATATCTATGTTGAATAACTTAACGAATAAAAGGACTCGTGAGTTATGCATCACCTTGAAATATTTGAGATAGTTGGTTTGATATGAATCAGTGATATCAATAAGATCACTGATCAAAAGTCTTAGATCTAAATAGGCAACCATAACAGAGATTGAGAAAGATTGAAGAATCAAGTCAGCAATAGTGAATTAATGATGTTTGGTAACTAAGAGTGCCAGTCTTGGTGGCCCTTACACCTGACTGTGCGAGGGTGCGGTGACCCTCAGCTGGGCGGAAGAAAGGAAGCCCAGTTAGGGCAGCGGCCGCTTAGTGCGCGGGTCTAGGATCCCAGTCTTTTTCTCGGTTTTCTCGCGAGCGCTCGCAGTTTTTACGCCTCTCGGGGATCCACAAGTTTTCTTTTAAAGACCAGTTCTGTTGACCCTTGCTTTTTAGGGTACCTAACTGGAGGACCCTTGGTTTTAGTTTTTTGAGCTCGTTAGCCCGTACTGGTCGGGCCGGGTTTTTCTTTTAGAGTGACTTTTATGGAGAGTCTCTATCACCCGTCTCAATGGCGTAGTTTTGGAGTAGACCTATCCCTCATTTGGACCGCACTTCCACTTAGAGGGCGAGACGGAAGAGCCTCTTTTGTAGGCTACTTCACCGCTTGAGTTTTTGTTTACTTTTCGCCAACATACTTGGCGATGCTACATCGAATCATCCATGTATACATCTGAATCCTCTATGGCTACATCTGAATCAATTACAATTGAATTTGGAGTTACATTTGAGTTTGGATTGAGTCACAAATAAGTTTGGCTAAAGTTGAGTTGAATTACAGTTGACTTGGTTGTAGTTGAGCTTAGTTTCCATTAAGCTAGTTACTGTTCCGCCAGTAATTCCTGACGAAGAGAAAAGACCAGTTTATGAAATCATCCTTATCAAACTACAAGCTACTACCACAGTTGTTTGAAATAGCTAGTGGACGTGTTGGGAACTTAGTTAGGATGCCTTTTACTCTACCGCATGCCTACGGAGGCACCCCAATCCTAAGGCTTCCTTACTACCTTAGAGTCATAGTGTGAGGTCTTACCCAGGCCAAGACCACAGACTATCCGCTAAGCTTGAGAATATCAACAAGAAAAGAACCAAAACCCCAGATCCATCATATACTCTTACTATGATCAAACCACAAGATTCATAAACATCATTATAAGCATTTAATAGAGACAAAAATCATATCGTAGACCCATCATTCACATTCTCAAGACCCATTAAACATATATTATAATTAATAGAAAAGCAATGACTTAAATCTGGATCATATGATATTTGTATAAAAATGATTATTATGGGTAATTAATGTAGGATGAGTAGACTGTAGCTTTACATACTAAACGACATGAAAGCCCGTTTCATTGCAAGTAGCTTAAATTTTTAATTGTCAAGCCCAATTTACTTGCTTTCTTTTGGAGCCACTAAATTTCCTGTTAGTTCTAATTAATAAGATTTACTCAACATTTGTTGATGTTCTTTTCTCCCTATTCCATGGATTGCAGGCAAAATACCTGCACCATTGTATTGGGAGAATTAAACATCAACTTCTGCAGTTACTATTATCAGGTACGCATGCTATAGTCTGTTCAAGATATTTTATGCTTTTAATTCTCTTCTAATATAACTGGGATGCATGTATATAATATAATCCTGTTGTTACATGTTAGATGCTATAGAAATTTATGCAATATAATTGTGACATGTTGTAGTTTTGTGGTTTATTGGTTAAATTGAGAATGTCATTCATAAAGGCGAAAAATTTTTTTCCCCTAATTTTTAGTACTCTAATGCGATCTTTAGCGAATATGATACTGCGAGTGATATATAAACGGGTATTCCAGATCCACGGGAGCGGGCCCCACACCGACCATTCTGCTTGGTCGAAAATATGTCATACTGGAAGTGGAGGATCTTGTTCTCATTCATGGCTTATCCATATGTGTCAGCTAAGATGTCCCTCATAGCCTTGGCTGTGGGTTGATTGACAATGTCGTTGACAATCTTCGTGGTGAGCATCCCGGAGAGCCAAATCCGTGCATAGGCATCATCTTGCTTCCAAGAAGCATTAGCCTCAATCTTGCCCGTCGGTTCGGAATCAGTCAAAATGTGCTCCTTTTTATGGCACTGCATAAGGGTGCAAAACTGCATAGACCACAACTCGTAGTTGGTCCCATCCATCTTTACGATGGGAGCCGGGCCCTTGAAGGCACCAGACGACGAAAATACGTCACCCTTGTTCTCTGACATGATAAAAAAATTACCGAAGATCTGGAATAAACTGGGAAGTAGACTACTCTGAACGAGTCTACATAATCATATAGAGGAGTGGTTGTATGTGTAGACTCATACAACCATCCTCTTCAATCCTTGTTGTAGTCCGGGGTTGAAAAACATGATTTATATGTTCGAAATCACGCTTCTCAGTCGAAATCAGACCATAGGATGTATAGAAATCGACCTTACATTCTGCAGACAGAGACCTAGAGGTCAGAGAGGTGCCGCTGTGATGGGTCAGGAGGCCCGCAAGGATGCAGCACGCTACAGGTGGCCCGCGCGGGTAGTAGGCAGCCTGCAGGAGTGCAGACGGCGACCGACTGGTAGGTAGGTAGCGGGCTACGCCCGACGGGAGGGGTTGGCGGCGACCGGCGAGGGGGAGGGGGCGGGTAGGGCTCTGGTGAGATACGAGAACCCCGGTCTAGGACCGTTGCTCCGATACCATGTTGGAAGAATAAAAAATGCATATAATTATAGGGACCCTAAGACTCTCTTATATAGGAGAAAAGCCCAGGGTAAGTTACATAAGCGACACATAAAAGAAATAGAAATAAGAAATAAATACAATGTGATACAAATATCTCAACAAGAAGCGTAACATCAGAGATACAGAATAAACAAGGAAGAACATCGGGATTTTTACATAGAACCCTTCTCCCTAAGGAGCGGGATGAAACCACGGGAGAATGCCTCAAAGGTTGATGTTGTTTTCAACTTTCTCATCTAATACAATAGGTGTGAGGCTTCTTATATAGCATCCACTAAGTCTCCAAGTTCCACAAATAGTAGATATTGGACAAAACTACTGGATGTAGTAATAGGACCCCGGAGGGATCCATTTACCCATCACTACATGTGGCACATATACTCCAACACTTACTCTTCTTCGATTAGGGCCCTTGGATCCCATTACGCCAATGGCCTTGGTCACTACACGGGCCTCCACTCTGCACCTGTAGGCTCGGCATCCACGAACCTTCCCCTAAAGCACCACAACACGCCACGTCGCCTGCTCGCCCAATGCACCGTCGAGAATTGCCCCTTACATGCCCCCCACATGTGGCTGAGCATTTTGCAGCGCCGGTCCCCCAGTTCTGCCATTTTGCTCTTCGGTCCAGTCACGCGCGACGCATGTGAAGCACATGGAGAATTTGCATGCAAACCCCTATAGATATTGGTAGTTGAAGAACACATCTATGCTCTATTTCTTTATTTCTTCTTATTTTCTGTATTGCACTTGGACCCTTGTGTTTAAACACTTATTTTTGGACATCGAATTTTCATCAAATCACCAAAGCTAAATGAACATATTGATCACGATCTTATTCTCAACATGTTGAGCATTGATTTGCATTTTTATCATGTGTGGTTGATTTATTAATATTCAGTGAGCAAATCTCAGTATTATTTTACTCATTTGTACTCTGCAATTAATAGTAAATCACCCTTAATATTCCTATAAAATCAAAAATTTTGTGATTAATTGTGATTGATTTCATATCCAAATTTAAATTGCGTACTCTATGTTCCTAAAATAAATCATAGAGTGTTTTTTGTAATTGGTTTTTAAATTAAGTCCACACTAACTTTTCCCACAAACTCAAGTTCTATGTATTCCTCATTAAAATCTATATATGATATAATTTTGGTTTGGCTTGATTTAATAATGTGGATTTATTATAAATTAATGGTCAAATACGAGACTATCCGAAGGGATCTTAGTTTTTGGATCTACGCCCGAGATTGACCCAAGATAGATCTGAATGTGGGAAAAGGCTTTGTTGTTGTTGTGTTGTTGTAGACTACTAGACTCCCTGCTCATGTTCCTTCCCCATCATCCAACATGCCCTAGTTAAATCTTGAACAATTGGTTTCCGTTGGTGCATTGTTGATGTTTCTGTACAACATGAGATTTTATATGGTGAGAATGCAACTGCTCAGGAGATTGTGGTACATGAGGCTGATCATTCAGAGGATCTTTATCAGTCTATTGTTCTTTGAACGAGGAAGCATACATGTGTTATGTATCCTCTCTAAGTCCATATTTCACTGGAGCATCTATCAGAGGGATTCGTGAAGTTTGTGGTGAGACTGTTAGCTGTAGTGATCCTATACACATACCAAGAGGCTATGCAGGACAGTCAGTAGTATCTTGCTATGAAGGAAGAGATGGTTGTACTCCAGTCACGAGGCACATGAAGCTTGGTTACTACCCTATCATGAGCTTTTGTGTTTGGCTGTAAGTGAGTCTTTAAAATGAAGTAGAGAGCAAGCGACAATGTTGATGTTACAAGGCTCGACGTTTGGTATGTGGATTCACTCACAAAAATAGGATGGATTATCAGGACACTTCCTCTATAATGACACATCATTTTACTCTTCAGATCCTCCTTTTTGCTGCCGTGGTACGAGACTGGTCGCTCTCCCAACTTGATGTCAAATGTGTTCTTGTATAGTGATCTGCAAGAGGAAGTCTATATGCTGTAGCCACATGTAGTTCACTGCTGAGTGGGAGTGTTAGATGATATGCAATCTTCATAAGGCTATTTATGGATTTAAGCAAAGTTCTAGAGCATGGATTTTAAGGATCTCGAATATGATAGAGCATCAAGGCTTCAAGAGATTAATTGTAGGTCACCCTTTCTTTGTACACATGACATCAATTGTCATTCTGGTTTATGTTGATGACATTGTTATTAGAGGAGATGATTGATAGGAGATCAATGAGGCTAAGGAGTTTCTTGGTCAACAGTTTGTCACGAAGGATCTTGGTGAACTACAACACTTTCTTGGGCTTGAATTTGCCAGGAATAAGAGAGGTCTTGTGTTGACTCAGAGGAATTACGTTACAAATCTCCATCTGGAGACTGGGAAGGTAGATTGCAGACCTACCACTACTCTATGGACTCCGTTATGAAGCTCTATATTGATGATACAGATGATGTAGACAAGAGGAGATGCATGGAGCTTGTTGGGAAGCTTTTCTAGACGACTATCATCTTGCCGGATATCTCCTTTGTAGTGAGCAAAGTCAGCCAATTTATGGAGCAACTAGGTCAGGCTCACATGGATGCAATCTCCACGATCCTAAGGTATTTGAAAACTTCTCCAAGTACATGATTGCTATTCAGGAAAGGACATCTCTTCCCATCAAATCCTATGCAGATGCTGACTATGTAGGATATCCAAAAGATATGAAATCCACCTCTAGATTTGCAGTGTTCATTGAGAGCTCATTAGTCTCAGAGAAAAGCAAGAAGCAATGCGTTGTTGCTAGGTCAAGTGCTGAATCCGAATACAGAGCAATGGCACAATGAAGCACTGAGATGATGTGGGTTTGGTCTGTTCTGACTGACCTAGCTATTGATGCACCTCTTCCTATACCACAACTATGTGATAATCATGCTGCACTATTCATTGCCAACAATCCTGTTTTCCATGAGACATCGAGGTGGATTGCCGGTACACTAGAGATATGAACAAAAGGGCCTCTGCTTCCCACGTTAGCTCAGGGGAACAAACAACTGACATTTTCACCAAGGCCTAAGCCAAGAGGTCATCCCAGAAGTGTTCTTCCAAGCTGAGCATGATAAATATCTATTCTTCAACGTGAGGGTGAGTGTTATAGGAAATAGTATTTATGTATATGTTTTTTTTTCTTTTTATGTACTTTCTCCACTGGTCATTTTCCCTTTAGGGTTTCTCCTCTATAAAGGAGCCCTATGGCCACATAATAAATGGGTCATTCATTTGTTTCCACAATTCCCATGCTGCTACGCTTGTGGCTTTAGGAAGAAATCCAAAGGAGACGACTTGAATAGGCAGTTCGGCTAAAACAAAAGTGCGTCTTCCCTTGCTGTTGCTGCTGTAAAGAAATCCAAAGGAAGCTGCCTCTTGAACACTCAATTTTGGCTGAAGTTAAAGCAACCTCTTCAAAAGGCGACTTACCTACTGTTCATAACAAAACAAGTTTCACCAATGTATATGTGAATTATGTTTCGTGGATATGATATCTATGAAATTTCCTCCAAATGTAGGAGGATAGTTGTAACTACAGTAACATAGAAGGGCATAAGTTAGAAAATCCCCAAGTAATATTATGTATTTCAGTCCTTATAAATAATGAGATATATATAGAGAACTCAGCTGTTAGCCACTTATCAGAATCGCTACCATAAATTATTGTGGGGTTTTGATGCTAACTTTGTATTATTGATCCAAAATCCAAAAATGATGGCTTTTTGGGAACAAGGAAAGATCCCGTCTCATTTGAAGCTTTTTATAAATATATATGAATTTGACTACAACAATCAATATATTTATATTTGGTAGTAAGAAGACCTATATGAGGATGAGGATAAACATTTGAGGTATGGTTTCTCTTCTATAAGTGAATTTTGTGACAAACCCAATTTGGCTATGTATATACAAGTTATTGAGAGTTAATTAGAGAGAGAGAGAGAGTTATCCACGTAATACTTGAATTTATGTGGAGCCCTACCTCCTAAGGAGTGGAATGAAACCACATGAGAAAGCTTGAAAGAGCTAACTATTGCACTATGTTTCTCAAAGATTGCATTTTGGTTGTGGGGCTCTATATATAGCGCCATCATCACACCAGAATTTGATCAATAGACAATACAGGGATAAACATGAGAGTAGTGTACCTAAGTTTTGGAGAGATCCAATGACCCATCTAAATACATTCTCTAACAATCGTATTATGCTTTTATGCGATACAAGTATGAGTTTGGATTGCTTTATTACTTGCTTGATACTCTACTTATTATACATAATAAGCCTTGATTACCACTTGTACATTTTACTGGGCTACTTACCTTGTACATTACCTAGTTACCTTATACATTACTCTGTGACCCATTTAGGCTACATGAGTCACATCGATACACACATATATGCACAACTCTTTCCATGTTTCACATAGACAAGTTGATTTTAGAGGAACATAAACATGGAGATTTTTAGGTTGAATAACCTCCATTGTACTTTATCATTCTAATGCTTGTAATTTATTGTAATATATTCTTTCATTGTACTTATATTTAATGTCAACAATGGTAGAAGTTGTAATAATGTATAAACTAGACTCGTACTTTTCTAAACTAGTTCTACTTAATAAGAGATGCAGAGATGGGCATTCTTATTGGTGGTTGTGTGGCTTTCCTATACTTGTGATTATATTTCATCTTTGTTGGACAACTAAAGGATCTTGGGTGTATTAAGCATAAGAAAGTCCATGCACTCACGTCAAGTCAACTGATGTAGTCAGGTTGTATGGTTAGGGAGGGTGTGACAGCACATGCTTAACATGTATTAGATCTTTGTCCCATCAAACATCTAAACATAGGTCCATCTAATGAATGGAGAAGGCGAGCATGTTTATGTTGATTTTAGCCTTTAATAGCTTTCTAAGGATATTCCAATGCACCAAGACCTTATTGAAGAGGGGGAGGAGTCGCCTACAATGGGGAATGTGGCTCAAATGCAAGGGCTGTCCAAAGCCTTCATAGGGCTCTTTTTATAGAAGAGAATGTGTGTAGGATAAGACTTACGATGTGTTAGGTCACAACATGCCTAGTGGTTTATTTCTCATGTATACTTACTTTTTTCATCCCTAAGGACTCGTTTGGTTTTCTCATGTATCCTTTACTCATTTATCCCAAGGCTAATGGGTTATCGATAACACAACTATGTTTGGGTCTGGATTATCCAACACCACCAACAAAATTCTTGGAATTGAATAGGTGGGGTTGGCCTCAACATTTCATTAACATGTCTCCTTCAAGTAAGAAAATCTAACATTAAAAATATCCTTATCACTAATATAACCAATATAACATATAAACATCTGGTCGGGGGGAGGACCCTTTTAGATGCGCTTTCCGAGGTTGTTTGCTCTGGCGTCGAATCGGCTGGCCTCTGTTGCGGATTGTTGGACCAACGGCTGTTGGTGCCCAACGTTCTCGGGTGTTCTTTCGGATCAGCGCGCGGTGGAATTATCCTCGCTGCTGGAGGCTCTTTCCTCTACGACCTCTCCCTCTGCTCCGCGGGACCATTGGACTTGGAAGGATGGGGTTTTCCGCAAGGCGTTCAGGGCCCTGCTCTCTCCCCCCCTGCTTTGTCCGCTCCCCTGGTGCGCGACTATGCATTCTTCTGGGGGCTTCGCTTTCCGGCGCGCATCGCCTTCTTCTTATGGGTGCTTCGTCATCGGCGTTTGATGACCCGGGATCGCTGCGCCAAGTTCCTTCCCCACTCTAGCGTCATGTGTCATCTTTGCGGGGAAGCTGAAGAAACGGCCGATCACCTCTTCTTTCAATGTATGTTGGTTGCGAGGATCTGGGACGACGTTGCTTGGGCTCGTGCGGACAATATTGAAGACCTCTGCGGCATCCTTTGGTCCAACAGGACGAGGGATCGATCTGATATGCTGGGCCCCATCGCGCGGCTCTGGTCCATTTGGCGTGCACGAAATGAGGCTATCTTCTCGGGGATGCGTTTTTATAGGGAGAACGTGACGATTGTGGCTAGTAGATTTATATCAGACTGGTGTAGTTAATTGGGTCACGGCATTTGTTTGCCGTTTGTCTACCTTGTATTATTATTCTCCCTCTCCGTCTTTCCTCCCCTCTTACCCCCTGTAAGTATCTCTCGCCTTTCTCTTTACTTAATATATAATGCTGGGGTGAGCACCAACGAGTGTTTCCCCCTTTGTTGAGCCTCAAAAAAAAACATATAAAAAAATATAACATCACATCACATCTACCATTTTAACCTTTCCAACCTTCAAAACACTCACTATATACAAAAGAATTACACTTCTTTTTTTTGAGTAAAAAAAAGGGTATGACGTCGAGAAGACGACTACCTGGTAACTTCTATATATTTATAGTAACTAAATGCAAATTTACAAGGACCAGAAAGTCTTTAAGCTCTTAGTATGCTCAATCACATTTTCCATATACATTCGCTCCCCTCGGAAGAGGGTACCATTCCAAGCAAGCCACCCAAACCATAAAATAACAGTCACCCAAAATTTGGTTGGATTACTACCATGTCCAAGAGGGTCCATGGACTTGCAGAAATCATTCCAGTCCACTATCGTAACCGTCTCCGCATCTGCCACCTCCTACACTTCCTTAGCAATAATGCATTCAAAGAATAGATTCTCAATACTCTCCTTTGATGCCTTACGATGCACACAAGACATCACACCCAGGGAAGAACCATGCTCTTCTATCTCCCATCATAAGACGATTCCTCTGCAACAACCAAATGAAAATCTGGACGTGTAATGGTACCTTCCAGCTCCACAAGTCAGCGATCCGGTCTCGAGACCAACGCCTGGTCCAGAACCTCCAGATGGTAGAAAGCTTTATAGCCCTTCTGCATATTGAAGCGCCTATCAGTCCAGGACCAACGATCAATAGAGCCATCCATCCCCCCACGAGCTGGAAAAGACTTAAGCAACAACAAGAAATCCACAAATCGTTGATCCGACAACTATTACGAAAGGAAGGTATCCAGCTACTGTCCTCCCAACAATCCCTGACAGTACCTCACTGTCAACTGCCAACACAAAGCTCTTGATTTAGTTCAATAAAATCGCAGTGGGTTCTAATCTTGGGACTGCGCCCTCTTTTTCCTCGAAAAAATCTGCCAACATAAATAGGTGTGGAAAACGACCTCGTGGAGTCCTATGACCAGTCCAATCACCAATCCAAAAACTAAACCCACATCCATCGCCTAAAGCATGCTTCATTAGCGGCACCACATGCGAGCACATAGAAAATCCCCTTACACGTGTTGGAGGGCAAGCGAACACCAACATCTATCAGAGGGATCAAGGAAAATCCCATAAATAGAGTGCAAGTACCTACACAGCAAATCCAGCCAACCTCCCTGAATTCCGTCACCCACTTCGCCAGCAGTGTGTGACCCATTGCCTCTAGACTGCAAATACCTAGTCCACATCCTCCTTCGTTAACATAACAATTTTCCACCTAACCAAAGGCATTTCTTGGAACTCTCTAGAAGAAGCCCAGAAAAACCCTCTCATAATTGCTTCCAACCTCCCTTTCACCTGAGCGGGCGAGAAACGTGTGGAAATTCTTAACTGTCGATCATGGTTGTTCAAGTTAATCCCATTGAGCCCACCCAATTTAATTGGATATTATATTTCAATTAAATCAAACCTCTAATTTCCCAGAAATGAAATTGGGTTTTGTAGATTTACACGCTTGAACAAACTTAATAATTAGGTTGTCATCCCTTTTTAATTTGTAAGAGTCGTTTTCATACAACTTTGGTTCCGGCCCGGGTCTAAATTATTGGGTCGATTTCCACAATTGAGTTTTTAGGTTGGTTAACATCTGAGATATTGTAATATATTTCATAAAGCATGGAGATTTTATCATTCATGTGCCATTTACATAACAATGTTTGAGTCTTAGATAGTTTATTTTGTATAATATATCAAGGAGTTCCCTCTTGATGATGGAAATTGTAGGATCCAGCTTCTTTTTATGAAGTTTGCAGCTTCAACTAGATCTCACATAAAATTGTAGATATTTTTGAGTGCAAATCATTCAGTTAACAAGTTATTCATGTGAGAATCTGCTTTTGATGTTTCTTTAGAACTACTTTTTGAAAAAGCATGTTCCATGTTAGAGGATGTGATTGTTAGAAGTGAATAAATATAGGAAAAACAAATAGAGACTTGTTTAATCCCGTTCAACACATTGATGCAATATTTACGATATCATAGCTTCAATTATCTTTGTTTCATTAAGTGGATCTTTTGATTCTAATAGTACTTTTGCAAAATCTAAATCATAGATGTTGACATTTTGATAGTCGGATTGTTTTTACAATGCGGGATGGACTGAGGATATCCGGTTTGTCATCGATCATCTGCATCTAACTTATCCAGTAGCCCCTCTATTTTTGGTTGGTACTAGCATCGGTGCTAACATCGTGGTATGTTCTTAATTGCTTCATCTTTTTTTATAAAGACAACTTCTTAGTCTTGAATCGTGATTTCTCTAGTTGCATCAGTACATATTAATTGCAAAGCATTTTCTGGATGTTTTAAAACGTTCATATATTGGTGGGTCTGAAGCTGTTTAATGACTTTGTTTTAGGTTAAGTATCTTGGAGAAGATGGAGAAAACACACCTATTGCTGGAGCTGCGTCTATATGCTCACCCTGGGATCTGCTGGTCAGTTCCTCCACTGTAGGATATTTAGTTTCACACTTCATGAACTTTTTACCTTTTGGGTGAAAAACTATATTCGCCTGAAGTCTATAGTTTTCTTAAGAATTTGAGGTAATGTGATAAGGTAAATTATATTTTTATAAAGATAAATAGAACGACAAGCATAAGGATAAAAATATAGTCACTAATGATTAGATCGAGTCACGATTTAAGTGATCATCATTTGGAGCATGATATGCTCATTTGTGATGGTTCATTTATCCTTTTTCTTCATTGGTGTGGTTTAGTACAGGCTAATGGAAATGCCTGTGTTCGAGGGTGGGGAAGAGTATGGGTATCCTAGGAAAAGGTCCTTTGGAAGATCATGAGAGGGGGGATACTAGCAGGTTTTTGGTGGCATGTGGAAATGTTTGCAGGTCTATCGTGGGGGGTGGTCTTGGTATCTGGATTTTTTGGTCTATGAACATGAGTTTGTTGTTGAAGGGAGTGGTAATGTTGCATGGGGAACCTTTTTCTGCTTGGTTCTCTTTTTGTGCATTGACAAGATTTTTGGCATGTGCTAGATAACCAGGTTGCCATCTGGAATTTCACACTTTTTGAGACTAGTTGTAAGTGAGTCAGGAGCTTTTTTTCGGGGAGTTATTGGATGAACCTCCAAGAGAGGCCCATCCAAAAATATATTAAAAATTATATACAGAAGTTCAGAGCCTTCACTCAATTTCATTCTTGGTAAAATCTCTCTCTCTCTCTCTCTCTCTCCTGAAAATAACACCGTTTCTTGCTAACCTAATGACCCAGACATGCTCAGCCGCTCTGATCCTGCCTTCAATTGACCCAGTCCAGTCTCTACCAACCGGCTCCAAAATGAATCTCCACTGTCCCATTGGATTCCGGGTATAGCCGCATCTGTCCATGACCTCCTTGATGCAGGGCATCTGAAGCAAATGTGATTAGTTCCTCTGCAGCCTCTCCACATCGCTTGTACACCTCACTCATAGGAAAAATTCCGCCCCTCCTAATGCTTGTCATAATCATGTCTCTTCTCACCAGCAACATGAAGATTTTTGACCTGCATGGGGACCTTCCATCCCCATAATCTTGCGCAATCTTTAGATATCTCCTTATCTTGGTACTGATGGGGCAAAAAAATTCTTGTACACTTTCTTTGCTGTGAACGACCCATCTCTCCAGCATTGATAGTCTCTACCTTCCGACGGGGCTTTCATTTTGGCCAGCCTGCTCGCTAGACACAAGAACTCTTCAATCCTCTGCTCTGATAGCTTTTCCACAAAGGTTGGTGACCAAGATCCCTCCAATCATACACCAACAATTCACGCCTCCTTTTCTGAAGCCGGCAAACGACCTAGGGTACACATAACATAAAGCTCCCTCCTCCATCCAATCATCTCGCCAGAACAAAAAACTGCTCCTATCACCTACTACTGTCAAAGTGAAGTAACAATATCATGCATGATGGAACAAATACCTCTCCAAAATGTGGTAATCGACCTCACATTCATGCTCAAGCTAAGTGAAACATACTGCAGAGGGACTACTTCTAACAGAAGTATTGCCTTGGCATTCTTACAGATGCTGGCTTACTTGGATGCAAGTCATCTGCCATCACAACGGGGTTGCGGAAACATGCTACATCCATTGATCATGAGTTTGAGGATGCCACATGATATAGAAGCTTAGTGGGCAAATTGTTCTGTCTTATTGTCACTAGACCATATATATTGTATGCCGTGAGCATAGCTAGCTAGCACATGAAGAGACCTCACTACAATCATTGGCATGATGTTCTCTTGATTCTTCGATACCTGAATGAATCTCCAAGAAAATGCCTCTTCTATGGGTCTAGTGGCCACACTAATGCCATTGCCTGTGCAGATGCTGATTATGCTAGTTCTTTTGAGGATAGACGATCTACCACACGTAATACCATATTGTTGGTGAAAACCTTGCTACATGGTGGAGTAAGAAACAGATTATTGTTCATTTGTTCTAGATCGAGTGCAGAATACATGGCAATGACTCATGCTACTGTAGAAATATTTCTCATTTATGTTACGTTTCCTTATTTCTCTTTATGTTCGGTTCTTCTATGTAATTTACCCATATGTCTCTCATCTATATAGGAGAGCCTAGGGTTCCAATGAATAATCATCTCTCTTATTTTTCCCAACATAGTATCAGAGCGACGGTCCTAGACCGGAGCTCTCGAACCCAAAACCCTAACCCTACTTTTTAGCCCTAACCTTCTACGCGCCGCCGCCTTCGCCCATGTACCGCCGCCCACACGCCGCCGCCAACCCACGCAACACTGTTTGCACGTGTACTGCTTGTGCACGGCACTGCCGTCGCCTGCGCGCGGCACTTACGCCCCTGCGCGTGGTACCTGCGCCGCTGCGCGTGCCACCGCTTGTGTGTGCTGGTCTCCAGCGCATTGGCGACCACGTGGCTTAGTCCCGTGCATCGTTTTCTTGCGCAGTGCCCCTGTGTGCTACGATTCCACGAGCCAGCGTCGGTCTCTTCATTTGGTTGATGGATTTGGGTGCGTAAGTATACATATGCACTCAAATCCACATATGTTTGTGTAGACATTCGGTTCTTGGTCTATAAAACCCTAGTTTTCTACATCGGGCAATATGTCTGAAAACAAAGTCGATGTTCCCGCCACAGACGCTTTCAGAGTTCCAACACCTATTGTTAAAATGGACGGGACAAATTATGATCTCTGGGCTATGCGGTTCATGAGCCTTATGAAATCAAATTGTAAGAAACACATTCTTACTGAGGAAGAGCCGGTGGAGAAAACTGGGGATCAATGCCTCGTGGGAGGCAAACGATGCATATGCCAAAGTCTGGCTGTCTGGTACATTGACTATTGAGATCACCAATGATGTGTTACATCAGCCTACTACTAAGGCGATGTGGGATATCCTCGTAGCAATGTACTCTCAGGCGAGGAATGAGACAAAGATCCTCCAACTCCAACACGATATATTCACCGTCAAGCAAAATGAGAGGCCCTTGCATTCGTTGTACACATCCCTGAGGGGGATGTTTGAGAAGCTATACGACTTCATGCCTCTTACATCCACCCCTGAGCAGCAAAAGACATATAGGAATGCTATTATGGTCGGTGTATTCCTAGCAACCCTCGATCCTGAATATGATGCTGCTCGCTCCCAGATCCTTACCGATGCTACTATTCCTCCCATGGAGGAAGCCTTCCGCAGACTTAACTGGATTACTGTCCCGTCCACTACTACCCGTCAGTCTTTTTTAGCAATGGGAGCCTCTCGGGGTAGAGGAGGCTCCTCTTTTTCCTGTGGACGTAGACCTAGAGGTAGAGGAAGTCACATTCGTCAGCCTTGTACCTATTTTCACCGTCAAGGTCATACAGAGGATACATGCTTGTTAGAGTATTTGGTTGTGCGCCCATTGAGTTGTAACATGGTTGTTGACGCATATAGTAGTGCCTATATCTCTTTGTTATTTTTATTTTCAGTTGTATGCTTTATGTAATTTACCCATAGGCTACTCTCCTATATAAGAGAGCCTAAGGCTTATGGAATAAACAACTTGCTCATTTTTCCCAACATGGTATCAGAGTGACGGTCCTAGACCGGAGTTCTCGAAACCCTAACCCTACCCCACCCCACCCGCCGACCTCTCCTTCTCTCTCTTCCCGATCGGCGCCGCCCTCTCTTCCGCAGCACGTGCAGCGGGCGCCGCCCTCTCTTCCGCAACACGTGCAGCGGCGCTCCCCTCCCCTGCGCGAGCCCTTGTACGCGTGCGGGCCTCTCCGATCGGCTGTTCCTCCGGGCGAGCCCCTTTGCGCGCCTCCTCTGCGCGCCTCCCATCTCCTGCGCGGGCATCTCCCCGTGCTGTAGCGCTATAGCGCTATAGCATCTCCACGGTGCTCCTGTCCCTCGCGCATAACCTGTGCGGCTGCGCGTGAACTCTCACGCATAACTGCATCACCAATCCAGCGTGCCACCAGTGCGCACTACAACGCGCTACCAGTGCGTGCATCGCGCACCAGTGCGCCAGTGACCGTGCGTTCTCCCGGTTGAGTTTGCGCATGCGCGTGTGCCTCCTGTACGCGTGCGCGTGCTAAGCCCTAAAGCGCACAACATCATCTTCATGGGTTTAGTTGCTTGAGGTCTACACGTGCAACTAAACCCGTCAATGTCATTGTAGACGAAGTTCATCATTGGTCAATCGCTCCAGTCTTCAGTCTCCAGGATGTCAGAAAACAAGTCAGATATCCCATCTATTGGCGCCTTTCGTGGTCCAGCGCCTATAGTAAAGATGGATGGTACAAATTATGAACTGTGGGCAATGCAGTTCATGAGCATGATGAAGTCAACAGGCAAGAAGCACATCTTTACCGAACCAGAGCTTGCTGAGAAGACTGGAGTCAATGCCTCTTGGGAGGCTGATGATGCATATGCCAAGGTTTGGCTATCTGGTACGTTGGCAATTGAAATTGCCAATGACATCCTACATCAACCCACAGCCAAGGATATGTGGGACATTCTGGCGGCTACATACTCGCATGCGAAGAACGAGACAAAGATTCTGCAACTTCAGCATGATATATTCACAATAAAACAGAATGGTCACCCTTTACATTCTCTCTATACATCACTGAGAGGGATGTTCGAGAAGCTCTATAGCTTCATGCCCCTTACAGCCATGCCAGAACAACAGAAGACATACATGAACGCGACTATGGTGGGCGTGTTCCTGGATGCACTCGATCCAGAGTATGAGGCGACACGATCATAGATTTTGGCTGACTCTACTATTCCTCCTATGGAGGAAGCTTTTCATAGATTGAGTCGGATCACAGTTCCTTCCACGGCTGCGAATCAGAACACTTCAGCCATGGCAGCCAACAGGGGTCGCGGATTTCATCATCAGGGCCGTGGACGTGGACCCCGTGGAAGAGGTGGCCGTACTAGGCCAACATGTACCTACTGTCATCGTGTAGGACACAATGAAGACACATGCTATTCGAAGCATGGATTTCCTGCATCTGCACGAGTCGCTGAGCAGATAGAGCCTCCATCTGCTGCTACTTTGGATCAACGGTTCGACGATCTAGTTGCCCGTCTGAGGGGCATTATCCCCCCATCTGGTCCAGCACCGACTACTGAGAGTCAATCTGATGCTGCCGCCTCTGCCTCTGCGTCGACCAGTGCTTCAGGTAGCATACTTGCATTCACCAGTAGTAGATCAGATATATTACCATGGATTATGGACTCGGGCGCTACACATCATCTATGTGGCGACCAGAATTTACTTACAGGATACACTCATATTCCTTCAGGCCGAACAGTGGTAATCGCCAATGGTACACATTCCCCCATCACTGGTTAGGGGGAGATTCGATTGATATCTTCTATGCAGCTCAAGAATGTGCTACATGCACCTGACTTTTCAATGAATTTATTGTCAATTAGTCAGATTACGAAGGACCTACATTGTCGGGCAATTTTTGATCCATCTTCTTTGATTTTTCAGGACATCCATACGGGCAACGTGATTGGTCGTGTCTATGAGCAAGGAGGCCTCTACCACCTGAATCAGACCCCTTTCGCTGGAACCTCATCCATTCCCACTTGACAAGTATCTACTTTATTGTGGCATCTGCGCTTTGGACATTTACTGCTTCAGAAGTTGCGTCACGTGTTACCTTATGGTCTTCCTCACACACCTATTCAATGTGAGGCGTGTCAGTTGGGAAAGCATCACAGGTCGTCCTTTCCCAGTCGTCCAGGTCGGAGTAGTACCTCCAAGTTCGAGTTATTTCATATTGATGTCTGGGGTCCGAGTCGTGTACCTGATCATCAGGGACACATATTTGATATAGTATTTGTGGATGATTTTTCTAGAGTGTCATGGGTGTTTTTGATGAAAAATAAATATGAAGCAGGAAATATCATTATCCATTTTCTGAATGAAATACAAAATGTTTTCTCCACATCTCTGAAGTTTGTGAGAAGTGATAATGCTTTAGAATTGTGCACCACTGTTCTTGCCAATTATTACTCCTCAAAAGGGATTGTTCACCAAACATCTCGTGCTCATACATCTCAACAAAACGGAATTGCTGAAAGGAAACACCGTCACCTTCTTGATGTCACAAGATCACTTCTTTTACAGAGTCATGTTCCCTACTCCTATTGGGGTGATGCAGTTCTCACTGCATGTTACCTAATCAATCGTATGCCTTCCTCTGTCTTGAATGAACAGATTCCGTTTTCCCTCATCTACCTGGGAAGGATTTGTTCACCCTTACTCCTCGTGTGTTTGGGTCGGTTGCCTTTGTCCATCAGTTGTCGCCTGGTACTGACAAGCTCTCTCCTAGGGCTGTCAAATGTGTTTTCGTTGGGTACTCCAGAACTCAAAAGGGGTACAAGTGTTTTGATCCTTTGCGTCGGCGGTATATGGTCAGTGCAGATGTTACATTTTTTGAATCTATTATGTACTTTTCAGCCTCGGGAGACAAGCAGCTACCACCTCCATCTACTGATGCCATATACATGACACCACCACCTCAAATGCCGTCACCACCACCACCACCACCACCACCACCACCACATATACCTGTCTCACCGCTACCGTTCCATTATTCCCGCATGCTTCCTCCCGCTCATGGTCATGACTCGTCTCCTAGCTCGCCTATGGTATGTAATGAAAATATTTCTATTGATGGATCTTACGACATTTCTGAGCAGGATATGTTGCAGGGGCCAGATGAGGCTACAACAAATTTAGATGTTCCCATTGCTCTACGCAAATCGAAGAGGAGCTGTGTTACATATCCATTGTCAGCATCTGTGTCTTTTGAGAGACTATCTGGAGATTTCAGGACATTTGTGGTGGCACTGTCAGCTGTAGATATTCCACGGAGTTATCAAGATGCTATGCATGATAGTAGATGGCGGCTAGCAATGGAGGAAGAAATGGCGGCACTTCAGTCCAGAGGAACTTGGAGTTTGGTTCCTATACCTCCAGATGTGAACCCGGTGAGCTGTAAGTGGGTGTTTACAGTGAAGCACAATGCAGACGGCTCTATTGATAGGTACAAGGCACGTCTTGTTGCACGTGGCTTTACATAGACGTACGGGGTGGATTACCTTGACACATTCTCGCCTGTGGCCCGTCATTCCACTATCCGGATCTTGTTGTCAGTTGCAGTTGCTAGAGACTGGCCGCTCCATCAGCTAGACGTGAAGAATGCATTCTTATATGGAGATTTGCAGGAGGAAGTTTATATGCAACAACCACCCGGTTTTGCTGTTGAGGGGGAGTGTTCCAAGGTATGCAGATTACATAAGGCTATCTATGGCCTTAAGCAGAGCCCCAGAGCATAGTTTCAGAAGCTCTCAGACCTCTTCGAGAAACAAGGATACAAACGCTCCAATGCTGACCATTCCTTGTTTGTACAGAAGACTGCTAGAGGTATTATTGTAATCATGGTTTATGTAGATGACATTTTGATTACAGGAGATGATGAGCAGGGCATAAAGCAGGCGAAAGAAAAACCGGGAACCGAATTTGTCACCAAGGACCTGGGAGTCCTTAGATATTTTCTGGGGTTGGAATTTGCTAGAAATCCATATGGATTAGTAATGTCGCAGGGGAAATATGTTACAGATTTGTTGAGTGAAACAGGTATGCTTGGGTATCGGCCTGCTACGACACCAATGGATCCTAGCATGAAGCTCTATGATGATGACACAGAGGAGGTGGACATGAGAAGATACAGAGAACTGGTAGGCAAACTATTGTATGTCACGATCACTAGGCCTCATATATCATTTGCAGTGAGTCGCGTGAGCCAGTTCATGGAGCAACCACGTCAGGTCCATATGGATGCAATACACATGATTCTTAGATATCTAAAATCATCTCCAGGTGCAGGTTTGCTATTTAAGAAGGGAAAGGAGATCTTTATCTCAGCGTGTGCGGATGCAGACTATGCAGGATGTCCCAAGGACATGAAGTCCACCTCAGGATTTGCAGTCTATGTTGGAGATGCTCTAGTCTCATGGAGGAGCAAGAAACAGAAAGTGGTAGCTAGATCCAGTGTTGAATCTGAATACATGGCTATGGCCCAGGCTAGCACAGAGATGATGTGGGTGAAAGCTCTTCTTACAGATCTATATCTTGATATACCGCTTCCTATGAAATTGGAATGTGATAATCAGGCAGCCTTGTTTATTGCAAACAACCCAGCATTCCATGAGAGGACCAAGCATATTGAGGTTGACTGTCACTACATGCGTGACATGATTCAGAAGGGGTTCATTGCTACATCTCATGTTACCTCAGAGAATCAAACTGCTGATATATTTACCAAGGCATTACTTCGAGGCCCATTCCAGAAGTGTGCGTCCAAGCTGAGCATGATTGATATCTATGCTCCATCTTGAGGGGGAGTGTTGACGCATATAGTAGTGCCTGTATCTCTTTGTTATTTTTATTTTCAGTTGTATGCTTTATGTAATTTACCCATAGGCTACTCTCCTATATAAGAGAGCCTAGGGCTTATGGAATAAACAACTTGCTCATTTTTCCCAACAAGGGTAAATGGATCCTGGAGGAGATCCATTTACCCCATCCAGTGTTTAGTCCCACATCGTCCAACGATGGGACTTGGAGGCTCTGGAGAGGCTATATAAGGAGCCCCAGACCTCCTGTATCCATTGAGAAAAAGCAATGCATAGCATGCCCCGTTGAGGGCTTCTCCCGTGGTTTCATCCCGTTCCTCACGGAGTAGGGTTCCACGTAAAAATCCCGCGTTCTTCGTCTACTTTATTTATCTTTTCCATGTTACGCTTCTGCTTCCGATTTTCTAACATGGTATCAGAGCGGGTCGATTCTCGAGGATTTTCTTTCATGTTCGTTTGTAATACGTTCGAGATTCGTTTTATGTTGAAGATTATTGTTTCTGCGCGAGAGTTTTTTGTTCTATGGAACCCTAGATCGGTTCTCATGTGCCGCACGCAACTCCTGGCTGTGATCATCCCTTGCACAGCATCATCTCTCCAGCATCATCCCCGTGGTGCAGCACGGTGCCTCCAAGTCCGAATCCAGAAGATGCGCATCCCTAGGCCGCACATCTTCTCATGGCGAAACCCCTGGTTTCCTCGGCATACGCAACCCCAGATCCCAGGCCCCTTGTTCTACGTGTGAAACCCTTGCTGGCGGCACGAGTCCTTCCTCATCCTGAAGCCAAGATCCTAGAAGCAATGGCCATCCACTGTCAACTACGATAAAGCTGCGCTCCGCAAGCCGCCTCTCCCTTCGGCGCATCATCTCCAAGCTGCCCTAGCGGTGCATCCCCTTCCGCCCAGCGGCGCCGCCCTCAACCCCAATCTCCCGCGGCGGCGCATACTCCAGCATAGGCCTCGCCTCCTCGCTCCCCAGCGAGCCCTAGCCGAGACGAACCCATCGACCTCCTTTGAGAGAGCCCTAGCGAGGAGGCAGCGCCCTCGACCCTCCAAGCGCGCCCTCGCAGATCCTGGGCGCTCGTGGTCTCCCGACGGCAGAGCCTCCAGGCTCTCGAGCGGCGGCGGCATGAAAAGCTGAGCTTTCATGAGAGGGTTCCGTGGGAACCCTAAATAAGGGCCACGGTTCCTTCCTTAAAAAAAATGCACGCAATTTCGAGGCCCAATTTTGGGCTGTGGCGTCTGACCAAAAGAAAGGGAGGGCTGCTTATTAAAGCCCACGTGGGCTGATGTTTGTAAGACGAGGGGGTAACAAGTTTAAAAAAAAACTTTTTGAGTGGGGGCTGAGTTCAAGAGCCCCAATGTTATCGTATGACACACAAAAAAAAGGAAGATGTGTTCCAAAAAAAAAGGGAGAGGGGCAGACGTTATTAAAAAAAAGAGGATTTTGAGATGAAAGCCGTAAAAAAAAGGGAAACGGCTTACGAAAAAAATTGACGGCTTATAAAAAAAAGGTTGAAAAAAAACCGTATAAAAAAAAAGAAAGGTTTGACGGCTTAAAAAAATGAAAAGCCACGAGAAATTTTTGAGAATGTTTTCCCCCATTTTATCTTGTCTTCTCCCAACTTTGTCGATGACATTTTCCGACAAGTATGGGAGAAAGGGGGAGTATATGTAGAGTCACATGTCCATTTCAGATTCTCCAGATTCAGATTATCCAGTCTCCAGACCAGTTCAGAATTTTCAGACTCTACAGATGATCAGATCTTGTCAGACTCGACGATTGATCCCGAGTCCTCAGTTTTCAGACACGCATATGTTTGCGGTCATTTGCAGATGAGCATATGTTGCCATCATTTGTTCGTGGTCCCCATCATTCTTCTTTTTGTTAGGCCAGAGTTTTCATGTAAGCCATAGGGACTCCAGAGCAGAGGACCATTCCCTTGAGTGCAAGGGTTTTCATGTGGTATCATAGGTACACCAGAGCAGTGCACCATTCTCTGAGCCAGATGGGAGAGACCCAGTTCTCCGACGAGGAGACTATTTTTAGACTCCATTCTCCAGCGACCGTGGACTCCGACGAGGATTGCACAACCACGGCCTTTTCAGTTCGGCCCTTTTCAGAGATGGAGCAGTTGTCCAGATTATTGTGGCGGGCCAGAGTACTCTGACGAGGAGACTCATTCCAGTTGCAGTGACTCTGACAGGCGCGGTTCAGAGCACATGCTCTCTGACGAGGAGATTCAGTTGACTCACACTCCAGCCCGTTCGTCCTCCTCACCTGCATGACATGAGAATCAACGTCCTCGACTGCAGCAATGTGCGCGTTGGGTTGATATTGTCCGTAGTGTCCTGTAGCGTTGAGTTGAGTCTCTTTCTGTTTGTCCAAGCTGAGCATTGCATGCTCCAGCTTGAGTGGGAGTGTTAGAGTATTTGGTTGTGCGCCCATTGAGTTGTAACAGGGTAAATGGATCCTGGAGGAGATCTATTTACCCCATCCAGTGTTTAGTCCCACATCGTCCAACGGTGGGACTTGGAGGCTCTGGAGAGGCTATATAAGGAGCCCCAGAACTCCTGTATCCATTGAGAAAAAGCAATGCATAGCATGCCCCGTTGAGGGCTTCTCCCGTGGTTTCATCCCGCTCCTCACGGAGTAGGGTTCCACGTAAAAATCCCGCGTTCTTCGTCTTCTTTATTTATCTTTTCCATGTTACGCTTCTGCTTCCGATTTTCTAACAATGCTACTCTAAGCATGGCTTCCTTGCATCAGCTCGTGTCGCAGAACAAGCCGACTCATCTACTATGGCTCATTCAGATCAGAGATATGATGATCTAGTTTCTCGATTGAGGGACATTATGCCCTCAGGAAGTTCCAAGGTCTCCTCGTTTGCTCTGGATGTTGTCGCCTTTTCCAGTACCAGTACCTCAGGTAGCATTTTTGCCTTTACGTCTTGTCATGGGCCTAATATTACAGATTGAATTATGGACTCTGGAACTACACATCATTTGTGTGGGGAGAGAGATCAACTTACAACTTACAGACAGATCCCTCCAGGGAGGACAATAATCATTGCTGATGGGACTCACTCCCCAATTACTGGACAGGGGGAGTGTAATTTGATACCTTCAATGCGGCTACAAAATGTGTTGCATGCTCCAGATTTTTCTATGAATCTATTATCCATTAGTCAAATTACAAAGGACTTGCATTGTAGAGCTATTTTTGACCCATCTTCACTTATTTTTCAGGACATCCTTACGGGCAGGGTGATTGGCTGTGGCCGTGAGCAGGGATGTCTCTATCGTCTTGTCCGAACCACATGTGCTGGCTTTTCTTCCCATTCCATAAGATATGTTTCACCTTTCCTGTGGCATCTGCGCTTAGGTCCATCTTTCCCTTCCAAAGTTGCGTTAAGCTTTTCCTCAGATTTCTCTCTGTTCCTCCTTTGAATATGAAGCATGTCAGTTGGGAAAGCACCACCGCTCGGTGGTTCCTAGTAGTCAGAGTCGGAGCAATGGCTCTCCTTTTGAGTTATTTCATGTTGATATTTGAGGTCCTAGTCGTGTCCTTGATCATCAAGGACACATGTTTTATTTAGTTGTTGATGTTTTTTTGCGTCTGTCATGAGTCTTTTTGTTAAAGAATAAATCTGAGGCTGGAAATATAATTATAGGATTTATAAATAAAGTGCAGAATATCTTCTATTAAAATTGTGAGGACTGATAATGCATTGGAATTTTGTACTCGTGCTCTCTCGCAATTCTTTGTCTCTCGTAGTATCATTCATCAGACCTCTTGTGCCTACACTTTTCAGAAGAATGGTGTGGTTGAGAAGAAGCATCGCCATTTACTTGATATCACTCATACACTACTTATTCAGAGCCATTCCCCTCATTTTTTTAGGGTGATGCGGTTCTTACGGCATGCTATCTCGTGAATCACATGCCTTCGTCTGTTCTTGGTGAGAAAATTCCTTTCTCTATGGTATTTCCAGATAAAGAATTATTCTCACTTATTCCATGTGTTTTTGGTTTAGTGGCGTTTGTTCACCAGTTGTCTCCAGGTCTTGACAAGCTCCCTCCTAGAGCTGTCAATGTGTTTTTGTTAGGTATTCTAGGATGCAGAAGGGGTATAGATGCTATGATCCACTCAGCAGGAAATATCATGTTAGCGCAGATGTTACATTCTTTGAATCAGTAATGTAATTTTCTCTTACATGCGATAGGTTGACTTCTTGATGATGACATTTATATGCCTCCACCTCCACCTACGCCAGTCATGCCACCACCTCCAGCACCCCCTACCACGCCTCAACCGTCGCCTCCTACTTCTCCGTAACATTCACCATCTCTACAGCCTTCACCACCTCTCCCATCTCCTGTTGTTATCGTTCCACCCTTACCACGTTTGAATACATGTCGACCTCCTACTCACAGTCAACACCCGTTATCCAACACGACCAAAGTATGCTTTGAATACATTGTTTCTGATGATGGGTCTGACGTGGCTTCTGGACAGGATCCTATACATGATAATTTACAGATTGAAGAAGTTCCAAATGATCTGGATGTTCCTATTGCGCTTCTCAAGGCGAAGAGGAGCTGTGTCTCATATCCCCTTGCATCTCAGGTTACGTTTGACCGTCTTACGGGGGAATTTCGAAGGTTTGCTATTGTTCAATCTGCCGTGGACATACCACGAAATTATCAGGAGGTTATGAAGGACAGTTGTTGGCGTCTAGCCATGGAGGAGGAGATAGCTGCCTTACAGTCACGAGGTACCTGGAGCTTAGTAGATGCTCCTAATGGAGCATCTGTTGTTCACTGCAAATGTGTGTTTACTATCAAGCACCATCCAGATAAGAGCATTGATCGTTACAAGGCCAGTCTAGTGGCACGAGGATTTACACAGACCTATGGTGTTGATTATCTGGATACTCTCTCCTGTTGCTCGCCACTCCACCCTCTGTGTTCTACTTTCTATTGCTGTTGTTCGTGATTGACCTTTATATTAGCTTGATGTTAAAAATGCTTTTCTGTATGGCGATCTTCAGGAGGAAGTCTACATGTAGCAACCTTCGGGGTTTGCTGCTGAGAAGGAGTGTCATCAGGTGTGTAGACTTCACAAGGCCATATATGGTCTTACGTAGAGTCACAGGGCATGGTTTCAGAAGCTCTCGGATCTCATTGAAAAGAAGGGGTTTAAAAGATCGAATGCAGATCATTCATTGTTTGTACAGAGAACACCCAGAGGTACAGCTGTTATCATGGTATATGTTGATGATATACTTGTTACATGAGATGATGTGCAGGGGATAAAGAAGGTGAAGGACTTCTTGGGTCGACAGTCTGTCACCAAAGATCTTGGCACCCTAAGGTACTTCTTAGGGTTAGAGTTTGCCATGAATGCTCAGGGTCTTGTGATGACCCAAAGTAAGTATGTTACAGACATACTAGTTGAGACAAGCATGAGTGGTTGTCGCCCCTCTACCACTCCTATAAATCCTGGCATGATATTATATGATGATGATACCTGTAAGGTTGATAGGAGAAGATACAAAGTGTTGGTGGGAAAACTCCTGTATGTTACTATCACTAGACCTGACATCTCCTTTGCAATAAGTCGGGTGTGTCATTTTATGGAGCAACCTAGACAGGTACACATGTAAGTTATATATATGATATTAAGGTACCTAAAGTCTTCTCCAGGTACATGACTGCTATTCAGAAAAGGGTCAAGTCTCTCTGTTTTGGCATGTGCATATGCAGATTATGCAGGGTGTCCTAAAGATAGGAAGTCGACTTTGGGCTTTGTTGTCTTTGTTGGCAGCTCCCTCGTTTCTTGGAAGAGTAAGAAACAAACTGTTGTTGCAAGGTCAAGTGCTGAATCCGAATATAGGGCTATGGCGCAAGCAAGCACAAAAATGATGTAGGTTCGAGCAATGCTAACAGATTTGCATATAGATGTACCTCTTCCTATGTAGTTAAATGTGACAACTAAGCTGCCCTGTTTATTACTAACAATCCTGCATTTCATGAAAGAACGAAGCAAATTGAAGTAGACTGTCATTATACAAGAGATATGATCCAGAAGGGCTTGATTTCCACCACTCATGTCAGTTCAGGAGATCAAACCGCTGATATCTTCACCAAGTCGTTGCTCAGAGGACCGTTCCAGAAATGTTCATCCAAGCTGAGCATGATCGACATCTATGCTCCATCTTGAGGGGGAGTGTAGAAATATTTCTCATTTATGTACCGTTTCCTTATTTTTCTTTATGTTTGGTTCTTCTATGTAATTTACCCATAGGGCTCTCCTCTATATAAGAGAGCCTAGGGTTCCAATGAATAATCATCTCTCTTATTTTTCCCAACATTACCTGTGAGGTTACCTGGTTAATCTCCTTTCTATAAGAGCTTGGACTTCTTGATGCTAATCTCGTTCCTTTGTACTCTGAAGCAAGTCCGCTACATATATTGCCACTGATCCTGTATTCCATGATCGGACTAAGCACATTGAAGTTTATTGCCACTTCATTCGAGATGCAATACAAGGAAAGAAGATCACTACTCCGCATATCTCTACGGACCTTCAACTTGTAGATATATTCGAAAAGACCCTGCCAAAGAAACACATTTGGGAAGCTTCTCTATGTGACGATTGCCAGGCCAGACATCTCCTTGGCTATAAGCAAACTTAGTCAGTTTATGGAGTAGCCACCAAAGGCTCACGTGGCTGCAATCTCCATGATCTTAAGGTATGCGAAGTCTTCTTTAGGTACTAACTATTAAAGCACCTCTTCCCATGCAACTACTATGTGAAAATCACGCTGCACAAATCATTGCCAACAATCTCACTTTTTATAAGAGGACTAAACACATCGAGGTGGATGGCCACTACACTGGAGATATGATATAGAAGGGCATCATCTCTATTTCTCATGTTAGCTTAGGGGACATCATACATTTTCATCAAAGCTCTATCTAGGAGGTCATTCCAAAAGTGTTCTTCTAAGTTGAGCATGATAGATATCTATGCTTCAGCTTGAAGATTGTTATAGGAAATAACATTTATGTATTTCTTATTTCCTTTTTATGTAATTTCCTCATAGGTTGCTTGCCCTCTAGGGTTTTCTCTCTATATAAAGGAGTCCTATGGCCACGGAATACACATCATATTCATTTATTTCCGCAGTTACGTTTGACCATTCCCACTTAAATTGTGTTGCTTTTTGGTTCTTTTTTCTACTCAACCTCTTTCAATACATAGAAAGAGCGCCGACTTCCTTTTAGCAATCATTATTTCATATTCCACAATTTCGATTTTTAAGTATTCAATAACTTTTCCGGATAATTGGCTCAAATGCTACGTACACAGATGAATTTCATTTTATATACAACAACAACAAAGCCTCTTCCCACAATTAAGTAGGGTCGGCTACATGAAATCTTTGCCTCCATTCAGATCTATCTTGGGTCAATTCCGGGCTTATATCCAAAAAACTAAGATCCCTTCGTATAGTCTCTTTCCAACACTTCTTGGGCCATCCTCGCCCTCTCTTAGCCGGCTCAACATCCCAACACTCGCATCTCCTAACTGGTGCATCCGTTGATCTTCTTTGCAAATGACCAAACCATCTTAAGCAGTTTTCCGCATCTTATCCTCGATCGGAGCTGCACCAACTTTCTTTCTGATTGCAACATTCCGAATCCGATCTTTACGTGTGTGTCCACTCATCCACCTTAGCATTTTCATTTCTGCTACAACCATTCTCTGCACATGTCTATGGTTCATAGGCCAACATTCAGATCCATAGATCATAACATGTCTCACGGCTGCTTTGTAAAAATTTCCTTTAATTTTTAAAGGATTTTTCTTATCACAGAGAACAATGGAGGCTCCTCTCCACTTTAACCAGCATGCATTTATTCTATTAGTAACATCTCCATCAATTTCCCCATCCTGTTGCAAAATAGATCCCATGTATCTAAAAAAATCTCTCTTCCGAATGTTATTGTCACCAATCTTCACCTTAATTCCTTCATCATTGCTTCCATCAAAGGTGCACTCCATATATTCCGTCTTAGCCCTACTTATACGAAATCCTTTAGTCTCCAATGCATGTCTCCAAACCTCAAGCTTCTCATTTACTCCATCTCTAGTCTCGTCAATCAACACAATATCATCAGCAAATAACATACACCAAGGTAACTCATCCTGAATGTGACTTGTCAATTCGTCCATAATCAAAGTAAAAAGAAATGGACTCAAAGCTGAACCTTGATGTAAATCAATGTTGATGCCAAAATAGTCAGTCTTCCCAGACGGGGTCCTTACACAAGATAAAGCCCTATCATACATGTCCTTTATGAGGTTAATGTATAGGACAGGTACTTGTCTCTTCTCCAAAACTCTCCACAATATCTCTCGTGGGACAGAATCATAAGCCTTTTTCAAATCAACAAATATCATATTGAGGTTCTTCCTTTTAGCTCTATAAATCTCCATTGTTCTCCTCAGCAAATGGATGAGAATTTCATTTTATATATTGATATTAAAATCCATATCTGAATTCTTAAATTTTTTTGTCAAATTTCTTTTTGCCTTGCCTTAATTTCAAAATTGTATCAGCAAAAGATTCCAGCCTGGTTCTGCATTGTTCCCATTTATATTCTCCTTTTAAAGGAATAAATATGATTACTTAAGGAAAGTAACTGTAAAAATTTATAGGTGAAGAAATGTAGAACTTTTCAATCAATCCTGAAAGCTCCAAAAGAGTTGTAGCCCTCCCCACTACACTTAAGAGGCAGGTGCTTCCCCCTCCAAATATATGCCGTTGCTATGTGGTAAAACAACTCAAATTAGAACCATCACGAAAAACTTGTCTGCCTTGAACGTATTTCTTTCTGTCTTGTTCCTATGTGACGGTGATAGATAAACTTTCTATAATTCAGACGATCAATTCCGCAAGAGAAAGTTGGGAAATTATGCCACATTTTTCTGCCTGAAAATTTCATTGCAAAGTTTTCTTGGTTTATATGGATGTAGATTCACTAGCTTCTTCTCTGGTTTTTTACCTTTTGATGTTAAGTTTTAAGATGTCAGAATTTTTTATTGTTCACTTGTGTGTTTGAAGGATTGTAGCAAAGAAATTTCTGTTTTTTGCATCTATAAATTTTAAGTTGGAAACTCTTAGAAAATCATTAGCACCTGGAACAAGGAAAAATCCATTAATACCAATCTTGGTAAGAAATTTTGAGAGACTCCTCCCATCTTGCAGATAGGCGACCGGTTCATTAACCGCAAGCTGGTGCAGAAGTTTTATAACAGAGTTCTTGCTGTTGGCCTCAAAGGATATGCTCAAATGTATGATCTTGTCTAACTTTTTATGGATGCGAATGATTTAATATTTTCTGCTGTGTTCAACTTTGTTCATTTATTTGGCTTTACCTTTTACATTTAACGCATCTTTTTATGCAGGCATCAGCCTGTATTATCACGAATGGCTAACTGGGAAGGCATTAAGAAGGTGCGTATATTGCCTTCATGTATTTATGTCTTTTACATATAGCTTTAAGCGCATACATTTTCTGAATCATTCAGGATGGGATTGTTGCTTGTGCTTGCTATGATACACATCAATATCTCATTCCACCTCAGGCTGGAGATTTATTTTTAGATGCAGAAGTCGTAGCCAAGTAAATGAAAATATACCGCCACTGAACATGTAACCGTATGGTTCAAATTTCAAATCAATTTCATTAAAGTGGCTTGAACAAAGTTTTGGATACAGGAAACAAATCAATCACCATACTGGTTCCTGTTGACATTATTTGTTTTCTTCTTTTTCTAGTTTACTTCCATATTTAGTTTCCATGTATTCTTTTTCTGTTGTGCAACCCTTCGTATACTATTATATAATTGTCACTTACTAGGCTATAGGGTTTCACTATATAGGAAACACAACCCCTTGAATAAAATTCATTTTATTGGATTCTTTTTTTCTTTCACATGGTATCAGAATGGTGATCATAATCCGGAGTTTGTATACAAATATCCCCACCGTCACCACCAACCCACGTCGACCCTCTGTACGCTGATCCTCCATGTCGTCCCTCCACGCGTCACCAGTCCTGCACAAAACTCAAACCGTGCTGCTGATACCATGCGGGACCCCCAATTGCACTGCTAACCCCTTGCAGGTCTCTGCCTTTTTATGCATGGCAACCCCTCATCGATCGGCTCCCCTCACGTGACAACCCTTTCTCCCCCAACCAGGCACAGGGCTCCTTCTCCTGTAACAACCCTCTTTCCCACCGTGCATGCCTCTTCTTCAGTACAACATTGGGATGCTGCCTTAACGGGTTATCTGTGGTTTCTCTCTCCTTGTGTGGGCCTATCTTAGATATGGGATGTTGTTCTTGTTGAACTACATATGCTTGAATAAATTATTTCAGCACTCAGGTTATTCTCTCTCCCTGACCACGATAGCCACGACTCCAACGGAGACAAAGCTCCTGATATCTACATCGTTCGTGATGGTTTAGGGGATCTCTATCAAACTCAAGGGTGTAGAAAACTATTTCCTCTATTCTCGAGCCTTTAAGGTGTTCATCGATGGTCAGAGGAAAATATCTATTCTGAAGAAGAACCTCTAAAGGAAGCAGATAAGAACTATGAGTCCCGGCTTGGAGACAACTGTCAAGTCTTGACATGGATGACCAATTGCATTGAGTCCCCCATCGTTGCCAACCTTCTCTACAAGGATACTGCGAAAGACATGCGAGATGAACTAGCACATACATATTCGAGCAGAATACCAAGTCACAACTCACAGACATTTACATGTAGATTTGGTCTGTTCTCACCGACCTTTATGGGGTACTTGCCATATTTTGACTCGTATGGTGTACCAAACATGTGACAAAGAAGTCTGAGTGGCAAGTCTTCAGATTTTTGACCGGTCTTCATCCTCGTTATCAAACTGTGAAGGACCAATTACTTATGTCTGATACTTACAACAGCTTATGACCTCCATTGGTCCTACACATCCTCCGTAGACTGTGGAGAGCTTTGTTTTTTTTGGCGAGAATCTGTACGAGATAGCCGCTACAGCTCTCGAGGAGGCTGAGATCGTGATTTTGGCCTTGGCCACGGTCGTATTCTGTACATCGACTGCTACAGATCCAATCACCCATCTGAAAAGGGCTGGACAAAGTTTGACAAATCACCATAAACCAACTTAGCATCATCGTTTGATTATGATGCACCTATGACAAAGATGACCTCAAATCGAGAGCCCAGTGGACAGAGGGTCCCACTTTCTGCCACAAACTACTCCATATCTTTGCAGCTGCTACATAATTCTTCCACATGTAAGAATCCTCCTATTGTGAATCTTGTTAGAGTCTCAGGTATTGTGTCCAACTTCGCTTCTACCTCAATGCCAGCATGGATTATTGATTCCAGTAGTTGGCTGACCCCTTTGGAACTCTCTTCCACTATGAAGTCGATTTGTCTAGCCAACAACGCTCATTCTCCTATCACTACCATTGAGACTATGGTGTTTCCTCCATACGTAGACTTTCTGGCATTTTCAATGCTCTTGACTTTCCTTTGAGCTTACTGTATGTTCATAGATTATGTGTTGAGTTGAGCTGTGGAGTTATTTTTGACGAGTGCTATTGTTATTTTTAGGACATCTGGATGACACAGATCTTTGGCAGGGGCCATGAGAAGAATGATCTGCACTATCTTGATATCCTTACTAATTTCATTTTCACTGATGCTATCTCCATTTCTACTAATCGATTCCTTTGTCATTTGTGCCTTGGTCGTCCTTCTGCTAGAGTCCTCTCTCAGAGATTTCTTAAACTGTCCTTGCTGAAGACTTTGAACGTGAAGCCTGCCAGTTTGGCAAACATTACCAGACCTCTTTTTATAGGAGGACAGAGCCTCGTGGTTCCTTGCCTTTTTCTTTAGTCCATTGTAAATAAAATAGTCAAGTCCTGCCAATTCTCTTTGACATAATCATAAGCCTTCTCCAAATCAATAAAAATCATATGGAAGTTCTTCCTTTTAGATCTATAAATTTTCATTGTTCTCCTCAACAAGTGGATGGCTTTAATAGTTGAGCGATTGGCATGAATCCGAATTGATTTTCTTTTATTTTAGAGACTTGCCTCAATCTTCTTTCGACCACACATTCCCAAATTTTCATAGTATGACTCATCGGCTTGATACCTCTGTAATTCGAACAATTTTGAATCTTTCCTTTATTCTTATAAAGAAGCACCACGATGCTTCTCTTCCATTCTTCAAGCATTTCTTGCTTCTCCTCCTATATCCAACAAGTATTGATTGTAATATTAGATATGGGATTATATGCATATCCAACAACAATACTTTCAATCTCCGCTTACAATTTAAGTTCTAATACATATCCAATTTAAGTTTTAATACATATCCAATAACTATAGTTTCGACATTTGTTCATGATATACGTTCCAATGCATATAAGTTTCAACACATATATCAAAGAAGCTACATGATTATATCTGAAGTACTACTTTAGATAGAACATACATGAATGGTATAAGTTATGAGATTATCGAAAACAAGTTTCGATGGCGATCACCTAACAGTGATTGGGAATCCAAGAGAAGCACTAGCGGAATGATGATCCCAATAGGAGTTGGAGCACTGTATGTGAGCACTGGCAGGAAATCAGATGCATAATCAACATGGTACTTAATCTCGCGAAATTTTGTCGAAATTTCGCCGGAATTTCGGCGAACGAAATTTCCCCATTTCGACAGACACTCGGCTCCTTTCGTTCTCCAAGCTTCTCCAAGTCCTTGTTTCACTCTTTTCATCAAGGTAAGCTAAAATTGATCAAATCTTCATAAATTTCTTCATTTTTTAGGATTTTTGTTCCTAAGATGTTCTCTCTGTGTGTGGTTTTTGTTTGAGAGATTTTGAATATGTAGCTTGATTTTTGGAGATCAAAATTATGGATTTTGCGTTTAGTGCCCAATAATGATGCATTATGAATGTATTTACTCGGATCTCATGTATAACATTAGTAAAGTGTACTTTGAAATAATTTGTGAGATCTATGGAAGAGAAAATTGGGGCTTTTATGTTTTAATGTGGAATCATGATGAGTTCTTCAATGATAAACTCAGATCTTTAGTTTTGGACATAGAAAATATGGTTAGGATTTTTTAAGTAAATGATAAAAATAGAGTAATTGCGAAAATCAAACCTTAGATCTATGCGTTATTTTACATGTTTTGTGTCTCTTAGGTGATTTTTCTCGAAAATAGTCCCCTAATTGTTAGGTCTAAGACCCTAATGTATAGATGTAAGGGGTTTTTTGGTGATAATATGAATATTAAGAGTATACTCTCAATTTCAAACACCAATATTTTACGATTTTGTGAATATTAGGTATTAGAAAAATTAAAATATAATAATTCCGAAAATTAAAACATAAAATAATTAGCTAATTCTTAATTATTCGCATTGTATTGCTCGTGAATGATTGTTCTTCAATTTTCTCGTAGGTTTCGGTGATCATCATAATGACACATTCCGGATCATGATCTGACAGTTCTGAGGATCAACAAGGGGACTTCAGCGGGGACATTGGTTGGAGGTATGCCTCCGCTCCTGATGGCAACAAAGCGAAACCACAATGCAATTTTTGTGAGAAGTTGGGAGGAGGGGGGATCATGAGGATGAAGAAACATCTTGTTGGCAACAATAAAAATGTTGCCAAGTGCACGTGCTATCCCAAAAATGTGAGGGACAAGGTGAAGGCTAGCTTGGAAGAGAAGAATAATAGGGAAACAAAGAGGGCAAGGATGGATGAACAATTTAAGAGTTCATGTTTGACAAAGAATTCAACATCCTCTCAGATTCAGACGATGATGACTTTGTCTAACTCCCTGACATTCAGACTACAGCTGAGAGGAGGGCTTATAGGAGGGCAACAAAAGAATAAATGAGGAGCGAGTTCGAGAGGAGAGAACTCGGTGGTGCACGAAACAATTTCTATGGTGCATGTGGCAGTAGGAGTGGTTCTGGAGGTGCACTAGTACCACCACCCACCAAAAAACATAAGGGAAAGGGAATTGGGCCCTTCTTGTCGAGGAGCGGATCCGTGCAATACAAACCAAGCAAGGATCCGAGGCAGAAGACGGTGAAGGGCATGCTTAACAATGCATGGGAAAGAGTGGGAAAGGCCATCGGCAAGCTCTTCTTTGGGGAGAGCATTCCTGCCGACGTTGCTTGTGGACCATTCCTCCAACATGCCATTGATGAGACCGCTGCAGCAGTAACATGAAGGCTACCACATCCTATGAGATAATGAACAATATCTTGGGATGGAGAAGGAGGAGATGAATGAGTACATCGCCGAGCTGAGGAGGAAATGACTGGAGTATGAATGAGCGAGCTACACGAGGAAGCAGATCATCAACTTCCTTTTTTACTGCGATGGAAAGATAGTTTTTTTGAAATCTGTTGATGCATCCGAACATGTAAAAGATCACAAGTACCTGCTGAATTTGATGAAGGATATCATCAAAGATGTTGGGAAAGAGAACATTGTTCAGATTGTCACGGATAATGACAACAACTTCAAGAAAGCAGGTGAAACAATCATGAAGTCCAGCAGCTACAACATTTTTTGGACACCGTGTGCTGCACATTGTATTGATTTAATTCTAAAGGACTTCAGCAAGAGGAAACTCGTTTCAAGAGTGGTGGCACAAGCACGAACGGTCACCACATTCATTTACAACCACTCCAAAGTGTTGACGTTGATGAGACATATGTGCTATGGTGAGTTGATGAGGCCTGGCATCACACGTTATGCAACCGATTTTATAGCATTGTAAAGCGTGAAACAACACAAGACATGGTTGAAAATCATGTATTGCCAAGGTGAATGGTTCGAGATACCTGAAGCTCGAACTGAAGGACGGAAAATGTAGACATTGATCAATGATCTCCACATTTGGGATGACATGACTCGGGTCTCGAAGATAATGGATCCGGTTGTTTCTGCATTGCGGATCGTAGACGACGATAAGAAACCCACCATGGGAGTGATCTACGAGGCAATGCGCTGTATGAGAGAGAAGGTCAGAGAAGCAGTTGGAAAAGGACTCAATGAAAGGTTGGATATCATAGACAGACGATGGTCCAAGATGCTCTCATATCCTCTTCACAAGGCTGGTATGTAATGTAAATTATGTAATTATCTAATTTATTTTTCAATTTTTTATATCACTCTAGAATATGAGAATTGTGCTTGTTTGTGTCCAGCTTATTACTTCAATCCTAAGTACCGGTATAAGAATGGACTTGGTACAAATGCTGACCTAACAGCTGTACAAATTGTGGTGGAGAAGCTCGTCAAGGACGAGAAGACACAAACCTTGTGCATGAACGAGGTAATCTTGATTTTGGAGGTAGATTGGGAGTGGGACTGACAAAATATTCTTTAAGAGTATCATATAACAATTTATGGCTTCAACCTATGTGCAAGTGAAGTACTTCAGGGATGCCTTGGGTTCCTTTGGTAGAATTACTGCGGTAAATGGACGGGACAGTACTCTTCCTGGTAAGGACGAGGATAAAAAAGTACATTGAATGTGTAGTGATGTATTACTACTATTGATTTATCTCCACTTGATTTTTTCGCAGCCGAATGGTGGTTACTGTACGGAATGGAGGCTCCCCACCTACGAAACGTGACGGTGAAAGTGTTGTCTCAAACCACATCTGCTGGTGGCTGTGAGAGGAACTGGATCACATTCAACTTGATGCATTCAAAGAGACGGAACGGGTTGGGAGAACAGAGGCTCCATGATCTTGTCTACATGCACTGCAACTTGAGGTTGAAGATGAAACATGCAAGGGAGGGTCAGGACAAAGAGGACTACACAGACCCCATTGATCATGCATACATTTTTAAGATGCATGATGATGATGCTGATGAAGATGTTCTCCAGAGGTGGAAGACCAAATGAGAATATAAGCCAGCAAATGGGAGCATATGTAGGTGACTATTTGGCAAGATCTGGGAGGATTACAGACCCTCTTGGAGGGTTGGAGGCCGAGGTTGATGCAACAGTTGATGAAATTCTTTCCACTATCTCCAAATCCAAATCCAAGTCAAAAGATGATAGTGGAGATGATGATGATGATGTTGACGGTCGTGGTGGATCTGGTGATCGTGGGGAAACATACTCAGGTGAGCCAGGAGGGGGTGGTCGTGGACCACAAGATACAAGATTTGAGGAAGTGCTCCACGCAGGGTGTGAATATATGGAGCGACAGAGGAACACACATGTACAGTTTGTTCCAAGTTCGAGTCCAGGACCTATGGATTACGAGTACGGTCGTGGCCATCATCCAACCGTCAGCTACATGGACGATTTGATATCATATGTAGGTTCCTTGAGCTGCATGAACATTGACAGCCCATATCATGGAGGAACACCAAGTCCCTTAGGCGGATATGGATCGTCGCACGGTGAGAGATCATTTGGCGTCTTCCCAGAATACTTTCATGCTCCTCCTCCAGGACCTCCTCCTCCTCAAGTGTATGCACCTCCATCATATTCATATGGTTACAGTGGGTATGGGGGATATAGTTGCTACAACAGTGACAACTACCATGGTAGCCAACCTGAGCAGACCGGGGCAGCTTCTTTAGCGGTGACAGTTATGGTTTCTTCCCTGAGTACATGTCAGTTCCTCCTCCTCCACAAAGATCTTCTCCTACTCTGTCGTCGCCGTCCCGAGGATCTCAAGTCAGTACCTCGCAGCGTCATCGTGCCACTCGTGATACCAGATCTAGTGCTGCTTATCCTTGTCTCGGGATACTCATAAGCATCGATAACCACTAATACAGGCAGTATGTGATGGGATTACAAGGCCATGTACTCGTACATGACATGCGAGAACTACTGCGAGTTCATTGAATATGCGATGCGTTATGAGAGACCGGGGGGGGGAGGGGGGGAGGGGGGCGATTCAGATCCACCGCGGAACTCTTGGTTCTGAACCAAACATATCATATTTTAATCTTTTGTTGCATTAATCATTAATGTACATGTTCTTATTTACTCTACGTGAAATATATGTATTTTCACTTGTTGTAAAACTGTTACTATGTTATTAAGTATTAACAACGGTATGTTAGATATGGTGTGTGACATACCGTCATAGTCATAGATGATAAGATGATCGATATATATGCTATAAGCCTATAAGTATATATCTATTGTTTCATTGTTTGAAGTACTCGGATTTACTCCATTTGCAAAATATAACATATTGTAAAATATGACCAATATGGTCGATATGATTGATATGTACAATACAAGGGGTATATATGAGCAATATGTGTGAAATAATTGTGTATTTATAAGTTATTTATTGTTCTAATAACTTGGAAGATCATAATTTACAATAAAATTGAAAAATAATTGGTTTCTTGAGTCAGTTTCGACATTTCCACCGAAATCGTCAAAATTTCCCGAAATATCGGCGAAATTTCGGTATTAAGGGTGACCAAAACGAAATCGAAATTGAGATTTCGAACCTTGATAATCAGGCATATGAGGGCATATGCGGACCACATATGGGGGAGAGCATAATGAATCGATTTAGGAAATTGATGTGGTCTTCAGGGTGCAAGGGCATATGCGGCGGCATAATGCATCTGCTTTCTTGAACACTGATGAACGTCTCTAAAACGTATTGGGGGATGTTCTTACTACCACATACCTTATTAATCGGATACCCTCTTCAGTCCTCATTGGGTTAACTCCTTTTTCCCACTTCTATGAAGATAAGGAATCATTTCATCTGCCTTTGAGGATTTTTTGTTGCATTGCCTTCGCCCACAACTTTCATACTACAAAGAAACTGTCTGCCAATGCAATCAATTGTGTCTTCCTTGGATACTCTCAGACCTAAAAGGGGTACATGTGTTATGATCTTGTCAGTCGCCGCTATCGCATTTCTGCTGATGTTACCATCTTCAAACATAGTAGTTACTTCATACAGTCTAACAGTGATATTCCCTTAGAGTTTCCTCCGTCTCCTATTATCTACAAAAGGAAGCACACTACACAACCTGACTTAGTTCCTTTACATGTTTCTTACTTGTAGGATGATGAGCCTTCTTCAAGTGGACCCCTCACTGCAAATCCGGATGCTCCTTCAGAACTCTCCATTGCTTTAAGGAATTCCAAAAGGTAATGCACTCTACTACCTTGTCACACTTTACTTCTACTGATAGTGTATCCAGCTGTGACATGAATTTTGCATATGTTCTCATGGCAATCACTGTTCCTCGTGATGATTACAACACCCTTCATGACTGTTACATGAAATATTATTTATATATTCCTTATTTCCTTTTTGTGTAATTTCTCTATTGGTGTATTCTCCTCAAGGAGTCGTATGGTCACAGAATAACAAAGGCATTCATTTATTTCGTATGGTATCAGATCGACGATCTTGGACCAGAGATTTGGTATCCCTGTAATACCTTCAATCACCGCCTGCCGGCCTTTTCTTCCTTGAATCTCACGCATGTCAGCCCTCCAACATACATCGATTTCATTGAAATCCGTATTGCTTGGAGCCTGTGCGAGCTCTCCTCTTCAGCCATGCACCTCTCACCTAGCGTCACCCGATGCTGCATCGCTAGGTCCCCAACACCACCCATTAGTGACCATCAACACTTGCAGCAGCACCACACACTATTAGTGGTGTCTTAGGATGACCGTGTTGTGTTACAATGCCTAGTGAACCACGCCGGACCCTAGCTATTCTTGTGCGTCTTGTCAAGTCCCATACAACTCATCTCGGTACTCTTTCATCTTGATTTTTGTGGTGACCACACAATAATCACCTAACGTATAATACCTTTTTTTCGTTTAGTTCATGTTGGATTAGGTCAAATCCAACACATCTCCACTGGAGCGCTACTCGGATGATAGGAAAGGTTGTGCTCTGAGTTTGCACACACAATCTGTTCCCTACATGGTTTTGTAGATAAAAATAGATCTTTCTATCCCCCGATCACTTCCTTCTCGACATCTTTCGTTTGTCATCATAGAGAACATTGCAAATATATCCTCTTCTGGGGCCTTCAAAGTTCTTGCACCCGTCGTCAAGTTGGATGGGACCAACTATGAACTGTGGGATATGCGGTTAATGAGTATCGTGGAAAGCAGCAACAAGGAATATATTCTAACATACCCTAAGATGGATGAAAAGACTGAGGTGAATGCTTCGTGGAAGAAAGACAACACATGGGCTCGTGCTTGGCTCTCTGGCACTCTTACAACAGAGATAGCCAACGGTATTCTACATCAGGTCACTGCTAAGGTAACATGTGACATTTTCATCACCATATATTCTCAGATGAAGAATGAAATGAAGATCCTTCAACTTCAATATGATATCTTCACAACGAAGCAGGATAGTTGTCATCTCCATGCATTCTACTCTTGGTTAAGGGTATGTTCGAGAAGCTCCATAGCTACATGCCTCTGAATGCGAGCACTGAGCAGTAGATGACATACATGAACACCACGATGGTGGGCATGTTTCTTGCAGCTTTTGATCCCCAATAAGATGGCACCATAGCTAGCTCCTTACCGATGCTTCTATGTGTCTCATGAAGAAGGTTTACAATAGACCGAGCAGGATCGTAGTGCCCCATGCAGCTATCACTTAGAACACCTCCTCCATGTCCGCATCTTGTGGCAGTGGAAGTTCGGATAGTTTACAGAACGTAGTATTCGTGGCAGGGTAAGTAGTCGCTCTTGCCCACAATACACATACTGCAACCCTATAGGCACTCTTTGGATACATGCTATCAGAAGCATGGTCACCCTACATTTGCTCACGCTGCTGAATAGTTTGAGCCCGTTGCTACTCTTGTTGATTCGAATTATGATGATCTTGTCTCCCGTCTAAGGGAAATTATAGCCCCTTCTACCGGTTCTACTAAAGCTCCTCCGACCTTATCTAACATTACAACCTCCTCCAATACTTCATGTACAGATTATGTACTTACCACCTGTCACAAGGCAGATATTTCAGAACAGATCATGGATCTGGAGTATCTCATCATCTCTATGGTGACAGAGAATGGTTCACATCCTACAATATTGTTCACCTTAGTTGATTTGTAGTCATTGCCGATTAGAGACATTCTCCTATACATGACTAGGAGAGATTCAGTTAACACCTTCCATATACATGTATCTCAGAAATATGATTGTAGAGAAAAGGAACACAAAATGGATACATTTATCTATACAACGACTGTCGTGTGTACCGTCAGAAGAAAACGTTTGAACCTCATGAGCTAAGAGCCCAGCTGTTAGACTACTGTGTCGCAGGCGCCTTACCTGCCATCCATGTTAGGAACAAACAAATGTCAACAAATGTTGAGTACAACCAAATTCATTAAAAAAATAAATATTTAAGTGGTTACAAAAGAAAGCAAGTAGATAGGTGATGACATTGAAATTAATTAAGCTACTTGCATGGAAAGTTGGTTCTCTAGCTGTTCCGTATAAGAATCCCGTTTTTCACTTATCGCACCTCAACTATCAACACTTAATACTTTCTTTGTTTCATTATAAGATCATGATGGAATAAGTTATCTAGAAGTAAACTACGTCCTCTTTCATTGTTGTTAAATGTAAGATGTGATGATGGATCTTATTAAATGGTAATGATTAATGATGAGTTTCATGTTTTGATCTTTTCCTTGCCAAATTTCCCAAGCTTAGTGGGTATTCTGCGGTCTTGGTCTAGGTGAGACCTCATACTGACTCTAAGGCATAAAGAAAACCTTAGAGTTGGGATGCCTCCGTAGGCATGCGGTAGGATATAATGCATCGTAACTAAGTTCCCAATACGTCCACTAGCTTCACCTAACAACTATAGTAATAGATTTTATTCAGATATAAATGATTTTCATGTCACGATCTTTTCCACGCCAGAACCTACCAGCGGAACAATAACCAAACTCAAGCGGTGAAGAAGCCTCCTAAGAAACTCTTCCGTCTCACCTTCCCAGTGGAAGTGCGTTTAGGAGAAGGCTAGACACACTCCAACTACACCCTGAGACGGGTGTGAGAGACTCTCCGATCCGAACCACTCCAGTCTTGCCCGACCGATGTAGGTACAGGTTAAACGAGCTCGAAGAAAAACCAAGGGTCTTCCAGCCGAGGCACCCAAACAGAACCCATGGTCAGCGGAACTGGTCAAACGGAAACACTTGGATCCCAGAGAAGCGTAAAAACTGTGAGCTCTCAAAAAATCGTGGAAGAGACTGGGATCCTAGACCTGCGCACTAGACGACCGCTGCCCAATCTGGGCATCCTAACTCCAACCCAGTTGAGGGTCACCGCACCCTTGCATAGTTAGGTGTAAGGGGCACATTGACTGGCACAATTAACTGTCATCACTAATATTCATCAACTATGTAGATGCTCTTGATTACAGATTCAATTCATATTATCTTGTGAGGTTAGCTTTATAGATCAAAAGTGATTCTTGCATGAGTTTTAAAATTTTATTCAATCTAGAATGATCCTTACATTGATCAAGATTGTATGAAGACTACCCATGCATACACTCATATAAGGGTTATATAGTTGATGAACTATATGCATAGTTAGAAGTAGGTAGTCCTTAGTAAGGTCAAATATTATATGATATGGCAGGAGAAGACTAAAAGTGCATTGTATGTCCTGTATATTTGTTTATGTCATCATTCATTATTAACCAAAAGTACATATGATTTACAAAAAGACATATCTAATATTATTATAGAAGTTTCTTTTTTTTTAAAAAAACCTGATGAAGGGTCAAGAAGATTTAAAGGAATATGAATGGTTGTTTTTGAGAGAACAACTAGATTTTACAGTTAGCAATTTCATACATTTTTAAGCCTTTAAAATTCATATTTTCAGTGGCCAAGAACAAATGTAAATTAGCCTACGCACAACGGCCATTACATGTATCTGAAACCCTTTAATTTTCACTTTCAATGGCCAAGAATAAGTGTAATTTAGCTTATGTACAATAACCATTACATACATCTTAAACCCTTTAAATTTCACTTTTAGTGGCCAAGAATAAGTGTTATTTAGCCTATTAATTGGTCTGAAATTAGGCACAAATGCATGGAAAAATCCCAGCGTTTTATCTTTAAAAACATGGATCTGGAGCCAATTAATTGATCTGAAATTAAGAACAAATCCACGCAAAATCCTCCAATTTTTCATCTTCAAAATATGAGATCAGTGGCCTAATTATTGGTCTGAAATTAAGATCAAATCCATGCAAAATCCCCAAAATTTTCATCCTTAAAACATGAATTCTGGAACTAAACAAATGGTATGAAATTTGGCATAAATGTATGCAATTCCCCCAATTTTTAATCTCAAAAAGCATGCATCTGGAGCAATTTAATAGGTCTGAAATTAGGCATAATTGTATCCAAAAACCCTCAATGTTAAATCTTTAAAAGCATGAATCTGGAGCAAATTAATAGGTTTGAATTTAGGATCTAATCCTTTCAACCCCCCCCCCCCCATTCTTCATTTTTAAAACATGAATTCTATAGCTATTTAATTGGTCTAAAATTATAATCAATTGCATGCAAAATCCCTAATTTCTCATCTAATCAGAGCTAATAATTGGGTTTGAATTGGATTTCTAAGTTACATAAATGGCAGCAAGAGAAGGGCTGAATTGTACCTTGTAGATCTCCAAATTTTGGAGGAAAAAGCTTGGATTAGATAACACCAATTCTAGTTGCTAAACATGTAGCAAATGGCTGCTGCTATGCAACAACAACAACTAGATCATCTGCTTGAAGCAGTTCCAGCAGGAGCAGCAACAACAAATGAGGAGAAATTTAGAGCTTCATTGGGGGGGGGGGGAAGAGAGGAAGAGGGAGAAAACATGGGAAATAAAAAGGGTACGGTGATATTTATAAGGGAAAATGGGAAATGTGGTGTTGCCAAATGGAGGGGGAAAAGAAAAAAAAGGTTGGGCTGGGCACGTGTGTGCTGGTTTTGACAATTTTTTTATTATCTTCATTTCTAACTTATGTTTAATACCAAAGTCATCTCCATTTCCACCCCAAATCTCTAATTCAGACGAATAATAGCTTGTTTTGATTGACTCGGGATGACGATTAAAATCAGTATAATATTCATATTCTTCTAATCTAAGATGGATTCAGAATTTGTCGGAATATAGTTTTGATTTGTGATTAAAATTTATCGATTAAAATAAGTCAAACGTCTCCCCGATCGACGAACGGTCGATTCTGTTGGTTTTCTTTTGTTGAAATGAATTTTGTGATGGTCACAGTTTATTTTTCGGTCCGGACTGCGTTGCAGCTTTTTTGATGACACGAATTACTGTGAAATCGATTTTTAGCCTATTGCACTCAAACGAAACTTGATTTACGATCTATGGATCGATTCAGGTTTTTTAAATTTCAATTCGTATTTTTGTCGGATCATATGGACCTAAATCGGGTCGTCCTCGAGACTCGTGTTAATGTCACTATGTGTTTTATCTGGGTTTCATCTTTGATTTCTTACCATAAAAACCTCAAAGGTTTTTAAACCCATAAAAACCTCAACGAGGAAACACATCATAATCTAAAGCATAAAATTAATTAGGCTTGAAATGAGAGTTACTTGAAAAGAGTTGTGGGTATCGTGCCCGCATATCTGCTTCGAATACCCAGGTTGCTTCTTCGACCCCTTGTCGATGCCATAACACTATGTCTAAAGGAATCTCTTTGCTACGGAGCTTCTTCACAACACTTTCCAATATTTGTACTGGTTTTTCCTCATATGTCAAGTCAGGCTTTATATCAAGATTCTCGTAGCTGATGATGTGGCGAGGATCGTGAACGTATTTCCTCAAGTTTGATACATGAAACACATCATGTATGGCCGATAAGTGTATAGGGAGAGCTACTCGATAGGTCGCTTCCCTATCCGGGCAATAACCTCAAACGACCCAACATATCATGGCGCCAACTTGCCACGAATTCTGAATCTCTATACTCCCTTCATGGAAGATACTCGTAAGAAGGTAGAAGCAGTAGCAAGGGGTCCGAGTTTTGTGGTATTTTGTAGTCAGAACGAAGGGTGCCTTGTTGGAATGGTAAAAACTGTAGTTGTATGGCATAAACATCACAAGTCTCATTCATGGAAACAGCCTCTTGCAAAAAAATATAGGTAAGGTAGCACGTATGATAACAGTTACCCTTGCTGGAGTCTCACATTCCCTCCAACCTTGCACATGGTGGGAGCTTCATTCACGAAGCTGTCCTTTGTATCATGATAACAGTTATTACAATCCTTTTTTCTTTAAAAGAAATATGATAGATAATTTATTTTCTGATAATCTCTTTCGAATTGTTAATTCCTCTGTATTATTGCGTGACAGTCACGCTCTGTTAGAGATTTCGACGACCATGCCACTCGGATTGCTGCAAATTATGAGGTTTGGATTCAGATTCTGTATGTCGATTTTGGATTATTCTTGGGACTTCTTTTGCTGCCCCTGCAACCATGCTTAGGTTTGAAAAATGTTGACAGACAGTGGATACGTATTATCGCCAATGTAGCAGTGTTCGTTTTATTGGTAATGTCTCGGTTCCACTTCTGTGTATTAGTGCTTTGGATGATCCAGTATGCTCAAAGGAAGCCATTCCATGGGATGAGTGCAGGTTAGATATCAGACATAATAACGCTTCAGATTTTTCTTGTTCTCTGAAAAAAGCGATCCGTAAAACAGATGAAGATTCCCTTGAAAATATGCTCCAATAGCACATGTTACATCCTCAGTTTAAACTTTCACACTTCTAAATTTAGCTAAAATATTTTATTTTTTCTGATGGTAGGGCAAACAAGAACATAGTTTTGGCAACCACAAAGCATGGAGGGCATTTAGCTTTTTTTCAGGGGATGAACGCAAGCAATTTGTGGTAAGATAACCTCTTATCTGCAGATATTGTGGGCTCCCATTATAGTATAATTTTTATGCTTCTCTTATAGGTGGGTGGGAGCGGTTGATGAGTTCCTTGGCGTCCTGCATTTTAGTCCCTACATGCACAGACTGAGAAAGGTAAAACAAGTCTATCAGGCAAAAAAATATTTTTCTTTTAAGGTTTTTTTTGGCTTCTTTCCTTTAAGTAGAGCTGAAACACTTCTTGTTAATGGTCATCATTAAAGCCACAGATACCGGCTACTGGTGTGCATTCTTCTCTTGAATCTTCCATCGACAAAGCTCCATACATAAATGTTATGGAGGATGGAATGCTGACAGCAGTAGGTAACAAAGCGGATAATCTCGGCATCCAGGAGAGTTCGCCCAGTAGAGAAGCAGATGAGGAACAGACTGTGGAGGATTTGACGTGCAGAATACTGCCCCAAGAGGAGCGGAATGAAGAGATTCTTAATGAGCCAGTTGGAAGCTCTGTCCAAGAGATGCATGGTGACAGATCTGTTGCTAACATGACCGAGCTGCTCGCTCCTGTAAAGAGAACTTTAGCAAAGCTCTCGAGGAGGAGCTCCATGTCGTTGTGGTTGCTTGCATATGTTGCCATTGTGACCACATGGCCATTGATAGGCTCCACTGCATTCTTGGCCTTCAAGAGAAGGCTGAAGAACCGGTTACCCAAATTACAGCAGCGTAAGTGATGTCACATATCGAAATTTCATTGTTTGATTTATTTATCAGATGGCGGCTAAAATAGGTGCTGCTGAATCGTCTCCCAGGATTGAGACAATAGTTACAATTACAAATACAGAAAATGAAACTTCCTTAGCATGGTATGCCAAATAATTTTTGTAACATCAATAATGTTGTAAAATCCCTTGATGTAATATTTAAGAGAATAAAGTAATCCAAGGAAGTGTGGTTCGAATATTATGATATTCCCTTGTTCTTATGCTGCATTAGTTTCTGTTTTAGTTAGTGTCGTTTCCTAAACAGTAGCTATCAACTTCCAATGCCCATTGTACTGAAGTTGTTGACTCATGTAGTAAAGCTTCATCCTCCACTCTTTTTTGTGGGAAGTAACTGCTAGTCTCGACTGTCAAAGCTTGGCCCATCCTTTCATGTGCTAAACACTGGTTACAATATGGTAATATATCTTTAGCAAAAGGAACACAAAAGTAGCATATTCCAACGTCACTTATTTAGAGCATGTTGTTTATCCAATCTGATGGGAATTCCTCTCTCTCTCTCCAGATCCATGGTGTAAAGTGCATGAAGGAGTCGAAAGCAACATGTGGTTGCCATAGACATGAAAATGGTTGCATATCCAAATATTAATCAAATATGAATCGAATATGGATATTAGTTGTACGAAAAGGAAAAGGGGATCAATTTCTTTCCTTTCTTGCTCTCCCTTAGCAGCGGGAAAGGATCTATGTATCTGCCTTGGTAGATTTCCCCCAACGCAATCCACAAAGGGAAATTCCACGAATCCCGTCGGTGGATAAGTCCGACGAATCAGCAGCAGTGCGGAATGGACTTTCTCGTCCGGTGGATCAGATCTAGGGGGCAATACATACCAAAAGGTCCTAAGGAAGGAAGGAGAACGAAGGGAATTACTCAGCTTGACTTCTCGATTTATTAGACGACTGGCACTTCACGTTAAAGCCTTTGATCGTATCGATATGTGATAAAAACACAAAGATTTGGATTCGAATATCCGATAAAATATTATATTTACACAAAATATTTTGTATGTGTATATATATTTAGAGTATACTAAACAAGTATGCTAAATTTATTTCTTCTAAGTCCATGTGTCCCTACGACTTCTAATAATCACTGGACCTCTTTGGCTGGATAGCTTTATAGGAATCAATAACAGGACATGTCTCATGCTTGCTTCAACCTGTCGACTAAATCTGTAAAGCAACATCTTTGTAACTATAATTGTAATTTATTGGCTAAATATTTTTATCATGTTATTATGTATATGTTAATGTGATATTTTTAAAATCATGGTATTTATCATGATGTTTGTGATTATATCTTCATTAAAATATTTGAATCCCATCTTAAGACGTTCAATATTCCTATTTGCTCTTTGTTCCATCCCATAATTTGGACCAAATAGGGTCCCCAAGTTTCACAATGGACTAGAGAAAGTGATGAGGAATGATGAGGGCTCAGTCCTTTAATGAAAATATGTCACATGATGTTTTCCAGACTGGCAGGCTTCATACTCAAAATTCTTCTGGGAGGACATCTCATGAAACATCTGATTGAGGGTTCTGGCCGAAGGATGACCAAGGTGCAAATGCCATAGGAATGAGTCAGTAGAAACTGAGACAACACTAGCAAAAATGAAGTTAACATGTATATTAAGATAGTACATACCATTTTCTCACGACCCCACAAAAGATCTGCATCGTCCAGATGTCTTGAATATAACAATATCAGTCATCAAAAATCACTATGCATTTCAATTCAACACATACTCTATGAAGAGACAATAAGCTCAAAGAAAAGTTAGGAGCACAAAAATTCCCAGGGTTGTTCTAGGAGATTGAACGTTCGGGCTAGGCGGTCGAGCTGGGTCATATATAGTCAGGGGCTTGACCGAGGCTTTTCTAGCACCTGTCTACTTGATGCTGGGCTCACGGATGTGGCCGCAATGGTCATGGTCTAATCTCTCTGTAGGGGATTCTTGTATCGCATGCCCTTTGGATCGTGCCGTGGTCCGAGTGGGACTAGGCTATCGCGATAGGTGTAGGAGCCACTTGTCTGAGTGCCTTAGCCTGACGCGACCATGCTGCCATGAGGATTGACCTGCATGACGAAATAGCCCCTCTTAGCCTGCGACATGCTGATAGAGCTGGGCGGATAGGGAAGGGGAATAGCCGTAATGAAATCGCGATATATAGAGCGAGTCCTCCTCAGGTGATGTCTAAGCGAAGGCTCACGAAGGAGGCTTGCCTCAAAATATATATATAATTGGCCCTCGCAGAAAGGCCCGTCATAGATAGTCAAATAAATACGACTCTTAGCCTCTTGAGAATGGGGCTCGCACCTCCAGAGAGCGGGCATCTTTCAACATGAAAAAAAAACAGTAGATTTGATATCAGTCTTAGAGCGGATTCTGTACTCTCCACTGATCATGATGTCAAAATAGTCGAGGCTGAGCTTGAGATGAAAGATAGACCCCTGCTGTCTTAAGTGAGAATGCTTTCCTGAACTGAAACGCGACTGGCTGGATCAATCCGGCATCACCTGCCGCTTTCTGCATTCAGCGGAGTGAATCGGTCCCTGTAGTAGCTCCCTTAGGACTCTCAGTTGGCGAGATATGTTGATATATGGTCTACAGCTATTTTATTAGCCACTATATATCCTAGTTGTCTCAGCTAACCTGACTCCGAAGTCTCTGGAGAGGGAGGAAAACTCCACAGTCTCGGCAATAATGGATGAATGTGCATCGTAGGCTAAACGAACTGACTTCATGGTGGATAAGGGTTTTGAAGAGGTCAACATACTACCTTGTCCAATTAAATGTATAGATGTGCCAGAGCCAATAATCCAATTCGATGTTAAGTCAGAAGCAGAGTTGGCTATAATACATGAGATTGTATAGAGATTCACACCGAGATGATGAATATCCAATCCGATTATTTTAGAATATGGTTGTGAGTTCCTTAGAATCGAGATACCACTGGGGGGAGTGAATAGTGTACCGATAGTAGGATAAAATCTTTTGCAAAATAATTCTGATCACGGTACAACCACTTAATCAATCAAGCACACTGCAAAGGATGTTTGCGTAGAAATTCAACCAGGTGGAAAAATGACTTGGGTCACCTGACTCATGATTTCCAGTTAATCGAGCCAACCGATTACTTCACTATGAGGCTGAGATATTTACGCAGATATCTCAACTGTTACCAAGCTTCCATCTTTATAACTTTGTATCAGACATCGAAGTCAACATTACAAATCAAACATTGTAGCAACATAGAGGATGAAGGACCTCTGACTGTCGTCTGACTTCCTTGGAGAGAGCATACTATGAAATCTAAGAGCTACATGAGAACTTAAGATAAAACAACAAAACGTCTTGTAGAGAAAGGTTAAGGATAGAACAATATTTCACATTATTTTTCTTTCAATAATATCACAGATATTTCTCAACAATAAGAGCAGTGATATCTTGAATAAGCTGCATCAAGAATAATTTCAGATATATTCACATTATAAGAACAAGTGATTATACCCCAGATAATACATGTGAATAATAAATATATCACAGGATATATCACCACAGATGTAGCATGCTAAAGGTAGTTTGATTGCTGTTAGAGGTAGTGCCTTCCCTGACAATTCATGGACCCTAGTCAAAAGAGAAAAAAAGAGCCCTATATTTTTTTAAAAAAAATTTTGAAATTTCTTATAAAAAGGCTCTTTAGATTTTACAAAGAACTATGTTTTTTTATCGACAATCAAAAAATTATAAGTCATGAAATTAGAAGATGTGAATCATACTAGGTGCAAAGCAAATCACATAATTTTATTCTATTGATGATTAATCGTATCAGATATGCTAGATTATAGAAAATATACCAACCTAAATTTCAACTCGGACCTCTAAGTAGGCTTTGTCAGTCCTTGATTCGACCGGGCTAGCGTGATTAGGCTTGATCAAGACTTTCTCTCTTCGTTCACACACTTCTCCTATCGTCTAGGCTCGCAAATTACATAAAATAAATAATAAGCTAAAAATAGAACCTCAGATTCGATGTTGACATCAAATCGAAACTTGATTAGGACGTTTTCAGAACGGCACATCGGCACTGGAATTGTTCTTTATTGAGAGATGTTGAGGACTCGTTTGCGAGAGAGAGAGATAGAGGAGTGGTCGGTTAGTGGTCCAATGGATATTTTGTGAGAGAATGGGAAAGAGAGGGGTGGGCACGGTTGTTATTTTGAGAGAGAGAAAGAGAGTATTTAAGGAATTAAATTCAACTGTGTGTGAGAGAGAGAGGGTATTTAAGGAATTGAATTCAACCTTGAGAGAGAGAGAGTATTTAAGGAATTAAATTCAACCGTTGTGATGTCTCGGGAAGGTAAAACGACCCTTCTATTTTGGGATTTCAGAACGTTGGAGACTTGGAGTATGATTTAAGAGCTCTTTTTATTTATGTACATGACGGAAAATGGGCCCCAAATTTAATGGTCCTTGGGCAGTTACAATCTTAAACCACCCTCAGGGCCGGGCCTAGTTAGAGGTATGTGAAAATTGGCGATCAAACACAACTTTTTTGATAGCTTTTTTGGACTTAAATATCCTCAGAACTTATTCTTCTCCAAATATCGAAGAAATCAAAGAACAAGAGAGAATCATAGAAAATCACTTAGGGGGAATTCCTTTCTTCAATGTAGAGAGTAAGAGTGATTCTGTGTACGTTCTAACATGGGTATGATGTCCCTTATATATAGTTACAAAAATGTGATCGTTGGAAACAAATCAAGTTGATTATGTAACTTTGATCGATCATATAAACATGGTTGATCGATTAGATCAAGTTGATCGATTGATCAAAATAGTTGATCGATCAACTGATGATCGTTAGGGGACCTATATTCAAAAGATGATTGATCAATGAAATGGGTTGGTCGACAAGGTTGGTTGATTAGTGAAATATGTTGGTCGATCAAGGGTTGATTGATCATTGCAATAGGTTGGTTGATTTAAGATCAATTTCTTGACCTATCTTAATTTGGAATGTTATGCATGTATTGCTAATGTTTACAACTTTCCCAAATATAACGTAAAAATGAAATAATGCAACTTTTGAATCAACATCAAGAAGTTTAAGCTTTTGCAATCTGTCGATTGAAGTTCACTTCGGAAAGTTTCTTTTGCTGAAGCGTCCTGCACTCTTGTAAACAAGTACACAAGTGAGAGACTGCGTTATATATGTGTCGTCTTTAAAATCAACTTGGAGATAAATAAATAATCAATAATAATTCCATAAAATTTTATTTGATTCATATCCATATCCATATTCATATTTGATACAAAAGATATGTATATGGATATGAAGGTGGCAACATTCCAATTATATTTGATTCATTTTCATGCTTATTGGCACACCGTAGTGTAAGGATCCTCTAACTTATCTAGATGATTGAGGAAGCAAGGAATGGAAGATGGAAAGCTTGAAGGTGATAAGGTGCGATTCCAAAATCTCATGAGAGAAAGCACATTATTGTAAGACGCGACCTCTAAACTCCCTCTCTCACATCAAAGACAACCTTCATAAAGGCCTAAATCAAATGCTCAAGGTGATAATGGGTAGGGAAAAAGTCTATTCAAAACTATCATGTACAAGCAATATTTGAACTAACACACACACACACACGATTATCTTCTTAATATAGTATACTCGTGCATTTCGTCCCAACCGGAGTTGAAGGAAAATGTACTATTGCGGAAAGAATAGCCATTTGTATGAGAAGACATGGAGAGAGTATGAACATGATGATGACCTAACATGGAAAGGTTGTCTTCAAGAACTACAACTTTCAAGGGGATGCGGAATTTTTTTTAACCTTGAATTAAGGAACATATCAAGTTGAGTTCCAACATTCAAGACCAAGACCTCCCTTTTCCTTTAAGACTATACGTAGATCAATGCAATCCCAGACATCGTGTAACCCTAGATGGTCTTGGCCAAACATCGGGCCAAATGGGGCCACTAACCAGGTTGAATTGACTGAGGTTCTAAACTGCCCTGCACAAGGGTTGGACTGTGTTGTCCCATGTGATATACTTCAAAGCACGAGTCTGACTTGGCTGTAGTATTCTTACAACGAGTTCCTTGGATTCGTTAATGAGTTGGATCCAAATACAATAGGTAAGATAGGATCTGAGGAGGTTGAATTTAAGGCTTGACAATGCCATCCAAGAAAAGCTTCCTGAATTTGATCATTCATCAATTGCTACCTAATATATAATAACACACTACTATTAGCCATGTGAACCCGAGGCGGACCATTCCTACAATAAATATTATTGTAATGTTGGATTTATCAATAAAAGTTATTGGTTTATTTCACTCCTTGTCTGAGATCAAATGAATGAATGAATGCATTATGAGCCCCCTTAGTACAATTAGGATTATGTGCCATGGCTATCTTGATGATCATACAGCTGTTGATTCAAGTATTGAATCATAAGGGCTGGTGCTTGGATGAATATCTAAAGAGTTAGATTGAGGACTCATCAAGTACCGTCAAGTGATTGTTAAGAGATGATCTCCAAACAGAGTAGGAGATGGCAATCCTTTCTATTTTGGCTGATATCTGACCGACCTCTTGATGCATGTCCTCTGCATAGGAATAGAGATTCGGAGGTGTTAGATTAGTTACGTCAAAGAGTTGACTTACCGAGATTGAGATAATCAAGTTCTATGTCGAATACTGTCACGATATAAGCATGCATCCTATGACCGGAGATAGATGTATTGCTATATGTCTGAGTATGTACATTTGGTAGACCTATAGGTTGATGGCCTCATCGAGATCTATACACCGGCGAGTTGGTGTGCATATGAGGCATAAGAGTAATATGATCTCTCAAAGGGTTCATACAGATTCACTAGTGAACTGGAAGATATGAGCTCACTCATGAGGTATTGGGATTGATCAAATTCCATGCAAGATCATCTTGCTTTAGAAGCATGACAAGAATTTGTAGGTATGATATATGCTTTTGGAAAGCAAATGATTTATACCAACTCCCAATGATTGAATAAGAAACTTAATGATAAAACCCTGAAGATGACAGTGTAAATTAATCTATATCTTCATGTTTATTATAGGTCTTCCAGTATGCAGGATGTGAATGTATTAGGAATAACTGAGGGTGATGTGATCATAAACAATTGTATAATCATGACGCTTCCATTCCGAGGGAGTGATGAAACATGTCTGGATTTTAGTGACTCCTCTTATTAGAGAAGTGATATGATCTTAGTCTAAATGTTGGATGTTGATATGAATGTGATTCAGATACAATGAGAAGATTAGATCTACGATCTTGATTTAATCAAGCATCTATAAGAGATCCCCAAGATCTGGATTTGAGATGTGATCTCAATATCCAAGTCACTATACGTGGAACGTACAATCGTCATGTCCTTATCTCCAAGTATCCACGGAGAAAGCACATTATTCTTGAAAGAGTTCAAGAATGATTCCATTATTAAAATTGTATCAAGCTTTGAGAAATGGATAATTAAATGTCATTTAATTATCATGAATAATATGAATTTGATTCATATTATTTAGATGCAAGATAATGATGACCCAATATAATTAAATGTAATTTAATTTATATTGATAAGAATAATGTGAATAGCATTATCCATATTATTTATATATATTATAAATGATAAGAGAGATATATTTGTAAGTAACATTTACAATTTAATTGTTGATGTGAATTGGATTGACATTGGACAAATAATTGAAAATGTATTTTACATTTTATTTTGGGTTGTGAATGTGATTCACAAATTTTCAATAGCATGATTGCACTATTCACAAAATAATTTAGATTTATTTTTGTGTAATAATTTACAACAAAAGTTGTTGTGAATCTTGGAAATATTCATGTAATATGTGAATCCATGAAATAGGAAAGATGGAGCCATGTTCCATAAGAGAAGGGTGGACTGCCACAATTCCCATATGGAATGTGGTGGCCATCCACTCATCCTATGGAAGAGGCTTGCCTCCTTCCTCTTTTCTTCTTGGTAGTTAATTTAATTTAAATTAATATATATTGATTAATATTCAATAAATTAAAATAAATTAAATTAATTCTTGTTGTATTTTTAATAATAAAATCATAGCCATTGAAAGAAATGCAAATCAATGTGAACCACTGGATTTCTATTGTTCATTGATTGGGATCCATAGACTCCCAAAATATTATATAAAGAGAGGCAACCCTAGCTCTTCTTTAGACCACTCCAATAGCCTCTCTCTCTCTCTCATCTCAGGCCATCTATATCTTTCTCTCTAAGTGCCCGTCCACTTAGAAACCTTAGAGAGACCACCGTCATCGCTATGGCGTTGTGCCGCCGCCTCGACTACTCATGGATCTCCATATCCTTCGGTGTGCATTATTCGTGGATAAGATGTTGGATCTCGTGAGACGAGATCGGGACATTCAGCTTTTGGATCAACGCTTTGGATTGCGAGAAGCACATGGTTCATCACCATGCTCGCAAGCGTCTCTCCAGTCAGATCGGACTTGAGACATGAAGTCTCTTACATTAGAGAGTATGATCACAACCAAGCATCAAGAGGTAATCATTATTCTCGTATGTGATTTGATTAAACGATCCAAGAAATGTTCTTGGATCATGTGATTTCATCATTTATTTTTTTTTAAATTCTGCTGCACCGAGCAACTAGTGCGACTAGTCGCTCTGTCGAATATGATGCTATCTTCATGCTTCCCTGATGCGCTTAATGATTTTCCCATATCCTTCAAGTGGTATACGAATATTGGTCTAGGTCTTGTATATGATCTAAATCCCTTGGTGATCATGGTTCATATTTTGGATGCACGGGAAACATTATTTTTGCATTGGATGCGAGATTTGAATCACTTTTTCTATTTAATTAAATATCTACTTTTTGTGCACTATTTGGACGTTTTTTATTAATATAATGTATTTAGAATATCTAAATATATCCCAAAAATAGTAACCTTTAATTGGTTTCAAAAGTGCATGAAAGTGATTCGAATAGCTCCTGTCAAGGAAATTTATTGTTGCATGTATTCATGGATATGTAATAAAATTAATTTTACTTATTATTTTTCCATCATGAAATGTGAAATAAATACTTGGATTAAGTAAATAATCAAACCAACAAACTGCTCGAATTTATTTCACATGATTTCGACTCCATTCGCCCTAGATATTCCATATTTAGTGAAGATGGGTTGGAAGATGATTAGATCATCAAACCTATTTACTTAATGTGTTTATGAATCATTGGAAATCATATAAATTTTGAATCTACCTTGATTAGATATGATGTCTAATAATTTTGAAAATAATTGATTAACCATCATAGGCCATTAAATGAACATTTCATGAAAACCCTAGTTTATCCTACAGTAGTTGTAGGACAATATCTACATGCAAAACATTGTTGCTTGAATAGGATTGGGGATTTATTTAGCAAATCTCCTTATAATATTAATCAAAATATTTTTGATTAGTATTATATGGTATAACTTCGGTTGAAAGACTGATTGTCATCTCAAATACAAAATGACCAAATCGCATTATCTTGACTTAAGGCGGATATGGTGCCTAGTCAGGGATCGATGGATTAGCAGGTTGCTCCTTGAGTGGTCTGTCCCGCATCCTATACGTACTGGCCATGACAACGGGTAACGAAAGGATAATGTTTGAAGAGATCATGATGTATTTTTCTTATTAAAATTTGAATAGTACGTGTTTTGAGATTATATCATCTTTTTCAAGAAACGAATTGCTCTTTAAGAATCAGCATTTTTACACAGAAAATGTCGTGTCACATTGTAGAGCTCTCTTGAGTCCGTGGGATTCTAGATAATGGTGAAAATTTGATTTATCCTATAATATAGCTTTTTAGTGGTGACTCCCAAATTGGGAGATCACCCTCTTTGGCATAAAAAACAATCAAAATTATTTGTTGGTTGATTAAATTGGATTGATAATTGATTTAATATAGCTAAATTAATTATATCCAATTATAAATACTCTATTATGAATATAGTTATATTTCTCTTGGAAGAAGTAATTATGTGAATATAGTTCATAATAATGAATTAAAATTAGAATATGATATGAAGGATCATAGAAGTGGCATCCATGGTCTCCCATCAAGGCGAAGGGTTCCGTCGCCAGGGATTGTATGTAGGAGACGCTTGTCTATAGTGACATCTCCTGTATATAAGCACATCTGGATCGGGCTCTTCGCTTCTCGAAAGAGTAAGATCTTATACGTAGTGATCCCACTATCGAGTCCTCATATTATTGGGGTGATATGGATTGTGTATAACAACTTCTAATCATGTTTGATGGTTTGTTCAATTAATGATGGGTCAACATCACCTAAGGGGTGATGGGCCCGGGTGTTAAAGACTGAATTGGGAAATACAAGTTGGACTTGCAAGGCGGAATGCGTTCCCGCTTCTTTTTATCCGAGTTGCAGGTTCTCATATGTTTGAGATGTAACAAAGGTAAAAAAGGAGATCACAGTTCTTGCTAGAGATATAACGGTAACTATATCTCTTGCTTTGAATGTGACTAAGGGAAAGAACTTTCAGAGTTGAAAAGGTAAGACTAATTTGATTAAAAATTTCTTAATCAAAGATTTTTTAATATTGAATATATAATTATTTATATGTTCTAATATAGTACATTCTTAATTTCAGACAATGAAGTCCATGAACCCACTCAGTAGGCTCCTGGAGGTCAATCAATTGACCAGACCAAATTACTCAGATTGGATCTGTAATTTGATCTTGTTCTCTCTGTGGATCGCATCTCTTATGTGCTATCTAAGAACAAGTACATTGACCCTAAGACACCGAACGAATTAAAGTTCAATGAAAAATATGATAAACATCATACAATGGCTCGGTGCTATATTATGGGATCTCTCTCCAATGTGCTTTAGAAGCAACATGTGGAGATGGAGACCTGCTAGGATATAAAGATGAATCTCAAGGAGATGTTCGGTGATGTCAACCACACAAAGTGTTATAATGTTATCAAAAAATATATTCGCTACAAGATGCAGGAAGTGACTTTGGTTCATGAGCATGTACTCAAAATGTTTGGGGAACTTGTATGAGATGGAAACTCTCGGGGTGAAGATGGATGTAGAAATGCAGTCTGACTTCATTCTGCTGTCACTACCCAAGTCTTTCAATAACTTTGTGGTAACATACCACATGAATAAAATGGAAATAACTAACGCTAAACTCTTGGCTTCATTAAAGTCTGCAGAAGACGCAATGAAGAAAGATAATCCCACTGGTAGCGCAATGGTTGTACAAGTCAAAGGGAAGTGCAGTTGGAAGCAAGGATCTCGGAAGGGCCCGTCTCATAAGAGAAAGAAGAAGAGTCAAGGTGTTGGCTCATCCTCTTCTACTTCCGCATTGGTAACATCAAAAAAGACCGATGTGTGTCATCACTGCAAGTAGCCAGGGCACTGGAAGCGTAACTGCCCAGATTACTTAAAGTCTGCTGACAAAGGTAAAGCCCCAATAGATATGAATTCTAATTTAATTATTGAAACCAATTTTCTCGTAGGACGAGAAGGTAGTTTGATCATCGATTCTGGTGCTTATGATCATGTATGCAATTTGTTGCATCTATTTCAGAAAACTAGGAATCTTGATGAAGGGGAGATAGGCATCAAGATGGGATCTGATGCAACTATTTCAACGGTCGCCGTCGGAGCCTGCAGACTATCATTATCTAGTGGAAGGGTCCTAGTACTTAAAGAATGTCTTTTTGTTCCACATGTCAGAAGGAACTTAGTATATGTATCTAAATTAGCTAGATGTGGATATTCATTTCTTTTCTGTAATAAACTTGTCATAAATCATTATGATAAATATGGTACGGATGATGTTCTGACTTCTGGTGGACTCTATAAATTGTGCATTGATGAAAATGTCATAAATGTTACTGCCACTAATAATAGCCCTAAAAAACCAGGGAGGATGCAAATCATTCAAATATTATTTGGCATTAAAGGCTTGATCATTTATATGTTGATAGGATCAATAGATTTATAAAGGACGGGTCTTTAGATTTTCTACAGGTCCAATCTTTACCTACCTGTGAACATTGTATTCGAGGTAAATGACTGGGACACCTTTTCCTAACAAGGTTACAATATGCGAATATATTCTTGACCTAATACATACTGATATATGTGGTCCCTTTAGTACCACGACTGGAAATAGATATCGATACTATTTGATGTTTATTGATGATCATTCACAATACGAGTTTATCTTCCTATTACATCATAAATCTAAAACTTTTGAAAAGTTCAAAGAGTTCTTGGCTTTGATTGAGAACCAAACTGATAGGAAGATTAAACGGATTCGATCTAACTGAGGTGGAGAGTACCTCTCAGATGAATTCAGGAATACCTTAAAGAGAAAGGAACTGTCTCTAATCACACTCCTCCATGAACTCCCCAACTTGATGGTGTTACTGAAAGTTGCAACAAAACCATCATGGGCATGGTCCTTTCAATGATGAGTAAAGCACATTTACCACTTAGTTTCTAGGGATATGCAGTAGAGACTGCAATATATATCCTAAATAAGATTCCTAGTAAGTCCGTACCTAAGACTCCTCATGAGCTTTGGTATGGAACCAAACCTAGCATTAAACACTTAAGAGTTTGGGGTTGCTTGGTCCATGAGAAGAATGTGGATGCAAGTAAGCTAGAATCTCACACTCGTGAGTGCTACTTCATTGGGTATGTTAAGGATGGTATTTGATACCAGCTTCATGATCCTAAGACTCAGAAGTTCTTCGCCACTAGAGATGTAAAATTTATGGAGGATGATTTCCTTAAGAGTCAAGACAAAAATGAATTAAAGGAACTCATTGAATCCCCTAAGGATTCTGAGCTTCCTGAAACAGAAATTGAAGAGGTACATGAAGATGAAACACCCGTACCTCTTTGAAGGAGTTTGAGGGTGGTTGCACCACCTGAAAGGTATATATTCCTTGTGTCAGGTGAAACTAACAATGATCCAGCTTCATTTGATGAAGCATTCACATATCATGACATGGATAGATGGGTGCTAGTAATGAAGTCAGAAATTGACTCCATGCATAAGAATGGTGTATGGACCCTAGATGATCCACCTTGAGGGGTAAAACCAATTAGGTGTAAATGGATCTTCAAGAGAAAGAAGGGACCTGATGGGAAGGTAGAGACCTTCAAGGCAAAACTCGTAGCCAAGGGCTACACACAGAGAGAAGGCATCGAATACGATGAGACATTCTCTCCTATGGCTATGCTTCAGTCCATCAGGGCACTGCTACCTATAGCGGCATATCTTGACTACGACATCTGGCAGATGGATATCAAAATGAATTTCCTCAATGAATACCTCAAGGAGGATATCTGTATGGAGCAGCCGCATGGCTTCATAATCGAGGAATGTAAAGTATGCAAGCTAAAGAAATCCATCTATGGGCTCAAACAAGCTTCTCGTAGATGGAACATCAAATTTGACGAAATCATAAGAGTTATAATTTTATGCAGAATCTTGATGAGCCATGTGTGTACAAGAAGCTTAGTGGGAGTGCTATTGTATTCATCGTGCTTTATGTATATGACATCTTTATCATTGGGCATGATACGAGGATGATGACCAGTATTAAGATTTGGCTATCCCATACCTTCGAGATGAAAGATCTTGGAGAAGCCTCTTATATCTTGGATCTGAGGCTGTTCAAAAATCGAGAAAAGAGGATCTTGTGATTGTCACAACATGGGTATGTTAAGAAGATCTTAGAGCATTTCCACATGGATAACTCCAAGAAAGGATTCCTTCCTTTAAGACATGGCATCCACCTGTCTAAAGGGATGTCTCCTCAAATTGCCGAGGAAAAGAAAGCCATGGCTGGATGCCCCTACGCATCAGCTGTAGGAAGCTTAATGTATGCCATGATATGCACAAGGCTAGATATCTGACATGCAGTTGGAGTGGTAAGCCGTTACCAATCCTGCTATGGAGAGCAACACTGGAATTCAATGACGAACATCTTCAAGAATCTAAGATGGATGCAATATTACATCTTGGTCTATGGAGATGGTAATCTCCAAGTCTTAGGATACACAGATTTAGACTTCCAGTATGATATTTATGATCGAAAGTCGACATCAGGGTTTGTTCCTATTAAACAGTGGTGCTGTAAGCTAGAGAAGCAAGAAGCAGGACACTACGGCTGATTCAACGACAAAAGCTGAATACAGTGCTACATCAGATGCTGCAAAGGATGCGGTATGGTTGCGCAAGTTCATAATGGAGATTGACATAGTTTCCTCTGATACTTCCATTCCGCTATTCTGTGATAACACGGGAGCCATAGCTTAGGTGAAGAAACCCAGATGCATCAAAAGACAAAGCACATGGAAAGGAAATACCACATCATTCGGTAGATTCAAAAGCATGGTGACATCATCATCACCAAGGTGGCCTCTGCTGACAACATTGCTGATTCGCTTACAAAACTTTTGATACAGAAGGTTTTTGACTAGCATGTAATGAGTATGGATTTAAGGATTGCACCTGAATGGTTCTGAGGGATAGTGGGAGATTGTTAGCCATGTGAGCTCGAGGTGAACCATTCCTACAATAAATGTTATTGTAATGTTTGATTTATCAATAAAAGTTATTGGTTTATTTCACTCCATGTCTGAGATTAAATGAATGAATGCACTATGAGGTCCCTTTAGTACAATTACGGTTATGGACCATGGCCATCTTGATGATCATAAAACTGTTGATTCAAGTATTGAATTATAAAGGCTGGTGCTTGGATGAATATTTAAAGAGTTATATTGAGGACTCATCAAGTACCGTCAAATGATTGTTAAGAGATGATCTCCGGTTTGAGTAGGAGATGTCAATCCTTTCTCTTTTGGTTGATATCTGATCGACCTCTTGATGCAGGTCCTCTGCATAGGAATAGAGATTCAGATGTATCAGATTAGTTAGGTCAAAGAATTGACTTAACGAGATCGAGATGACTAGGCCTATGTTGAATACTGTCATGATATTTGCACGTGTCCTCTGACCGGAGACATATGTATTGCTATATGTCTAAGTATGTACATTTGGCAGACCGATAGGTTGATGGCTTAATCAAGGTATATACACCAGCGAGCTGGTGTGCATATGAGGACATATGAGTAATAGGATATCTCAAAGGGATCATACAGATTCACTAGTGAATCAGAAGACATGAGCTCACTCATGAGGTATTGGGATCGATCAAATTCCATGCGTGGTCATCTTGCTTTGGAAGCTTGACAAAAATGTGTAGGTACGATATATGCTTTTATATGATCGATACCAACTCCCAATGACGGAATGAGAAACTTAATGATAAAACCCTGAAGATGACAGTGTAAATTGATCTATATCTTCGGGTTTATTATAGGTATTCCAATATGCAAGATGTGCATGTATTAGGTATACGTGAGGGTGATGTGATCATAAATGACTGTATAACCATGACGCTTCCATTTCGAGGGAGTGATGAAACATGTCTGGATTTTAGTGACTCCTCTTATTAGAGAGTGATCTGATCTTAGTCCAAATGTTGGACATTGATCTGAATGTGATTCAGATGCAATGAGAAGATTAGATATACAGCCTCGATTTATTCAAGCATCTATAAGAGGTTCTCGAGATCTAGATTTGAGATGTGATCTCAATATCCAAGTCACTATACGTGGAACGTACAATTGCCCTGTCCTTATCTACAAGTATCCACGGAGAAAGTGCATTATTCTTGAAAGAGTTCAAGAATGATTCCATTGTTAAAATTATATCCAAGCTTTTCGAAATGGATAATTCAATGTGATTTATTTATCACGAATAATGTGAATTTGAGGCATATTATTTAGATGCAAGAGATGATGATCTAATATAATTAAATGTGATTTACCTATTATGGATAAGAATAATATGGATAGAATTATCCATATTATTCACATATATTATAAATGTGATTTATAATATATAAGAGAGAGCTAATTGTAAATAACATTTACAATTAAATTGTTGATGTGAATTGGATTCACATTGGATAAATAATTGAAAATGTAATTTACATTTTATTTTGGATTCTGATTGGGATTCACAAATTTCCAATGACATGATTGTAATATTCACAAATAAATTGGATTTATTTTGTGAAATATTTTACAACAAAAGTTGTTGTGAATCTTGAAAATATTCATGGAATATGAGAATCCATGAAATAGAAAAGGTGGAGCCACCTTCTATAAGATAAGGGTAGAAGGTCACAATTCCTATATGGGATATGGTGGTCGTCCACTCCTCCTATGGAAGGAGGCTTTCCTCCTTCCTATTTTCTCCTAGGTAATTTGATTTAATTTAAATTAATATATTGATTAGTATTTAATATATTTAATTTAATTAAATTAATATTTATTGATTATTATTCAATATATTAAATTAAATTAATTATTGTTGTGTTTTTAACAACAAAATCATGGTCATTGAAAGAAACACAAATTAATGTGAACAATTGGATTTGCGTTGTCAATGGATTGGGATCCATGGACTCCCAAAATATTATATAAGGAGAGGCAACTCTAGCTCTTCTTTACACACTCCAATGGCATTTTTCTCTAATCTTACGCCATCTCTCTCTCTCTCTAAGCGGTCGTCTACTTAGAAACCCTAGAGAGACCGCTGTCGTTGGTACGTCGTTGTGTCGCTGCATCAGCTACTCGTGGATCTTCGTCTCCTTCCGTGTGCCTCGTTCGTGGAGAAGATGTTGGATCACGTGAGACGAGATCAGAAGATTCACCTCTTGGATCGGTGCTTTGGATTGCGAAAAGCACGCGGTTTATCACCACACTCGCAAGCGCCTCTCTCTAGTCGGATCGGACTTGAGACAGGAGGTCTCTTACGTTAGAGACTGCGATCACAACTACGCTTTAAAAGGTAATCCTTATTCTTATATGTGGTTGGATGAAACGATCCAAGATATGTTCTTGGATCATGTGATTTCATCATTTCTTTTTTTTTTAAATTCCATTGCACTGATCGACTAGTGCGACTAGTCCCTCCGATCGCATATGATGCGATCTTCATGCTTTCATGATGCGCCTAAGGATCTTACCATATCCTTCAACTACTTCTAGAAAAGGTTACAACAAAGATTGAATCTATCAGAGCTTCTTTTGCTTTTGAGGAGGCCCCAAGTGTGTTGAAAAATCATGCTTAGCAAATTGGAACATTCTAACCAGGCCTAAAGATGAGGGGTGATGGTGAAAATAAACCAACGAAATCTCAATATTGCCATAGTGATGTTTTTTTGGAAACTTGCAATACATGATGAAGGACAATTATTGGTAGACCTTTTTATAAATTAGTGTAGATGCATATATCCCTACTTCCCAGAAAGGACTAGATCAACCTTTATAAAAGCATCGATGAATGTCAAGAGGATTCCTTATCTTTTTGGTTGATGAAAAGAGGATGCCCTCTACCTTTGTCCATCATTACTCCCTTAACCTATCAGTTATCGAGGCACAAACACACCCCCATTCATGAAGCCATAGAGAATAGGAAGGCCCCATATAAATGGGCTAAGGCTATAAGAAATAAGATCACAAGAGTCGATCTTAATGAAGGTCAAAATGTTTAAACTAAATTATGCAAGGCCGAGGAAAAAGAGAACATCTTTGCCATGTTCATATTGGGAAAACCAACCATCAAAATGAAAAATGTACACTAGTTTATATTCGAGAAAGGCACTATGGTCTATGGACCATCATGCAAATTTTATATGGCACAAGTTCATACCAAAATAGCCTCTTTCTTTGCATGTCTGATATGAAAAAGCAAGTTGCTAACACTTGACAATACCCAAAGACGTGACAAATGAATTCATCTTTAAGTTACACATTTTACGATTGTATTATCTATTTTACATTTTTTGATCTGTTTATATTTGCTTGGTATTATTCTATAAATTACCGACCAATTCACATCAATATCCTATTTTTTCAATATGATACATAAACATTTTCACAGTCTCTTCATGTAGTCCGCACTCTCATTGAAATGTATGTTTGACAATCTACAAAATAAAAATATAATTAGTAGTTTATCTACTATTTTTCAAAAAGGAACCAAAATGAACGTAACCTGGGTTTAAAAAATGAATGTCCACTAGCCAAGGATGTGAATGAATGTAAATTGTGAGGGAAAATTTAAACTGAAGGTAAGTATTGTAAGTATGTGTTTTCTAATAACAAAAAGTGTAAATAAGAACACTGAACTTAAAACCTGTTGCGTATATCTTTCAAAGCTCGCTTTGCCGCTTTCCTGGTGCATGTGTGTTTTGATATATCGATCCAATATAAAAGGGAAATTCGAAAAAAAAATGGCAATGAAGAACTGACAACATTTACCTTTATCATATTGAGATTTACCTCTATAAAATAGGACATTTGCCTCTGTAATATCGTGATTTTTGGGAGATGTTGCTGGTGACATGCGAAGAATTGACGACTAAGAACTGGACAAGAAGGCGACTGATCCATCGTATCGAATGTGATAGGGGACTTAAAAAATCAAGAAATCTAAGAAAGCCTCCTCGTTGGTGAAATTAAATTTGCCAATGATGTCAATCAATTAGTAAAGTCGGGGATGTGACAAAAAATGGAATACAAAGATACTATTCTAACAATAGCAGCGTGGAGGGATACTTGAAAGGTGGTATTTGGAGGGATGTTTTGAAAGGTGGTTTAGGAAGGCATGTCGCACCAAACACACAGTGGGGGGGGGGGGGGGGGGCTTCATAGTATGTATGTATGTATATATACATATATATACATATACATATACATATATATATATATATAGGGAAAAAGGAGTCTACACCTACACTCATCCTATTTTTTCATTAATTTTTGATTTTTTTGAGATGAAACCTTCGGGGAATTAGATCACTATATATCACCATGGTGTCATTTAAAATTCAACTTAATTCGAGACTCCTTTCATCTCCCTCAAGACTACCAAATTTTAACGGTCTCAGAATTGCTGAAAATGATCTCTTCTAGATGAACATGTTGGGAATGTTTGTTTCTAATAAACTTGAAATACATATTCTACTCAACATATTAAGTAAATCCCCCAAGTTTTCAATCAAAAAAAGTAAAAAAATAATAGAAGAATAGGCCGGGTGCAGGCTCCTTGCCTCCATATATATATATATGATTTATTTCAAATAGGACCTGGTCCTTCCATCCCTAAGGATATATATATATATATATAGAGGGTGGGGAGGCTGTTTTGAGTAACAGCCAACATGGCTGTTACACAAGGCAGTTTCCCCCCCTTATTTATTTTTTCTTTCAAAATTTTTTTCATGTATATTCATCTATATATCCCTCCTACATGTCATTCAAATTTTGTGAGAAACAAAGACTCGTAAGCCCTCCATCTAGAAGGGGTAGATTACAACAAAATTTCAGGCCGTTGAAAATTACACGGTCTAGATGGAGGGCTTAGGAGTCTTTGTTTCTCGCGAAATTTGAATGACATGTAGGATGGATATATAGATGAATATACATGGAAAAAATTTTGAAAAAAAAATAAAAAAAATGGGGGAAACTGGTCCGTGTAACAGCCAACTTGGCTGTTACACAGAACAGCTTCCCTTTTCTGATATATATATATATATATATATATATATATATATATATATATATATATATATATATACAGGGAAAAAGGAAGGTGCACCCGATGGTGCAGCCAACTAGCTGCACCCGGGCATTTTTCTCATTCATTTTTTGAAGGAAACATATGAGGATTTACTTAGTTTATTAAGTGGAATATGTGTTTCAAATTTCATGCAAAACAAACATTCCTAACATGTCCATCTAGATAGGGTCAATTTCAATAATTCTGAGACCGTTAAAATGTGATAGTCTTGATGGAGATGATAGAAGTATCGAATTTAGTTGAAATTGGTATGATATCATGGTGATATATGGTGATTTAAATCCCCTTAGGTTTCATTTCAAAAGCTTAAAAAATCAATGGAAAAAGTGGCTGGGTGCAGCTAGTTAGCTACACCCCCGGGTGCAGCTTCCTCAATCCCATATATATATATATATATATATATATATATATATATATATATATATATGGGACCTTTCAAATGAGGTGGGGGCTTTTCTGAAATTGTAAAAGCCACTGCGAATTTAGTAAAAACTCTGTAACAGTTTTGTAAAAGTATAAAGTGCACAATGTAAAAAAATGAATTTAGTAAAATATAGCATCTAAATTTAAATCAAAATTTCCATCCAGTATAATAATATTTTCATAATTTACTATACTTGTTGTGTTAATATTTATTGTTATATGTATGAAACAAGAAATCGTTAAATATATTGGAAAGATGCCTAAATTGAGGGTGGCTCACCATATATATGGTGAGACCCCGCCTCATTTGATATATATAGGGTTATATGGGGCTGCCCTCTGGGGGAGCTAACTTGGCTCCTCCCGCATCATTTCCCTCGATTTTTTCATTTTTTTGAAAATTTCTTCCGTGAATTTCATATATTCCCTATATTATGTCATTAAAATTCCACGCGAAACAGAGACTCCTACGACCTCCATCCAGATGGGGTCATTTTTAGCAATTCTGTTACCGTTAAAAAATGACTATTTGGATGGAGGGAGGGAGAGCGAGAGAGAGAGGGGTGGAGGGAGGGAGAAAGAGCCTTTCCAATAAGGTGCCACCTTTCTTTAATGATAGAAAGCCGCATATCTCAACTTTTGGATGAAGGATTCTTTCCTGAATCACATTATTCCACTCTTTCCTAAAATCGCTTAATTCACTAGTTCCCTCTTGCCTGAGTGCTTATCTTGTGAGAGTACTCGAGGAGGGAACTGCCCATTTACTAGTGAGGGTGAGTGAAGCAGTCGAATTATAAGGGGAGTCATGGTGTGTCATTAGAGGGCTCCTATCTCACGACTGCATGAAGCAACATCAAATATATAATCGAGCAAGGATCCAATATATAGACAACAAATATAAGTTCAGATCAAATAGCCTTCACTGGCTGGCCAGATCCACGGAGAATACGATGAGATTGGATGTCGGGGGGAATAAAATGCCTAGTCTGAAGAGGGATTCCGAGATTAGCGAAAGAGGATAAACTCTTGGGAGGAAAGAGAGAAATTCTCACACTTCTTCTTTGATCATGATCATTAGATCTTGCTTGATTCAAAGGCTTCACAATCTGAGTCCATTAGGTGGACGGCTGCACCCGAACTTAAGCAATAACCAATTCCCATTAGGGATGCAGAGACAGAGGTGGGAATCTTAGGTGTAAAGGTGTGGTTCTCATATAGATAATGAAGAGGGGGGGGGCATACCCTATCCACTACCCACTCCCAGTTGCTGTAGATAAGAGAGGTGACCCTTAGGGTCATTGACCTCTATGGTTCAAACTAAAGTCAAAAGACTTATAGATTATAGTTTATAGCTTATATTTTAACCACAGAAAGGTGAGAAAAGCATAGTTGAGGAACTATACATTATGCTATCCTCAGATGGTTTATAGCTAGCAACTGTAGAGATGTGTCTAACGTCCGATCTTGGGGGGTCTGTGGTGCCGGACAAGTCAAGTCTAGCAATCGATGCATCAATTGTTATCCCAGCTCTCGAGACGTCAACAATCAACTAGATCAACACATCAACCCATAATATAGATAAAACAATAAAGGAATGCATGGTGAAATTTATTATACCCTACATAAAAATGTGTATAGACAACAAGTGTAGGGGCCGAACCACTGAGAGAAAATTACGGATAGGTATAATTATTGTCAATTAATGAAAATAAAAAAATAATTATATTTTTATACTTTCCTGCTTTTTGATTTTTGTGGGGTTTACATATATTTAATTTTACGGATTTTTAATGTTTATATTTTTTATATTCTCAATTTTCAATTTTATTTCTTTTTATTTTTGCAATTTTTAATCTTTTTATTTTTAATATATAATTGTGTATATATCTATAAAATAATATGCATATTATAAATAGGGAATTTTTATCCCACGAACCCTATAAACTTTGTAAATTGCCTTCTCGACCTTGAAAACAACATAATTCCTCCCTCGACCATGTAAACTTGCTAACTCTTACCCCATGAACCCTGCGATTAATATGTTTGAAGCTCGTGGGGGTTCATGAGGTAATTTACATGGTTGATGGGGTAATTACATTGTGCAAAAGGCCGTAGAGGAATTTCAACAAGTTTATAAGGTTCGTGGGATAAAATCCCTTATAAATACTACATATATAGAGTATTTATTTAATAAATTAATAAAAATATAGGAAATATATTGAAGAACAGTCCTTTTTATTTTTAAAGGTTTAATTATATATTAATTATTTATAAATAGTAATACTAATAATATTAATGTATTATAATATGTATATAGTATCTATAGAGGTTTATATTTTTAAATATAGTTATTTATAGTCAAAAATTACAAAATAAAATGTTTTTGTGTTTATAACATTTCTCTATTTTTGTGATTTTTTCTAAAATTTTTGTTAATTTTTAGGAATTTTAATTGATTTAAATTTACAAAACAACAACTATAATAAATACAGAGATGCTTTGTGTTTTAAAAATTAATATATAGTCCAAAAATGCCTAAAACTATTTTTAATATATAGTATATAATATACATAAATATATATAATAGAAAGTTTTTTTGTATTTTTGTAGAGCTTTTACTAATTTTTATGAGATTTTTAGGTCTTTTTTCAATTTTTATTGTTTTTATTTTACATTTTTTGTGATTTTTGATTTGGAGTGATAATATATACTAATATATACTATGTATATTTTTGAATTTTTGAAGTTGATTTTTTAAATTTTTTGTATTTCTATATCTAAACAGGGAATGGATAACTCTTATGATATTTTTAATAATTAAGAAAATACAGTAAAATGCTAAATAAAAATATGTACGTGAAAGAGAAATATATCGAGCATCTACAATTTTTTATGAATAAGTATGACACAAGAGCTATTTAATAAAAATAGAAATAAATAAATAAATAAAAATAACTTGAAAAGGATATATTTACAATAAAATATAGTCTGAGGGCTTACTTACAAATAACCCGAAATTTTAACACTTATATTACAATTTAATGGACTAAATATAAATACTAGGAGTTGAGAGGGCCTACTTGCAATTTGTCCACCTCACGTGGCTCGCCAAGTGAGGTCAACTAATGTGGACGTCGATGCAATATACAACAAATGTGTGGGGAGGGTCCATCGCAATATTGACACAAATATTTACACTACAGATAGTATTTACAATACAAGAAATAAAACAAAAGAAAGGCAATGGATAATGAAATTACCCCCAAACAACGTGCACTAACAGACGACTGGATGATCACTCTCTTAAGTGATGAACAGACACGATTGGCTGATACCGCTTCGCTGATGGATGTTGAAGATCAGATCTGAAGCTTAATCGAATGGCTGGCGCATCTCCCCATCAGATGGTGGCTAGATAGTCTGGAGCATGGGGCCCATCGGATAGTCGAGGATTCATTCCCAAGAATAGGGAAGAACATGCGAGGTGTCTTCCCATGTTTGTCGATTCCTCGAACTCCAAAGCCTCATTCTTGCTGCTGAAATGCTCGAGAGGTTCCTTGAATGGATCTGCAACTAGTGGTTCCATTAGAACTGTCCAAGACCCATCGATGGGGTCCTAGTGGCTCGATGCAACACGTTTACTTGGGAAAGGAGCTCCTAGACATGACACACCTCAATTGAGGCCATTTCCTCTAGAAACCTACATGGTTAAGTCTGAGAAGCTTGGATGAAGGCTTCTGGGTAGTTATTGGTGGAAGAGGGTTGATTTCGAGGTGGAGTGGAGGTGCTCTAACGTAAGGCGGAGGAAGGAGCACATGCGGCTTGATCCGTGAAGGAATCAAGGTGGCTGGGTTGTCTGGTAGGTGGATAAGTGGTTGGGGAGGGTGCTGAGGCAAAAATGGTGGCAGAATAATGGGTGTACATGTGAACAATGGCCGGAGCTTCTAAAGCTGTGGCGTTCACTAATCCATAAGATTACATTAAAGCGACAAGTAAATGCAGAAAATGAAGGCTAGAAATGAAATGTGATAAAGAAAATTACCTAGAAATGCATTAAAGCAACTTGAACTCGACCTAGGGGAAAAGGAGTAGAAGCCATGGCTGGAGACGAGCGTCGATAATGGGGATCGCTCCATATATGCCCTTATCCTCGCCGATGAGGCTAGGGAGTTCATGTTGTCACCATGTACTTGACCCAGATGGGTCCTCTTCGGATTATGGTCCGAAGGGATGAATGGGTTTTATTTATAGGCTAAGGGGAGGAGGTAGGTGAAGATCATGGGGTGTTGGTGGTTTGTGTGATCGAACATGGACGATCAGGGCATGACTTGATGCTCGATCATGGCCTGCAAAAGTTTGCTCAAGGAAGAAAACTTCCTCGACTGCAGATTAAGCCCAAAAAAATGGAGGAGGCGGTGGTAGGTGGTTCTGACAGAAGGAAGCGATGAAGACCGTGCCATTGACCTGGGTCAACTCACGAAGGCGCCTGATTGGTCCACATGGACCAATAAGGCAAATTAGGGGGATAATTCCCTTATTAATTCATTTTAAAATAATGAATGATTTTATTATTTTTAGATCAAAACATGAACATTATTTATATTTTTATGATTTTATTTATTTTTACAGGGTAATTTATTAGATGTTAATATTTACATGTATATACATAGATATATATACCTCTATTTTCAATATTTAGTTTTATTATGTATTATATATTTTATTATTTTATATACATAATTTATATATTTATAACTTATTTAATTACATACTTTCATATGTTTATTTTATTTTTCTTATTTCAATCATTTACTTAAATAATTATGTGTATGTGTTATATATGTATACTTTACCTATGTATTTTTAAGACTTTATTTATTTTAATGATTTTTTCATGGTTTTATTCCATGTTTATTATTTACATGTATGTTAAATAATATTTACAAGTATATAAAATATAAGGACTTTAAAAATATAAAGAATAAATATATTGATTATTATATACATGTATATAGTACAATAGGGACCGAAAAGCCAACATTTGCATCTTAACTCTATTTTTAATGAAACCATCTTCATTACATAGGTAATTTAATTTTATGAATTATAAAGTGAGTTTGGTCAATTTTGAGTATGTATGGTTGTGATATAGGCCTGGAAAGTTTTCTTTGTAGTTTTTGTTCTGTGTGTTTTGGGTGCACTACGTATTATTTTTGTGTGAAATATTTTTATTTGTATTTTTATACAACTTTCATATAGAGGGTTTTATTATTTGAGGTATAAATATAAGAAAATAAAATAGGTCCCAAAAGCCTATTATTGAGCTAAAGAAATAAAGTTTATGTATAGTTAGCCACTCTTATCTCCCCTTAATTTATTCCTTGTTGATCAAGTCATCATGATGACTAGGTCTCGAGGTCTAGAGCCACTTAGTGTCTCTGACACTTCATTTTCTCTTTTCTCTCCTTTATTCTTTTATTTTGAAATTAAATATGTATATTTATACAATATTTACTATCAATTACTGAGTGCTATTTTGTACAAATTAATGCTATATACATGCATTTATCTAGGGATTTAAGGTCAAAAATAAAGAATAAAGGTGATGAAATGGTGATTCATCATCCCTATACTTGCCTTTACTAGTCCATAGCAAACACTTATACTAATAATTGCAAAAAAGAAAATAAAGAAAAGAAAAAGGAAGAACTTGGAATAATTTTTGACTCTTAAACTTGTCTTAATAAATTAAAAGTTTGGAGCTCAGTTAAGAACTTTGGATTCTTGGTTTGTTCGGAACCATATTAAGGTTAGGAAGTGTGACACAACAACCCTTAGTTCCATAGTCCTCTATCTAGTTCAATCCACAGTATAGTTAGAACCTCCTTTTAGTCTCATACTCTCGCAACCTTGAAATGACAAGTACCGTGTATATGAATGTGTTAGCTCTTCCCAAACAAATCACTGAACTAACAAGGAGTTTCCACCTCTGGCAACTCATCGTCGGGGAGACGGATATTTCCTTCTAAGGTTAGGTGTGTGCTAGTTGACAACTGAATAGGGAAAGAAGCTAAAGGATTGGGAAAAGAAATGGGAATGGACAAGCGTAGTCGTATTTCCTTGTGAAGCTCATCCAGTGTAATTGAGTCTTCACCAAGAATCAGACTTTTTTTGGAAGCTCAATGTTTTTGTGGATTTTTGATGTAGGCTTCTATTTGGATATTTTCTTTGATTGCATTAGGCTTCTATTTGGATATTTTCTTTGATTGTATTAACTCTGCATTCTTGTTTTGTCCCGATGGATATAGAATTTTTAGTCCGCTCATGTTTTGGGGTCTTGGAAAAAGTTGTGCTAGTATAACATTCCTCATTCGAAGCATTATTTTAATCCAATCTCTGGTATTTAGATATCCATGCTACCAGAGGAAGTGGGTTGAAGTACCAGTTTCAGCAGTCCTCAAGAATGGTTCCTTAGTCACTCTTGATGAAGCGACTTAACCGACTTTGACTCAAAGATCTTTAGACAATCCATTTTGGTTGAGATAAGTGTTGAGTATGTGATTTATAGTCAAGCCATTATCTCAAGAGTCATACCGAAGACATGAAGGGTTCTAGTTAAACACGTTGAATAGTCTCATGAACATAATCTCATGGAACCTAAAGAATGAAGTCAAGGCGACCTGAAGCATCTCAATTCCTGTACTTAATGGGTTCCTATGAAATTAGATAAATTAAGGTCTAGACCGAACTCCCAATCTTCAGACTTTATTTATACTTGTTCAATTATCTCGATCATTCTGAAAATGCAAATGTTAAATCTTTTTGTGAAGCTCATTTTCTGATTTTGAACTTTTTATGGATTTTGAAAAGTTTTGCAAATTTTTTATGCATTTTTGAAAAATATTTTACAAATTTCTATCGGGTATTTGAAAATTGTATCGATTTTTTAAATAAAAGTTAGTTAAAGAACTATGTACAAATATTTACACAGGAGCGTGTGCATATTTACACGAATTATGTGTAGATTTTACGTTGGGAATTTACACAGGTTAAAGTCAGATGTTATTTACAGGTTTTATACAAGGATTATGTTGATAAATCTCGTATTTATCATCATTAATCACTAATATTATCCTCTCTTGCTTAAGTTAATCAACAATATTCATTGACTAATAACACTACTTACTAATTATTGCATTGTATATAATTGATACTAATATATATATATCTATTAAGTAATCATATTTTTGTGCTAATATTTTATGTTTTTGTTCCTCATCAAAAATCAAATTAAAATTAGATTAATATTGTATATAAAATAAAATAACATAAAACAAAATAAAAATCCAAAATGATAGGTAAGAAAAAATAAAAGAAAATTGTTTTATATGATTTTAATTTTTATTTATGTATAGATGACCTCTGATCTCTTTGACTTCTACATGAAAGTTGTAGTCCCATTAAGATCTACAAGTTTCATGTTCATGACTTTTTCTGATTCATCTTCTATCTAATTCTCTCTAATTATTCTTTATTTTCTTTAAATTCTTAAATTCTGATTGGGCCATGTGGCACTCTAGACACCCACCATGTGGCCCGTCCCTATTTGGCCACCTGCCTCTCTTATAGATCGTCTGATCATCTGATCAGATGACCTGGATTCAACCACACCCATCACAAATTGAGTTGTCTAATCGTCTCTTGATCATGCGTATCCCACCCTTCAAATTCTTCCTAAATCCTAGTAGTTGGATATAAAGATCCAACGGTACCTGCTTTGTCGTCCACCTGCAGCAGTTACCTCATCCTTATTAATCACCTAATTCCGTCAGTTTTTTCTAACATCCTCCGACCACCTTCCGACCAACTGCAACTGCCATCTTTTA